>OY728152.1:1759057628-1760307628 GCA_963277665.1 Viscum album
TCTCATATGAAGTTATCTCATTTGTAGAACATTAAAAGCATAAAGGTATGTTTTAAATATAAAATAAAAATGCATAAAAAAACATAAATACCATATATATCATATATTAAATACAATGACATCATTATTTTCACCATGAGAGGCTGTAGGAGACTATTAAACAATCATCATTTCTTGAGGCAGTAATTCGCCATGCACGGAAACAATATGTTATTTAACAATTAGATTGACGTTTGAGTAAGTTTAGCTCAAATTATTATCATAAAAACATCCTAGTATTTTTAAGATACTGTATTTTTTACAAAATAAAGTAATAAAAAGATTTTGCTGTTTGGAGAAGAAAAATAAAACAAAAGAACATAAGAGAAGACATTACCTTTAAATCTGGTAACTCCCCTTGGTTTGAACCAAAATATTTTCTTGAAGAGGTTTTTTCCTAAGTTAAGGCTTATAGGATGATGATAGTGATGTGGAGAGACAATAATATCCATGTTAGGACTAGTCAAGGGCTTTAGAGGTGTGGGTAAGTGAGTAGAGGTGGGGGCCTTTTATAAGAGGGAGGAGGGTCACTCTTGGAAGGTCATGATATGTTACTTTATTATGAAATGATTTTCGGGTTTTAAAGGCCCCACAATGATATATTTCGAGGATAAGGTGTTAATGGTTCGAAATAAACCAGTCCCATTGGTTTTAGAAATGTGTAGGTCTTAGATTTTACCTTATCTTTTCATTTTATTTAAATCGTTCAATAATGAGTTAACCGCTGCATTATCATGGTGTCACAAATAAATTTAATTATTTAATGTATAAAAATTAAAAATTATTACCATGATGTAGGAAATATTTTGGATTTATAATTAATATTTAAATTCAAAAAGATAATTTAAATAACCCAATGTAAAAAAATTTTTAGTAAAAGAATTCATGTTTGTGACATTTTTATTTTTACTTTAAATAAAAAGTTATTAATGTCATTTTCATACCCATGTGGCATTATGGGGTACCCAAGTTGACCCAAGGATTTAGCTGGTCGCCCATTACACATCCAATAATGGTAGGACATGTTTCATGGTAATTTCTTATTATTAAAACATTATTTTTACCTTAAGTTACACTAATTACCTCTAATCGCGATTAATAAAACTAAAAAGTTACTATTCACCAAAAATTATTTTCATCCTATTAAAGGACATTTTTTGTACTAATGACAACCATGTATGTTGGATTTTTTAAATTCAAATCACAAAAGCGGTAAAATTTCATTTAAAGGAAAAATGGGTTTTTTAACTACCAATTAGTGGATTCAATATTCATCAAAATTTGAGGTTTTTCAGAAAAAAAACAAAATATTCATCCTAAGATAAATTTGATATTACGAATTAAAAAATGAGGTCCATTTCAACAACATAATAACATAGATGTTGCATTAATCAATTTTATAATTAATTCTCACTATCAAAACAAATAGCGTTTTTTTAATAAACAATATCCATAATAATATTGACAGTTGCATATGTCCAATTTCAAAGTGAAAATAATTCGAATGACCACCATTGTATTAAATGGTAAAAATATATTTTAATTACACTTTAAAACCAATTAGAAAGATAATCTATCCACATAAATAAAATAGACTGAATGGAGGTTTGGAATTAAAATACAACATCTTTCACTATTCCTTAAAAAAATGAAAATTATGATAAAAATACCAAAAACATACGCAAAGTTAATTTTGATGTACCGATTCTAAAAAAAATTTATTTGGTCCAATAGAAATTATTAGAGTAACCAATACTATATTTAAAGAGGGATTTCCAGCAAAAGGTGATAAATCAGCCTTTTAGTGAATATTAGAGTATTTACACTTAATATAGGATTCATTCGTATTTTATGACACTAACATTAATTGGATAAAAGAAAAAATATTTAACAAACATATATAATCAATTTTTAGTTAGTTCTGTTCATTCCTGCCATCACAACGGCAAGGCATTAACTACCATTTAAAATAATATTATTTTATCACTAGAGTGCAACGTAAGATTTCAAAGAAACTTGTTGTTGCGTATTGGGTATTCCATCGAGCATAGAATTAACTTGAGAGTAATATTAACATTTTATTTACAAATATTAATAAATTTGAATATGTCATATTATTTATTTTCCTGGGATGTTACTGACATTACTGTGTTTATTTCTCATTTTTATACATGATAGATGGTGAATGTCAAGCAACATAAGCCTTCAAGTTTCTTACAACCACTTCTAGTTCCTACTAGGATATGGGATGAAATTACTCTGAACATTGTGGTTGATTTTCCTCATAACCAAAGAAAAAAATGTGATAAGTGTTCTTATTGATAATATGTCCTAGTCAGATCACATCATACTAATTAGAGATACAATCAAAGTTGAGGTGTTGGGAAATATCTATGTGAAAGGGATTTTTATTTTGCATAGAGTTTTGTATTCTATAGTCTCTCATAGGGATCCTTTGATTACATATACATTTTGGAGAGGCCTTCTAGAGGAATTACGATCTCCGGTCCCTTTTATTACGATCTACCATCTGTAGTTGGATTTCAAGACAGATAGGATTATATAGTTTATTGATGATATGATATGTGCCTATGTTCTCAACTTAACCAGGGAATTGGATGATCAATTGTGGCTGGTTGAGTTTTCTTATTACAATAGTTATTAGTCTATTATTAGAAAACACCTTTTGAGGCCTTATATTCCCAACCTTATAAATCATTATTTTTTTGGTCACATATTGGAGAAAGTTCTTTCGTTGGACCAAATTTGGTAGAAGAAATGTTAACTAAGATTTAGTTTATTTGTTATAGAATATTGATACTATAGACCGAGTAAAATTATTGTTATGATATTTAATGTAGACCATTTATGTTCATATTTGTGATAATGTGTTCTTGAATGTTTCACCCCATTTGGTCATAAATGGTGGGGGGGGGGGGGGGGCAGGGGAAGCTTGCTTATTGATTTGTCGGACCTTTAATGGTTTTTGTACTGGTGGGAAATGTTGAATACAATTTATCATATCCATTGCAGTGGATTTAGATACATAACATATTCTATGTATCTTAGTTGAGAAAGTGCTTATCAGATCCATGTATTGTTTTGAGCCGGAGGGATCTTGAGATTGAACATAATTTATTTTTGAATAAAAGGTTTTTTGATTATAGGTTATTCTGATAACAATGTACTTCGTTGGAGGACAATACCTTTGGTTTGTGTGCTATAGAAGAATGGTTATGATAACCATTAGAAAAAGGAACATGAGGAACTGATGAGACAGTAGTTGCCACATCTTTATGAAATGGAAGCTTCTTCATAGGATTTTTAGGGATTTTTTTTATGGCGGGAGATTGAAACATCTCGTTACCAATCTGACATGTACGTCATTAACCTTTTCATGGGATTCCCTTTTCATTGATTCCATAGGATTGAGAATTAATGGGAATGATACCCATAATTGTGAAGTCAGATATTTATTGCTTTCATAGATTTAACAATGTTGTTTTACTGGCTACAGGAGGGTTAAAAGTCATATAACTAAGTTACACAACATGTAAGGATTATTGGGGTCAAGTCATGAATGGTACCAAACTATAATGTTTAAACATTGTGACTATACATTACACGTCATGCACTATTTAATGGATATTTTTTTAATTCGATGAGTTGTTTTTTTTGTTGTTTTTAATATTAACTATTTCACGATGAGAAATTTTATTACAAATCATGATTGTTTTTTTAATGGGTAGAACAATATAGATATATTTTCTCTTTCTCCCTAGTTTCAACTCTCTCAACCAAATTCCTTATCTAGGTGATCTCTACACCCACTAAACCTTTTGGATCCATTAGAATGGCCTTTAATATTCATTGCACTTGCGGTTTTATTTCTATGTAATCCCCCTCATATGTTATTCCACTTTCACTTTTTCTAATCCTTGATTTATCAATAGGAAATCTTGAAATTTCTATATATATGCTTCATGATGATGGATCATGCTTTTTGGTTGAGTTTTGTGATTATCTACACCTCTATTATCATTGAATGGTGCTGTTGTGAATGTTGAATTATGGGAAAATATAGGTGGTTTGATCTTGATTAGCCAAAATATTTAACCTCGAACTGCATGATTAAATTCAATTTCTCAATGATTCTTTCAGTTGATTTATTAAAATCCCAATTACAGTGATTTGTAGGATTTTTAATGTTTTGGGAATATATCTTTGGAAAAAAATAAAATTACATTGGATGTGGTTTTGATTATGGAATAGGGTTGATTTAAATTGAGGGAAACTAATTTAATTTAATTATTGTACTATATTTTGGATATGAATAGAAAAAATTGATGGAATTGTGTTTGAAAAGATTTTAAAATGTTGAAAATGGCTAATAAATGTTTTGATATAATCCATATGGATTTATCTTTTTAATGAGGAATGTATTTTATTAAATTTTATTTTAAGAATTATTATAATAAATTTCCCATTATTGATTGTGTAAGAGAACATGAATTCCATATGTAGTTGGTGAGTTATTTGGAAACACTCTACAATACTTAAATGTTCTAAAACATACATGCAGCGAGTTACATTCCCGATGGGATTGTGAAGAGTTTCTTTTGACTAGTATCATGGGGATGTGTGTATACACAAACTGATGAGATAACTTATATATTGTGGAGTCCTATATATAGAAATACTATTGTACATATTTGGGAAATGACCATGTTTCCCTATTGTTATTTATATTTGATATATAATTCTATTACAATGTTCTAATAATACATTACATGCCTTCAAGATATACATAATCTTTTTTATGTAACTATTTTATTCCAACAATTATTTTATAAATATTCTACCACATGTAAGTGATGTTCTTAAAATATTTTTCATCGACATTTAAATTATAGAGAATTGTTCTTTCAAACATGATTTGTAAATAAGAATCCTAATTAATTTAAAAATTGAAATAATTCATTTGTTTAATATATTTATGGAAACTGTTATGGAATCCATGGTGAGACTGTATTGGTATTTTTACCTCATAACCTACTAGTTTCTTCAGGAGTTTATCGATTATCTTATTACATGTTTGACCAAGGTGAAATGATTTATTGGTGGTGGATCCAAATACTAAATGTTGGTAGTGATAATTTGTGTCATTATGGACTTGGTATATTTTAATGTATTAGAAATTAGGTTGTATTACTTTGGGGATTCAAAATCTTGTTTTATTCTTGTACATTACGCAAAGTGGAGCTTCCTTTAATATTCATACTATATTTTTTCTTTTTTTTCTTCCACTATGGTATGTGGAAAATTTGTTCCCACTTGCATGTTGTATTTTGTGAGGTGGTAGCTGTCGACCCATGGGGACTAGGAACACCCTATAGGCTATCACCGTGCCAACTCAATTATAGGGTTACTAGGGTACCCATTTTTTTGTGACACTTCTATACATTATTAATTTGTTAATTACAATTTTAAGAATTTAATATCTATAACCAACATATTACATAACATATTTTTATGGAATGTTCTTATATGTGGCCACTATTCTAGTTTAATTTATGTTCAATAAAATGTTTTATCCATGTATTAGGGTGTTTAATGTAACACCCCAAGCCTCTACGATACGTTTTCCTTTGAATAATACTATAGCTTGTGTTGTACACAACATCGAGTTCAAACACACCACAACCAATCAAACATGTTGTTATGAACAGTAATAACCACTTTTTGAAATTTTATAAATTTTTTCATTTAAAATGGACTTAATTTTTGGATTTCCAATATCAAAATTATCATAAGGTGAATTTTTGGTATTTTTCTAAAAACATTCAATTTTTGATGAATTGTGAAAAAAATTATGTTATTGTTTAAAACTGACTTTTTAATTAAATATTAAATTATTTTATTTCAATTTATATTATGTAAAAATATATTCATAATACCCAAATATGATTTAATTTAATTCATCGGGGTCATTTTATAATTAATTTAGATATAAAAAATTTTCATGAAATTTTTACCCACTTTATCCCACCTCTTAGTAGCTTTTGCCAATTTGTATAAAACTCAATTTTTCTGAATTTGTTTGATGAATTTAAAAAAATCATGAGAAACAGTTGATATAAATAAGTAAAATTAGATTCAATAAGATGATAATAATTTTTTGTCAATAGTGAATTTTTTACTTTTATTTACCACAGTTAAAAGTAAATAGGGTAATTAAGGGTACAAATGATATTATTATTACACTAAGTCATGTCCTAATTCTATTTTATAAGAGTACTTCGGCAAAAAACATCATTTGGAACATAATATTTTCCTTTAGGTCCACATGGATTAGATTAGGACATTTATTTTTATTTTATTTAAAGAAGAGTTAAAAGAGTTAAAATCAACGTTTAATAACTAAACCATTTTTAAAACAGTGTTATACATAAGATAAATTTGACTATTAATATTCATTATAAACATAAAATTATTTCATACATTATGGTATTTTATTTATAAATTTTAAACATTAAATAATTTTATTTATTTATGACTCAATGATGATGTAGTAATTTAATTATTAATGAAAGTTTAAAATAATTGATATCATAAATATCCAAATAAATCTAATTTATGAATTTTAATGAATTACACTAATTTTATTGGTTAATATGACATGTTATGGTTTCTTAAATAAATATATTTTGAAGAAATAATTCTTGTATGAATTAAAAAACAAAGTACCAAATAGTGTCAAAATTGACATAAAATTGTTTTTTTAAATATTATATTATTAATTTGTATTTTATTCCTAAAAATATGAGGATTGGGAAAATGGATAAAATAATATTATATATGTCATTAATAAACAACTTGGGGTTCTCTTTGATGTTTATTGTACATTTATTAACCATATAATAAAAAAATACAAAGAGACATGGTAAATGTCAAACTATTTAACTCAGAGTTATATCTAAACAACAACGTCAATATACTGACCCAAACCGGCCTAAAACCTATAATGGAAAATGAATCACTTAACACCCAAAAAGATGATACTACTGAAATATCATTAACAAAGCAAAATTAGAAGATCATATATGATATCATATTTATGTATATATTTCTTGTATAATTTAATAAAAATGTTTTATCTATTACACAAGAGGTTAATGTTCCCATGACCATGAAAAATTACAATGTAAGGGTTAATTTAACGATCTCATTATTATCCGAGGTTGTTTTTACATATATATCTACAGGAAAATCTTTATCATCCACATCCGTGTTTTCTTAAAAATGTAATTCAAAATTTTTTAGTATTTAAAATACTATGGGATAATTTCATTTATACCCTTATTTTAACATATATTTTTTGAAATGAATCTTTTACCTTTTTCCAAACTAGGTACCTTATGACCTTTTCGACAAATTTTCGTTAAACATATTTTTTTAACTTATACGGGGGTACAAATATTTTCTACCTTTATAACATCACTGATTCTTCCCTTACAATCATATAATATTATTTTCGAAATAAACATTTTCTTTTATAATTATAGGACTTTTAAATGATTTCAAAATAGAATGATATATTTATCTAAATAATGTTTTTATTTCATCTATGTCAGTATCATTTGATGGATGTTAAAGTTATTTTAAGTTGATTTATTATGACACAAAACATCGATATTTTATTGATGGTTTTGTGATATGTTTGACTTTGGATGTGTTATTTTTACACCATCCATGGTTTATATATAATATATTGAAATTTCATATGCTAGTTTTAATACGAATGTATGTGTTATGTTTAAACCTTCTCACATGAGAAATGCATTAGACATAGTTGTGATGAGTGGAGCCCACTATATCTCCCCAATGCATCAGTAGGTCTCATGATACAAACTAGTTTCTTGGAACAAGGCCTCGAAAAAATATTATTTGTATTCCTGGAACACGGCCTTGACTATGTGGTTATGAAATATAGAATTATGCATTACATCATTATGAAAGTGGCTATTGGTATTTCAAGTGATTATTTTACTAGTATTATATCCATGTGAATAATTAAATTACGTTATTTGATTTTATATTTTCTATATTATGCTGAAGTTTATGTTTAAAAGTCTTTTGATTTAATCTTATACATTTCCTTATATTTTCATGCTTATTATGAATGTTTCCTCTATATGGTTATCCTTACTGAGAATATGAGCTCACCCACTTCTATGTTTTATTTTTTCAATGATGTGAAGAAGTATATTAGGAATGACTTGAAGGGATAGTCTATGGGATATAAATTTTTTTAATGAAGACAATTTTTTTCATTTTATAATTTAATGTAAATCTTATTAATGTATCTAGAATTTCCAAGGCTACTAAACTATTCGGTCTTTCGACACATGATCTTTTGTGATCATGCCAGTGTAATGTAATAATGCACCGACTCTGGGTAACTAGGGTTAGTGCATTGCAATTGGTATCCTAAGATGTTTAGTACAATCCTTGGAAGCTATATTTATAAAAACTATTATTAGAGAACATTAACTTAAGATAGACATTGAGGATTAGTATTGAAGAACTTCCAATAATTTTGGTGTTATAGATATTTTGTGATTTTTCCAAGAAATATATCTCTATCGGGATAAGAGATGGTAGTGGCAGCTCTGGCATAGATGTTCCTAGGGGAAAAACCAGAAAACACCACTTTGAGCTAGACTCAAATCGGAACCGAAGCACGAAAATGGGACTTGATACACTCTTGGATTTGACCCTCCCTGGGGATATGTTTAGGATAATTCTCATTTTCTCTACAAACCATTATAAATGGTTTATTAGTATATACATCATCAATGAAAACATTTTTATGATTACGGATTACATCCATAAACTATTCAATTTATGTTAATTGTTTTACAAGTTTGGAATTATGTATGGTGATTCATAAACTAGTCTAGTGTAAGCCATTGTTTAAAAATTGTGCCTAGTCGAAGAAGGGAAACTATATCAATGCACGTAATCCAAGTAGGGACTTCCCTGCTACACAAGATAATTATAGTGGAGCTGGTGATGAAACTGCTAATGATCATATTATCACCATACCGAGACAACTTACTCAGGTTACGAATAATAACCTTAACCATACGGAGCACCATGATCCACAACATAAGAAGATAAATATTAGAACGATTCATGAGGCAACAACCACAAATATTTAATGGGACTACAAATCTATTTGTAGAAAATAAATGGATAAGTTTAATAGAGAAAATATTCAATGCTTTGAGGAGTAGCAAAATGGGAAAAGTTATCATGGTAGTTTATCACCTCACTTGAGATGTAGTTAAATGGTGGTCATTGATTCAAAAGACAAAAAAAGATGATAAAGTATCAAATATGTAATAGAGGGAGTTTAAAGAAGTTTTCATAGAAAAATATTTTCCTCATGACCATTGAGAGGATATGGAAAGGAAATTTTTTGACTGAGACAAAAGGAAGATGATAATGTCTCAAAATACAAGGCAAACATTACAAGGTTAGTAAGCCATGCTGCAGACTATATACATAACCCAATAAGTAAGATTGATCATTTCATTTATGGGTTAAAACCATTTATCTATCGATCATCATTATCACACTCCTTCTTTTCATATGGAGATATTTTCTCATGTGATATCAATATAGAAAAAAATTCTCAAAGTCTTATGAATTTAAAGAAATGAAAGAGAAAAAGAGATCTGCTAAAAACACTAGAAATGGAAATAAGTGGAATAAGGGAAATGTTGAATACCCATCCTCTGGTAAATGTTGGAAGAAACACTCGGGTACTTACATGAAGGGAATTAGAGTATGTTACAAGTGTGTTGAAAAATGCCACCATGCACATGATTGTAAGGGGAAGAAAGAGGCTTCCAAAATTGAATGCTACAGTTGTAGAGAAAGGGGGTGTTATGCAAATGAATGTTCTTAGTGGCAAGTGAAAAATACATCTGATAAGGCCAAGGGATCAGGAACATGCTTATGATATCACTATTGTTGAGATTGACGATTTGAAAGACATGGAGGTATGTAATTTAATGGTATCCTCAATTTAAAAAATACATTATTTGATTCTAGATAATCACATTGTTTCATATAATCTCTATTTTCTAAGAAAATTAGATATTTTCAATTTGAAATAACAAGGGACTTGTCAGTAGAAATACCTAAGGGAAGAATCATTGCAATAATGTTTTGTGAATTTGTTCCCATATGTTCATATAAATGTTCTTTATTAGCTAATCTCATCATCATACCCACGATAAAATTTTATATAATCCTTGGTATGGATTGGAATTCAGACGATGATGCGAAAATTTATTGTATGAAGAAGGAGGTTACAATTCTCGTTGATGATAAAGAGTACTTTATCTTTAGATTATAAGCCTCACCACTTAATTCGTATCTATATCAACCCCATTAGATCATCTAAATTAATTTATTGTGGAGGAAGAGAATGAAATAATTTTGGGTGAGGAAAGGAATGTTCAAATAGAGGATGTACCTATTGTGAAAGAATATGTTGATGTGTTTCCTGAAGATTTACCTGGACATCCTGTAGAATGAGAAATTGAGTTTTCCATTGATTTAATTACTGGATCAAGACCCATATCAAAGACCCCTTATAGAATGTTAATTGTGGAATTAGTGGAACTAAAGAAACAACTAGAGGAATTGAGTAATAAGGGGATCCCTTGAACTTTTTGTTAAAAAGAATTATGGATCTCTGTGGTTGTGCATTCACTACTAGGAAATCAATTCTATAAAATTAAGGAAAAAGTATCCCCTACGCCACATTGATGATTTATTTGACCAACATTAGTGAGCTCAATATTTTCAAAAGATTGACCTTCGATCTGGATAACATCAGTTGTGTGTAAAGAAGGAAGACATTCTGAAAACAGCATTTCAAACAAGGTACGGGCATGACATGTTTATATTATTGCCTTTTGGGTTGACTATTGTACCCTCTTTCTTAATAGATATAATGAATATATTTTTCAAGGAATACCTTTATGGCATTGTTGTTGTATTTATTGATGATATCATGGTATATTAAAAAAAGCTACGAAGATCCTGAAAATCCACTGCGCATTACTCTAATGACTCTTAAAAGAAATGAATGATATGAGAAATTTAGAATGTCTGAATTCTAGCTTCATGAGAATTATTTTCTATTCCATATTGTCTCTAAGGATGGAATATCTTTTGATCCTTTAAAGACCATGGAAATCCATGAATGGCCAGTACTGACCTTTATAACTAAGGTACACAATTTTGTTTGTGTAGTAGGTAAATATCGATGTTTTGTCCTGAATTTTTCTCGGTTGGCTATCCCAATAAAAATTCTCACACGTAAAAGGGTTAAATTTAATTGTAAAAAAGAGTTTGAAGAATGGTTTGATGAACCCATGATAAAATTAGTCAATGCTCTTATCTTGACTCTACCATCAGGGAATGACTGGTTTGTTATTTATAGTGATTCTTCAAAGAATGGAATTGGTTCTGTCATTATAAAAAATTATAGAGTTATTTACTATTCATAATGACAAAAAAATCCCTTAGAAAAACTATTCTACTCACGATATTTAGTTAAAAATTATAATCATTGCTTTGAAGATATAAATACATTATCTCTATGGTGAAATTTTTGAGATTTATACTCATCACAAGAGTGTTAAATATATATTCTCACAAAATGAACTCAACATTAAGCAAAGGCGATTGCTTGAAATTATCATTGATTATGATTGTTCAATACACTACCACCCGGAGAAGGAAAATATGGTGGCAGTTGTTTTGAGAAAAAAAGATCATGGAGTTTTAAAATATATGAGAATTTAAAGGGATCCTATTTTCATGGATCTAGTAATGATGGATAAGGGAATAACTATGGAAAGTAAAAAATCAATGATTTTTTAAATGGTTTCCAAACTATCATTACTAGAAAGTATACAAAGTTCTCAGACTGATGATGAGGAGTTTCATAAGAAGATTAATGCTATGAATGAAGGGAGATTGAGTGACTATATATTTGAAGATGTGATTTTGAAATTTGGGAAGAGAATTTGTGTTCCCAGTATACCGAATCTAAAAAGGTATTTGTTATATGATTATCATAGATCCAATTTTCCAATACACCATGTTATCACTAATATGTATAGATATTTTAATGAACATTTTTGGTTGGGAAAAATGAAGAGGGAGATAACTGATTTTGTGTCAAGATGTATGGTTTGTCAACAAGTGAAAGCTAGAAGGCAACAGCCTGGAGGAGTCATGAAACTTCTTCCCATACCTGAGTAGACATGGGATAATATTACGATGTACTTTGTCATGGGGTTATAGAAGGCTCCTAGAACGAATGATGCAATATGGGTCATTGTTGATCGTCTTACGAAGTCAACACATTTTCTTGCTATAAGGAGACAATTCTCCACTTGAACGTCTTGCAAGACTATATATAAATGATGTTGTAAGACATCATGGTGTATCCTTATCGATTGTTTCTGAACATTATCCCTATTTTACATCATGATTCTTGATAATTATTTAGAAAGTACGGGATACTGATCTTTGTTTGGGCACTATTTACCACCCTAAAATGGATAGACAATTCTAATGGACTATTCAATCCTTAAAAGACATGTTAAGATCTTTCTCACTTTACTTTTAAGGTATGTAGAATTAATATTTAACTCCGTTTAAATTTTCTTATAACAATTTCTTCCATTAAAGAATTCAGATGGCAGCATATGACGCATTATATGGAATGAGATGTCCCACACCAACATGTTTGGATGATGTTGGTGATGGAAAATTCATAGGCCTAAAAATCATTGAGGAAGTGAAGGAAATAGTGAAGGTTATCCATACCCACATAAAATTAGCACAATGTAGGTAGAAGAGCTGTGTCGATAACCGATGAATTTGGAATTTTAGGATGGAGATCATGTTTTCTTGAAGGTATCTCAATGGAAGGTTGTTATAAGATTCGGTAGGAAGGGTAAATTGAGTCCCAGGTACATCGAACCCTTCGAAATTCTAGAACAAATTGGGGTTATAGCTTACCGATTGTTAATGTTTCCAAGCCTCTCCAAAGTTCATGATGTGTTCCTCATATCTGTGTTGAGAAAATACATGCCTGACCAAACACATGTACTCACTTATGGGGGAATTGAATTGGAACCCAATATACCATATTGTGAAGAGCCTATAAAAATTCATTACATAAGAGAAAAAGTGCTGAGAAACTGGCCAACTCATCTGGTAAAAGATCAATGGGGAAACCATAACATGGAAGAGGCATCTTGGGAACCTGAGGAACTTATGATGAAGAACCACCCAAATCATTTTATACAGTAATATTCTAGAAATTTTGAGGATGAAATTATTTTAAGGAGGGGTGAATGTAACACCCCATACTTCCACGGTACGTTTTATTTTGAATAATACAATAGCTTGTGTTGTACACAGCTTCGAGTTCAAACACACCACAACCAATCAAACTAGCCATTATGAATAGTAATTCCAAACTTGAGAAATTTTATAAATATTATCACTCAAAATTGACTTCATTTTTAGATTCAAAATATTTATATTAAATTAGCGTGAATTTATGGAATTTTTCTGAAAATATTCAATTTTTTAAGAATAGTGAAAAACACTATGTTGTTTTTTTAATCGACTTTGTAGTTAAATATTTAATTATTTTTTAAAATTTATTTTAATTAAAAATAGATACATAATATATATCAATGTTAAATATAATTCATTCGAGTCATTTTATAATAAGTTTAGATATATAAAATTTTATTGAACTTTTTACCGTCTTTTACCCAGCTCCAAAGAGCATTTGCAAATTTGTATTAAATTTAATTTTATTGATTCTGTGAGTTGAAATTAAAAAATCTGAGAGACACAGTTGATATCGGTTATTAAAATGTGGTTTAATAAGAAGAAAATAATTGTTGATGAATAGTAACTTCTTGCATTTATTTACCACTTTTAAAAATAAATAGGTCAATTAAGTGTAAAAATAGTATTATTATTACCCTAAAAAATATCCTAATTCTATTGGGTATGTGTAATTCGACAATAAACAACCTTAGGAATAAATTATGATCATTTAGGTCTACATGGATTAGATTAGGACATTTATTATTATTTTTTTTAAAGATGATTAGAAAGTGTTAAAATCAATGATTAATAACTAAACCATTTTCAAAATAGGGTTATAAATAAGATAAATTAAACAATAAATATTTATTATAAAGATTAAAAAATTTCCTACATAATGATATTTTATTTATAATTTTTAGACATTATATAATTAAATTTATTTATTACACAATTATGATCCAATAATTACCTTATTAATGAATGATTAAAATAATTGTTTTTATTAATATTGAAATAAATATAATTTGAGGCTTTTAATGAATTAAACTAATTTATTGATTAATATGACATGTTAGGGGTGATAAAATGAATTTTTTTCGAAGTAATAATGCTGTTATAAATTAAAAAAAACGAAATTCCAAATAGTTTCAAAATTGACATAAAAGTGTTTTTAAAACAAATATTATATTATTAATTGTTATTCTATTCCTAAAAATATAAGCATATGATCTAGGTCTTAAATAATATTATATATGTCATTAATTAATCAATTGGGGTTCTATTGGTAGTTTACAGTATGTTTATTAACCATATAATATTAAAATACAAAGAAACATGGAAAATGTCTTCCTATTTAACTATGAGTTATATCTAAGAGGTGAGGTTAATACTGTGACCCCAACTGACCTAAATCTTATTAATTGAGTGAATTTTGAACCATTCCCACCATATCCATTAAATAATTCATTTTTTATCCATTATAAAACGAAAATTATTTTATTATGAAATAATATTTCAAGCTTTTCCTAAAGTGACCCTCACCTCTCTTATAAAAGTGATCTTCCCCTTCTCTCAAATTAAAATCATCAAATCCATTTGGATCAGCCAAAACATACCGAAATACCCTCCATACTATTCTCCCATCATCTTATATGTATTACGTTTGTCATAAATCCACCCTAATGAGCCCTTTTGATCAAATCAAAACCAAGATCTGATAAGTAGTAAACATTTCATCACCTCTTTGAAGTTCTTTTCTTTTCTACTTTATTTTTCATTATTGTTTTATTCTAAAATAATAACTCAAGTATCGTCTATATAATTTTAAGTTATTATAATAATGTTACAACCATTTTCATTATTCTATCCATCCTATAAATGACAAAGTCACCATAGGTGCGTATGTACGGGTTACCGTCCCAACATCGGGGGTGTAGTTTGTTATTCAAAACCTTCATCATTTTCATGGGTATAATAATGAGTATAAATGATGTAAATAATAAATATAACATGATAATGATTCTTTATATATGAAATACCATCCAATTATATATTATTTATATATTAAATGACGGATATTGTCACTCGTGCGTATGTAGAGATTACAATCTTCCCAAATGCTATGAGATTCAATCCCCATCGTATCCATTCAAGACTAATTTTATTTGATAACTTAAAATAAAATTTAGTGACATAATATAATTGTGAATATGAATAGGATACATCCTTTACATAAAAAACATTACATAAGTAACGTACCATATAAAGGAAAATGATTCAGTTAACACCTGAAACGATGATACTACTGAAATATCATTAACAAAGCAATATTATAAGATCATATATGATATCATATTTAGGAATATAGTATTGTATAATTTAATACCAATGATTAACTATTATACATGAGGATAACATAACCTCAACCAAGGAAAAGTACAAGGTAAGGGTTAATTTCAAGATCTCTTTATTATCAGAGGTTGTTTTTATGTATGTATATACTGGGACCTCTTTATCATCCACATCCATTTTTTCTTAAAAATGTAATTAAAATAATTTTTACTATTTACTATACTATGGGTTAAAGACATTTATACCCTTATATGACTATATATGTTATGAAATGAATCTTCCTGACATTTTCCGAACAAGGTACCTTATGACATTTTTGAGAAAATTATGGCAGGAATGTTTTTTTAACTTATACCGCTAGTGCCTCTTTTTTCCGCCATTATAACATCATTAATGTTTCCCATACATGTTTATAAAAATATTTTAAAATTAAATGTTTTATTTTATAATTATATGAATTTAAAATTTTTTCAAAATAGAAAGAGATATTTTTCTAAAGAATGTTTTGATTTCATCAATGTCAATATCCTTTGACGGATTTTAACCTTATTTGAAGTTGATTTATTATGATACAAAGCTTCATTTTTTATTGATATTTTTGTGATATTTTTTACTATGGATGTGTTATTTTTAGAAAATTCACGGTTTATTGATAAATTATTGATATTTCGTATGCCATTTTTAATAAGAATGTTTATGTTAAGTTTAAACATTTTCATATGAGGAATGCATTGGACTTAGAAAGTTATGGGTGGAGCCCGCTATAGCTCCTCAATGCATTGGTAGGTGTCATGAGGGAAAATAGTGTCTTGGCACAAGGCCATGAATCAATCGTATTTTCAGTCTTGGCATAAGACCTTCCCTATGTGGTTATGAGGTCTGGAATTATGCATTCCATCATAATAAAAGTGGCTATTGTTATTGATGTGATTATTCGACAAGTAAAATATCTCTGTGAATAAGTAAATGGAATTATTTGATTATATATTTTCCATATTATGCTGAATATTATCTTTAAAATTATTTTGTTTTTTCTTTATACATTGACTTAAATGTTCATTCTTATTTATGAAATTTTCCTCTATATTGTTATATATACTGAACATCTGAGCTAAGCCCATTTAATGTTTTATTTTTTCCAGGATGTGAAGAAGTAAATTATGAATGACATGTAAGGATATTCTATGGTATATGAATGGGGTTAATTAAGACAATTTTTTTGTGGTATTTCATTTTAAAATGTATTGTAATACATATGAATGTTTCAAGAATTTTCAATATGACTAAACTAATGGGTCTTCAGTGACATGATATTTTGTGATCATTCCAATGTTATGCAATAATGCACCATATTTGGGAAACTAGGGACAGGGCGTTACATTTACATGGATCATTCATTTCATTAGTGTTGGATTTTTAACTTTTTATTGTATTTTCTTGGATTCTAGTTTCAATGGTTTTAAGTTCTAATGTTTTTAATTTGTCTGAATTTGTAAAAAGAATGTTGTTTTAGTGATTTTATAGAGAAAATATGGTGGTTATTTTTCATTAGAGATTATTGGATGCAATTTATTTATTTTAGTTATTGAATGTTTTTTATATAAATTTCCAAGGATATTTCCTTTTTTGGGGTTTTCAAGATCATTGTTTTTTATTGTTCTAGATATTTCGAAATGTGATATTTTTTCTCTATTTATTAGTTTTCTCATCATTTTAACTAGTTGGTGATTTTGGAGAATAATGATCTTGGATAAAATAGAGTTGATGGCCCATCATTATGGACACGCTTGTTTAAGAAATAGTTGGGATTATGGGATAAGGGGGAATTCGGCTACTGTCACTTGGCTCAAGGAGTTAACCTGTAAAAAAATTATATTTCTAATTGGATGATTTACTTTTATTATAGTATTTTGTTTTGTATTTTGATTTTAATTTTAATTTGAATATGTATTTTATTGTTTGTCCTTCAACAACATGTGGATATGGTTTATTAAAAATATCAAAAATATGTTGTAGAGAAGGGACTATACCAAGGATCGACAACATGAATTTCTCAAGCTATCGTAACCCATATAAAGACTAGTGTTATCCCTTGGTCCATCGACCTACCCTTGACACCTAATCATTTAATTGTTAATTTATGTTGAATAAATGACAATATTTGTTTCCCTTTATTTAATTTTAGCTTCTACATATTATATGATATTTTGATTTAATATAAATACAGTATTTTTATTAACATGTGGAAAAAATTAATTGGAAGAAAAGAGGAATGAAACACCCTAATTTAACTACTAATAGTCATTATTAGATCTATCGTAGATACATTCTAAAAAATACTCAACATCTTATCTCTCAATCTTGATCTCATACCCTTCTTTGATTCAACATATTTTCAAATAAAATCATTATCGTCTCCTTAAACAATTATCACCAATTGGGATAATTTTTATACAATTTTTATTTAATAAATATCATGACTATTTTATATATTTTTTAAATATTGAAACCATCCTTCAAATTATATTAGAGTGATTTTTCAATAAAAAATAATTACTAGTATCTTAAAGATATCCATTATCGAATTTTAAATAGTTTATATTAATGTTGATAATTATTAGATCTAGGATCACCATAAAGGATATTTTGAGTCCTTATAGATGAAAATTTAGAATAATAATGTAGTGATATTTTCAATATATTATATTTACACCATTATAAATGATTTATTGTATTACATATCAATTAATGTTAGATAATATTTAATATTTATTGTCAAAAGAATTACAATTTTATTTATATATCTAGAAATATATTATTTTTCTAACATATAAACCCAAACAAATCTTCTTGAAGGAAACATACATACTCCTTGACTTCACTATGTGACTCTTTTGTTTCACTTTTATAGAGTTTTTTTCCTCCAGGGAATACCAGCTCACTTTAACATTTCAACTTTGAAGCCTTAAAATATCTATTAATATATTCAAATGACTCATATATATATTCACCATTTGACCTCCACAAATTCACTAAAAATTTAGATTTTCTCTCATGTATCATAGTGTGTATTGGACACTTCATCTAATTTTCAATGAGAAACCCTTATATATTGATCATTTTGTCTTCTTTGGAAACTCTTATGTATTGAAATATTTGTATCATTGAGAGGATCCATTACTCATAATTTTAATTCAAGAATACATATTTAATTTATCACACTTAAATGGTATACTAAGCCCTTATGTATCGAGTTTAATTTTAGATGTTCCTTTATATATAAATAATACTTTTGGAGTGACCTATTTGTATCATCTTGATTACAATTATGTATCAATTTGATCTGTAGTTTTTTTTTTCAAATTTTTATTATGTATGGTCATGGAACCCCAAATGTCTGGTTTAGAGATTTAATGTTACACATAAACATGTTATTCACATTATATAAAAACATTACATTTTATATACATTTTTATTATTTATCCATGGTATGAAACATTAAAAACTTATATCAAGGGTTCAAAATTAAATTGATAATCCTCTTAGGGGATCTTCCAATCACCATATCTTATCTAAAACCACCAAAAATGAGTTTAGGGATATTTATAACCTTTATAAATATCATTATAAATGATCCAAAATAATTTTATATAATTAAATTATAATTATTTAATTATTCAATTTATCTAAAATTCATTTTAAATAATAATAATAAGTGTAAATAGAAATTTTAATCAAACTAAAGATGATCCTACAATAATTCTCATTACACAGCACACTATATATTTAAAATTTATTGACCATTAAAGGATGAACCTTTAGGCATGCACTGTAAGAGGTAGATAATATTATTATTTAATTTTAGGCCACTCAAAATAGAATTTACAATCCGATCACTATTTAAAAGGATATTTGTGTGTTGGTTCCATTACCAACCTCACTATATCCCCCCTCCTCTTCCAGTTATGGTTCCAGCCATCATCCCCTAGAATGTGGATGATAAAACATGATCAATATATCTTCTCCACCCTCTATAATATGTATAGATCCATTGTGGTCTTAAAAAGGTCCTTAAAATTAGCGCTTGTTTGTAGAAATACTACGCACTATAGGGCCCCTATTAACCCAATTATGCCAATTTATTTAGCATCAAATCATGGGGAATCTATATAGAATATTTAAATGTTTCTCATTAAATGGAAAATATGGAAGTAGTATAATAAATCATGAAATATTACCTTATCACATTGTTTAATATATTTCATCTTTGCCTTTCTATTTTTGAATATTTCATTATATTTTATAACATATTTAGAACAACCATAATTTCTATTATTAATTAGATTTTATTATATATATATATATTATTTGAGGTTTAATCAATCATAGAAATGGAATGGAGTCCAAAATTAATGATAGAATACATTTTCTATTGTTTTGATAATTTTATAATGTTAACAAGGATCCTAAATCGTCCTCAGTCAACCTTTGGATATATCATCCCAAGATACCCCCACCACTCCACAATCAAATAATTTAAAATTCCACTATAAATGGCTTAATAATTTTTCTCTACATAGATTTATCTACTGTAAATTCAAAACCCACTATATTTTTTCATATATGTGTGAAATTGTTTTATTGTTTTCATTAACAAATTAGAATTTTACTTTCAGTAGGGGAGAAAACCTCATTATGGTAATATTTTTCTTCACTAGTCCTGTTTTTCTCTCTCTCAAAATAATATATTTAAGGAATATAATAACTAAAGGTATAGGCTTCAAAGTTTGATGAAATCTTACCAATATGTGTTATATGTATCTATTCTTCCTCCAAGAGATAATGTTTCATTACGTTGGGACTGATAGGGGCCTTCAAGAATATAGAGAGTTTTCATCTCATCTTCACAAGGATATATGCATGAAATAAGGATTTTCTAACTCAAAGAATTCTCTTGAATTTGGTCATACACCATCAGTTCTAACCATAACATCATATTTGAATCCCTAATAAATTGTTATGTAATTGATTCCAAATATGTGGTGTGATAATGTCATAGATACTCATCCTTATTCAATAGGAGTATATTCCATAGTTTCACTTGTTTTTTAATGAATCCCCCATGTTCTGTCAATGGATTTATCACTGAAAAGGATAATAATACCACCTATTTTATATCAACCATTTCTATATTGGTGTATTATTATATAGGGTAGTCTAATTATATAGACTCTATTCTCATTAAATATCATCTGTTTTTTTTTAAGAAATCCAAATGGGCTATAAACTACTCTAGTCGATGAGAATGTTTAACATTTACCTAGTGGTGAGATGAATGATGTTCAATATGAATTTCCTTCCCCATGGAATAATGATAAGGCTATAGTGAAAATAATTCCAAAAGATTATATATCAACCACCAACACATTTATTGTACTATATATGATTGATTAACATTTTAATATATCATTTCCTCCTAGAGGTAACCAAATTAATATCAAATCTATGCCCTCCTCCTCATGAGAAGTGGGAAATAATTGCATTTAAAACGTTTTTATGTGGTTTACATATACCTACATTTAAGGTTCTATTGTACTATTCGAAGTTCCATCCTTTGTACAATGTCATACTCATTAATTTGGAAT
This sequence comes from Viscum album, assembly GCA_963277665.1. Classification (NCBI taxonomy): domain Eukaryota; kingdom Viridiplantae; phylum Streptophyta; class Magnoliopsida; order Santalales; family Viscaceae; genus Viscum; species Viscum album. The sequence continues at coordinate 1,759,079,111 of OY728152.1, forward strand.
TACATGGGAATTTTATCCCTATATTTATATTGTTATATATCATCTTTTCATAGGAAATATTTTATCAATTTTCTAGAAGTTATAGATAACAATTAAAATGAATAATTTATATAGGAATTTACATTAAACTATACTTGGACAGCCACATGTATTGTATCACAATTAATAATTTTATTTATACATCCTAAAAAATATATTAGGGTTGGATCCCAAAAAATATTCCTCCCAATACATTACTATCAAGGTCACTCAATTTTTTTTTCTTTCTCTATGCCATTATATATGATATGTTTATACGATACTATGGGGATATTTAATATGATCTATCATATTTCAATCAATGTTCTGATCTTTGATTCGTAGGATATGAATTTAATACCATCATCGCTCAGTTTGAAAAAAGGGGGAGTTTATTTAAGAAATATTATGGTTGAATTTAGTAAAATTGAGTTCCAAATTAATCATATTTATTAATGATTAATTAGATTTATTTATAAATAATACAATATCTAGAGATTAAATATAGAATGTGGAGTTACTATTATAGGTTTTACATGCACCGAGGTGTTTTATAAAAATTATAATGAATGTATTTCTCTAATATTTCATGTCCTTTACCCTTTAATTATTACCTGCTACATTATATCCATGGTATAATGGTTCTAAACAACAAATTTATTTCCTTAATAATTTCAAAGGTATAGGAATTATTCATGTATATATTATAAAAATAATAGAATGATCCTATGTAAGATTATCCATGGATAATTTTAGGTAAATAATGATGATAAATAATGGTCGTAATTATAAAATTGAATAAAAATTTTCATCTTCCAGCCATTCTTGTTAAAATCATCAATCATAGACTATTTAGATTTATAATAAGCTATTGGAATAATGGGATGATGATATATTCATGTTTTTATCTATTAAACAAAACCATCGAGAAAATATATTTATTTTTTAATGATGTGAAGCATGAGAATGATCTAGTATATTTCTTATTGAAGGAGATTGAAAAATAATGTATTTACATTCTTGAATAACGATGTATAAATTTTTATAGAAAAATATCATGATTCTAATGGATGAATTTTATACTAATAATGTGGGAAATTAATATCAATGTATAGTCTTTAATTTTATTGAACATCATTTAGGCCCCTGGTAGGGAGTGAGAGATGTGACCTTAATAGAATATTCTTGTTATCACTTCTATTGAATAATTACAAAATTATTTGAGGTGTTTGATAATGAATTTCTAAATTTTATTATATAAAAAGAAGAGTTCTTATTATATACCAATTACTAACATCACTAAATATCATTAAAGGTACCAGTCATCTATATATATTGAAACATAGTAATAAAACAAAATTATTTCAATGTGGTTGTTTAATATTATTTTAATGTCTCCCCTCTGTATATATTATTATTCTTTCAATCATGTAGAAAGTGATTTTACCTAAATTCATCTTACAAATTCATGGAATAATTTTATCTATTTTTTCATATAATGTTATTGGAAATATTTCTAAAAAGAGGAAGTTTATTATCTTACCTGACTATCATTTATATGAATAATAAAACTTCCTAAATTGTAAAATCCTATAAGAGTCGATGGTCCTGAACGAGAAAATGAAATGTAATTTTTATAGGAAATTTGTAGGATCCAAAATAAAGGTAAATATTAACATGGATAAATTATATAATATAATTTAATATATTCACAAAATGAATGTTCCTAGGTGGTCTTTCATTTAATAATGGGTTTATGACCTCCTCTATTGATTCATCAGTTCTAGATGTATTATGATCTCCCTTATATGGGAAATTTATTTGTTCCTCAATTCTGTTCGGTGTATTTGCAAAGGATATCCTCTATACATGTGTTTATATACCCTAAACAAGGGTGATCTATATGGAAACATTAATTATAATGAATCATGAAGGATGGTTCATTTATTTAAATTTCGGTATAACTTTATTTTTATATATCATTTATTATTTACGGATGACATGATATTCTTAAAAAAATGTAGAAAAATTTAAATTCAATGGTTTAAATAGATATCAAATGATTATTGTATCATTATTGGGGACTGGATCAATGCATATATTAATAGTGTATAAATTTATAATAAATATTTTGTAAGTATATACAATGTAATCAATGATTAGATTTGTATTAGTAGAATAAAATTACGAATCGAATTTCTGTGTGCATCATTGTTGAAAAAAAGAGTCGTCTTTACTTCATTTGAGGGAGTTATCAACTATACTATAAGATGAATAACCAATTAGATGAGATTATTTTTATTAATTTGAGTCAGTATCACTCATCAATTTTAATGTTTTGTCCATGATTATGGAATGTTCTTCACATTTGAGGTCCAAAATTCATTATTAGATGAATAGAGATCAATATAAATAGTTTCTTATTGGATACTTAATAGTAGGGAATAGAAAACAAGACTACTTTATAAATAATGGATATATCATTATGAAAGGAGAAATAAATTAAATAATAATATAATAGAACATCCATGTAATGTGTGTAAAATTATCCCTCCATGAAATTACCAAACAATAAATTTAGAAAAAAAATCAATCATAGAATGTATATGAATATGTAATTTTCATTTCTGATTTGAATTTAAATATTTTCCTACTATATAATAACCTCTATGATATATATTTTATCATCAATGAAAACGTTTTATTGATATTCAGCATGTGATACAACACTTTCTAGAGAGATAACTAGTAAGGTAAGACCCACTTCTTCCAAGGGTTCCTAGTTTCAAACATCATCATCACATAGTTTACTTATCATTTCACATTCATTGATATTGTCCTATATTATAATGAAATGTACATATATTAATATATTCAATAGGTTGATTTTTCCAATGTGTGAATCTTTACTCCTTTATCCTAATGATTATTCATTTTCCACTACTTAATATAATTTTTTCGGCCCAACACTATTAGTATGACAAGGAAATAATCATTAGTGAAAATAATTTATTATCAAGATGATTCTCTTTATGTGACATTTGAGGAATTGAATAATTCCTTTTGGTATTGAAAATGGTTTTGATAATGGATTTTTTATTTCAATATATTTAAGTGATATATTGTGATTGAAATGTGGAAATGTTTTTTCCATTATATTTGTTTTATGTCTTATGTTTTTATAATGGTACATGGACATTTGAAGGGTTATTATGTGATAAACCATATGATGGGTGGTTCCGTTAATACTAGGATAGGTTGTTACGTTATAACCTCCAATGAATTGGTTATGGAAGTCGGCCGTATGGATATTCTATTTATTGATATTTGTGGAAGTTTACTGTATGGTATTTCCATTCATTTATGTTTATGTCCCAAGATACCATTATATGTTATGTGTTCTTTGTATGGGTATTATGGTAATATTTTGGTTTAAAAAGGGTATGTAATGATCTATTATTCAGTGAAGATTATTTACTACTTCACAAAGGTGAAAATAATTACTTATGATAATGTATTCATGATTTACGTAATGTTCTGAAAAAATTAACAGTTTTCTTTTTTTGTGTATCCTTTATTTGGATTTTTATTCTCATCCCAAGTTTTTGAAATGATTTCCATAGGACTAAAAGATGAGTAGTGTCAAGGATGGGATCATGGAAATACATTCTATCTAAAACATGGAAGTAGACATGTTTAATTTTAAGAGTTTTTAATTTTATGGGAACTTAGTAGAAGTGTCTACTTTGTAATCTTTTGAGATGTAATAGTTATGTCCTAATTCTCTAAAACACTAAACCTGAAAAGATCCCCTATTTTAATTATTCATTTAATTCATGCTTATGTAATGTTTTAAGGTCGGGTCCTTATAGTTGGTATCAGAGGGAGGTTTAGATAACTTTAGAGGTTAGGGTATTCTCTAGGCATAAGTGACATTACAATAAAGGTTCGAAATTCCGAAGGAGTTATAGTTTTAGATAAATTGAATGAGTATAAGATAAAATGAATAATTATATATTAATATTTACACTCCTAATAAGATATTATATGATGATTCTAGTGACATACTAACACTAGCCTTTTTGGTTTTAGTAAATGGATGGATTAGAAGGCACCAAAGTAATAGTGGATGTGAAGAAAACAGAGATGATTTTCGGAAATAACAACTAACTGATATGGGAGCTGCAATGGGAACTCCTGTGGTTTTTCTCAAAGAAATATCAGGAGTTAGGATTAACCACTTGAATCTTCTTGAGTTATCTAATGCATCATGTTTGAGATATCCAAATATATGTGTAATTTCAGGTAATAATTATAATGGTAATCATTTGGGTTTATATGATCCTTACTTTTGAGGTAACTATGGGTAACTAAATGTTATGATGGAAAATGAAAGGAATGAGATGAACATGAGGTTAAATTATTTTATGGTTATTTGTGAAGATTTTATCTCTTTTTGGGGAATGTTTTAATAATTATATAGTCTTGGAAAAAAGGACAACACACGGACCGTGTAACAACCCATCGCGTCGGACGAAGCTACGGGAATCGAACCCATAACCAAAGTGCCACTGGGATTTATCACCTACCACTAGACTATGTGAAGTCACTGGTTAGTTTGACTACTTTTTTTAGTTAGATGATCTTATGAATCAAGAATATGTTGATTTTGGGTTATCTATGGAAATTATTAGCCTATCATTGAGGATATGTGATTAGGTTAAATACGTTTTAGTATGAGACTTTAAGAGTAACTGATGTTATTTGGAGATAATTGATAAGATTAACCTTGGAAGACTTTGTGATTAAATCCTTCAGAGTTTTGGGTTTCAATCATAGTTCAGTTTACATTGAATAATTTTGTAGATATCAGTTTATTGAATGGTATTTGATGAACTTTGGGTTTTGTTGGACAAAGTTTAGAGATTAAGAGTGGTTTTTATTTTTTTTAACGATTGTCCTTTTGGGGATTATCTAATGTCATACTAATAATTTTGAATTTTCTTAAGGTCTAAAGAGATGAGAAATATATAGTTAATCATTTGTGGATTAGGTGATTCTCTAGAAGTTGATTGTAGCGCTCTTAATGTGAACAAGTCATCCTATATACTCACTTTTTCAAAAAATATGAGTTTGTGTAAGAAATCTAGTAAGAGTTGAAAGTGTACACGAAACATAAGTATGTTTCCATATGTTTTAGTTAATCCCAAAATAAATAACTAAATGAAATTTAACTTGAATAAAAAAATGTTGTCTGTTAACATTTCCTATTGGGGAATCAAATACTGTTTAACCCATCACAAGTTTGTGATTTTCTGGTGGTTAACATTCTCTTAGACATATTTTCCCATCATTATCCACTATAACATGATGGGTTTTCCCCAATATATCCATGTATTCATGGTATCCTAGTATCTGTTGTCTCTGGTGACCATTTTACATTTCTTTCTATCTTTTAATGTGATAGTTTAATTTACTCCTTTTCTGAAGTGGGTCATTCAATGATGTTTTCAAGCCCTATTTTATAATTGAGAGGACACAATTCCCAAAAGGGGGGAAGTATGTAACATCCCAAGTAAATATAGAATATTAAATTTTCATATTTATCAATATTTGTGAATAAAATGATTGTTATACTAGATGGAGTACCCAATACGCAACAATGAGTTTCATTGAAATCTTACATTGCACACTAATAATAAAATAATATTATTTTAAATGGTAGTTAGCGCCTAGCCATTCTAATGGTGGGAATGAACAAAACTAACTAAAAAAATGATTATATATGTTTGTTAAATATTTTTTATTTTATCCAATAAATGTTAGAGGCATAAAATGCGAATGAATCCAATTATAAGCGTAAATACTCTAATATTCACTAAATGGTCGATTTATTACTTTTTGCTGGATAACCTTCATTAAATATAGTTTTGGTCACTCTTATAAATTCTATTGGTCCAAATGAAAATCTTTTTTAGAATTGGGACATCAATATTTACTTTGTGTATGTTTTTGGTATTTTTCCGATAAAGTACATTTTTTAATGAATAGTGAAAGATTTTGTATTTTAATTCAAAACCTCCTTTCAGTAAAATCTATTTATATGGTCAGATTATAATTTTAATTTTTATTAAAGTGTAATTAAAAATTTTTTTTACCATTTAATCTACGGTGGTCATTGTAATTAATTTTACTTTGAAATTGGAAATAAACAAATGTCAATCTTTTGATAGATATTGTTTCATAAAAACAGACTATTTGTTTTGACAACGGGAATTAATTTAAAAATTGATTAATTAAACATATATATTATAAATTTTGTGAAATTAACATCACTTTTGAATTCAGAATATAAAATATATCATAGGATGAATTTTTGGTTTTTTCTGAAAAACATCAATTTTTGATGAATTGTGAAACAACTAAGTGGTAGTAAAAAAACAGATTTTTCGTTTAAATGAAATTTTACCGCTTATGTGATTTTAATTTCAAACATACAACATTCATGGTTATCATTAGTAAGTAAAATGTGGTTCAATGGGATGAAAATAGTTTCTGGTGAATAGTAACTTTTGAGTTTTATTATTCGCGATTAGAGGTAATTAGTGTAACTTATGGTAAAAATAACGTATTAATAATATGAAATTACCTTTAAACATGTCCTACACTTATTGGATGAGTAATGGAAGACCAATAAAATAAATGGGTCAACTTGGGGACCCCATAAAGCCACTTGGGTATGAAAATGACATTAAATACTTTTTATTTAATGTTAAAATAAAAATGTCACAAACATGAATCGATTTACTAAAACAATTTTTACATGTGGTTATATAAGTTATCATTTTGACTATAAATATTCATTATAAATATAAAAATATATACTATATAATGATAATTTTTTTATAGTATTTATACCTTAAGTAAATAAATTTATTTATGACACCACGATGATGAAGCGATTACCTCATTAATGAACGATTTAAATAAAATGAAAATATAAGGTAAACTATAGGACATAAACTTTTCTAAAACCTATTTTATGGGTTTATTTCGAACCATTAACACCTTACCTTCAAAATATATTATTTTGGTACCTTTAAAATATGAAAATCATTTCATAATAATGAAACATTTCATGACCTTCCAAGAGCGCCCCTCCTCCCTCTTATAAAATTCCCCCACCTCTACTCCCTTACGGACACCTCTCAAGCCCTTGGATCATCCAAACCAGGCTCCTATTTTCTATCCAAATCCATATATTCATCCTAGAATCCTTAACTTAGAAAGATACTCTTCAATAAACATTTTTGGTTTAATCCAAGGGGAGTTACCCGATTTAAAGGTAATGTTTTCTCTTATGATATTTTGTATTATTTTTCTTATCCAACCCCCTAAACTCTTATTAATACTTTCTATTGTAACAAGAAACGTATCTTAATTATATTAGGATGTTTTTATGAGAATTATTCGATCTACACTTATACACACCTCCATATAATGGTCAAATAACATACTGTTTCTTGGGATGGTGAATTACTGCCTCACGAAACAATGATTGTTCAAATATCTCCTACCGCTTCTCATGGTGGCCATTATGATGTCAATATATTTTATATACTATATGTATGGTATTTATTTTTTCTATATTCTTCTGTATTTTATATTTAAAACATACCTTTTTGCTTTTCATGTTGTGAAAATGCAACAACTTCATACGAGGAAGTGTGGACTACCGCCCCCTCAAGTGATCTGACTCATTCATGCAATAAATGGAATGTATAAAGAATGAAATTATTGAACTTATGTGACATATATAACATATATATTATACTGGAAATATAATATATATATTTATATCTATCATTTTGTTTCAATTCCATTAATGTGACAATGAAATGAAAGTAGCGTTCATGCGTACGTACGGCCTACCGTCTCCATGAACAGTGAATTTCATTTTCTATCACCAAATGTTATGGAATAGTATAAAATGAATTTATAATTGATATATAGGATATTTAAATAATTAATACTAATATGGATATGTTTTACTTATAATACATGGAAAATGCTTTTCAAACAAGTTCAATTTTTACTTATGTACTGAACATCGACAAAAAAGTCTAATATAAACTCACATAATTAACTAATTATTATAACATTATAATAGGTTATATTGATTGAAAAATAAACTTTATAGGAGTTCCTTAAGAAATTATAAATTGACCAAAGATTATTATTCATGAATATAAAGAAATGAACAATACATGTCAGACTTGAGATAAGGGATCATACCCCTCTCTTTCATTTCAAGTACTCTCTTTTATTACTTTTATTTTATGCTCCAGGTTCTAATGTTGGAGGATGTTATTTTATATTCACCATAATTTAATTTTTATATTCATATGATGAGATACCCCCTATTAATCTCATCAATTCATTTTATGAATTTTTAAGTGCCTCCATTAGGATGCCGAATTTTTGTAAGGGATCATTTCACCCTTCTCATTTTCAAAGTTCTATTTTCAAGTCAAGTATTTCAAGTTAATTATTCTTATGTTGGGGTAAGATATCTATATAAATAATATTGTCCTTTTATTTTAATATTATTATATACCCTATTTTATCTCTTCAATCCATTTTTGGATGTTTTAAGTGGAGTCATTAGGCTGCCGAATTTTCATAAGGGGATTTCTTATCTCGCATTTAATTCTGTGAGATTTCCATTGTTCGCCACTTATTTATTGCATGTGGTATATTATGTACTGAAATTTCATATATATTATCATTATTATATTTATATTCAATGTATAATTTGATTCATTTGGTGTTTATTATCTTTTGGTCATATGACTCGACTGATTACAACTAGGTAAGTGGTTTTTATGTCACTTTTTATTCTCGTGAGATTCATGCTACATTTTACACTAATTATTTTTGTGTGGTGTATGTACTACCCATTATTCTAATATTTTTGTAACGTACTCTCGTTTATTGGTATTTACATCTTCATTGTATGACCATTCGTTCATGGGGTGTTTGTTTCGAAAGTTATCCAAATCGATTAGGGAACCATTCACCCTACTCTTTTTAAAAAACTAATTTTTGTTAGGTCTTTTAATTTACATATTCTTATGTTAATATATGATCTTATATATCCTTATTTCTATAAATGATATGATGAATGGATGATATAACCTTTTTATCTCTCGTTGTGTCATTTTATTAATTTTAAAATAACATCGTTAGGCTGTCAAATTTCTGTAAGGGAACTTCTTAACCCAATTTCAATTATTTGGGTTAAACCTATAGTTCTTGTTAATGTCATACTATGAAAATGTGTAGATTCCCTCTGAATGTTTTACACTTAATATCCTCTTATATTGGGTGTATTTATATTTTTTCACACATAATTTTTTAATTGATTCATCCTTAATATAAGGATAACTAATCTGTAAGGGACTTTGTCTCAATCTCCTTTCTTTGAGGCTTATTTTTCTCTAATACAGGACTTTATTTTATACGTTGTATAAACACCATTGACTTTTCATTTCATTCAAAATTAATCTTTTTCTACGAACCGTTTTACTAAATGACAAAAAGGAATGTTCTTTTAACGTATGCAGTGACAACAACCTTTTCCCCTACCGCAAGTACTATTTGACCATTGGATTCCTTAACAAGTCATAATGTTTTTAAAAGAAAATAAATACCATATTCACTTATATGTATTTTTTTTATTGAAAATGGTTTTGATAATGGATTTTTTATGTCAATATATTTATGTTATATATTGTGATTTAAATTTTGAAATGTTTTCATTCCATTATATTTGTTTTATGTCTTATGATTTTATAATTGTAGTTGGACATTTGACGGGTGGTTACGTGATAAACCATATGACGGGTGTGCCGTGAATACCAGGATGGGAGTTTATGTTATAACCTCCCTTGCATTAGGTATGGAATTCGGCCGTATGGTTATTCAATTTAGTGATATGTGTGGAAGTCAACCGTATGGTTATACCATTCATGTATGTTTTTGTCCCAAGTTACATTTATATGTTATGTGTTATTTATATGGGTATTATGGTAGTATTTTGGTTACAAAAAGGTAAGTAATGGTCTTTTATTCAGTGAATATTATTTACTACTTCATAAAGATGAAAAGTATTACTTCTGATACAGTAGTCATGATTTACTTATTATTTTGAAAAAAAAACAATTTTCCTTCTTTGAGTATTCTTTACAGGCCTTTTTATGCTCATCCAAAGTTTTTGAAATGTTTTCCACAGGACTTAATGATGAGTAGTGTCAAGGATGGGATCAAGGAAAGACATTCTATCTAAAACATGGAACTAGACATGTTTCTTTGTAAGAGTTTTTATTTTATGGAAACTTAGTATAAGTGCCTAGTTTGTAATCTATTGAGATGTTATAGTTATGTCCTAATTCTCTAAAACACTAAACCCAAAAAGATCCTCTATGTGAATTATTCATTTAATTCATGATTATGTAATGATTTAAGGTCAGATACTTATAAAAATATCATCGGATTAAGTTAAAGGAAAAACTATTCTATTTCCATGTAATTACATCCTTATCTATATTCTAAAAGGGGATTATCTTATGAAACACAAGAAAATAGCAGTTAAAACTTCTAAAAGGGTGCATTGAGTTGGATTTAAACATCAACAGGTGCACAATAATGAGACTTTCCTCACCCATTATTTGAAACTCACAGGGGATATGATTTGTAAATTTAAGAACACTCTATGATACATCATTAATAATTTAAATAGATATTTATTATGAATGAAATACGATAAAACTATGATGTCATAGGATAATGTTTCATCATTTGTATATAATATAAGTAGTTTTCATTATTAAATGTTTCCCCATTATGATTATTGTTACTTAATCTGTATTTTTTGGTTTTATTCAATGGTATAAAACTGAAGGAACAACATGATTGATATTTTTATAGAAAATTCAATAAAACTCCTCTTAAGTGTCCATACATTTTGGGAGAAGGTATGAAGGATCACATATTTATGCTCACAAAACTTTTTCTAGATATGAATCATATTTTAAATCAACAATAATAGTAGAGGGGACGTCACTCTATTGATAACATCTACCTTTCATCATAGGGTCCCATAATCCACTTGTTTCTAAAAAATAGACATGTTAAAAAAAGATATGTTCAATTATCCAATTTTTCAACATGGAAATTTTAATTTATATTTCTTACATTTTGATAGGTATAATGGATCAATGGTGTAATCCTATGAAAAATATGACGGAGTATGGTAAAATTGACTCTATAGAATGGGAAATGTTGAATAGATTATTTTTTAATATATAAATTTGTTATATTCTTCAAAAGAAAAAAAGGAGTTCCATGAGTTAAAAAGTATTATGAATCCATAGGTACAATTGAGGAAACTATTAATGGTATTGTGTGGTATAATTTTGGTATTATCATCTAATGTTAAAGTTAGGTTGATTGATTCTTTAGTGGCTTAAAACTGATTCTCTAAAAGGCATTATCCTTAATTGACATTATTAGCTATGAAGAGATTATTATATGTGCTATAAAGGTGTAAATTTAGGTTGCAGTTACATGTAACAGTAATGGTTATGAGAACAAACGTATGATAGATTTCATAAAAAAATCGATAAACCATGGAGATAAAAACATGATCTTTTCATTATACTCAATGTATGTGAAGAAGAATATAATAAATCATAGAAAGGGAACTAGTAAATTTTCTACGAGTGGAAAATAAGTGCATCAATATTATTATTGGAGAAGTGATGGGAAGATGATAGTTACTGATTCAAAGTGAGAAAAAGAAACAAAGAATTCACATCCCACACATTAGTTCTTAAACTGTAATAACAATGGGAATTATGTTGTACAGTGATGAAACCTGAGGGTTAATGATAATGATCTCCATTAGAGAGCTATTATGATATGGGAGAACAAGAAATATCATGTGATCCCTATTTCTACTCACGATTTTGATAATAATATGGTCTATATTAAACATACTATCTAATTTAGAATGACTATACATGACTTTGGATTTACCCATTCGTTAATTTATGAAGTATTTTATTAGTGTATCAAGTTACAACCAAAATAATTATATATATAATTATTTATGAAATGCACTAATGGTGTGATGTTAAAATTTATGAAAATGATTCCTCTATAATGGATGTTCATTGGAATGTGCTTCCTGAAAATATTATCATTTCAATTTTGGTGGAATTTGATTTCATCATAAGAGTGTACTGGATTTTTCAACATAAAAACCACATTAATTAACATTTAATTTAATTATCTCTTAATATTATAAACAATACAATGATTATTTATCAATGTGTCAAAAAAAATATAATTCCAAAGGAGTTTATATATATTTTATGGGTCTAAATTCCCATTAAGAAGGGGTGTCTATTGAAAATGGTTTCGAAGAAACACAAATTCGATGTTATGCCAATTATTAGAAATTATTTTGATGTATATAAAATGGATTTTCATAGTCATCTAGTAAATCTATATATTGAATTTAAAAATAACTTATACACAGTGCACACTAATTTACATAACTCTTTATAGAATATACCTAATTGAGTTGTAGGAATTAATGAAGAAACTCTAGTTAAACCATAAAAAGGGATTGATCTAGAAATGTGTTTATCCATAGGGTGGACCTATAGTTTTTATTATAAATAATGTGGAAATATGAAATAATTTAATGATTTTCAAGAGTGGAAAAATATCATAATAAATAAAAATGTTCACTTTTTCTCATATTGATGACCTGTTTGATCAACTATGCAGAGTACATTACATATCTAATGTTGACCTTCATTCTGTATATCATCAATTGTGGGTCAATAATGTCGATTTACCCATGATTACACTTTATACAAGTTTTGGATGTTGTCATTATGTTTGGATTATAGTTCTTCTTTATTATTCCATTGTAATATTCATAGACATAATGAATGGAGTATTTAGAGATATCCTTTATCATTTTATTTAAGTCATTATAGATTAAATTCTTATCAAAACAAAGGGAATGAATGAGCATGATTACAACTAGATAATTGATCTAATGTCCCTAATATATGAACAAATATTTGAATAAATTTCAATGAGTGAATTTTGGTTCCAAAAGGTTACAGTTTTGGGTCTTATAATCTCAATAGATGGTATTTTAGTAGATATTTCAGATATGGAGGATATCGAACGATGGACTATTACAACCATGGTGACTGAGATCTGAAGATTTCCTGGTTTGGCAGGATATTATCAAAACAAATTTGAGAATTTAACTGGACTAAAAAATATACACATTATGTTAACTCATAAAGGATCAATGTTCCCCTAGATAGATGAATGTAATAAAAAATTCAACGAACTAAATAGAATATTATTCAGTGAACCTATTCATGAACTATACTATAGTGGATAGTGGTTTATAATATTTAGTGATAAATTACAGAAGGGATTATAATTCCCTATTACATATAATGGTACTGTTATAACTATTTCCACATGAAAATTTAATGTTTGTGACAAGAAATACCCTACACAAGATTTAGAGTTAGTATTATTATTTTTTAATTAGTGATATAGAAGAATTATCTTAATGAATAAAAGTGTTAAATATATACCAATCATAACCCTGTAAATTATATATTCACATAGAGAGATTTGAATATTTTCCAAATAATATGGTTAAAAAATATTTAATATTATGTCTCCTCACTATATTACTATCTTGGGAAAGCGAAGATGGTGGTTGATGCACTGAGTTGAACGGATCATGCTATCTTATCCATAATGAAAATAAAAAAATATCAAATATTTCTATATTTTCAACCGATGGATCTATAAATATTAATTGAATGGGAAATAATATTATCTTCTTTAATTAAATGTTGAACCATCTATCCAAGTGAATATTAATGCGGTATAACAAGAAAATGTAGGGTCACAAAACAATGTTATAAATATTCTTGAGTTTAACCTTGGTTGTGATGAAATAATATGGTTTAATAACTATATATGTGTCCTGTATATACCAGAATTAAAGTATATTTTTAGAGTAAGATCATAAATCTTCATTATACATTTATCTTATTTGTGTAAAGATGTATAGATATTTGGATCTACACATCTGGTGTGATGTAATGAAGAGGGATATCACGTACTTTGTGTCTTTGTGCTCAGTATTACAACAAGTGAAGTATGTAAGGAAAATGTATAGGGAGATGTTTCATCCATTTCCAATACCAGAATGGAAATAGAAAAATATCACTGTGGAATTTTTCATTAGACCACAAATAATGTCAAATCAAAATAATTCTATTTGGGATATTTTTGATCTCCATACTAATTCAACAAACATCATCACTATCAGAGAAGGCTTCTATCATGATTATATTTTTAGGATATAAATTACAAAAATTATATGTTTTTATAGTGTTCCAAAATATGTTATTTCTTATTGGGATATAAGGATTAAATCATCATTTCGGAAATATCTTGATCAATGTGTTGACATGAAATTAAGTTGCATTATTTCATTTCATCTCCAAATAGATGGTTAATCTAAATGAATAATTCAAACCCTAGATAATATGTTGAGATATTTTTAATTGGATTTAAATTGTGCTCGGGATCAAAACCATACTCTAGTTATGTTTTTTTAGAAAAATATATTTCACTCAAGTATTCAGATGGTTCCTTATGAAGGTCAATATGGAATAGAAATTATCTTCCTCATGATATAATAAGTTTGTGAAAGAAATCTATTGGGGACTGATATATCTAAATAAAAATAATAAATGATTTTATAAAACCAGTGATATATTATGGAAGCTATGATTTAGTAAAAAATATATATATACAATCAATAGTTTGATTTGGAATTTGAATTTAGAGATAATTTCTTTCTCAAAATTTATCTATGGAATAACATTATTAGAATCAGTAAGAAAGAATTACAAAGCCCCAGGTATATTAGTCCCTTCAAAATTATTGATTATATCTAATTGGTACCATATCTCTTGGAAACTAGACGTAATATCTCTCTTATAAAAAATGTGTTATTTGATTCTCTCCTGAGGAATTACAAGCTGTAACCATCAAATGTTTTTAACATATAGATCATACCATTTGATATAGATCATTTTTATAAAAAAATTCATTGTAGATTCTGATTCGCAGAGAGAATGTTCTATGAAACATGAGAACTCACATGGTCAAGGTTTTTCATGAAAACAAAATGTTTAGAAATATATGAAAGGAATTGAGTATATTATTTTGTACAAGTATTCTTCTTTGTTTATATTAGAGTGATTATTTTTTAGGGTAAAATTAATTTTAATGGTTGAATAATTTAACACCTCTAGTTTTTATGATTTAATTATTTTTTAATAAATTAAATTTATTTCATGTTGTGAATTACCTACAACACTAATTCATTATTATGCTACATACGAATCTGGTTTTTCTCTTGACGAAGGAAAAACTTATTTTTAACAAAACAAATATATATTATTAATATTGTTATTTAAAATTGATAGTTATAACATCGTTATTAAACATTGTGTTATGAATATTAATAAAAACTTATATTATATATATTTGTTTTATATAAAGAAAACACAAACATATATAAAATATTATTTTTTATGAAGTCATTTTATATTTAAAAAGTATAATTTTCTTAATAAAATGTTTTCTATTTATTTTTTTGATAAATAAATACTTAATTTTTTTACACATTGAAAAAATTGATGTGATAAAAAAAAAAAAAAATTCATTCAAAATTTCAAAATGGGTTTAGTAGGATCATTTGTGAAATCTTTGATGACCTATTTTGATGAATATTGAAAAATAATGAATTGTATTACAAAAAAAGGATTAAATATATTTTATTTATGAATATATATTATATTATAATTTTTCTAATTATAATTTTTTCTATTATAAATAATTTTTTCTATTATAAATAATTTTTTCTATTTTGGTAATTATAATAAATTCATTATATAAATTTTATATAAAAAATTTAATTACTTTTGAGAATTTTCGCTTTACATACCTTCTTTCTTATCACAGGGGCATGATTAATAATAAATTCATTTTTTTGAACTATGTAAATTGAATTTGGAAAAATGGATTCAATGTTTTCTATAGAAATAATATATATTAACAAAATGGTTAACATAATTTTTACCAAAATGGATTTTTAATTTAGTAAAATTAATTAATTTCATTAGGGTGAATATTACTTTATCGAGGCGGGGTGTAAACTTAAAATGTAATGGTATAAATAACCTAATTTTTTTTGTAAAAAATATCTTTTTGAAATAATTTTTTCATTGATCCTATATGGTTCTATAATGGTCTATTATAAACCATTTTAACATATAAAGAACACAAGACCACTCAGTTATTCTAAAAAATATAAAGTGTTTCCTCCCACAATATTATAAAGGGACACCCCTCTCCTATCTTCATCATAACTTCAAAAACATTTTTTATCCAATTAGTTCAAAAATCACTTCCAAAATTTCCTCTATTTATCGAAGAAGGCCTTTTTTTGTAAAAACCCATTATAGATGACATTTAGTGAATACTAGAAGAGTATAACTGAAGAATATGTAACATTCATCAATGAAAATTATTATTTTATTTCATCCAAAAACCCTTAAAATATTATTATATCATGATTATATAATAATATCCAAAAATTACATATAATGAGAATTATTGGTATTTAGACATCCATGTGATTAACTCACTTTCATGGGTGTTAAAATTAAAAAATCACAAAAATATTAATGGATTTTAGTCTAAATTTTAAACTTTTGAGACAAGTGTTTGGTTATTAACATATATCATTTATAGTGTATGTATACATCCCATTGAAATATAATATCATAAATTTAATCATCCTCATTTTATTTTATATTTAATTTTGTGTTATTACTTTATAGGATTATGATTCAATTTTACTAATGATTTAATTTTTTTTTACAATGTTATCATTTTTTAGAGTATTTATAATTAAGTCTCTAATGATCTAATATCATGACGTTCCTTCGATAAATTCAAATTAATTATTTTTATTCTTTTTTCTATTACATATATCATCATTTAACGGTACCATTTTCCAAGTTGTATTTAAATAAAATAATTAAGAATTTCATTTTATAAAATCATACTTTATATCTCTATTTTGTCAGAAATATGATTTCATACAAAAACAATTTTTATAAAAAAAATTTTAAAAATGGTTTTTAATCTCTAATTATATTTAAAACTAAATTTTTACCCTTTATTTAGTTTTTAAATTTTTTAATGGAATATTCATGACATTTTCCAAAAATTTAACATCTTTCTATTATCATAAAATTGAACGAAATCATTGATTTATGGTGTTTGATATGAAAATAATTTTATGAAATCTTGAAAAATCGTTACATTGAATATTTATTTTTATATTTTTGAGGTTATTTTCAAATAAAAAGCAACTCAAAATAATTTTGGTTTGAAAATGTTAATTCAAAAGTGAACACAATATTTTCCTTAGGGTATGACTTAAATTATCCATATCATTTTCCATCTAAGATGAAATACTATGATGTTACCAATTCCTTACATGGGACATGATCCAAGGATATAATTGTTATTATATAACTCAATGGGTTATGTTTTTAATGGTAACATGGATAGGATATTATGTTCTATTCCATGTAATATTCCATGAAAAACTTGTTATTAAATAAACTTTTTTCTATTAGTTATGATATGATGAAATGATTAAATGATTGTGAAACCTATACCTTTTCCACAGGTTATGATGTGATTAATTTTTTATGAAACACATTTCATTTCTTGGATTATGATATAATGAATGATTAATTATATTTTGGAAGACATTATTATTATTATTATGTGATGTGTGGGACCTATATCTCCCCCAAATTAATTAGTTTGGGATTTATATCTCGTAAGATATATTTGATTGCAATGGAAAGTGAACTAAGTACGTTATGACAAGGCTGAAATTGGGAGTGAATCTAGTTCAGTATGATATGAAAGGAATGTAGAGTGAACCTGGTTTAGTAATACAAGGATGTAATGAAAAGTGCAAAAGGTTTATAAGGGGTCTTTTTCTACTTTGTTGTCCTTGGTAATGATTCATTACTAATATGGAAATTATTTTCTATGATTATGTGTATTCCATATATTCCATGTATTATGAAAATTTTTCACTCTCATGGAATATGTTATATGATTCTCTTTTAATTTATTTCTATTGAACTACCAGTATTTATTTCATGACATGTGATTATGATCTTTGATATGAATGTTATGGTTTTTAATTATTATGATCATTTCTAATAAACTTATATTCATGTTATTCTCATGTATCTACCAAATTTACTCTTACTAATCGTTTGATCTTATAATTTATTGTATTTCCATTCCCCCGGTTATGAGGACATCTATTATGTATGATGCATATAATAAGGTTTATAGTAATAAATAACGTAGTCAGAGATAATTTATCTCACATATAGACCAGTTTTTCGGTTTCTATGTTTCTATTAGTCCTAAGAAATTATATTATTTAGGAATGTGTTTATGTAATATTTATTAATGGAAATGTTGGGTCGATATGTTTTCACCAAAAATATATGGATCATATTATAAAGAATGACCAATTTAGAAAAATGACAATAATCATTCCCCTCTTATCAAAATATTAATTTCAATTTTTTTAATAGAATTAGTTAGTATAAACTTACTTAGGATACTTTTGAAAAAATAGATAAACTATTATTTTAATAACATTTATTCTAGAAATAAAATGTTATATATAAAGTATTGCCTATAAAAATAATACTCAATTAGTGATATTCATTAATATGATGGTCTTTGTTCCAAAAATATTTCTATATATTATTATTATAAAATGGTTTAAAATTATCAACAACATATAATATGATAAAAATAAATTTAAATTACCTTAAAATTAATATAGAAACATTAATCTTTCAATGCTTCTACAACACCGATAAGGAAAAGACTATTCTATACTATAATATTAAATAACATCCTAATCCTTTCTAAAAAAATCTAATTTTTTTTATAAATATTCAAATTTTATATAATATATAATGAGAGGAATCAAAGAACATATAGAATTATTTTTTATTTCCCCTAACCTAGTTTCCTTCCTAATATTCTCTTTACTTCTATCATAAATTCCCCACAGTCCTTCTAGTAAAATATATTTTATTCCCTAAATATTACACCCTCAAAAACATGGTTTTAGAATATATGAATAGTAAAAAGGTCCTGATGGTGGTTAATATTTAACATGAAAATTAATTTTATAAAGAGAATAATGATATTAAAACAACAAAAACAATTATTCTATTATAAGGGAAAATTTACTTTTACAAATATTCATAAAATCAAGACCAACATATGTTTTAAGAAGTCATAATTTATCAAATCAAATTTAATATTTCTCATTATTTCAATCAAACAATCATAATTTTTATATTTTGATAGAATGTATAAATTATTATAATTGATGATGATTTTTTTAAATAAATACATAATATATAATGAAATTGATTGTGTAGCATGTTTCTAAAGTATATCCATACATTCCTTAGATAGATTTTTCTAAGATAAGGATGATTCCTATTTAAAATAATATTAACCATTAATGGAAATAATATGTACATTTAATTATTTAAAATATCCATAATCATCAAATATTAATTATATGATTATAAATTTCAAACATTAAAAAATTTCTCATAACTCATCCCATTCTATCTTTATAACTATCAAACTAGAAATATCTATAATTTTTGGAAGAAAACATTCTTCTCTTAAACTCTCACATATATAAAAATAATATTATGAACATCCTATAAATAATAGTAAATTAATCCTATAAATAAAATACCATTATTCATGAAGAATAAATGAAAAATAACTATGATATTTTTACTTTCCAAGTTTCATGATTCTGACGTAGTTCCACCACAAAACTAATCATATATAATAAGTTATCTATTAAAAAGTTTAATAAAGATATGGATATTAGATGTGAATTCCAAAAGATATATTATTAGAAAATAATTTTTTAATTACCACATTGAATCTTAATCCTAAAATAAAATGACAAAATATATCTAATAATGGCGATTTCTTATATATGAACAAAACTATGATTCTTATAAAAACAATTTAGAAAAATTATCTCTGACAGGACATATTACATCATTATATATATGCTTAATGAAAATATTATTTAGATTATTATTGAATGTTTTATTATTAAATTTTAAAATCTCATATATAATTTCCTCATTATTAATAATAACGTCTCCTTAATGAAATTACGCCACGAATTTCAAACTAATGATTGTAATATTTTTCATCATTTATTTATAATAGAAATTAATAATTTTTAAAATACATTTCAATGAAAAATTATTTTAAAATATTTACCTACATATGGACCATTATTCATATAAATAAACATAATTGGTGTGTTAGAAAAAGAACCCAGATACATAATACCTCTATAAATGACATTTCTAAAGATTATACAATCTTTTCTGATAGACTATAAACAATAAAAACGATACATGATTAATGTATAGACTTGGAAACACTAAGGGATTCATAATCATAAGAGGATAAACTAATTTAAAACATTTAATATTATCCATTAAATATGAAATAATATTATTTATAAAAAATTGAATTAATCTAACATTGATATAGGATGAAATTTTCTTTCTATCAATTGAGATAAAACGTTTATAAATGTATGCAAGAAAATTATTATTTACATTAAATAAATCATCCCACAGTCCACCATGACCACATATCCTTGAAAAATAGTTTTTTATTCAGATAATATTTAATTTTTTTATAAATTTTCAATTATTTTTATAACCTTTTTAAAATAACGAGTTCCTGATCTATATTTCTAATTTTTCACTATATTCAATAGGTGAGTATCTATAAAATTTGAGATGTATATACTTTTTTAGTAGGCTCATCATCTAAAGGGATATAATAAATACCATGATACCCCTTATTAATGTATTAAATATGTTTATTAATATTTTTTGTTGTACTACATCCCTATATATATAGACATTTACTAGACACCTAAATATTACCAAAAACATTCAACAAGAGATGATTCCACATAATTCTGTTTTATTTCAAAATAGAGACTATTAATCAAAATGGTTTCAAAAATAATGTTTCTTTTCATCTCTATCTTATAAAGTAATTAGTATATCACAAAAATAAAATTTAAAATATCAAACTATAAATTAGACCAAAATGAATCCTAAAAAAGAAACATCGTAAAATATTTAGATGACCATAAAAATCGACCAAGTCATTCTTATATTATTTAATTTAAAAATTATCATCTAATCATGGTAATAATTGTTTTAGATATATGATTAGATATATCATTCTCTATAATTAAAATTTAAAAATATTATATAAAAATTTAGTCTCTAAAATCTATCAACCTTTTCATTTCAATAAATAATCCCATTAAAAACACATCAAAAAAAGGGTGATCATGCTATTTATATATTCTTTGTTGTAATTTAGTACACACCATTAATCTCGAGAGTGTATTTTCCTAAATATACCTATAAATAACTACTAAATTACATTATTATCTTCAATAAATTCCACAATATAATTATATAAATATTATTTAACAGTAAAAATTATTCCAATATTCATAAATAAAGAAAACTATACACATGAAAAAATTTGAAGCAACACAAGAATTCTATAAAGAAATAATAAAAAATATTATGATGAATATTGATTAAATTCTATAATAATACATGAAAAATAAACATAATAGATGAATCTATTTGGGGATAATATATATATTTAACTTATATCGCAAATGGTCATCAATATCTACCACAATTTTCTTTTCCCGTAATAACCTTCTTATACATATCCTAAATAGAATCATTCTTCATAAAATCAATAAATGAAAATAATAGAAAGGGTGATTATATAATATAAACAAAGGAAACAAATGTAGGTGTCAATCATTGAAAATAAATGATTATAAGATAATCATAATGGTATTATAACATGATCAAAACATAACCAGTTAATAACCAATCAAATAATGATCATTAATACGAAATCCCAGAATAATGAATTATTGAAATAAAATAATAATTGTAAAGTATTATGGAATCATGTATAATAAATAACGATCCATGATAAAATATAATAAATATCATACATATATTTATTGTGTAAAAATAATTATTAAAATTAATTACCTACTCATGGATCACATTTAAGACTATTATAGTAGAAAAAGTCATATTGTAGATCTGGTTCAGTCCCATGCCTCTTTTAATTAGTTGAATAAGTTCACTACCCATAAAATTTACATTATATTAATGGTTTTACTCCCCATTAAATAAATTCATTAATAAAATTCCACTCCAAATACTATCATAGTTTACAAAGTACCTTTTTGAATTGTGTTCACTCTAAATTTTAATCCATATTATCTTTTTAAATATCAGTCATGACAAAATTCATTGGAGCGCAATAAAATAATGGGACCACCCTTCACATAATGAAAAAAATACATATATAAACCTCAAGATCATAATAAAATTAATCAATTTATCATATAACAACCCAATAAAAATTAACAAGTTTCTTAATAATTTAATTATAAAATAATCATATTAATATATAGAAAAGTTGTTGTGTTATAAAATAACATTCAATTTTTCATAATATGTTAATTAACATATGTGATATAATTTTTTTTATAAAACTATATTTAATAAATCATAAAAAAATAAACAAATAATGTTTATGATATCTTAAGATCATATACCAAGTGAATCAATACAATAATTAAATGTCATTCACTAAAGTAAAAATACCTTTTAATGAGATTTTTAACATTTCTTTGAACACAATGAATAAAACATTTTGATTCATTACCATTAAAAATTAAAAATTCATAAAATATTGAGTAAAATATTTTCATTGGAAATAAATAAATAAAATTTAAATTAATATTTATCTATACGAATGGTCATAAGATTTGAGAAATCTTTTCATGTTGTATATGTTAATTGGGGAAAATCATTTCAGAACTATGGAAAAACTAAAAAGTACTTCAAACATAAAACATTTAAAAGACGTAATTTAGAAAATCTTAAATTATTTAAAAGTTAGTAAACATACTATTTTTCAAACCTTTATAAATATTGACATGGATGAAAAATCTCATCAAACAAAATGGAAATAATGACATTTTTTATTAAAAACATTTTCTTGATCAATATATGAAGTAAAAAAATTGTACAAATACATGAATATTACATGAAAAAATAGAGTATCATAAAATATATTGTGGGTCATGTATAAGTATCATTAAATTTCAATAAATGGATATTTAACACAAAAAACACTAAAAAAATGAGATTCTATCATAATCACTTACATCTTCTATTCCTTTTGGATCCAAATCACCATGGTAGAAAAAATGAAATATTAATTACCAAAAAAAATAGTTAAATTTATTATATAAAATATCAAATGGTAATGTATATATATTATAATCCGAAATAATTTCATCAAACATATCACAAAAAAACAATATTATGATGTAATACCATCACACTTATGGAAATATATGAATCAAAACATTATAAATGATATAACCTTATTTAGATATATAAATAAATATGGTTTTTATTATATTATTCATAAATTATATATATGACTAGTATATCAACCATAAAAAATCATTATGTGGTGAATATGGTAAACGTCTAACAAAAATAATGTAACAAAAGGACCCCTTTCCTCAAATATAATTTCACATCATACATATTAAAAAATTTATTACAAAAAATTAATTTATTATGTATTCCAAAATCAATATTCATATAAATCATAATATATATAATTTCTTTATAATTTCCAATTACCATTTTTTAAACTATTCTTCATTAAATTCAATATTATGGTAACAATTGGTTCATTTTCAATGGATATTTTGGATTGATTGTTCTGGTGTTTATACCTTATTCATGGATTAATGATCCTCAAAATATTAAAAATGTAATAAGTATCATATTTATTCATTACATAACTTTTTTAACTATTCATGTATAGTGTAGATGAAAAATTAATTACATCACATTGTAGATATGTTTGTTTGTACGTACACAAGGCTAATATTTTCAATATTTGATTGACGAAAAACAGTAATGTTACATCCTAACTACCAATTAATGAAAAATAATTGTATCATATATATTATATATATTAATTTACTCTATCCCTATTAATATTCACAGAAATTGGTATTGGATGGTGGATGTTATCACATCGTAGAGGGGGTTGTCCACACATATGAAAAATGATTGTTATCATTTTACAATTCATGGGAATATATTAAATTTAGAACATAAATTTGACATAAAAATATATCATTTTATTATAGATATCCATTTTAGAATTTTGGGATGGTTAGAAAAAATATTAGTATGGTCATGAATAAATAACTACACATGTGATTGGTAATAGAAAATGCATCTTCTTCGGGTATCCTCCATTGAAAATATCTATAAGAATGAATATTTGTGTCTTTTTGGAAGAACATCACCAAATGAAAACAAGTAAATTCTTTGAAATATTATTTTGAAAGATATTGTTCATGATAAAGGTCTCATGTTTTGTGAATATGAGTGGAGGGGATGTGCCCTCTTATAAGTGAGAGAAGAGGAACAGTTGAAAATGTAAAATATATTAATAAAATTTAGGATCTAATTTTTTTTAAATATTATTTATGAACCTTTATATTTACTTTTATCACTTACATATTTGTTTTATCCCTTTATAACCCATTTAATATTTACCTTAGATTTTTTTTACCAATTCTATTTTTTTATAATTTAAAATACAGAAATTGATATCATTAATGAATATAAAAATTATAATTAAAAAAATAGAAATAATTTTATCAAATTAATTTTATTTATTGTTTATAAATAATATTTAAAATCAGTTTTAAAAACACAAAGAAAATCATTTTTAGAAAAAAGTCATTTTAATCTTAAAATATGATTTAGTACTATTCCATACTCAGAAATAAACCATTTGTTGACTGTTGAAATATTTTAATAAGCACATAAAAAAAATTTACTTAAAATCATTTATAAATATTGAATAACTAAATTTTTTATGATAAAATACATTATACACAAAATAAATATTTTTTTTCAAAAAACACATTTTACCTAAAATTATTTTATATAAATTAATATAGAATTAATAGTAAATGTATGAATGATTCCAATTTAATTTATATTAAATCCAAATATATTTGATCAAAATAATAGTTAATATTTTTTTCATGAAACATACTATATAGAAATGTGAAATATTATGAAAAATTGATCTTTTAACATAAAAATATTTTATTTTTATTTTTAAAACTGACTACTTATTTCCAAATAATTAATCAATAAATTTTTCTTAATGAATAGTTTTATAAATTATTATAATAATTTAGATATTCCAACACATACCTTTTAATAAAACAAATAAGAAATAACAGTGACACTTAATTATTCTATTTCAATAATAAATCACAATTATTTTTATCTGGGTGTTTCATGTGAAGAAACCAATCAAACATAAAAAATTAATTGAAAAAGAATTATGAAATAAAATAACATGGTGTAAAAAAATGAAACATTAATCAATTTTTTAAAAACTATCATGTTTGAAAAACAATAGTATTACTAGATTTTGAATCATTGTCATCAATGGTATGTAATTTTACATATATATTTATTTTAAAAAAATTATTTTAAAAAATTATGGAGGTTAAAATTGATGAAAATTAAATAATGTGGATAGTATAGGATTATAAATCAGTGTTAACCATGATTCCATGTCATTTGAAATATGATATTGATTCTAGTGGCATTACATAAGTGTGTTAATGATTCCTAAACTAATATTGAAAACAATATATGATTTTCATGACCGTTACAGTGGTTTATTCATGGTCGGTGAATGGTTACCAAATTATTGTGGAAGATAATGTGATTCACAAGAAATTAAAAAATATAATATTATCATTATATACTTATTTAATTTATCATTCTTTCTTATCACTCAATACACTCTATTTTTCAGAAAAAACCTCAACTAGTAATATATCTCGTTATCTCCTAGATTCATTTTTGTCATCCATTAGTCCTAGTGGGTTCATAATTTAATAAATAATTTTCTCCATGAATTTATTTTCCTATATTATAATATTATTTATTCCATGAATATTATTCTCTCATCCATTGTACTAATATTTTTTGGAAGCCTCATCATTAATTCACGTTTGGATAATTTTGATGTTTTTTTGTTTTTATGGGTCATGAAGGGTCCCTCACAACCTAATATCATTGTAATTAAATAATTTGACAGGTTCTAATGATATATTTTTTATTTTTTTACATAATTTATTTTTATTTTTAAATGCATTAAATACTATGATTCAAAATGTAATATTTTAAATTCTCTAAAAACTATACCAATTTTATTTGATTAATTTATAACGTCTTTTAGGCTTGTATAATTTTATCAAAAAAATTTATTAACTTTTTTGTGATAAAATGGAAATATCAATGGGGTCTATAAGATATTTTTACATTTAATATTCGTCTCATGAATTTTATAATATTATAGTGATAAATATTGGATTAAAAATATGAATATTTTACATTAATGTTATTTATTCTTGCATTGTTTTTCACTAATACCATATCATTTATTTTGGAAACATTTATATTAATGGTTCTGTTATGATATTTGGTTTTGATATTTGATACAAATAGGATCCATGAGAAATATATGTGTAGTTGAAATTATTGTTACATGAGTTTTTATTTCTCTTTTTCACATGCCCCAGATCATTATTTTTATTTCACTTTGTGATTTTTTAATGGTAAGAATAGTGGAATGTTAGGGATTTAGTTTATGGGGTTAATAAATGTATAAATTTTTTTATTAGTCTCATATTACATTATAAATTTATTTCTTATGGTTTGATTCTCATTTTTTGTTTTATTTAATGTATTCTTTAACATTTATTATTTATATTAATTTCATTTTTTGCATGATCATCATAAATATATATTTAGTATTGATGAAATAATAATTAATTTTACGTATTTTTATAATGAATTTGTTTTTATGAATATAAGTAAATATTATTTATTTAGTATTCATCATATAATGAAAAAATGATAAAAAAATTTCTAGGTGAATGTCGAACTATTGATTGTAACTTTATTGGTGTAATTAGTAGTGCAGATTCATTGTATCATCTAACTAGTTAATTTTAAATGCCCAAAATTTATATTTCTCATGTATATAGACAATGTAATATAAGAAAAATATTTACTAAAATTGGAAAATTCATTAAATAATGTACCATACATAGATTATCCATTTAATTTGTGATGGTGAATTGGGGATCATGTTGTAAAATTGTGTCACATATAGATGATTCATGAGTTCTTCAAGGATATTAATCATCAATTTTTAGAAATATATTTTACTTTCTAGCTAGACACACTATTTTTTGGAATCTTTGTTCCATCATAACTGATATAAATGATGAAACAATGGGGGGTGAATGATCAATTTAAAATTTAATAAGAAAATTTAGTTTATAAAATATTAAATAATAGAGAGTATAGTGTTCATGAGTTTAGCAGTAAAGAGAATTAAATTTAATGAACATAAATATTTATTGTGGTTTAGATCTCAAATATTCTGTTGCTCTTCTCAATCTCATCTACTCTTTAAGGATATTGGTACCCAATAAGAACACCAGTTTAAATGGTGTGAGAACATTATAAGATATAATGTATTTTAAAAAACCATAGGGAACAACACAATAGTTTTACAAGAATATCAACCTAGTATGAATCATGAATTTTACTGTCATTCACAACATAAAAAACCTTTTTCATGGTATAATTACTAGAGATAATCATGGCCTTCTTTTTTAAAGGAAATAGTAAATTAAACAACAGGAAATAAAAAAAGTATGAAAAAAGTTTATATGATTTCAACAAATACTGTGAAAACCGAAGATGATCATAATATATAATAATTTTATTCTTGACGTTCATTAATCAATTAGATGGGAATAATTTAGAATATAGATTCCATCAGTGATTAGATCAAGAATAATGAAGTAGTAGATAACCATAAAAAATTGATAGAAGCATAATGTAAAAGTTGAATCACATCACATATAAACTTATAAATATTCAATATTTTTTAATTCCTTGAAAAAAGAACCATATTTATCAAAATTGAGATCTATGAGGATTTTTTACATACACAATATCTTCAGGAAAATATTTAGTGAAATTTAATGTAATAAAATTACTGTTACATTTGTTTGATAAATTCGTACTAAAAAAATAATTACAATTATGATTTATAGTTTTCAGTGAAGTATTAAAATAAAAAAAATACATTAATTAAATATTTTTAAAAGATAACAATTATCAAATAATTTTAATGAAAATATAATATCGTAAAATATATATACATAAGAAACTATATTTATTTAGATCATTGTATGAATATCCAACTGCCTAAATAATTTAACATAAAATATTGTTACAATTATTTTAACATTATTTAAAATTATATTTCATCTTATAATAATAATAAATGATCGATATACATAATTTAATAATAAATTTTTTAAAATAATAATGAATTTTTATTAGTTTTTTAACTAATAGAGGATTAATAATTATTTTCATTGTAACTCATAACCCATTCCCGAAAATAGTTGGTGGTAGCTCATAAACTACCTCTGAAAATAGATATCTGAGGATTATTACCTACTATTAGAAATTTAAAATAGTGGATTAATAGAGTATAACCTATAATTTCAATTCCATGAATATTATAAAATAAAGAAACAAAATAAATATTATTCCCTGAAACATAGAGATAAAAGGCTTATGGATAAACAAAATAAATTACATTCATTAGATGTCCAATAGTGATTCATAACACATCGTAACATGAATCCATTGGTGAATCATGGCCTACCATTGCATGTATCAAATAGTAGAACATTATCAACCTTTCCAAACATCAATAATATTAAATAGATGAATAAATAAATTAATAACATAAAAAAATCACTTAATACACAATGATGTAATTTAATGTGTACCAATTGATGAAGGGAATAGGAAGTTGAAATAGTTTTTAATATCACGTGTAATAAAAACACATGAAAATTTTACTAAAAAATATAAATAATAAAAGATAAAAGTATACTTAAAGGAATAAATTAAATCATTAACATATAGAATTATATCTACAACGAATAAAGATAATTCTACTGAATTTGAAAAAATAAAGAGGAGATCCTTTTAGATTGTAGAGAAGTTTATTCCAATATAATTGTATAATAAATTGGTAAAAGAATATTGGTCAGGGATGAGCCACTATTGATTTCCAATGATGAGTAACATGATCCACTATAGATGTCTAGAGGTCGGTCATAGAAAAATTGTTTCATTCTAACCGTGACTCATGACTCGCTATTGGTATCCAGTGATGAATCATGAACCACCATTGGAAATTTATAGTTGTGAATTGAATCACCACTCCCTAGTAGTACCCAACAATGACTCATTGAGAAAACAATAGGGGAGAACACCTTTGATGCAGAGAATAAGAAGATGACATGAACTATGAGATGAAAATCATAGAGAGTCGGATGATAGAATATGACCTCTAGCATTGTTTGATTGATATAATATCCATGATTGTAATTCGACAGAAAATAAATCAAAATATTTAATCTTGAATAAACATGGTTTGAAATAACCGATTTTATGGTAAACAACTTGGTGACCTAGTAGTCAGTTCTCAAATGAAGAATAAGATCAAAAATTGAAAAAAAAAGTACACATGGGAGTTCAAATGTGAGAACATGAGAAAAAAAATTTATGGATATAAAGAAATATATTCCATATTGTTGAGTCACACAATAAAATCGTCTAATAAAAAAATAAGTATGAAAATTAATACATAAAAAATGATTCCCATATCTGTTTGAATAAACAATGTCTGAGTGGTATATTATACAAAACTCATTGATCCTAAATTCAGAAAAAAAAACACAAAACACACACTCAGGCCATGACCATTTGACCTATGACCAAACCATCTGCTTTGTAGGCATGTAACATGGGCCTTATACCTGGTCCCACTCTAGATCTGTGGGAACTATGCTCACCCAAACATTTATCCTTCTTATGTGGTTCCACATGAGGTTTTTCCCATGGGATTAACCTATTGGTTATCCTAACTAATTGAGGGATAGCATTGTACCTCTCAAGGAAAGGTGAAATTTTTTCCATAAAAATTAAATATAAGTAAATAATGAGTGTTAAAAATATTTAATAATTATTAAAATAATAACTATAACAAATAATGTTTTTAAAACATATAGAAACAAATCATTCATTTAAAATAACTCATGAATTTAAAACAATAAAAAATTTAGTTAACTTATTATAACATGTAATTAAAAAGTGGTTAATTAATTAAAATAATAATAAATTTAATCATTTTAATATAACCCATGTGAAGGTAACAAGATAATTTAATAAAACATTTTTGAGGATAATTAATCAAAATAAATAAAAATGTAAAAGTATTTTAAACAAATTCAAATACTAATAAACTCTCCCTCTTTGTAAATTTCATAATAAACATTTTTTATATTTTCAAAAACAAATATCCCTCTTTTTGAAAAATATCAAAAAATAAATTTTAAATTTATTATATATATAAAACTCCCATTTTATAACCAAAGTCTGTAGACTCTTCAAAGAAAAATAGTAGTATATATCCATAAAAATAAATAGATAGTTACAATATTTATAATAAATAATGAATTAAAAAACACATATAATATTAATATATAATATAATTAACACTAAGTAGAATTATTATCAACTTAAAATAAGTATACACTCATTATAATTAAACTGTGCTAACATTATCTAACAAAACAAAAAATATTATGAAAATATAAAAGTTAATCCATAATGAATGTTGATATCAGACATAAGAAAAATAAAAAATGTTTTTATATTTTGTGAATAAATTAAACTTATATCAATGAACATATATATATAAATATGAATCAAAAATAAATAAAAAATTTCTTTTCTATGGGGGTTTTAATGAAAAACACCCCATGAGGATAAGGGTAAATATATTAGACTAAAAACTAATCAAAAAATAATTTTTTTTTCAATGATAAAATATATCAATAGAATAAATAGTTTATTTAAATCCATTCAAAATTACATATATATTTAATCTTTAAATTACAAAAAACAAATATATAATACACATAATATTCTTGGAGAAGTATAACTAACTTCTATATATTAGTTCATGTGAAAAAACAAAATTAGATCAATAAAATTTTAAATTTTTAGAACATAATAAATTAAACATATATTTAAAACAATACCTAAAACTATATCTTTTCAATTAACAGAAAAAGTGTAACTCACCATAAATTCCAGAAAATTTATGGATAGAGAAATCATTACAAATAAAAAAATTATAAAAATTAATCATATAGTAAGTATATTCCAAAATGAAATTCTAACTACGTATACTACCATAATATTACATTACAATGAAAATACATATACAAATTAATGAATATGACTTAAATTATAAATAAATTAGTTATTAAAAATATATTAGATATCTATTATTCCAACATATCAATTTATATTAATATTTATAATATATATACAGGTATAAAAAATAATACATATCTGGTCATAGTGACAAGCTTAGGTCAAATAGGGTTTGTGTAAAATCATTCTCATACCCATGTTGTCATATATTTAGTAGAATTTATAGAATTCCGTTTTGACCACCCATAAATATTTCAAAAATATTCTTCCAGCTTAATCTAAATAAAATGTTAAGATGAAAGAGTTCTTTTATTACGAGAATATTGAGCGAATCTCATTTAGAATTCATATCCATAATTCCCTTGCATTATACATTTAATTCACGTTACAATAGAATATCTATAATTTGATCAACTAATAAATGTATTATAATTTAATGTTTGAGTAATATTATTTTATCCAAGACCATTCTTGTTAGTGGTTAGTTTCATTAAATGATTCTCTTAATTATATATATATTTTAAATAAAAAAATAGATAAATCCAATTTATGACTAATAACACCATTAATGAAACATATATTATTCTTTTCATCATTTTTTAAATATTAAAAATACATTTTGATTTGATACATAAGTAAATTATCTTAATATTTTATTTTCATTAAGTAATATCTTACATTAATTTTCAAATTTAGATAAACCATACAAAAATATTGTAAATCTTCTATAGTTGTATTCATAATTTAAAAGAAATTTTTTTTATGTTTTTATCATTCATTTTTTAGTTTCAATATCATATAATCAAAATTAATTTTATGTTCTTCATTCTAGGAAAAAATTATACTCATATTTGAACATTCCATTTTCAACTTATCATTTTTTGACTAACATATTTTTTTACATTTAGATTATCTAAAATTTTAAATCATTTTAACACTTCCATTCTTCAATAATTTATTCCCATTATGAAATTTTTTAACTCTATGATTCTTATAATCAGAATCATAACCAAAATGATAATTAATATCTTTTTCATTTTGAGATATTTCATTTTGTACAACATTTTACTGAGATATAAAGTAACTATAAAAGATAATCATTTCCCCAAATTTGTATTCCCTTAAGGGTAAGATTACCTGTTTCTATTTCACATCTAGAGTCTCTACAAGAGTCAAATCATTTTGAGAAGTAAATTACTATAATCCTAGAATGTTTTTCCTTCCACCTTTTTATTGTTACTTATTAGAGTGGTTTATCTTGAAAACATTAGGTCCTATGTGACCATAATTATTTCAATCATAACAAGTTAGATTTAGATCATTATTATTCTTAATTATATTACCTTTCTTGTTATACTATTTATTATTCCTTCTATACCCTCCCTTAACCAGATTATTTTAAATGGGTGACACAACTCAAAATTCCTTTTTAGTGGTAGAATATCCTGAGAAAAGAGACCAGCACCTCTGATTGGGAAGATTATAATTTAAAAACTAGGAAATTCTAATGAAAAGAAATAATTTTAAATGAACTAATGAAATACCGGGAAAACAAAAGTTGATAATAATGTAGAATTTGTTTAATCTTGGCGATATTTGATAACAAAGATGGGAAAAATCATAAATGATGTCATTCTACTCTCACAATAAGAATGAAGAAGTCGTAGAAGATTGTTAGAAATTGAATGAAGAATAATGTAAATTTTGAATCTCATCAGATCATTATGAATGAATCTACAATGTAATTTTTTTTCCATTGAAAAAATCTCTCATATCATTAAAACTATTATCTATAAAGAGATTGTATAGATACAATATATTTATGACACTTATTAGTGATAATTAATGTTCTAAATTGAATGTTTCATTTATTTGATAAATCTTCATAGAATATCATATAATTACAATTGGGATTTATATTTATTCATGAAATATTAAAATAAAACAACTAATATATTAACATAATAATTTGTAAGAAATTAAATTATATTACCATATATAGAAAAATATAATCTCATAGATTATAAACATAGAAAAAACTAAAATTAAATAGTTCATGATATGAATATCGAACTGTATGAATAAGAAAAATTCATATATTATAACAATTATCTTCAATGTGAGATTCAGTTATATTTCAACATAAAATAATGATTAAAAGATGAAAATAATGTATTTTAGTAATAATAATTAAAAAAAATATAAGTAATTTTTAAAAATAATTTTTAACTATTAATGGACAATAGTTTTACTAGTAGTGTCACGAACCAGCCTGTGTAAACCCTGAGCCGGTCACCCGAGCAGGTCCGCGGCAAGTACTGAGGGGCGTTCTTGATCCCCCCGAGATAGAAACTATTGTCGGGCTTCAAAACATTATTTATTGTGAACAATTTGGCCCATTCGAAAGATATGAACAGAAAAATAAAAAAACTGACGATAACAAATTAGAAACTTGCAGCGGAAAGAAAAAAAACTGAACATACCTCCTGGTGACCCTTCTGTCACCTCCCAACTAAGGCCATCCTTGCTCCCATAACGAGCAAATCAGCCATGAAAACCTCAGCAACGGAACCTACAACTGAAATGATAATATAGGCGTGAGAATTAAAAATTCTCAGTAGGGATGCCAGATTAAACCACAGAATCCAACCACGTCCACTTCCCAGAAACAATCCCCAAACACTAGTTGCACATACAATGATAGAAAATAGGTTTTTCACAATTTGAAGGAAAAAGGATCCTAATTTTCCATTTCAAAACCACCACTCACCACGACCTATTTTTTTCCAAAACAATGCATTTCATAAAAACTGAATTTCAAATCAATGTTCATCACATTTGTACAAAATAAGAATATGGAGTAAGTAAATGATGAAAACCAAGTGGAAGTAAAAGTAAACAAGAAGATATCAACAATAACCATGGGAGATCCTAAACATCCCTAGAAAACCCCTGGACGTACTCGGTTTCAGACTACCTACCGGCGTGGTACTTGATAGTCAATAACCAACTGGCCGCCCTATTAGACAACTAGTGGCACACCCCACAAGGCCTACCTACCAAGGGTGAACCAACCCGTCTAATCGTAGCTGGCTAGCAACCATCACCCGATATTCTAAAGGACGCCCAGGAACCCATGGTGGTTTTGTAATACTATGTAAGTGGGAGGCCCTCGCATGCGTTACTCATCTCACCGCACATGCCAAACCGTTACACAAACACCACTACATGATAATCCTCGAAATGAAGTCCCCCTCTAGAGATACCCCACAAATATATATATATATTAGATTCTTTCACATTCAACATGGTGCCAACCGGGCCTTCACAACATGTGAACTTTCAAAAAATTTCACAAATGAGTTACGTTGCCAATCGGGCACAGACACCTATCTCAGGAGTCAACCCAACCACTCCTTGAGGCCTAAGATACCAAAAAGTCCATCAAGAAAAATGACCATTTAACACACCCCAAAAGCTATCCGGGACAACTTATTTCAATTCCACTTGAAATAACACATTATATTTTTCCTGATACCTAGTTTATTGAAAACATAGCTTTAATGTGTCATTTTCATTCGGAGGCACATCCATGCGATCACCTACTGCTCCCATGGATGTTCCAACATCCAATGGAACATCTAGGTTTCAGAAGAATCATCATAGAAACCATTTTCATACAACATTTTATAATTGAAACCAAACCCAATTCTTTTCACAACACTTTATAAAAGCAAATCGCATCTTTCAAACCAACCACCATTTCCAAAACATTTCTAAAACAACCCATTGGTTCATCATTTTGTCAAAAAACACACCAAACCAATTTTACATTTTCAAAAACACATTTACCATCAATTACAACCAAACACATCACAAGGAGATCAATTATCTATCGCAAGAACCTATGCATTCCATATAAACATACATCAAAAGACACTTTTAGAAATTTAAAACAACATAAGACCATGTAAAATTCCTTCCATGTATACAATAGAGATGAAAATGCTATATAAAAATTTATTGAAAAAATTCAAGTGCTCAAGGTTATAATCAAAAAGGGAAATGATTAAAAAAACCTACCTCAAATACGCACCTCATATGACAGTGGCTTGAACCCACTTCGCACTACCCGTATACGCACTACACAACAATTAGAATGAATGTTTAAAACAACAAAAGAATTTCACCTTAAAACCAACCGCAAAACAACACCTTGTAAAAACATGACTCGAACCATTTAAACAATTTAAATAAACCCTTTACACAAGGAACAAAAACGAAATCCTCTTTTGAAATCATACACACACCAAACCTTTTTGAAACTTAATTCGCACCACTTACGCAATAAAATAAAAAATCTACATAGTCATGAAACCATTTTCACAATTAAACAAACCACTAAAAAAATTTAGTAAATAGTTTTAATACATGAGGCAACATTTAAAAGTCCAAACCTCACTTAAAACCTCATTCAAGACAAAACCCATTTTGAAACCTTGTGAAAAAGTAAAATGCACCAACTACACTTCATAACACACTATCTACACAATTTTCATACACTGACAAATAGTTTGAAATGGGGTTTCACAATAAAATATACTAACATTACTTGCAAATACTAATAAAAAATTGAATGCATTCTAAAACTCCATCAAGAACATTTACAGAGTATGCAAACCAATTAAATAACGCCCTATATTGATTAAACACCCTAAATAAACTAATGAGAACTCAAAAAAAATCATAAAACCCATTAATCTAATTTAACCAACAATCAAGAAATTGAATAATAGTTACCTTAAAATCAAGGAAAAAACACTGCATTCATAATCGTGGCAATGGAAATCCTCAATAGGGCTATAGAAACCTAATCGCCAAGAATGAACCAGGAGTTAACCCACAAAACCTAAAACCTAACATTAGGGTTTGATAAAACACTACACGTTAAACAAAATGTAGAAAAGCTGCAAGGGGACTCACCGGAGAAGCGTCACGCAACGAATGGACAGCAGTGGCGAGGAAAAGGTGCGGTGGGGGGGGGGGGTGCGCCGGAGCTGGCCAGGAGGCGCAACCGGTGACGTAGCGGGACTGACCGGACGACGCTGGGACATGGGGAATAACTGGAGGAGGCCAGCAGGGGGGTGATGCGCGCAGCGGCTAGCCAGAGGGAAAGGGGGAGGGTCATGCGCAGCGGTGGCGGACGACGGTAGATGGGAGGCCGCTGGAGGTGGGGTCGCGTGGAGGGGGCGCGGCACGGGCTGACCGAACCAGGAAGGGGGTGGGGGGAAATTGAGGGAGAGAGGGGAGAGGGGGTGATTGGGTAGATTAGGGTTTGTTTTAAATTTTTTTTAATATTATGGTAATAATAACCACAATAATAAAAAATAAAAATAAAAATTATTATTATTATTATTATTATTATTATTTTAAACATATAAACATATATAAATATATATAAACATATATAAACACACTTATATAAACATAGATACATAGATACATATATATATACATATACACTTATAAACATATTTGAACATCTATATAAACATATACACATAAGAATATAACATTAAAACCTATTTATATTTATGTAAATATGTTTATATATATACACATATGAACATATATACACAAACAGATATATATATATTTACTTAACCTTAAAACATAAACATATAAAGACATATATACAAAAATATATACACATATAAAAACATAAATACATACATATACATATATCTACACACATAACGTTAAAAAAGGATGACCGTGTGGTACCCACGCGGACTGCACTTACCCAGGCGGACTACGCGTCATAAACGTATAGCATTCATGCACTATCCAAAACCATAAACTCA
This sequence comes from Viscum album, assembly GCA_963277665.1. Lineage (NCBI taxonomy): Eukaryota > Viridiplantae > Streptophyta > Magnoliopsida > Santalales > Viscaceae > Viscum > Viscum album. The sequence goes on from OY728152.1 coordinate 1,759,116,882, forward strand.
TCCCAACATTATAATTTTAAACTGGGACTCACCCGCACATACGCAAAATCACCCAACACCGAGTGAAATAAAATAAATAAAATGAAAAAATGGATGTGACAGTTCTCCCAACCACAAACACTTTCTGCCCCCCAAAAGTCATCAAGCAAATAATTAGCATAACTCGAGTCCATGCCCAGGAAAAACCAGAAGAATCTGAGAGGCTCGGGGTGACCATTACCAACACAAGTCACACCAGACGAACTCTAGTATGATGAACGTTGTTTGATGTTGAGGGGAGAACACGGGAGGGTTCTCCCCAAAATAAGAATTTACTAACACGGAAACCTTGAAACTCAGACCCACCGCCTTTGGGGGGGCAATGCGGGTACTCCACAACTGAACTCATCCTACCCTCTCAAAGCCAATAGAACAAATCCACTACGAGGATTAAAATTACTTTGGGAAGAAACCAGCACACCGAGACACTAGGAAGGGGGAATCTATTACAAAACTCAATCACAATAAGTGGAAACCCACGGAGAGGCGTCCACAGTAAGAAAGATCCTCGAATCAACATCTATTAATTTCATGGAACCAAATGTTCCCCTAACGAACAAAATGGAGACAATACTCCAAGTCAAAGCAGTTTCGTTTATTCACAGATGTAACACCTTTAAAGGAAACTGAACGATTTAGAAACTACACTAAGAGCATATAAGGAATCATGGATTATGGTAGAACAAGCTCATCACGTGACCACAACAATGGCGATCTTACAACGACGACAAGAATTGAACAAGAAATATTTGGATATTTCCACTGTATAAATATAAAAACATGGACAAGACCAAGGTTCCTCACACTCTCAGCATCTCCTAACTGTGCGCGAGATTCACCCTGAGACCTGCAGTTGGGGCTCTGATGGATGAAGCATTTATTTCCTCACAGTCAGCAATTTTCATTCTCCATTACCTAACTTCTTCTTCTTCTCGATGATTCAAATGACCAAAATAGTGAGATGTTTTCAAAGGGATACAAGATTATGGCTTAGAATGCCCAAAGAGGCCACACTAGTGGCACACAAGAGAATAGTTAGACAACCCGAAAGTCAACACCGACGAAGATGGCATCCTGGAGACAGGTTCCTACGGCATGAACTTCTTTCTAGATAGGGAACTAGTACCTGATCTAATTACCATTAAACACATCCCATTATTCAATGATTTCAATAAATTTCACCTCTAATAGTCCAAAACCGGACCCTCAAATAAACCTCAGATGATACAAACCCTAACAACTCTGGGAGTTCCCATCCCGAAGGCCCACACTAATTTCACAACCACAAAACTTTCCTTAACAGACATTGATTACTTTTTTAGTTAGCCAATATGAAAAAATAACTCAAAACTAGGCATGACTCATTAGTAACCATAGTGACCATTCTGGGCGACATACTCAGAACAACACGAAAAACACAACGTGAATCAACATTAAACAAAAAATCAATCAATGAAACAACTCAAGTCAAGGGATACATGTACATAAGCCCGGCATATACAATCACAAGAAATAATTACTTTTCCAAAAACTAATTTTTTTTAAAAAAATTAAAACATACCTATCATACCTTATGGACTGTCACATGTGCGTTCACCCAAACCTGGCTACATCGCTTGCGGAAAAGTGGTCTCACACACTCTCTGTAAATATCGATGCACATGTGATCCTCCATAAATAATACCACAGTTCGAACACGTCATTCCCTTATCAAATCCAAGCATGCATTAAAACATTCCAAATCGAAATAGTCCTACTTTAAAAACCCAAATCACCAATTTCAAAACAATTAAAAAGAAACACCTTTCCATTTCAAAACCATTTTCTTTTTTAACACACACACATCGACCAAGATCAAAATTAAACACAATCGGTGATAAACCACCGGAACGAGGAACTAGTGCATATTCCTAAATCGGTGATATAGTGGTGGGCCATATCCCACGTAAGTTATATCACTAAAAGGACATTGAACAAGACACTTGGACTCCACATGGGTCCCCACAACATGTGGGGCCACAACATGGACCAGTTCACCTTCATTATCACCCCTCATACAGGAACAACCAAAGGCAAAAGACTCAAAACCCGGACTACCCCTGGTAAATCAGGTCTCGTCACGGGCGGTGGTGATCAAGCACCAACCTGTAACCTACCTCATGATCCCCGACAATCCTAATATACATCTACCAGACATCCTAAATATCAAGGTCTTGCTCTGATACCATTTTTTCACAAACCATCTCGGGTCGACCCTGAGCCGGTCACCCAAGCCGGTCCATGGCAAGTCCCGAGGGGCGTTCCTGATCCCCCCGGGATGGAAACTAGTGTCGGGCATCAAAATATTAATCATTGGGAACGATTTCTCCCATGGGATAGAGATGAACAGACAAATAAAAAAACAGACGATAAATTATTATTTATGAACCTTTATATGTACTTTTATCACTTACATATTTTTTTATCCCTTCATAACCATTTAAACATTTACCTTATAATTTTTTTACCAATTCTATATTTTTAATTTACAATACAAATATTGATATCATTAATGAATATAGACTTTATAATAAAAAAAATAGAAATAATTTTATCAAATTAATTTTATTTAATGTTTATAAATAATATTTAAATTCAGTTTTAAAAACACAATGAAAATTATTTTTTAAAAAAATTCATTTTAATCATAGAATTTAATTTAGTATTATTCCATACTCAGAAAAAAACCATTTTTTGACTGTTGAAATATTTTAATAAGCACATAAAAAATTTTAACTTAAAATCATTTATAAATATTGAATAACTAAATTTGTTATGATAAAATACATTATAAACAAAATAAATATTTTTTTTTTCAAAAAACACATTTTACCTTAAATTATTTTATATAAATTAATATAAAATTTATAGTAAATGTATGAATTATTCCAATTTAATTTATAATAAATCCAAATATATTTCATCAAAATAATAGATAATATTTTTTCATGAAACATAGTATATAGAAATGTGAAATACTATGAAAAATTGATCTTTTAACTTAATAATATTTTATTTTTAGTTTTTAAAACTGACTACTTATTTCCAAATAATTAATCAATAAATTTTTATTAATGAATAGTTCTATACATTATTATAATAATTTAGATATTACAACACATACCTTTTAATAAAACAAATAAGAAATAATAGTGACACTTAAAATTTCTATTTCAATAATAAATCACAATTATTTTTATCTGGGTGTTTTATGTGAAGAAACCAATCAAACATAAAAAATTAATTGAAATGGAATTATGAAATAAAATAACATGGTGTATAAAAATGAAACATTAATCAATTTTTTAAAAACTATCTTATTTGAAAAACTATAGTATTACTATATTGTGAATCATTGTTGTCAATGGTATGTAATTTTACATATATATTTATTTTAAAAATTTATTTTAAAAAATTATGGAGGTTAAAATTGAAGAAAATTAAATAATGTGTATAATATAGGATTATAAATCAGCGTTAACCATGATTCCATGTCATTTGAAATATTATATTGATTCTAGTGGCATTACACATAGGAGTTAATGATTCCTAAACTAATATTGAAAACAATATAAGATTTTCTAGAACTTTACAATGGTTTATTCCTGGATGGTGAATGGTTACCAATTATTTTGGAAGATAATGTGATTCACAAAAAATTAAAAAATATAATATTATCATTATATACTTATTTAATTTATCATTCTTTTTTATCAGTCAATACACTCTATTTTTCAGATAAAACCTCAACTAGAAATATATCTCGTTATCTCCTAGATTCATCTGTGTCATCCATTAGTCCTAGTGGGTTCATAATTTATTAAATAATTTTCTCCATGAATTTAGTTTCCAATATTATAATATACTTTCTTCCATAAATATTATTCTCTCATCCATTATACTAATATTTTGTGGTTTCATCATCATGAATTCATGTTTGGATAGTCTTGTTGTTTTTTTGTTTTTATGGTCCATGAAGGGTCCCTCAAAACCTAATATCATTGTAATTAAATAAGTTGACAGATTCTAATGATATATTTTTATATTTTTGACATAATTTATTTTTCTTTTTAAAAGAATTAAATAATATGACTCAAAATGTAATATTTGAAATTTTCTAAAAACTATACCAATTTTATTTGATTAATTTATAATGTCTTTTAGGTTTGTCTAATTTTATCTAAAAAATTTATTATTTCTATATACTCAAAGATTTTTTGTTTAAAAATTTAAATTCTCACTAAGAATGTGTTTTCTCAAATTTATTAACTTTTTTGTGATAAAATGGACAAATAAATGGGGTCTATAGGATATTTTTGTATTTAATATTGGTCGCATGAATTTTATAATATTATAGTGATAAATATTTGATTAAAAATATAAATTTTTTACATTAATGTTATTTATTCTTGCATTTTTTTCACTAATACCATATCATTTATTGTGGAAACATTTATATTAATGGTTCTGTTATGATATTTGGCTTTGATATTTGATACAAAGAGGATACAGGATAAATATTTGTGTAGTTCAAATTATTGTTACATGAGTTTTTATTTCCCTTTTTCACATGCCCCATATCATTATTATTATTTCACTTTGTGATTTTTTTGTGGTAAGAACATTGGAATGTTAGGGATTTAGTTTATGAGGTTAAAAAATATATAGAAAATTTTTTATTAGTTTCATATTACATTATGAATTTTTTACTTATGGTTTGATTCTCATTTTTTGTTTTATTTAATATATTATTTAACATTTATTATTAATTTTAATTTAATATGTCGCATGATCATCTTAAATATATATTTAGTATTTATGACATAATAATTAATTTTACTTATTTTTATAATGATTTTTTTTATGAATATAAGTAAATATGATTTATTTATTTTGGATCATATAATGAAAAATTGATAAAAAAAATTCTAGTTGAATGTAGAACTATTTATAGTAACTTTATTTGTGTAATTAGTAGTGCAGATTCATGGTATCATCTGTGTAGTTAATTTTCAATGCCCAAAATTTATATTTCTGGTGTATGTAGACCCTGTGATATAAGAAAAATATTAAATAAAATTGGAAACTTCATTAAATAATGTACCACATATAGTATATTCATTTAATTTGTGATGGTGAAGTGCGGATCATGTTGTAAAATTGTGTCACATATAGATGATTCATGAGTTCTTCAAGGATATTAATCATCAATTTTTAGAAATATATTTTATTTTCTAACTAGACACACTATTTTTTTGAATTTTTGTTCAATCATAACTGATATAAATGATGACACGGGGGGGGGGGTGAATGATCATTTTAAAATTTAATAAAAAAAATTATTTTATAAAATATTAATTAATAGAGAGTATATTGTTCATGAGTTTAGTAGTAAAGAAAATTAAATTTAACGAACATAAGGATTTATTGTGGTTTAGATCACAAATATTTTATTGCACTTCTCAATCTCAACTAATCATTAAGGATATTGGTACCCGATAAGAACATCAGTTTAAATGGGGTGAGAACATTATTAGATATAATGTATTTTAAAAAACCTTGGGGAACAACACAATAGTTTTACAAGAGTCTCAACCTAGTATGTATTATGAATTTTAATGTCATTCACAAACTAAAAAACATTTTTCATGGTAGAATTACCGGAGATAATCAAGGACTTCTTTTTTTAAAGGAAATAGTAAATTAGACAAAAAGAAAAAAAAAGTATGAAATAAGTTTATATAAAGTCGAAAAATACTGTGAAAACCGAAGATGATCATAATATATAATAATTTTATTCTTGATGTTCATTAATCAATTTGATGTGAATAATTTAGAATATAGATTCCATCAGTGATTGGAACAAGAAGAATGAAGTAGTAGATAACCATAATAAATTTATAGAAGCATAATGTAAAAGCTGAATCACATCACATGTAATCTAATAAATCTTCAATATTTTTTTTGTTCCTTGAAAAAAGATCCATATTCATCAATACTGATATCTATGAGGATTTTTTACATACAAAATATCTTCAAGAAAAATTTTAGTGAAAATTAATGTAATAAAATTACTATTACATTTGTTTGATAAATTCGTACTAAAAAAATTAATTACAATTATGATTTATAGTTTTCAGTGAAGTATTAAAATAAAAGAAAAAATTAATTAATTATTTTTAAAAAATAACAATTATCAAATAATTTTAATGAAAATATAATATCGTAAAATATATATATTGAACAAACTTTATTTAGTTAGAGAATTATACGAATATCCAACTGCCTAAATAACTTAACATCAAATATTTTTACAATTATTTTTTACACTCTTTAAAATTATATTTCATCTTATAATAATAAAATTTGATCGATATACATTATTTAATAATAAAAATTTTAAAATAATAATGATTTTTTTTAGAATTTTTTAACTAATAGAGGATTAATAATTATTTTCTTGGTGACTCCTAACACATTCCCGAAAATAGTGGGTGGTAGCTCATAAAATACCTCTGACCAAACCATCTGCTTTGTAGCCATGTTACATGGGCCTTATACCTGGTCCCACTCTCGATCTATGGGAACTATGCTCACCCAATCATTTATCCTTCTTATGTGGTACCACATGAGGGTTTTCCCATGGGTTTAACCCATTGGTTAGCCTAACTAATTGAGGGATAGCCTGGTACCTCTCAAGGAAAGGTAAAAACTTTTCCATAAAAATTAAATATAAGTAAATAATGAGTGTTAAAAATATTTAATAATTTTTAAAATAATAAATATAACAAATAATGTTTTTAAAACATGTAGAAACGGATTTTTCATTTAAAAGAACTCTTGAATTTAAAATAATAAAAAATATAGTAAACATATTATAACATGTAATTAAAAAGTGGTTAATTAATTAAAATACTAATAAATTTAATCATTTTAATATAACACATGGGAAGGTAACAATATAATTTAATAAAAATTTATTGAGGATAATTCATCAAAACAAATAAAAATGTAAAAGTATTTTAAAAAAATTCAAATACTAATAAACTCTCCCTCTTTGTAAATTTCAGAATAAACATTTTTTATATTTTCAACAAAAATATCCCTCTTTTTGAAAAATATCAAAAAATAAATTATAAATTTATTATATATAACAAACTCCCATGTAACATGCCTATAAAGAGGAGATATTTTTAGATTGTAGAGAAGTTTATTCCAATATAATTGTATAATAAATTGGTAAAAAAATATTGGTCAGGGATGAGCCACTATTGATTTCCAACGACATGTAACATGATCCACTGTAGATGTCTAGAGGTAGGTCATAGAAAAATTGTTTCATTCTAACCATGGCTCATGACTCGCTATTGGTATCCAGTGCTGAATCATGAACCACCATTGGAAATTTATTGTTGTGAATTGAATCACCATTCACTAGTAGTACCCAACAATGACTCATTGAGAAAACAATAGGGGAGAACACCTTTGATCCCGAGAATAGGGAGATGACATGAACTATGAGCTGAAAATCCTAGAGAGTCGGAAGATAGAATATGACCTCTATCATTATTTGATTGATAGAATAACCATGATTGGAATTCGACAGAAAATAAATCAAAATATTTAATCTTGAATAAACATGGTTTTAAATAATATAGTTTATGGTAAAGAACTTGGTGTCCCAGTAGTTAGTTATCAAATGATGCATAAGATCAAAAATTGAAAAAAAGTACACATGGGAGTTCAAATGTGAGCACATGAGAAAAAACATTTATGGATATAAAGAAATAGATTCCATATTGTCGAGTCACACAACATAATCGTCTGAGAAAAAAATAAGCATGAAAATTAATACATAAAAAATTATTCCCATATCTGTTTGAATAAACAATGTCTGAGTGGTATATTATACAAAACTCATTGATCCTCAATTGAGAAAAAAACACAAATCACACACTCAGGCCATGACCATTTTACCTATGACCAAACCATCTGCTTTGTAGGCATGTTACATGGGCCTTATACCTGGTCCCACTCTCGATCTATGGGAACTATCCTCACCCAATCATTTATCCTTCTTATGTGGTGCCACATGAGGGGTTTCCCATGGGTTTAACCCATTGGTTAGCCTAACTAATTGAGGGCTAGCCTGGTACCTCTCAAGGAAAGGTAAAAAAATTTCCATAAAAATTAAATATAAGTAAATAATGAGTGTTACAAATATTTAATAATTTTTAAAATAATAAATATAACAAATAATGTTTTTAAAACATGTAGAAACGAATTTTTCATTTAAAAGAACTCTTGAATTTAAATCAATAAAAAATTTAGTTAACATATTATAACATGTAATTAAAAAGTGGTTAATTAATTAAAATACTAATAAATTAAATCATTTTAATATTACACATGGGAAGGTAACAAGATAATTTAATAAAAATTTATTGAGGATAATTCATCAAAACAAATAAAAATGTAAAAGTATTTTAAAAAAATTCAAATACTAATAAACTCTCCCTCTTTGTAAATTTCAGAATAAACATTTTTTTTATTTTCGAAAAAAATATCCCTCTTTTTGAAAAATATCAAAAAATAAATTATAAATTTATTATATATAACAAACTTCCATTTTATAACCAAAGTCAATAAACTCTTCAAAGAAACATATAAGTATATTTCCATAAAAATAAATAGATAGTTACAGTATTAAAAATAAATAATGAATTAAAACAACACATATAATATAAATATATAATATAATTAACACTATGTAGAATTATTAACAATTTAAAATAAGTATGCACTCATTATAATTAAACTGTGCTAACATTATCTAACAAAACAAAAAATATTCTGAAAATATAAAAGTTAATCCAAAATGAATGTTGATATCAGACATAAGAAAATTAAAAAATGTTGTTATATTTAGTGAGAAAATTAAACTTATATAAATGAACATATATATATAAATATGATTCAATAATAAATAAAAAAATTTCTTTTCTATGGGGGTTTTAATGAAAAACTCCCCATGAGGTTAAGGGTAAATATATTAGACTAAAAATTAACCAACAAATAAATTTTTTTCAATGATAAAATATATCTTTAGAATAAATAGTTTATTTAAATCCATTTAAAATTACATATATATTTAATCTTTAAATTATAAAAAACAAATATATAATACACATAATATTCTTGGAGAAGTATAAATAACTTCTATATGTTAGTTCATGTGAAAAAACAAGATTAGATCAATAAAATTTTAAATTTTTATAACATAATAAATTAAACATATTTTTAAAACATTACATAAAACTATATCTTTTCAATTAACAAAAAAGGTGTAAATAACCATAAATTCAAGAAAATTTATGGATAAAGAAATATTTACTAATAAAAAAATTATAAAAATTAATCACATAGTAAGTATATTCCGAAATGAAATTCTAACTACGTATACTAACACAATATTACCATATAATGAAAATACAATTACCAATTAATGCACATGAGTTAAATTATAAATAACTTAATTATTAAAAATATATTAAATATCTATTATTCCATCATATCAATTTATATTAATATTGAAAATATATATACAGATATAAAAAATAATACATATCTGGGCATAGTGACAAGCCTAGGTCAAATAGGATTTGTGTAAAATCATTCTCATACCCATGTTGTCATATATTCAGTAGAATTTATAGAATTCCTTTTTGAACACCCATAAATATTTCAAAAATATTCTACCAGCTCAATATAAATAAAATTTTTAGATGAAACAGTTCTAGTATGACCAGAATATTGAGCGAATCTCATTTAGAATTTATAGCCATAATTCCCTTGCATTATACATTTAATGCAGGTTAAAATAGAATATCTACAATTTGATCAACTAATAAATGTATTATTATTTAATTTTTGAGTAATAGTATTTTATCTAAGACCATTCTTGTTAGTGTTTATTTTAATTGAAGGATTCGCTTAATTATATATATATTTTTAAATAAAAAAATAGATAAATCCAATTTAAGACTAATAACACCATTAATGAAACATATATTCTTCTTTTAAACATTATTTAAATATTAAAATACATTTTGATTTGATCCATAAGTAATGTATCTTAATATTTTATTTTCATTAAGTAATATCTTACATTAATTTTCAAATTTAGTTAAACCATCCAAAAATAAATTAAATCTTCTATTATTGTCTTCATAATTTAAAAGAAAAAATTATTTATGTTTTTAACATTCATTTTTTAGTTTCAAAATCATAGAATCAAAATTAATTTTATGTTCTTCATTCTAGGAAAAAATTATATTCATATTTGAACATTCCCTTTTCAACTTATCATTTTTTTTGACTAACATATTTTTTTACATTTAGATTATCTAAAATTTTTAATCATTTTGACACTTCCATTCATTAATTATTTATTCCCATTATGAAATTTTTTAACTCTAAGATTATTATAATAAAAATCATAATCAAAATGATAATTAATATCTTTTTGATTTTGAGATATTTCATTTTGTATAACATTTTACTGAGTTATAAAGAAACTATAAATGATAATCATTTACCCAAATTTGTATTCCCTTAAGGGTAAGATTACACGTTTCCATTTCACATCTAGAGTCTCTACAAGAGTCAGAACATTTTGAGAAGTAAATTACTATAATCCTAGAATGTTTTTCCTTCTATCTTTTTATTGTTACTTATTAGAGTGGTTTATCTTGAAAAAATTACTTCCTATGTGACCATAATTGTTTGAATCATAACAAGTTAGATTTAGATAATTATTATTATTAATTATATTACATTTTTTGTTATACTATTAATTATTCATTCCAAACCATCCCTTAACCAGATTATTTTAAAAGGGTGACACAACTCAAACTTCCTTTTTAGTGGTAGAATATATTGAGATAAGAAACGACCACCTATGATTGGGAAGAGTATAATTTAAAAACCAGGAAATTCTAATGAAAAGAAATAATTTTAAATGATCAAATGAAATACCGGGAAAACAAAAGATGATAATAATGTAGAATATGTTTAAGCTTGGCAATATTTGATAACATAGATGGGAAAAATCATAAATGATGTCATTATACTCTCACAATAAGAATGAAGAAGTCATAGAAGATTGTTAGAAATGGAATGAAGAATAATTTAAATTTTGAATCTCATCACATAATTATGAATGAATCTACAATGGACTTTTTTTTATTCCTTGAAAAAATCTCTCAGATCATTAAAACTGTAATCTATAAAGAGATTGTATAGATACAATATATTTATGACACTTATTAGTGATAATTAATGTTCTAAATTGAAGGTTTCATTTATTTGATAATGATTCATAGAATATCATATAATTAAAATTGGGATTTATATTTATTCATGAAATATTAAAATAAAACAACTAATATATTAACATAATAATTTTTATGAAATAAAATTATATTAAAATATATAGAAAAATATAATCTAATAGATTATGAACATAGAAAAAACTAAAATTAAATAGTTCATGATATGGATATCGAACTGTATGAATAAGAAAAATTCATATATCATAACAATTATCTTCAATATGAGATTCAGTTATATTTCAACATAAAATAATAATTAAAAGATGAAAATAATTTATTTTAGTAATAACAATTAAAAAATAATATAAGTAATTTTTAGAAATAATTTTCAACTAATAATGGACAATAATTTTGCTGGCAGTCTCATGAACCAGCCCAGGTAAACCCTAAGCCGGTCACCCGAGCTGGTCTGCATCAAGTCCTGATGGGCGTTCTCAATCCCCCCGAGATGGAACCTAGTGTCGATCTTCAAAACTTCAATCATTGGGAATGATTTGGCCCATTCAAAAGAGATGAAAAGAAAAATAAAAAATTAGACTATAAAAAATTAGAAACTTGCAGCGGAAAGAAACAAAACTGCACATACCTCCTTGTGACCCTTCGGTCACCTCCCAACTAAGGCTAACCTTGCTCCCATAATGAGCGACTCGACCATGAAAACCTGGGCAAAGGAATCTGAAACTGAAATGATAATATAGGCGTGAGCATTAAAAATTCTCAGTAGGGATGCCAAAGTAAACCACAGAATCCAACCACGTCCACTTCCTAGAAACAATCCCAAAACACTTGTTGCACACACAATTATAGAAAATAGGTTTTTCAAAATTTAGTGGAAAAAGAACCCTAATTTTCCATTTCAAAACCACCACTCACCACAACCAATTTTTTTTTTCAAAAGAATGCATTTCTTAAAAACTAAATTTCAAATCAATGTTTATCACATTTGTGAAAAAGGAGATTATGGAGTAAGTAAATGCTGAAAACCAAGTTGAAGTAAAAGTAAATAAGAAGATATTAGCAATAACCATGGGATATCCTAAACATCCCTAGAAAACCCATGGACGTACTCGGTTTTAGACTACCTACCGGCGTGGTACTCCATAGTCAATAACCAACTGGCCTCCCTAATAGCCAAATAGTGGCACGCCCCCCAAGGCCTACCTTCCAAGGGGGAACCAACCCGTCTAATCGGGGATGGCTAGAAACCGTCACTCGATATTCTAAAGGATGCCCTGGAACCCATGGTGGTTTTGTAATACTGTGTAAGTGGGGGGCCCTCGCATGCATGAATCATCTCACCGCCCATGCCAACCCCTTACACAGACCCCACTATATGATAATCCTCGAAAGGAAGTCCCCCTATAGAGATTCCCAACAAATATATATATATATATGAGATTCTTTCACATTCAACAAGGTGCCAACCGGGCCTTCACAACATGTGAACTTTCAAAACATTTCACAAATGAGTTATGTTGGCAATCAGGCACATACACCTATCTCAGGAGTCAACACAACCACTCCTTGATGCTTAAGATACAAAAAAGTCCTTCAATAAAAATGACCATTTAACTCACCCCAAAAGCTAACCAGGCCAACTTCTTTCAATTCCCATTGAAATAGCACATTATATTTTTCCTGAGACCTAATTTTAGGAAAACATAGCTTTAATGTGTCATTTTCATTTGGAGGCACATCCATGCGAGCACATAGTGCACCCTTGGATGTGCCAACATCCAATGAACATCTCGTTTTTAGATGAATCATCTTAGAAACCATTTTCATACAACACATTATAATTGAAACCAAACCCAATTTTTTTCACACCACTTTATAAAAGAAAATTGCATCTTTAAAACAAATCACCATTTCCAAAACATTTCTAAAACAAACCATTGGTTCATCATTTTGTCAAAAAAAACACACCAAACCAATTTTTCATTTTCAAAAACACATTTACCATCAATTAAAACCGAACCCATCACAAGGAGATCAATCATCTTTAGCAAGAACCTATGCATTCCATATAAACCTACATCAAAAGCCACTTTTAGAAATTTAAAACAACACTAAGACCATGTAAAATTCTTTCCATTTATACAATAGAGATGAAAATTCTATATAAGAATTGATTGAAAACATTCAAATAATCAAGGTAAGAATAAAAAAGGGAAATGATTGGAAAAACCTTCCTCAAATACGCGGCTCATACGACAGCGACTCGAACCCACTTCGCAGTACCCGTATACGCACTACACAACAATTAGAATGAATATTTAAAACAACAAAAGAACATCACCTTAGAACCAACTACACAACAACACCTATCCAAATCATGACCCGGACCATTTAAAAAATTTAAATAAACCCTTTACACAAGGAACAAACACGAAATCCTCTTTTGAAATCATACACACACCAAACCTTTTTGAAACTTAATTCGCACCACTTACGCAATCAAATAAACAATCTACATAGTCAAGAAAACATTTTCATGATTAAACAAACCACTAAAAATTTTATTAAATAATTTTAAAACATTAGGCAATATTTCATAGTCGAAAGCTCACTTAAAACCTCATTCAACACAAAACCCATTTTGACACCATGTGAAAAAGTAAACTGCACCATCTGCACTTCATAACACACTAACTGTGCAATTTTCAAACACTGACAAACAGTTTGAAATGGGTTTTCACAATAAAATAAACTAACATTACTTCCCAATACTAATAAAAAATTAAATGCATTCTAAAACTCAATCAGGAACAATTACACAACATGCAAACCATTTAAATAACGCGCTATATTGATTAAACACCCAAAATAAATTGATGAGAACTCAAAAAAATCATAAAACCCATTAATATATATTAACCAACAATCAAGAAATTGAAGAATTGTTACCTTAAAATCAAGGCAAACACACTGCATTCATCAATCGTGGTAATGGAAATCCTCAATAGTGCTATAAAAACCTAATCGCCAAGAATGAACCAAATGTTAACCCAAAAAACCTAAACCCTAACATTAGGGTTTGATCAAACACTACATGTTTAACGAAATGCGGCAAAGCTTCAAGGGGACTCACCAGAGAAGCGTCACGCACCGAATGTATAGCGGCGGTGAGGAAAAGGTGTGGTGGGGGGGGGGGTGCGCTGGAGCTGGCCGGGAGGCGCGACCGGTGATGGAGCGGGGCTGGCCGGAAGACGTCGGGACATGGGGAATAACCGGAGGAGGCCGGCATGGGGTGCTGCACGCGGCGACTAGCCATAGGGAATTGGGAGGGCGGTGCACAGCGGTGGAATGCAGCGAGGCGGAGGCAGACAATTAGATGAAGGCGCGGCCGGGGCGGCCGACGCAGACAGCGGCGGACGGTGGTGGACGACGGTGGATGGGAGGCGGCTGGAGGTGGATTCGCGCGGAGGGGGGGTGGCATGGGCCGGCTGAACTAGGAAGGGGGTGGGGGTAAATCGAGGGAAAGAGGGGAGAGGGGGGTGATTGGGTATATTAAGGTCTGTTTAATTTTTTTTATATTATGGTAATAATAACAATAATAATAAAAAAATTTATTATTTTTATTATTATAAACATATATACATATATAAATATTTATAAACATATATAAATATAGATACATATATACATATATATATACATAAAAACTTATAAACATATTTGAACATATATATAAACATATACACATAAGCATATAACATTAAAATATATTTATATTTATGTAAATATGTTTATATACATACACATATAAACATATATACACACATATATATATATACATAACGTTAAAACATAAACATATAAAAACATATATACAAACATATATACACATATAAAAACATAAATACATACATAGACATATATCTACACACATAACGTTAAAAAGGATGACCGTGTGGTACCCATGCGGACTGCACGTACCCAAGCGGACTGCGCGTCATAACCGTACGACGTTCGCGCACTATCCAAAACCATAAACTCATCCCAACATTATAATTTTAAACCGGGACTCACCCGCACTTACGCAAAATCACCCAACACCGAGAGAAATAAAATAAATAAAATGACAAAAAAAGGATGTGACAGTTCTCCCAACCACGAACACTTTCTTCCCCCAGAAAGTCATCAAGCCAATAGTTAGCATAACTCGAGTCTATGCCAAGGAAAAACCAGAATAAACTGAGAGGGTCGGGGTGACCATTACCAACACATGTCACACCAGACGAACTCTAGAACGATGAACGTTGTTCGTGGATGAGGGGAGAACACGGGAGGGTTCTCCCCACAATAAGAATTTACTAACACGGAAACCTTGAAACTCAGACCCACCACCCTTGGGGGGGGGAATGCGGGAACTCCCCAACTGAACTCATCTTACCCTCTCAAAGCCAACGGAACAACTCCACTACCAGGATTAAAACAACCTTGGGAAGAAACCGGAACAACGAGACACTAGGAAGGGGGAATCTATTACAAAACTCAATCACAATAAGTTGAAACCCACAGAGAGGCATCTAAACTAAGAAAGATCCTCAAATCAACATCTATTAATTTCATGGAACCAAATGTTCCCCTAATGAACAAAACGGAGACAATACACTAAGTCAAAGGATTTTCTTTTATCCACAGATGCAGCACCTTTGAAGCAAACTGAACGATTTAGAAACTACTCTAAGAGCATATAAGGCATCTTGGATTACGGTAGAACAAGCTCATCACACGACCACAACAATGGTGAGCTTACAATGGCGAAAATAATTGAACAAGAAAACTTTGGATATTTCCACTTCATAAAGATAAAAACATGGACCAGACCAAGGTTCCTCACACTCTCAGCAACTCCTAACTATGCGCAAGCTTCACCCCGAGACCTACGGTTGGGGATCTAATGGCTGAATCATTTACTGCTACATAGTCAGGAATTTTCATTCTCTAGTCCCCAACTTATTATTCTTCTCGATGATTCAAACGACCATAATAGTGAGACGTTTTCAATGGGATGCAAGATGATGGCTTATAATGCCCAAAGAGGCCACACTAGTGGCACAAAAGAGAATATTTAGACAAACTGAAAGTCAACACCGACGAAGATGGCATCCTGGCGACAGGTTCCTCCGGCAGACACTTCTTTCTAGATGGGGAACCAGCGCCCGATCCAATTACCATTAAACACATCCCATTATTCAACGATTGCGAGACATTTCACCTTTACTACTCCGAATCTGGACCCTCAAATAAACCAGAGACGGTACAAAACCTAACAACCCTGGGAGTTCCCAACCTGAAGGCCCACACTAATTTCACAACCACACAACTGCCCTTAACGTACTTTGATTACTTTGTTAGTTATCCAATATTCAAAAAGAACTCAAAACCTGGAATGACTCATTAGTAACCATAGGGACCATTCTGGGTGACATACTCAGAACAACACGAAAAACACAACTTGAATCAGCATCAAACACAAAATCAATCAAAAAACAACTCAAGTCAAGGGAAAAAGGTACATAAGACAAGCATATACAATCACAAGAAAAAATTACTTTTACAAAAACTAATTTTTTTTAAAACAAATTTAAAACCTACCTATGGTACCTTATGGACTGTCACATTTGTGTTCTCCCAAACCTGGCTACATCACTCGTGGACAAGTTCTCTCATGCACTCTCTGTAAAAATCGATGCACATGTGATCCTCCATAAATAATACCATGGTTCGAACACCTCATTCCCTTATCAAATCCAAGCATGCATTAAAACATTCCAAATCGAAACACTCCCACTTTAAAAACCCAAATCACCAATTTCAAAAAAATTAAAAAGAAACACATTTCCATTTCAAACCCATTTTCATTTTTAACACACACATCGACCCAGATCAAAACGAAACACAATCAGTGATAAACCACCAGAACGAGGAACTAGTGCATATGCCTTACTCGGTGACATGGTGGTGAGCCATATACCAGGTAAGATATATCACTAAAAGGACATTGAACTAGACACTTGGACTCCACATGGGTCACCACAACATGTGAGGCCACAACATGAACCAGTTCACCTTCATTATCATCCCTCATACAGGAAAAACCAAAGGCAAAAGACTCAAAACCCGGACTACCCCTGGTAACTCAGGTCTCATCACGGGCGGTGGTGATCAAGCACCAAACTGTAACCTACCTCATGTGCCCCGACAATCCTAATCTCCATCTACCAGACATCCAAAATATCAAGGGCTAGCTCGGATACCATTTTTTCACAAACCATCTCGGGTTGACCCTGTGCCTGTCACCCGAGCCGGTCCGTAGCAAGTCCTGAGGGGCATTCCCGATCCCCCCGGGATGGAACTAGTGATGGGCATCAATACGTTAATCATTGGGAACGATTTATCCCATGAAAAAGAGATGAATAGACAAATAAAAAAAACTGAAGATAAAAAAATAGAAACTAACAGCGGAAAGAAACAAAACTGCACATACCTCCTTGTAACCCTTCGGTCACCTCCAAAATAAGGCCAACCTTGCTCACATAATGAGAAACAAGGACATGAAAACCTGAGCAAAGGAACCTGAAACTGAAATTATAATATAGGAATGAGCATTAAAAATGCTCATTAGGGATGCCAGAGTAATCCAAAGAATCCAACCACGTCCACTTCTTAGAAACAATCCTGAAACACTAGTTTTCACATACAATGATTGAAAATATGTTTTTTACATTTTGAAGGAAAAAAGATCCTAATTTACCATTTCAAAACCAACACTCACCACAACCTGATTTTTTCAAAATAATGCATTTCTTAAAAACTAAATTTCAAATCCATGTTTATCACATTTGTGCAAAAGAAGAATATGGAGTAAGTAAATGCTGAAAATCATGTGCAAGTAAAATTAAACAAACAGATATCAGAAATAACCATGGGAGATCCTAAACATCCCTAGAAAACCCCTGGACGTACTGGGTTTCAGACTACCTTCCGGTGTGGTACTCCATAGTCAATAACCAATTGGCCGCCCTAATAGACAACCAGTGAAACGCCCCACAAGGCCTATTTACGAAGGTGGAAACAACCCATCTAAACAAGGCTGGCTAGAAACCATCACTCGATATTCTAAAGGACTCCCATGAACCCATGGTGGTTTTTTAATACTTTGTATGTGGGAGTCCCTCACACGCGTGACTCATCTCACCACACTTTCCAAACCCTTACACGGACACCACTACACGAAAATCCTCGATGGGAAGTCCCCCTAGAGAGATGCCCCACAAATATGTATATATGAGATTCTATCACGTCCAACAAGGTGCCAACTAGGCCTTCAAATCATGTGAACATTCATAACATTTCAAAAATGAGTTAAGATTCTAATCAGGCACACACACTTATCTCAGGACTCAACACAACCGCTCCTTGAGGCTTAAGATACCGAAAAGTCCTTTAAGAAAAACAATGATTTAACTCACCCCAAAAGCTAACCGAGCCAGCTACTTTCAATTCCCTTTGAAATAAAACATTAATTTTTTTTTTCTAAGACTTAGTTTTAAGAAAACATAGCTATTATGTGTCATTTTCATTCGGAGGCACATCCATGCGGGCACCTACTGCTCCCATGGATGTGCCAACATCCAATGGCACATCTAATTTTTAGAAGAATAATCTTAGAAACCATTTTCATAAAGCACTTTATAATGGAAAAAAAACCCAATTCTTTTCACAACACTTTAAAAAATCAAATCACATCTTTCAAACCAACCACCACTTCCAAAACATTTCTAAAAAAACCCATTGGTTCATCATTTTGTCAAACAAACACACCAATCCAATTTTTCATTTTCAAAAACACATTTACCAGTAATTACAACCAAACACATCACGAGGAGATCAATTATATTTAGTAAGAACCTATTCATTCCATATAAACATACATCAAAAGACACTTTTAGATATTTAAAACATCACTATGACCATGTCCAATGCTTTCCATGTATACAATAGAGATGCAAATGCTATATAAGAATTAATTGAAAACATTAAAGTTCTCAAGGTTTGAATCAAAAAGGGAAATGGTTGGAAACACATACCTTAAATACGCATCTCATAGGAAAGCAGCTCGAACACACATCGCACTACCCATATACGCACTACACAACAAATAGAAGGAATCATTAAAACAAAAAATGAAGGTCACCTTAGAACCAACAGCACAACAACACCTTGCCAAAACATGAGTCACACCATTTAAACAAATTAAATAAACCGTTTACACAAGGAACAAACACAAAATCCTCTTTTGAAATCATACACACACCAAACCTTTTTGAAACATAATTCAAACCACTTATGCAATCAAATAAACAATCTTCATAGTCAAGAAACCATTCTCATGATTAAACAAACCACTAAAAAAATTTATTAAATAGTTTTCAAACATGAGGCAACAATTCTATGTCCACAACTCATTTAAAACCTCTTTCAACACAAAACCCATTTTGACACCATGTGAAAAAGTAAACTGCACCATCTACACTTCATAACACACTATCTGCAGAATTTCCAAACACTGGAAAATAGTTTGAAATGGTTTTTCATAAAAAATACACTAACATTACTTGAAAATACTACTAACAAATTAAATGAATTATAAAACTCAATCAATAACAATTAACAGCATTACATCCAATTAAATAACGCGCTATATTGATTAAAAACCCAAAATAAACTGATGAAAACTAAAAGAAATCATAAAAAACTTAAATCGAAACTAAAAAACAATGGAGAAATTGAAGAATCGTTACATGAAAATCAAGGAAAACCAACTGAATTCATCAATCGTGGTAATGGAAATCCTCAACAGGGCTATAAAAACATAATTTCCAAGAATGAACTAAGAAGTAACCCACAAAACCTAAACCTAACATTAGGTTTGATCAATCCCTACACGTTTAATAAAACGCGGAAAATCTCCAAGGGGACTCACCGGAGAAGCGCCGCGCGCCGGATGGACAGCGGTGACGATGCGAAGGTGCGGTGCGGAGGGGGGGCACCGGAGCTGGCCGGGAGGCGCGACCGGTGACAGAGCGGGGTTGGCCGAACTACGCTGGGATATGGGGAATAGCCAGAGTAGGCCAGAAGGGGGGTGCTGCATGCGGCGGCTAGCCAGAGGGAAAGGGGGAGGGTGGCGCGCGGCAGAGGTGGACGATGAGGTGGAGGCAGAAGGTGAGGCGATGACGCGGCGAGGGCGGCCAGTGTAAACAGTGGCGGAAGGTGGCAGACGGTGGCTGGCGGTAGGCGGGCTGGAGGCGGGGTCGTGCAGATGGGAGCGACGCGGGCCGGCTAAACCAGGAGGGGGGTGGAATTGAGGGAGAGTGGGGAGAGGGGGGGGGGATGATCAGGTAGAATCGGTATTTTTTTAATTTTTTTTCTCTAATGGTAATTATAACAACAACAAGAATAATAGTAATAATAATATTTATTATTATTATTACTATAATAAACATATAAACATATATAAATATATATAAACTTATATAAACACACTTATATAAACATAGATACATATATACATATATATATATATATACATATAAACTTATAAACATATTTTAACTTATATATAAACATATACACATATCCATATAACATTAAAACATATTTATATTTATGTAAATATGTGTATATATATACACATATAAACATATATACACATACAAATATATATATATACATACATAACGTTCAAACATAAACATATAAAAACATATATACACACATATATACACATATAAAAACATAAATACATACATATACATATATCTACACACATAACGTTAAAACGGGATAACCGTGCGGTACCCAAGCAGACTGCACATACCCAAGTGGACTGTGCATCATAAACGTACAACGTTCACGCACTATCAAAAACCATAAACTAATACCAACATTAAAATTTTAAACATGGACTCACTCGCACTTACTAAAAATCACCCAATTCCGAGAGAAATAAAATAAATAAAATGACAAAAAAATGGATGTGACAGTTCTCCCAACCATATACAATTTCTGCCCCCAGAAAGTCAGCAAACCAATAGCTAGCATAACATGAGTCTGTGCCCAGGAAAAACCAGAAGAAACTGAGAGGATTGGGGTGACCATTACCAACATATGTCACACCCGACCAACTCGAGTACGATGGTCATTGTTCGAGGTTAAGGGGAGAACACGGGAGGGTTCTCCCCACCTCAGGAATTTACTAACACGGAAAACTTGAAACTCGGACCCACCACCCTTGGGGGGGGGGGGTAAACGCGGGAACTCCCCAACTGAACTCATCCTACCCTCTCAAAGCCAACATAACAACTCTACTACTAGGATTAAAAATACTTTGGGAAGAAATCGGCACACCAAGACACTGGGAAGAGGAAATATCTATCAAAACTCAATCACAATAAGTGGAAACCCACGGAGAGGCGTCCAAACTAAGAAAGATCCTCGAATCAACATATATTAATTTCATGGAACCAAAAATTACCCTAACATACAAAACAGAGATAGAACTCCAGGTCAAAGTGGTTTCATTTATTCACAGACCAAACACCTTTAAAGGAAACTGAACGATTTAGAATCTACACTAAGAGCATATATGGTAGCTTGAATTATGGTAGAACATGCTCATCATGCGACCACAACAAAGGTGAGCTTAAAATGACAACAAGAATTTAACAAGAAAACATTGGATATTTACCCTTCAAAAAGCTAAAAACATGGACCAGACCAAGCTTCCACAGACTCTCAGCAACTCCTGACTGTGCGCAAGCTTCACCCCGAGACCTGCGGTTGGGGCTCTGATGGCTGAAACATTTCCTGCCTCATAGTCAGGAATTTTCATTATCATGTCCCCAACTTCTTCTTCTTCTTGATGATTCAAATGACCACAATAGTGACATGTTTTCAAAGGGATTCAAGATGATGCTTTAGAATGCCCAAAGAGGCCACACTAGTGGAACATAAGAGAATAGTTATACAACCTGAAAGTTGACACCGACGACGATGGTGTCCTGGAGAAAGGTTCCTCCGGCATGCACTTCATTCTAGACGGGGAAATAGAGCCAGAGCCAATTACCATTAAAAAATCCCATTATTAAACAATTGTGAGTCATTTCACCTTTACTAGTCCAAAACTGGACCCTCAAATAAACCTAAGACTATACGAACCCTGACAACCCTAGGAGTTCCCATCCCAAAGGCACACACTAATTTCATAACCACAGAACTGTCCTTAATGGACATTTATTACTTCTTTAGATAGCCAATATGAAAAAAGAACTCAAAACTGGGCATGACTCATTAGTAACCTTAGTGACCTTTCTGGGAGACATACTCAGAAAAACACAACAAACACAAATTAAATCAGCATGAAACCAAAACTGAATCAAAGAAACATCTCATGTAAAGGGAAACAAGTGCATAATCCAGGCATATACAATCACAAGAAAAAATTCCTTTTCTAAAAACTAAATTTTTTAATTTTTTTTAAAACACACCTATGGTACCATATGGACTATCACATGTGCGTTCAGCCAATCCTGGAAACATTGCTCGCGGACAAGTTCTCTCACGCACTCTATGTACATATCGATGAACATGTGATCCTCCATAAAGAATAACAAGTTTTGAACACTTCATTAACTTATCATATCCAAGCACGCATTAAAACATTCCAAATCGAAACACTCCCACTTTAAATACCCAACCCACCAATTTCAATACAATTAAAAAGAAACACATTTACATTTCAAAACCATTTTATTTTTAACACACACACATCAACCAAGATCAAAATAAAACACAATCAGCGATAAACTGCTGGAACGAGGAACTAGTGCATCTGCCTATCTCTGTGACATGGTGGTGAGCCATATCCCAGGTAAGATATATCACTATAAGGACATTGAACATGACACTTGGACTCCACATGGGTCACCACCCTATGTGAGGCGACAACATGAACCAGTTCACCTTCATTATCATCTCTCAAACCAGAACAACCAAAGGAAAAAGACACAAAACCCGGACTACCCCTGGTAACTCAGGTATCGTCACGGGCGGTGGTGATCAAGCACCATCCCGTAACCTACCTCATGAGCATCGAAAATCCTAATCTTCATCTACCAGACATCTCAAATCTCAAGGGCCTTCTCTGATACAATTTTGTCACGAACCAGCCCGGGTCGACCCTGAGCCAGTCTGTCGAAAGTCCTGAGGGGCGTTCCTGAACCCCCCGGGATGGAAACTAGTGCTGGGCATCCAAACATTAATCATTGGAAATGATTTAGACCATGCGAAAGAGATAAACAGACAAATAAGAAAACTGATGATAAAAAATAGAAACTAGCAGCGGAAAGAAACAAAACTGGATATACCTCCTCGTGACCCTTCGATCACCTCCCAATTAAGGCCAACCTTACTCCCATAACGAGCAACTCAGCCATGAAAACCTAAGCAATGGAACTAGCCACTGAAATGATAATATATGCGTGAGCATTAAAAATGCTCAGTAGGAATGCCAGTGTAAACCACAGAATCCAACCACGTCCACTTCCCAGAAACAATCCCAAAACACTAGTTTGCATATACAATGATAGAAAATAGTTTTTTCACATTTTAAAGGAAAAAGGAACCTTATTTACCATTTCAAAACCAACACTCGCCACAACCTGTTTTTTTTCAAGACAATGCATTTCTTAAAAACTGAATTTCAAATCCATGTTTATCACATTTGTGCAAAAGAAGAATATGGAGTAAGTAAATACTGAAATCCAAGTGCAAGTAAAAGTAAACAAGCAGATATCAGCAATAACCATGGGTGATCCTAAACATCCCTAGAAAACCCCTAGATGTACTATGTTTTAGACTACCTGTCGGTGTGGTACTCCATAGTCAATAACCAACTGGTCGCCCTAATAGCCAACCAGTGGTACGCCCCAAAAGGTCTACCTACCAAGGGGGAACCAACCCTTTTAATCGGGGCTGGCTAGCAACCATCACTCGATATTTTATTGGATGACCGGGAACCCATTGTGGTTTTGTAATACAGTGTATGTGGGAGGCCCTCGCACACATGACTCATCTCACTGCACTTTCCAACCCCTTACACGGACACCTCTACACAACAATCCTCGAAGTGAAGTCCCCTGTAGAGATGGCCCAAAAATATGTATATATGAGATTCTTTCACATCCAACATGGTACAAATCAGGCCTTCGTAGCATGTGAACTTTCAAAACATTTCACAAATGAGTTAAGTTGCCAGTCGGGAACACACACCAATCTAAGGAGTCAACACAGCCACTCTTGTAGGCTTAGGATACCAAAAAGTCCATTAATAAAAAATACCATTTAACTCACCCCAAAATCCATCTGGGCCAACTTCTTTCAATTAACTTCGAAATAAGCCCTTATATTTTTTGTACGAGAACTAATTTTAAGATAACATAGCCTTAATGTGTCATTTTTATTTGGAGGCACTCCATGGGAGTAGCTAGTGCCCCCATGGATGTGCCAACTTCCAATGCCACATCTAGATTTTATAAGAACCATCATAGAAACCAATTTAAAACAACACTTTATAATAGAAACCAAACCCAATTCATTTCATAACACTTTATATATGAAAATCGCATCTTTCAATCCAACCACCATTTCTATAACATTTCTAAAACAACCCATTGGTTCATCATTTTGTAAAACAAACAATACAAACATATTTTACATTTTCAAAAACATAGTTACCATTAATTACAACCAAACACATCACAAGGAGATCAATTAACATTAGCAATAACCTATGCATTCCATATAAACATACATCAAAAGCCACTTTTAGAAATTTAAAATAACACTAAGACCATGTCAAATGATTTCCATTTAAACAATAGATATGAAAATGCTATATACGAATTAATTGAAAACATTCATGTTCTCAAGGTTTGAATCAAAAAGGGAAATGTTTGGAAACACCTACATCAAATACGCAAATCATACGACAGCAGATCGAACCCACTTCACACAACCCATATACGCACTACACAACAATTAGAAGGATTATTTAAAACAACAAAAGAACGTCACCTTAGAACCAACCGCGCAACAACACCATTCCAAAACATGACTTGCACCATTTAGACAATTTAAAAAAACCCTTTACACAAGGAACAAACACAAAATCCAATTTTGAAATCATACACACAACAAACCTTTTGGAAACAGAATTTTCACCAGTTATGCAATAAAATAAACAATCTGCATAGTTATGAAATCATTTTCATGAATAAAATAACCACTAAGAAAATTTATTAAATATTTTTAAAACATGAGGCATCATTTAAAGGTCCAAAGCTCACTTAAAACCTCGTTCATGAAAAAACCCAATTTGACACCACGTGAAAAAGTAAACAGAACCATCTGCACTTCATAACACACTAACTGCACAATTTTCAAACACTGAAAAACAGTTTGAAATGCGATTTCATGATAAAATACACTAACATTACATGAAAATACTACTATCAAATTAAATGCATTCTAAATCTCAATAAAGAATAATTACGCAGCATGAAAACCTAATAAATAACACGCTATATTGATTAAACACCCAAAATAAACTGATGACAACTCAAAAAAATCATAAAACCCTTAAATCAAAATTAACCGACAATGAAGAAATTGAAGAATCGTTACCTGAAAATCAAGGCAATCCCACTGCATTCATCCATCTTGGCAATGAAAATCCTCAATAGGGATATAAAAACCTAATCGCCAAGAATGAACCAACCATTAACCCAGAAAACCTAAACCCTAAAATTAGTGTTTGATCAAACCATACACATTTATGAAAACGCGGAAAATCTACTAGGGGACTCATCAGAGAAGCGTCACGTGTCTGATGGACAGCGTCGGCGAGGCAAACGTGTTGTGGGGGGGGGGTGCATAGGAGATGGCCGTGAGGCGCGACCGGTGACAGAGCAGGGATGGCCGGACGACGCCGAGATAGGGGGAATAATCAGAGGTGGCCGGCATGGGGGTGCTATGCGCTGCGGCTAGCCGGCGGGAAAGTGGGAGGGCGGCGCGCAGCAGAGGTGGACGACGAAGCGGAGGCGGACGACGAGGGGAAGACACGGCCGGGGTGGCCGGTGCAGACAACGGCGAACGGCGGCGTATGAGAGGTGGCAGGAGGTGGGGTCGCGCAGAGGGGGGGGGGCGACGCGGGCCGGTCGAACCAGGAAGGGGGGGGATCGAGGGATAGAGGGGTGAGGGGTGGGGGCGGCTTGGGTAGATTAGGGTTTTTTTTATTTTATTTATTTTATTTTTTTATCTTATTATAATAATAACAATAACAATAACAATAATAATAATAATAATAATTATTATTATTATAAACATATCTACATATTTATATATACAAACATATATAAACACACTTATATAAACATAGATACATATATACATATATATATATATATATAAACATATAATCATATTTTAACATATATATAAACATATACACATAAGCATATAACGTTAAAACATATTAATATTTATGTAAATATGTGTATATATATATACAAATCTTAACATATATACACATACAAATATATATATATATACTTAAAGTTAAAACATAAACATATACAAACATATATAAACACATATATACACATATAAAAACATAAATACATACATATACATATATCTACACACATAACGTTAAAACAGGATGATCGTGCGGTACCCATGCAGACTGCACGTACCTAAGCGGACTACGTGTCATAAACGTACAACTTTCGCGCACTATCCAAAACCATAAACTCATCCCAACATTAAAATTTTATACCGGGGCTCACCTGAACTTCTGAAAAATCACCTAATGCCGAGAGAATTAAAATAAATAAAATGACAAAAAAACTGATGTGACAGGCAAAGACTCCTTACCCACCACTAAAAATAGAGAGTGGTGGATCATGTCCTACAAATGATTATAGGGGACGGTGACTTGAAACTTACTATTGTAAATGACCAATGATATATTAATAGAATATATGCTACCAATGAAATTTAAAGAAAAACAAAATTAAAAATGAATATTACTAATAATTATTTGAAACATAAAAATAAAAAGCTTTTGGATAAGAAATGAAAAATTTCTTATCGTTGGATTTCCATTAGAAACTCATAACTGACCCTTGAATGAATGTAATGGTGAATCATGACCTACCATTGTATGTATGTAATGGGGGAATTTTTAAAACATTTCCATACATCATGAATAATAAAAAGATGAATAAATAAATTAATGAAATATTAAAATCACTTCAAACACCAATAATAAATTGACTAAAAATAAATTAAATAATAGTGTTTTAAGATGAAGAAGATACACCCAACACATGGAACATAAACTAACATTAATAATATTGAATAATAGGATAAAAATTAGAATATTAAAATATATTAAAAGCTAAATAACAATACAATTACATATATAAAGATAACTAAAATGAATAAAAACAATTCTACTAAATTTGAAAAAATAAACAGGATCTCATGTTAGTGATTGAAGAAACTTTTGTAAAGATAACGATACAAAAAATAAGTATTTTTTTTGGAAAATTATGACCTCTCATTGATGTCCAGTGGTATGTAACGTGAACCAAAATTGATTCATGGAGGTAGGTCCCAAACCAACCCTTGGGATACAAAGGTGGATCATGACTCGCTATTGGTATCAAATGGTTATTGATGAGCCACCATCAGAGGTTTCAAATTCTGGAACATAAAGAAACCCATAGGGATGAATTTATTTATACTAGAGAATAAGGGGTCATCATAAACTTTTAGATGGAAACCACCAAGAGTCATAATATAAAATATTATGTAAGAACTATTTTCATGATAAAAGAACCATTAAGTGTTTTTCGGACAAGAAAACTCAAGATCAATAAGCATGAATAAAATGGCCAGGGATGATAACGTTTATTAGAGTGACTCCAGAATTCATTATGTTAGTGTTTTGTTAGAAAAAAAGACATAAAATTGAAAATAAGAATACATGGGTGTTCAAATGTGAACATCAGAGAAAAAATTTGTATGGGTTAAATGATACAGGTTTGACGGTGGAGAGAGACCCACCTATACTGTATTAGAAAATATATATAAATATGGCCAATAAATCATAAAAAATGTGTCCCAAATTGGATTAAAGAAAAATCATCTAAGAGGTATATCATATGTGTTGCGTTGATACTTGGTTCAGAAAAAATAACATTTCATAGACACTCAGGCCATCGACAATCAAACATCTTATTCCTTAACCATGCAATATACAGGTGGGAACCATGGGCCATATATATAGTCCAACACATGATCTGAGGGCACTATGAACACTAAAAAACAACCTCATTTTCAGGTCCCACAAGAAATATTTATGAAAGTGTATACCCATTTGGTACCCAAAGCAGATGAGAGATATCTAGGTGCCTCTAAATAAAATTTGAAACTTTTTACATAATTAAAATAAATTTTATCATAAGTTAATAAAGAGTATGACAGGTATTTGAGAATATTTAAAAAATATGTAAACAAAATTCCATATTTAAAACTTATAAACAAAGAGATTATCATTTATATGTAGTTGATAATTTATAACAACTGAAAATTTATTAAACATATTAAAACACGTGTTTAACAAATCGTCAAATAATTAACTCACCTAAAATTTAATAGTGTCAATTAAAACACAATAATAAATAATAAGAGAATTTGATAAATATTTACTGATATTAATTTATCATAATATATAAAAATGATGAGGTTTTTAATACAAATATAAATATAAATAATCATTTATAATGAAAATGTCATGTAACATAGATTATTTTTTGTTTATAAACTTCTGTTAAATATTTCATAGTTTACCTTTTAAATATTTTACTTTTGGTTGGAACATTGTTATTAATTTTTTTTATCAATTTGGATTGGTTATCCAATTCATGGATGCCTCTTGTCAAATTCAATATTTGGAGTCTAAATTTGGTTAGTGGAATTATGTTGTCAAATTTTACACAATGATCATGATTTCTATCGTTATTACTATTCCCAAGCCTATGGTTTTCATGAATGTAAGACCACATGATAATATAATATGTATATTTAAATTTAACATCATCAATAGGTTATGTCACATGAAACACAAAATGAAAAATCATGATATACAATTTAAAATTTGAATGATATAACATAGGCATTAACTTAGTGGGATTGATTATTTCTTACCAAATTATGAAATTTATATTTTTAAAATATAAAAAATTATATTTATAGGATCGATAAATTAATAAATCAATTGTTTTTTAAAAAAGAATATATTTTTCTATAGGATATTTTCTAGTGGTGAATTTTTTTTATTTCTAACTATTGAAACATTAATAAATTCCCATTGGAAAGATGAACATAATTTTTAATAAAACAATTTCAAAATTATTATTGGGTAATATTTTGGAATTTTTGGAAAATATTTATTTTCTAATAAGTATATAAAAACAAAGAGTTTTATAAAAATATAAAATTATTTATATATTAAATTTATTTTTTTATATTAATTTTATCTCATCCATGAATGTGTTAATAAAAATTAAGTATCTCAAAAATGAATATATGATATATTTATATCATATAATATGTAACTAAATGTAACAAAAATGAAAAATTATGTTTTAGTACTTCTGTGAAACATAAATGTTTATTTGAAATTTCATAATTAATATCCTGATTTAGAAGAAAGTTATGTTCTTAAAATATATTCATAAAATAATATTTTGTTATATTAATATTATAAGGTGGTTTTATGAGACGATAATTATTTTTCCAAACATCCATGAAAATGATTATAATTTTATGATCAATATTTTTTGAAAAAATGATTATTTTAATGAAAATTTATGTTCCATATATTAGAATATTATTTTCATTAAACTGAGTATATTTTTTATTTATACATGTTTATAATTGTTAGGGTGAATTTTTGTAATAATTTTAAAATAATATATTTTTTATGAATAGTAAAATTCTATAATTTATGGTATTTGAAAAATACATGAAATTTGGTGTAATGTATAGTTTATAGATGATTTAAGAACTATAATATTAAAATATAATTCTCTCATTACTAAATTTAGTAATTTCAATCTAAACTATTCATTTTCACGAGGCAAAATAATAAACTATGTATTAAAATATTAAAAAAAACCCTCTCCTCTCTCTATATATACTATCCCCAAACCCCTCTTCTCCTTATACCAAACATGATTTAACAATTTTTCAAATTCATCTTAGTACACATAACAAGCCTTTATCCCACATCTAGGGCTAGTTGGTTTCAATAAAATTCCAATTCCAATTTCCTTATAGAGGTTATCAAGGAGAATAAATTAAAGAGGTTAAATCTTCTTTGTTTTCCTTTATTTTTCATTAAATTTCTTTTACTTTCTTATAATCTCATCACCAACCCTAGTACAAGTGGAATGATAAATATATTATACTATATATCATTTAATTTTATTATGTTAATTTAATATCCATCATCAATACATATCCTCATCTCCCATATATTCGTAAATGAAAATATCATCTAAGTGGTGTCGATTCACCACATTCATGGACAATGATTTAATTTCCAAATCCACCTTAATGAATGGTAATAAAACAGTTATAATGGATTAATAAGTTTGTAAAATTTATTTTACATCATATTTAGTGTTCTTCAACTAGTATATATAATAAATGTTAATTAATAAAACAAAACTACTGTGTGGTGATAAAAAAATAGAAAAATAAGCTAAATGGATGTCATCATTGTTTTATCAAATAAATTGCAATCAAATCATTAAAAAAATTATATATAATAAGATTTAATCCATTTTATGATAATTAATTACATATAATGTAAATTTGGGATAACTATTTCAATTTTAAACGATCCATTATACATGTATGCAAGTAAACCAATCATGAAAACCAAGGAAATGAAAATTCTTGAACGAAAAAATCAGATCTTATAACTCATCCAAAAATCCATTAATGAACAGAATAAAATTATACTAAATCAATTACGTGTTCATGTATTTTGTTATTAAATTATTAATGAATATAATTCAATTTTCTAGGACATTAAGTCGATGTGAATAACACTTTTGGATATAAGGTAAGGGTTTTACCATCTCACTTTTATTTCATGTGAAAAAAAATCTTCTTTATCACTTATTTTTTGTGTGTGGTAAATATATATATAACATTAACATATAATATAATTATCATATTCTATATGAATGGTATTCACTTTTAAATTTAATTATTATTATTTTTATGGGGAATAACATTCTATAGATTACAAGGGGTAAGAGATTCTCCTAGAACATACATTTTTTCCTTTGTCTCACACTATCTACCTCTTTACAACAATGTAATTTATAATTATTATTAATAAATTCTCATAAATTATACAAAAATGTAATAAAAATATTTAAATAGATTAATTCATCATTCTGTTACGGGGAAAGATATTTTTGTATAACATATCCTTTTCAATTGTTCCTGAAAACAAAGCCTGATTTAAGGGAACTTCTCCTTTTATTATATATTCAAAAGAAAATTCCATAATATTTTTTATTCCACCATTAATTTTATAAAATAACAATTTTAATCATAAAAATCATTATTGTTAATTTATGGTTTTTGAAAAACAATTATAACTTTTCCATATTTAAATGTAATTTAACATTTTCACATAAACCTCACTATAGAGGATCATTAATAAAGTTTCTTAAACACACTTTTTACATTTTTTCACTTCAATTTAACATAATTTTTCATGATATATACCCATCTTCCATTTTCATTATCCATGTATTATTTAAATCATTTCATTGATGTACACCATATTGATAATACCATTTTTATAGATTATTTAATATATATTAATTTTGTGTTCTTTATATACACATAACTTTTTTATGATCACCATTCATGACTATTTAATTATATATTCATATTTATTTTGTCATGGATATGATTATTATCTTAGTCGTACACAATTTTATCATGTGGTTTTTATTTTACTATTTTTTATCATAGTAAATATTGATACATCCACATTTTCACCATGATATATATATTTTTATAAGTCAAATATTCATGAATTAAATTTATTTGGGAAGAATACCTTGGACATGTGTTAAAATGGTATGGGATCTGTCAATGAAAACCTAATTGGTTGAGGAATAGTTAATCAGATTCCTATATGTAGGTCCTAGTTATAGAATTCTCATCGATACATCAACAGGACTCATGAGACAAAATAGTAATTAATATACCATTTTGTGTATGTTTCAAAAACGAATCAGAATTGTTTTAATCCACGATCATAAAACATCTCGAAAAAATAACGGTTCATGTTCTTGAAATATTGATTACAGTTATTAAACACCTTCTTCTTTCCATATTTAGTTATTACATTCCATGATATTTTCACTATTAAAATCAACGGATGCACATTAATAATTAGTTTATTTATAGTATTCATTTTTATGTTATTTTAATTTGTATAATGATTGTTTAGTTATTTAATTTTATTCACTTACTATGGATTAATGTAATCCTTATTGATGGTTTATTTATTTTACTACCGAATGTTATAAAGAAGATATATTTAGAAAGGTGTCAGGGAAGCAATTTATTTTCCTTTATTATATTCTATATTAAATTAATAATTTAATAAGGGATCCATGTATATTTTCAGTTCTTTGAGACTACTAAACTGATCAATACTTTATGATGTTATCTCTTGTATCTATTACATTGTAATAAAATAATTATCGACTCAGGTTACTAGTGTTGGGGTTGTCATAATAGGTATTAGATAAAGTTTACTAGAATTATTTTGAACTAGATTTTGTAAATCATAGATTATGGAACATAACCTTAATATATTCTTTTATGATAACTGTAGAAGAAGATCACAATAAAAATAAATTTAATATTCTATCTTGGCATAATTTTTTAAATTTATTTTAATTATTCTAATAGATTTAGGATTAAACAATACGTTTGATAATTACATGGCCCAATATAGAATGTATAATTATTTTGAAATGGAACCTCAAAGAGGGTCATAGAACCTCACCAACGCAAAGAATACATGGAATAAGGATAATAAAATATTATATTTTCTTATTTTAATATTTTAAAGGGAATACGTTTTCTGAACACTATGTTTCTATTATGATATAGTATCGTGGGATAAAAAGAAATCAAAACAATTATCACAGTATAATGGTATCAGAGGGTAGAAAATGACCAATGGTATATCTAATAAAGATATTAATTAATGAATGTATAGATAGAATTATGTCCCAACATTTGATAATTATGGAAAGAAACACCTTGGTACTTGCATAAATTTAATGAGAGTTTGTTTTAAATTTGGAGTTAAATTACACTGTTCTTGTGATTACATGGGTAAAAAAATGGTTTTTAATGTACAATGCATTAAAATCAAGGATATGGGACACTACACAAACTAATGCCTCATGCTTCACAAGAATATACCCTAAAATAGGAAAATGGATCATTTTTAATCTTTTGATATTAATATATATGAGGAGTAATGATTAATATGCATGTGTCTAGATTCAATAATTATGATATTTGGCTATTTTTTTTAATAATATTCTCATTATATGAATTGTGAGATATATAATGATTGAACTAAAATAATTATTTTTAACAAATTACAATCATTTGAGAAATATCACAAGTAATCAAGAAAAGAAATTATTTTGTAAGTATATTTTTATGAAAACACATGACCTGGGAAAGATATAACAAAATATATTATTGATGTTGATAAACAAATATATCTATTTTTTGGAAAGTATTGGTGACTATGAAGGAGGTCTGGGATTTGATAGTTTATTATATGCTGTAATTACTAGATGTTTCTACATAAGGAATTTATTCAAAAACTTATGATTTTATTCTTAATGGAATTCATGTTTTATAAAGGATAGAAAAGAATACGATATTCATATATTTGTTATGTGACAATAAAATCTATGTTATTTGGGTAAATACTATGTTATGCTAATTTTTGAAATTTAGTGGCTTTCCATTTACGTTGTTTTTTGTCATTTAATTTAGAAAGACATATTTTGGATAAGTATTAAGGATTACTGCATGTATAATTGATCAATAATATTATTGATTAAGATTAATGTATTACTAAAAATATTTGGTAACATTTTCTTTCCATTTTTTTAATAAATATTAAAAGGGTAATGTAATTACTTTTAGATCATATGATTATTTAAAACATCCTAATATATAAAAAATTAATCCTGATATCCATCATCAGGTGTAAGAAATGAATTTAGTACACCAAAGAAATACTGAAGGATGAGATTAATCATATGTAATGAAAATAGATCATGTAATTTAATTTTTAAAAGTGCCTATCTATATAAAAAAA
The DNA here is from genome assembly GCA_963277665.1 of Viscum album. Classification (NCBI taxonomy): domain Eukaryota; kingdom Viridiplantae; phylum Streptophyta; class Magnoliopsida; order Santalales; family Viscaceae; genus Viscum; species Viscum album. The sequence continues at coordinate 1,759,151,946 of OY728152.1, forward strand.
TATCTCTCTGCATTTGAAAAATAATATTGGAACAAAAAAAATATCTATTTACTTTTATTTTTGAGAAATCAACGGTATTTTAAACAATTAAATATTTATAGTCTTGTGATGGATAATATTTTGAGGAAAATGTTCTCTATATCTCTTAATAAGAACATGGTAGTTATATTTCTTCTCCTTCCTTGGGTTTTACATCCAACTAATGTTCTCTAATTGGGGAAACTAGTTTTTTGGTGACCATCATATTGTCCACTACCATTTTCTAAGAAGATGTTATATTAATCCTATTTACGATGTGGGATTTCCAAAGATAATTATATATTTAAAACTCAATGAATACCAATAACAAATTTTAAATTATTAAGATGTTATTTCTTAAAAGATAGGAAATTGTATCACCCAAAGATTTTGTAGTATGTCTCTTTTAAAATTAACAAGAATGATTGTTTATGTTGAAAACAATATAGAGTAAAAATACCCAATATACTAATTAAAATTTGACTATTATAACCTAGATATTAAATTTGGGTGAATGGAGAATAGTAAAAACATTATTAAATTTAAAGGTTCAAATTCATTCAAATGAATTTTTCTAACAACCCGAACTTTTGAATAATATTTTCTTTCTTAATTTTTGAGTTATTTTATTTTAAACTCAACAAAACTACATCATTTAATTAATGAAGTGAGTATAATTAAAAGATATGTTTTGGTTATGATTTTTATATGTTTGTTGGTCAATATGACCATTGGAATCTATACTCATAACGTTATTATTATTGTATATAAATACCAATGATCATGGTTAATTAACAATGAATAAAGAGTTTAAGGCCTCTTCCATTAGACTCGGGCCGTATGAAGCCTATCTGACAGTTCTTAGAAAGGATGTAGCATCATAGGGAATTTCTCTAGACCAAGCCCATGTCTAACTCTAATAGGTTAATCTTGAATGGAATCTCATAAGGGAGAAGATCAAGCTGATAGAAATCACTACTCGAGTAATGTTGTCTGAGCCACCCCATGACTCTATCACTATTTCACAATATACTATTAAGTCATATACATGTGTTATAAGGGGTAATGTAATGTTTCAAAAGATAATTTTTGTAATCCTTTTGTATTAATAAAATAATTAATTTTTATTATGGTAAAATTTGTGAATTTCAAATATCCAAATAATCATTGGATGAATTTTTAAAAATTCCATGTTATTGATGATTATTTTATAAAAGGTATTTTAAATTAGTTTATTATAAAATAAATAACTAATAATGTGAAATAATAATCAAAAAATGGTCTTCTATTATTGTGATCAGCATGAAATTTTGAGTCTAATAAGATCAATATAATATTTAGTGAATAGTAAATTAAGAATTGTAACATTACCCTTATGAATATTAATATGACCAATGGAATAGTAACATCAAATAATATTTTATAAATATAATTTAGTCATCTTGATTGGTGAAGTGATATTAGAGCATAAATAAATGACTATTTTAGAAATTATTATTTAAGTATTATTATTTTTTGGGTAAATAATATTTTTACGTAAAAAATTCCATAATTATATAATTATTTGCCTAGAATTAATTTAATATTTTAATTCTGTTATTTGATGTTAGATTAGGGTTAATTTATGATAATTTATTAAAATGTTTTGTTTTTCAGTGAATAGTACAAATACAATTTGGAGTTCTAGTGTGTTTAATGAAATCACTAATAATGTAATAACGATTTACTAATCAAGGGTGAATTTTTTATAGTAAGATATATTATGAGGTGTCCCAAGTGGCCAATACCATGGGAAAATACCATGGGCAAGCCTTAGGTTTTTCAAATTTAACTAATGAGGTGTCCCTTGGAAATTAATAAAATATTCTCTCCCTTTTCTTATAAATAACATCCATATCCTCCATTCCATTATTTTAAAATTTCTCCTCAATGAATATCTGGTATATTTACCTACCATGGAGTCATTCCAAGGTGTCCTCAAGCCCCTTAATGTTCCAAACATTTATCTTCTGAAGATACTATTCAAGGTAAGGAAAACAGTCACCCTCCTTTTTTTCAGTACTTCCATTATATTATATATTCTAGTTTCCATTTTATTATTTTGTGGTATGTTCTTAAATAAATTTACTTCTTTCCATTTTATGTAAAAATGATTATAGATCCTTTCCACTCTCATCAACTAATTTTATGAACTTTTAAGTGATCTCGTTAGGCTGCCAAATTTTTGTAAAAGAAATATTATCTTCTTTTTTCTTTAATATTTTCTTTTTAATGTGCATATCATTAAAATATAAATATCATGATCTTATTTACTTTTTATTCTATAAATATATTGTATTATGGGATATATATGAGTCATTTTCTCTTGTACTCTCTCTTTTTTATGTTTTATAAAACCATGTTGTATAGCCGTTATGATGCAGAACGTTCCCCTAAAAGTATCTCTCCTTCTAAAGAAATTAACACAATTTATATATGTGAATACTCAAAACGACTTAATTTCAATGGGTATTCATAAAAAAACAAAAATGTTATATTTTATTCTAGAATTGACAAATATAAAATCCATATTCTCTTGTCATGGGTTATAAATGACATAATGATCTTGATTATAATAACTTTATAAAATGTCACGTCTTTTATAAAAAACCATTTATTTTATTTTATTTGTGTTATTTATGCAATTTTTGATTATGATATATTTGAATCACATGAAAATAAAGACATATTATGGTTTTTCCATGATAGCTCTCTAATGCATGGGTAAATAATTTAATCACTAGGGATGGTAAGTTTTACGATACCTTGGAGACTATCCTTGGTAAATTTTAAGACACCTTTGGGATGGACCTTGCTGATATGTTCTTGAGTTTCTAAATTAAATTTTCTATCCACATTATTTAGGTTATTATTAATGTTATTATTGTAATGATATTCCTTTTCCCTCATGTTCCTATTGATATCACTCGAGATTACATGTAAACCGTTTCACTGGTTTTTCTAGCCATGCCTTCTACTCACCCTATCCTTTGATGCATGTCTCCAAGTTATGATATGCATTAATTATAAATAGGATGATCCTATGATGAAGCATTACAACTGGATTAGATTAATGTTCTATTTTTTCTTATATATTTGTCCTAATTTCTAAGACACTAGGCATTGAATATCATCTATTTGTAAAATGTAATGAAAATTTATTTTAAAAAAAGGTTATATGACATTCTTTCTATAAAAATATATATTTTTATTTTTTTAAATTAGGTGAAGAAAAAATTAAAAAGATAAATATAGGAAAAATTAAATATATAAAACTTCATAGTGATTCGGTGAAATTTTATGTATGTGGTTTCTGAAAAAATAAATCTCTATCTAGATACAGACAAGTGGATGTGGCTCTAGAACATATATACCTATGATTGAAAATTTTGAAAATGATATTCAGGTTTAACCCGAGATATCTTTGTACATGACAACAGGACTTGCATCACTCATGATTTGACTCTTTCATAGGATATGTTTTGTTATTCACAAGCTTTTAATGAATTATTTTTAAGGATTTATAATGAAATTTTATTTCTTGGGCATGATGTTTTACGAAAAAAAATCATTTATATTAAAATATTCGTAATTGAAAAGAGCTTCTACCTAAGGTTTTATTCTTTTAGGAAATAGAGGAAAATATGTGGAACCATGCCAATGGTGACAATAATGGACCATTTTCTAATGAACCTTCGATGATAGACATAATAGAATCTTTCATTAGAATGATGAAACAACTTACTCATGTTTAGAAAAATAACTTGAATCAAACTTAAAGAATTATCTCACTATTAATAGATCAATATATGTTGATTCCATTATACGACAATAACCAGTAATCTTCTATAGATCTACATGACCATTGATTGTTTATCAATGGATCAAATATATCAAGAAGAAATTTTCTATGATCCACTACTTGGAATAAGAGTAGGTCACACTAGATGTTTACCGCTTAGAAGAAGAAGTTGATCAGTGGTGGGAAGTGATTAAAACCACAAGGCCAAGTGTGGCAGTCGAAGTTATGGAGTGGGGTGAGTACCTTGGGTTCTTCATCAATTTGTATTTACCTCAATCTACAAGAACAAAAATAGAGAATTAGCTTCATGAGATGAAGAAGAAGAATAATGGATCTGTTGGAAGCTACATGATAAACATCAAATGAATTTATCATCACAACATAATATTTTTCATGGATCCTAGTGGGAAGGTTAATCGATTCTTTGGAGGACTATGATATCATATTTGGAATAATCTATCCAACCGAGACTATGATAAATATGAGGAGATCATGCATGGTGCAATAAAATTTGAACTATAGTTTGGTGAGATGCAGTGGTCTCATAAATCCAATGACATGAAGCGATCTATGAATACAAGCTTAGAGAGGATCTTCAATTAGGGAATAATAGGAATAAATATGCCCTGTTCCATGTGTAATATATGTGGGAAGAGGAATTCGTGGAATATCTATCTTGGAAGCAAGAAGTGATACTAGTGTACAAGGGATTTCCATATCATGTGGAATTGTCATAGTGAGGTGAAGCCTCAAATTTCCAAAACTGAAGACAAGGGAAACATGGTTCCGGCCCTACCTGATATCCAATTCTATATGTGTGGACAACTGGGGAACTTTTCCTATCATCGTCCAAATCTGAGGGTAGTGGTGGGGAGTCACCATCAACCTTAGAAAAGGCCACGGGAACAAGGTCATGCTTTTTGTATCACTTAGTTGAATTTGAATTGCCAAATGATGTGGTGGCTAGTAATCTTTTTATTCTCTCAAAGCTAGAAACTAATTTGTTTAATTTTGGTTCTATTCATTCCTTTATTTCATCCATGTTTTTTATGAACTGTGAATCAAACCCTGAATTACTAAATGTTGGGTTATCATTCAAGCCTCCTGGTGGGATTATCCAATCATCATTAGTATTTAGAAACATTAGTATTTACGTTACTGCAGACAATATTATCGCCATTATATTAGTCCTTCCCATGCAAAAATTTGACATTAAATGAGGGATGGACAAGCTCGCAATGTATAATGATAAGATCAAATGGAGAAGTAAGGAAATAATAGTAGACATGACAAGAAAACTTATAATTATCTTCCAAGGAGAGATATATCAACCTTATCTATGTCATGGAAAACACTCTATATCCTTCTTTATAGAGTTGATCAGTGAAGAAGAATAAGTAAATGAGAGTTTAAGGGTATAAAATTACCTCATCATCTAGGAATACATTGACATATTTCCTTAAGAGTTACATAAGCCTCCCCCAGAAAGAGTGGTAGAGTAATCCATTGAACTCATAGATGGATATTATATATATTTCAAAGCCCCTATATTGAATATAAAGTGTGGAGCTGGTGGAATTAAATAAGAAACTCCAAGATATTTTGATTAAGTGGTTTATCCGTCCATGTGTTTCTCCTTGGGGATCACTTTTTCTATATGTGAAGAAGAAGGATGGATCAATGCGACTGTGACTTGATTATATAGAACTAAACATGATCACATTAAAGAATAAATACCCCTTCCAAGAGTTTATGAATATTTGAAAAACTTCATGGGGATTAATTCTACAGTATGATTGATCATCAGTCCAGTTATCATAAATTGAGTGTGAATAAAGAGGATATACCAACAACTGCCTTCTAATCAAGATATAGGCATTATGAGTACGTTTTTATTCCCTTCGGACTTACTAATTCACCTAATTTTTTATGTATTAGAATAATTGATTCTTCAAAGAATGCCTTTATAACATTGTCATAGTTTTTATTAATTATATTTTGATATATTGAAAAAGACACGAGGAGCATGATGATCATATAAGGTTTTGTATTTGAAAACACAATAGAAGGAGATGATTTTTGAAAAGTTCAACAAAATTTACTTTCGGTTACAAAAAGTGGTTTTCTCTTGAACATTGTAACGAATGATGGAATCGCAGTTGAAGCTGCAAAATAAATTATAGAAAAGTGGTCCCAACCTAAAAAGATAACTGAGATAATTAATTTCGTTGTTTTAGTAGAATAATATAAGTGTTTTGTGAAATAAAATCATGACCTTACAATCAATTAACCATTTTATCTAAAAAAGGTCTCATGTTCATCAGGAAAAAGAAGTATAAGGAAATATTCCAAGAGCTGAAGAAATGATTGTTGACTTCACTCATGTTATCTATACCCTCTAGTGGAGATGGATTCATTATTTTCTATGATTAATCTCTGAAATTTATTGGGAGAATCCTCAGGAAAAATGGATAATTTATTGCTTAAGCATCTCAAAAGTTAAAGAATCATGAGCAGAACTATCATACGCATGATCTAGTGCTATTTCTGGTCTTTCTTTCTCTAAAGATATGGTGGCACTATCATTATGGTGAGAAATGTGATATATTCATAGTAAATCAATGTTTAAATTATATTTTTAAACAAAATGAAATGAACATGAGACATAGGCGATGGTGATAAATTCATAAAGACTATTATTGTTCAATTCATTTTCATCCGAGAAGGGAAAACAATGTCGATGATATATTAAGAATAAAATACCCAGTTTTTATATCCATGCTGAGTATTAAAAGGGATCCTTTGACCAATTCAGTAGTAAATATGGACATGCGAATTATAAGGGAAGATAAATCATCAACCCTAACCCCAATGATTTCAAAATCGTCATTACTAGAGATGATTAAGAAAGCATAGAAATAAGAACCTTTTTTAAAGAAGAAGTTTGAGGCTGTAAAGGATGGGATGTTTCCTATGTTAATTATTGATCAATAATGTGTACTGAAATTTTGTAAAAGCCTATGTGTTCAATAAATTCCAGAAATAATGAAGGCGTTGATGGATGAATCTCATATATCTAGGTTCTCTATATATCATGGAAGTATAAAAATTTATAGGGACCTTTGTGATCATTATTTTTGGGATAATATGAAATGGGGATTGCTGACTACACTTCAAGGTTCTTGGTATGTCGGAAAGTGAAGGAAGAGGGAAAAAAATACTAAAGGGGTATTGAAACCACGACCTATACCAGCAAGGAAGTGGAAAAATATCACTATGGACACAATCACTGGTCTCCTAAGAACTTCAAAAAAACAATGCGATATGGGTTATTGTGGACAATATCACAATGACTTCCCATTTTATCTCTATTCGAGAAGATATCGCTCTTGATCAACATTCCAGGATTTACATGAATGAAGTGGTTATGCTTCGTGGAGTTACACTTTTTATCATATCTGATCATGATCAAACGTTCACATCAATATTCTAGAGAGGTCTTCAACATGTTGAGAGAGAAAATTTTGAATTTCAGTACGACCTATCACCCCCAAATTGATGTCCATTCTAAAATGAAATTTCAAACACATAAGGACTTCCTCAATGGAATTAATGGTGGATGAGATCAACAAATCCCATTAGTTGATTTCTCCTACAACTACAACTTCCACACGAACCTTCAAATGGAACCTTATGAATATCTAAATGTGATGTGATGTAAAACTTTTACTTGTTGGTATGTGGATGGTGAGAGAAAAATTCTGGGGTATGATATTGTGTTAGAGATGACAGAAAAGGTTCATGCCATCCAATAACACATTAAGGATGCTAAATTTTTTTAAAAGAGCTATGACGAAAACTGTCAATGGGACATGGATTTTGATGTTGGTGACAAATTATTTCATCGAATTTCACCTTGGAAGAGAGTCATGATGTTTGAGAATAAAGGGATGCTCATCCATTGGTACATTGACCCCTATGAAATCCTTGATCACATAGGAGAAGTGTCTTATCAACTTTCATGCCCTCCAAATCCAGCACATGTTCATGATGTCTTCCACGTATCCTTCTTGAAAAAGTAAATTCCTAAACATTACCATGTACTAAATCTAAAGGAGGTACAACTAGAACATGACCTCTCTTATTAAAATAATTATATGTATATCATATATATTAAGGAAAAGGTTCTACACAACAAAAATACCCACCTAGTAGAGGCATTGTGGTGGAACCACAAATGTTGTGAAGCCGCATGGTAACTATAGGATCCTATGATGCAGAAGTACCCACACCTTTTCACTTCTAATGGTATGAGTTAAAATTTTAAGTATGCAATTTCTTAAGAGGGGAATAATGTAACGACCTGAACATTGTATTAATATTTGTTTCCTGGATTCATATGTTATTTTATTATATACTCAACAAAACTATATCCTTTAATTAAAGTGGTTATTATAATTAAAATGATACCATTAGCTTTCAACTATTATATGTACATTGGTCAATTAGACTATTGGAAACTATAAATTTAATTTCATGATTATTGTATATAAATACAAATTATCATGGTTATTTAACATAGAATGAATAGTCGATGGCCTCATCCATCGGACTCGGGCCGTATGAAGCCCATATTTTGTGAGACAGTAGTTCACAGTCTATAGAAACAATATGTTCTATACCCATTAGACAGAGGTGTGTTTATGTTTTTTTAAAATAGTTATCATAGAAACATAATATTATATTTAGGATACGTTTTTTTATGTAATAAAATTATAATTATAGTATTATGGAGTGGATAAGTAAAATAAAGTATGAAAACTTGAGAGAAGACGTTACCTCTAAATCGTGTAACTCCCTTTGGATTGAATGAAAAGGCTTTCTTGAAGTGAATTATGACTAATGTAAGGCTTATAAGAGTTATATAGGTATTTTTGATATCTTATTTTATAATATGATGGAAGAGCCAAGGTGATTTAGTGGAGTTATTAAATGGCATGGGTTGAAGCCTTTTTATAAGAGAACTGAGGAACTATTTAGAAGAATCTGGAAATATTATTTTATTAATTTTTTCTATTTCTAAAGGGTATAAAGATATTTATTTAGAATATAAGTTGACTATGGATCCAAATAATCAAAAACAATAAGATTTAGACACGTTCAGGGAATAAAATTTAACTTATTTTGTAGCTTTAACATTTAGTTAACTAATTTTACTTTTACAATGTCCTCTTGTATATTCATACTATATGGTTAATATAATTACAATAAAATTCCAAGAGGACAAAAAATGGATAATAAATGAAAATGTTAAAATAATATATATCATTTGGACAAATCTTATATTTTTAGGATTATTGTACCATTTAATAAAATAGTATTCATTTTAAAAACTAATCTATGTCCATTTGTTAACTATTCATGTCAATAATTTTTAAAATTATATAACATGATTATTTCGAAAACCCTATATTAAAAAGAAGAAAAATTGTTATGGTCATCCATGAAATTCTTGTATGGCATAAAAATTTTCAAAATAAATTTATTTTAATATCTATAATCACATTTATTTAAAATTTTCATTAATTAGGAAATCAATACATCACCATTGTGTCATAAATAATTTAATTTTTATGATGTCTAAAAATTATAAATAAAATACCATGATTTAGGAAATATTTTTGTACTTATAATTAATATTTATAGTGGAAATGATCACTTATATTACCCTATATAAAAATTGTTTTATTGAAAGATATATGTTTATGTTAATTTTCCCAATCATTAAATTAATTTTTATAAAACCTAATTTTCACTTACAACTGTCTCCATGGGGTCCCAAAATAGAGCCCAGGATGACCATGGTAGGAAATGTATCATCTAATAGGATAAAGACCTGTGTTAGGGTAATTTATTATTATTATTTTTATTATATTATTGTTTCACCTTATTTACCATATTTATCCTTTAACTAAAGTAAATAAATTATTTACTGAAGTTACAATTATTGATGTGTAAAAATAATAGTTAACTATTAACAAAATTTGGGCCTCCTAATTAAAAATATGAAATTAAATTTTTCATATTTTGAACATAATTTAATATTTATTCCTGTTTTCAAAACCTAAAAGTGTGTTTTTAAGAAATAATAACTATCAAAAGATTGACATATGTTTATGTCTAATTAAAAAGTGAAATCACTTTCAATTACCTATATTTTATTAAATGGTGAAAAATCTAATTAAATTTTAAAACCAATTAAAATTATAATCTATTCATATAAATATATCAAATAAAAATATTGTGTTGACTTAAAATGCAATATTTTTCAATATTCACTAAAAAATTAAATTTACCAGGAAAATTCCAAAAATTTACCCACTTTAAATTTTGATATATGGATTCTAAAAAAGAGGATGGTTTTGAAAAATTGAACATATTAATGTTATAAAATAAACTATAATTAAAATGTGTTCACCATCAAAAGGCAGTAAAACTACATTTTAAAAATATTAAAGTATTTATGCTTAAAATTGGATTCATTCTCATTTTAAGCCACAAAATTTTATTGGATAAATGTAAAAACATATAACAAAATTATGTTATAATATTTTCATTAGTTCTATTAATTACCTCTAAAATAATGGATATTAGTTAACTACCATTTAAAATAATATTATTATTAAATTATTTTTATGTATAAATCAGAGTTGTGTGCAATGTAAAATTTCAATGAAACATGTTGTTGCATGTTGAGTATGCTATCAGACATAGAATCCCCTTGAAAGTAAAAATAATATTTAATATGCCAAAATTAAAAAATATGTTAATATTATATTCTTTATTTATATAGGATGTTACAATAACTCTGTATTTTTCTCAAATTGAGTTTTATTTTATGAATAAAAATGTAAATGTACTTTTGAAAAAATCATATTGTGTGATTGAATTTTTTGTATCAACTGGTCCATTTCGGGAATTGTTGTTATGATATAGCACATGGAAAATTGAAAAAAACCATTACTTTATCCTTGATTTTCTTATGATACGATGGATGAATATTTTCACACAAACCTTATATATATTTATTATTTAATGGGTTTGTCTTATATATCCATCTAGTGAATAGATTTAGGATGTATATCTCATGAGATAATATTATTATGAAATAAAATCTTTCTTGATCATAACATGAGGAATGGATTTCTTTTGTCCATAACATACTAACATATGCATTTTATTGTTCCCAATGTGAATTATGGACATTTTTTTGATAATATAAATCATTGATATTAGGATAATTCAAAAGACGAGAATATTGCAATTTTTATTCATAAATGGATTTTTGAAAATATTCTTATATAACAACATGAAGAATGGGAATTTTTTTCTTCATTCATGATGAATAGAATATTTTATTTTTAAAAATGTTTTAATTAAAATAATTTAAATTTCATTACATAATTTCTTGTTATTATTTGTTTCATTGACATTCCATATTTTTATGGAATTTTCTAATGATTATTCTATTTAGAACATTTTTATCGACTCATTATACTATTCCAATGTATATGTCGGTCAATTTTATATTTAATGTCCTTATATCAAGATTTATAAACAAATATTTTCTTCCAATGTTATTTTTAATAAAATATTTATAAGAGTATAATGTTTTATCATAATATTTTAATCTAACTATTGATGAAATGATTTTCAGTTTCTCCGTTTCCAAGAAATTGGGATTACCCCTAATCATCTATTTATATTCACCATGGTAAAAGGAAGAATATAATTTATGAGAAGACTAGAAGGTGTACTAGGACTGACCATATATAGAGAAATGTACACAAGTGTCATAATATATTATTCTTATATCTTATATCCAAAAATAAATGATACATTTAGTTCTTGAAATTTTGAAATTATCTATGATATATATTGATTAACTTATCGAAATGATGTAATATAAAAAAGGTTTTTATCTTAAATAATCAGAAATGAGTGCAGTAATAATTTTTTTATTACAACATTTAACATTATCGGTCTGGGGAACCTCATCTTATTTCATAAACAGTTTTAATTATTTATGGGGAAAATATTAGCTATTTTAGAAATATTATCAGACAAAATTAGTGAAAATATATGTAAAAGTATATAGGATGAGCCTATGTATATGATAAAGTACAATAATTTTGGTAATGTTTTGAGTATGTGGTCAGCCTACCAATTACATCTGTATCAAGATACTGAAAATTTTATGTTGATTTGGAAAATATGTTACTTGGGGTAATTAATATAAAAATTATAGATGTTTGGTAATTATTTATAATGATTCACAAACCATATTATAATGAGGATATTAAACATAAAAAAATAAAAACTTGTGGAACAAGGTAAAATGTCTTTAATACTTTTTGTGGAATAATGGTCATTTAAATTAATGGTAAAACATAAACTCACCCTCTTAATTGTATATTTTTATTTCTAATGGGAATCTAATTATACATTCCCTATTATGCCTTTAAATTCTACTAAAATTATTAAATGAACAGAGCAAATATTTCTTATTATCAAGGAAAAACATATATTAATATAGAATGAAAATTTATGATATTTAGAATATTAATTTTGAAAGTATTATAACTATCCATTAGATAAATTTGATGTCATTTTGAAACATATTGTTTTTCTTTATATATAATCAATAGTAATCCAAAAAATAGGGAAATCACATTTTATATTTTAAACAGTCATCTGACCATATATCTATGTAATAATTACGATGAAATATATTTGAAACAAAATTTTGTTTTAGGAGATCTGATAAGTATGTGAGGGGTGTTAATTTAAATTCATTACAGAAAACTAAATATTATAATTTATCTATATTGGGGTTAAATTATATATTTAATCTATTTCATTTAGATCATAGTCTTAATTAAATAATGACTTGTATATAACCTTTCAAATGCTTCGTTAGGCTTAGAAGTACGTTATAATTAAAATCTAAAAGATTCAGTTTAAATGGGGGTGTAATATTATAAAATTTTGATGTTTTTTCCAGAATTAATATTAAGTACAATTACATTCTCTATAGCACCTCGTGATTCAAGAAAATTTTGTTTGGAAATTAATATATTGTTAAATAGCACAATCCTCACACAACAAATAACTAATATGAGCCATGAAGTTTTTACAATTTATTTTTTTAATAGTAAATATAATTTTATAAAATATAAAATATTCTAATTAATTATAAAATACATAAAAATATGATTAAACAAATTAATGATTAAAAAAAGAATTTTTTCCTATAGTTTTTTCCTTTATATATTTTGATATTTTAATGATAAATTTAAAATTTTTATAATTTTTATATAACAAAATTAATTTTATTTTTGAGTTCCATAAATCATTATTTCATTCTGTTATATCCATTGGAACATTAATATATTTATTCAATTATGTTAAAATAATGGTTATTTATATATGTACTTCAAAATGAGAAAATGGGTTTTCATCATTTTAAAATAAATTTTTTATCTTTCTCTCAATAATTATTTTTGATGCCATTGATGTCATTTAAGAGATATGTTATTGTTCTTTAATTTTCAATAGTAATTTTTATTGTATTTTTTCAATAAATTTTTTTGAAACCATAATATATTTTCTAATTACTAATTATTAAATATTTTTTTTAAATTAAATGTTTTCAATGTATTTCCACAACACAATTTTAAACATTATGTTCTTCATTAGGATACATTAAAAATTATTGATTATAAATGTAATTTTTTAAATATTTTTTGAAATATATTTTCTAAAACCTATTTATATTATCAAGGCCTTATTATTTTTATTTTATTAAAAAATATTAATTTTGATAATATATTAATTTTTATTTATCAAATGTGACATATTGATTAATTAATCTTATAGAGTAATTAGATCATTATATTATACAATATAGATAACACAATATTCTTAAAAAATTATGTTTTCATGAATATTTATCTTTTACATAAACATCCATAATTTAAATAGAATTTTTTTCATCAGTCGCACACTAAATTTTATTATAATTACATATTTTTAGCTAATTTATTTTTTGGTATCAACCATGTAAATTTATCATTTTAATTTTGTGTATACCATTTAGGAATTATTTCAATCCTATTTTGACTGAGAAAGTTAATCTTATTATAATATATTATTTATTTTTAATATGAGACACATGTGTTTGAATTATTAGTATGATACAATTTGGTTCTAATAAATCCATGAGAATGAATGAGCCGGATAAATACCTTAAATTATTTAGGTTAGATAAAATCTAGAGAAAATTTGGGTCCATTAAAATCTACTAATAAACTGGTAAATTTTTTAAATGTCATGTGAATGTAATTAATTAACATGATTTTATTATTTAAAAACATAAAGGGTGTATATATTAGGTTTTTGTCACAAATTATGGGGTGGAAATACTTGGATTGGTTAAAAATATATTGGATATAAATTTGTGGATTTTTTCACACACATAAATGGTGTATATGATTGGAATTTTTTTTGAAACTTATCATGTGAAAATATTATGAATTGTTTTGCAATCATAAATATTATCCATTATTGGATTTGATTACATATTTAAATAGTAGAAATGCTTGTAAATATTCACACATTGAAGGGTGGTCATGAATGAGTTTTCTCAAAAAAAAATTATATTTTTTTGTACTTGTGTTATGAATCATGAATATAATATATGGATTATGAATATTGTCTTAGGATTTATCACTCCAATTAAAAGGTATTTAGCAATATACTTGGGCTTATATGGAATGTTATCATGACATAAGGTTAATTCTTATTTTTACACATTCCTAAAATAAGATACTTCTCCTCTTCTCTTGTTTTCAAATTTGAATTTTATTTCTTTCATGATAACATGGGGATAATTTTTCCATTAATGACAATTTGAGGTCACTAATTATTTATATTTCCAATAATTAGGTTCTAAATATGAGTAGAATATAAGAAACGTATCTATGGGTGTCTACTATTTTATAATTATGGGAAAATATTCCCACATTTTGAGATATAACTTTTATATGTTAGTTGTACATGAAAAAAATAATCCTCATATTATTGGGATTGTGTTATTTTTATTATATTTATAATATTAATAATGGATTTATTTAAATAATTACATGTTTAACTAAATTTGTATCAAATCCCATGTTTAATGAAAGTGTTTTAGAACTGTACTTGGGAGGGTCGGACTAAGGTACATCAATTAACATCAAAAAATGGTTTATTTATTTTTTGGATTTGTTTTTTTATTTTGGGAATTAGGATATGAAAACATTAAGTAATACCCTATGGATATTTATAAGGGATAAATCATTGAATATAAAAATAACCTAATATTTTTAATATAATCATTTTATTCTTAAAAGTAAATAAATCCCTAAGTGGATACTGTAATGTTGATAATTTTGTGGAATAGATACACTTAGGGTTAATAAACATAAAATGGACGGTTGAGTAAGATCCAAAATATTCAACTCTTATCATGACGATTTCATATAATATTGTCTGATTCCTTAGACACTATTAGATATATGAATTGTTAATTTATAAACCTACATAAAACAATTATAATGGACTCATTTATAGAATAATATGAAGGATGAGGTTAGGAAATAATATTAAAAAATTAAAAGAAACAAAATTTGAACTAAGAGTGATCCATGTTGATCTAAAATAATTATATTCTAACAATATAGTGTCACACATATATAAATTACTAGATTTAATTTTCATGTTTTAATATATAAAATTCCCTTTTTATTTCCTTATTATTTACTCAAGAATAACTATTGTGGAATTATAAATTGTCCGATCTCGAAGTAACCACGTTAATAATAGATTCCATGGTTAACACTCTAGGATTCCTAATTCGAAAACAAAATATATAGAATATTGGTTGAAAAATATTTTTATTCTGCTAACTCATCTGTCTAGAGTTATGATTCAAAACATGTTTATACACAATCATATTAACAAACAAAATATGAGAATAATAGAGTTTTATATAAGACCTGGTTAAAAGAAAAAATAATTATAGATGAATCAACTTTCAATGTTAAAAATTATGGAAGTAGAATCTAAGGAAATGTCTCTATTGATGGATAAGATGATTCAATTATGAAATTCTTAACAATTGAGATAATGATATTAAATCTAGAGATAAAATTAAAATTTATGAAATAGAGGTCACAAAGTTCAATTCATTAAATGTCAAGAGTTTATGCATTATAAACAAGGATTCCTTTACACAATGACTAATGAAAATAATAACCTCTATAAATCTCCAAAATAAAGGGAATAAGATGAATCCTACTCTATAGTTACTTTTAGATGTTCATATTTAAAATCAATGGTATGAATACCTTCTCTCTATTATCCATGTTTTTCTATAACCAATTAAAATATATTTGTAGCTAGCCTAGTAGGCATATGATGTTTTATTACAGAATGAAATCAACTCCCAATTTTTTTTGATTTTATTAATTAAAATTATTTATTATTATTTTATACCAATATATGGTTTTTGTAATATAAATCATGAAAATATTATTTTTCCTACTTTAGATGAATTATATGTGATTATGATAACATAATTTCTATCTCGACATAGAATCAATAAAAAAATAAGGAAATCATAGATCAATTGCAAAATAATCCTTAGATTATCTATCAGTAAATGCATGACTATAGGCTCTATTGGAAAACTAATTCTTTTACATGAGTTATGATACCTAATAGTGAAAGATATTTAGTTTATTTTTTCAATGAATAAAAATCAATTTTCGGATTCAGTTATTCTATGGTAAAAATAAATATCTCCAAACTAAGATGATATCACACTCGTAATTATATTACGAGTCACATATATCTCAAATATACCTGTAGTTTTTATGCGTTAATTAAAATTATTGACTTAATTTTTTTAAGGGGGAATAAAATAACTCCCTAGGAATATATTATTGTATATGACTTGGGAGTGACTCTCTGGGGAGGTCCATTATTCACATTAAACACTGAACTAAAAATGTCACAACATATTTATTAATTATATTATACAAAAACAATAAAAAATCTTTTATATGAAATTATTATAATCTATAATAAATTAATAAAAAAAATATCGGGAACTATTAATAATATAAAAGGTAAATTTTCTGTAAATTTAGTTCTATTTTTATATTATACTTTTATTTAAAGGTATATTTATAAATTTTGGAGCTTGAATATTTTAAAATGAAATTAGTTTTCATACTCATCATGATAAAACTATCTTAGGATTAATATTTGGTATTTTTTTTGAAATAATTTATTTTTAAGATATGAGTTAAAAATATTGTTTCATCTAAAATCAATCAATTTATGAATATATAAAGAGGTGGTTATATCATAAAATCCACTAAATATTTATTTTAGGGAAAATATATATATATAGATTAAAAATATACATTAATATTGTCTATATTTATTTTAGACAACACATGATTATCATTTTATTATGTAATGAAATAATTTCCAACAAATGAATCTATTTTTTAATTAAATTAATTAAAATTTTGTTAAAATTATATTTTGGATTTATTTGAAAACAACATAAATTGGAATTTGTATAATAAATTTATTTATATAATTATTATAAGAAAATTATACTTTAACTCATTACATAAATTTTATCCTTAAAAAGACACCAAAACAATAAATCAATATTTAAATGTTATATTCACTAATGTAAAAATTAATCTCATTTGTAAGAATAAATTTTATTTTTTAAAAATTGATATATATTTATAATCTATAGATCCAAATTATTAAATATTTCCAAAATTATATTTTGTATTCAAAAATAAATATCTTTCATAAAAATAATTTGCAGTGGTAAAATACTCAAATGGTAAATTGGTTATGCTATGGGTTTATAAAAAACCTGTTAAAAATTGTTTTTAAATAATTTCATTAAGCCCATATATAATAAATAATATCAAAACATGGTTATTTTCTTTTATGGAGTTCTTTTCACATTTGAAAACTATTCACTCATTAAATTAAGATGAAATAATAATTATCACTCACATCGCTTATAATGAAGTCCTCTCACAATGCATCTAGTGAAACGAAAAAATAATGATTCCCCCATAAATATGATTATTTTATTCTTCTTATATAATCTTATATCACTTATTTACGGTTTATAACATTATATTTTGTTCTTTTTCCTCACATTATAATGAATCATCTAATAGAAGCTCAATGTTCTCCAAATAAGTAGTAATTTTTTCTAACATCATTTAATTTATATGTTTTTCATCCAAAAATATTTTTTAAAATACATTATTATGAATCTAATAAAATTAATATACAATTTTTTTTGTATTTTGTAATAAACATTATACACATTTTTACTTTCTTCATTTAGTAAAATAAAAATGACATTCTTGCATTTGTACAGACTACTGCATCCAAGAAGAGTTATGTTTAATTTTCCTTTATCCCATTATATAGTTAGTCCTAATCTAGAATTTAATAATTAAGTACAATATTTATAAAATATTCATAATATTAAATAATAAACTATATTGTATATTCCACATATATTATTGAAAATGAAATCATTATCCAAGAGTATGTGTGGACAGCTGTATCCATGGAAAATTAAATTCTGTTTTCATCACAACCATTCATGGATTTTTCATTAAAGTGGGTTTAATACATTAATATAGTATTTATTAAATTAATATGATATTGGTATTAGTTATTTTACTAAATATTAATAATATTTATATTAAATGGTCATTGTAAATCAAACCAATTAAAATGATTATAGTACGAGTAAAAACTATTTATCCTTACAATATAATAGTCAATCATCCTTCCACTATTCTAGCTATATCTCTGAAATTTCAGATTAAAATATGAAATGAAACTTTGAAAATATTCTTATTCTAATGTAATAATTATATTTCAAATAAATAAAATCATAATCATCCATTCATTATGGTATATTTTTATTTAGGTCCGCCTAACCACCTACTTGAATTATGATATTAATAAATTTAATGACTCACTATGAGAACATAATTAATAATAATATATGATATAAATATGTATATTATTCATTGATTTATCATCTTTAAAGGAATAATTAATAATATATTCATCTTTTATAGTACTAATTTTCATTTGTTAAAAATATCTGAAACATGCTCATCATGGATTTCATATTTATGTATTGTGGAAAAAACATAAATAAAATTATTTTATAAAATTATATATGAATATATGGAAACAATTATTGTATGATATATTATTTGGTAACATATAAAGTGGTATAATTGTGATTTATAACTCTTCTATTGTAAAAATATTTCAAAATGATCAAGATTACTCAAACTTGATTTTAAAGACAGATAAAGACTAAATAATAATTTTTTTAAGGAATAATTAAAAATGAAATATTTTATAAGTTATATATAAGAATTTGGTTTTTAAAAAGGTTATTAAAATTTGTTATTTAAATAACTAATATCTTATATAGGATATTCATGTTCTTTTATTGAAGGTTGAAATTATGGTATGTTTTTTTCATCACATATTATTTTGGATAGAGACATGTTTTATTTTATTCACATAATTTAATATATGTATCTAAAATAAAAAATATTATATATCAAAAATTACTAAATATATTATACTAATCGTATTTTAAGTTTAATTTAATAATATCTCTCTCCCATGTGGTATTTATTAAAACACATATGAGGCCATAATATATTCTTCTGGACTAAAATTATTTTTATTGAGTCACAATGATTCGTTTTTATTATCTATTTCATGATGGTTTCATTATTTTATGTTATGATACTATAATTCCATATATATATTTGGGGGAAATAGAATATTTAATTCAAATATTTATCATAATGTATTTTTCTTCACATAATTATATCTTTCTGAGAATAAGTCCAATATTCATTTACTATGATTTACTTTCATTTTGTATATTTTTTGTTCCTTACATTGGTTTATTTTTTTTGGAATCAAAAATATGTTTTATCTCAGGTGACCTATAAATTCTGATTTTTCCATTATAAATATCATGGTCTACTTATCTCTTTATTATTTTAGTTTATAACAAGGGTATTTGAAAATATTTATATAGTTTTACCTCCTTTAAAAATTAATGGGTTTTTCTACCACATAAAAATCCATGTTGATATAATTTAGGAATTATAAAATATATATTATTGAAAATAATTATATTCGAATTTTTTTTAAAGTTGTTATCAATTATCCTTTTATAAATAATAATGTGATTTTATGGAACTATTATTGATGAATATTTTTAAATTAAAGGTTATCATTAGTTTTTCAATTTAAATTTTTGAACAACATGTTTTAAAGGTATTTTTATTGATATTTATTTCAATATGTTGATATTTAAAATGTAGTATTTTTAAATTATCAAAAGTTATCATCTAGTAGGTGACACAATTGTTCATATTATTATGAAATTTTAATACACATTTTATAAAGTGTTTTTATGTTTCACTTATATTTACCTCTAATTTATATGATTTAGCTCTCATGGGGTTATTTTTTATGAATAAAATTTTAAATTAATTTTTTACTCGTTTTGGGTGATTGAATTTTTAAATCAATGAATATTATTCCCCAAATAAATTTATAATAAATGTCATTGAAATGTTATAAAAAAATTTCATTCTATGGGTTATTTATGATGAGATTGATAGCTATTTTATGTTTTAGGACATATGTATGGATGACTGAAATGTGAGTTCTTTTATCTCACTATAATTAGTTGGTTATGTATTCATATATCATGATATAATGTTGTTAATAATTAATTTTTTTAGAACATGAATCATTGACATTTTTTTCACAACAAAAGGTGTGTGGTTATTTGGGTTCATTAGATAATATGTGACATCATTTTATCTTGAAAAGTTAACCAAGGTAATTTTTTTGTTCAAAAAGTAAAATGAAAAAAAATCACAACATAAATATTGAAAAACTATTTTTTCACAATCTCAAGAGTGCATATTTTGTTTTTAATAATTATATAATGTTTATATGACTACCTTTTATACATAATTATTTATTCTAGTATGTTTAAAACAGATTATATATTTTTATATTAAATAAAAATTATTTAATTCAATGTATAATGATAATTATCTAATGTTGTTATGCAATGTTAAATTTTTCTTCATTTTAGATTTCATATAATAATATATTAATCTATAAAGAATGTTTATTTTTATTTTATATTTTTAAATAATTCATTTCATTCATGCTCATGTTTCCTCATATGATTATTATCTAAGAGATGATTAAATATTGTTGTTTTTTTATTAATTTTTGTTTAACCTAAAACCATTCATATTTTACTTTTCCATAAGATATGAATATGAGTATTACTCAGGTTAAGTCAAAAATTTGATTTCATATATTTCAACAATGGATAAATATTTATAAGTTTCTCCAAATAAGTATCTTGTGTAGCTGATCCATAATGACACTAAACATTTTATTCCTAGGATTGGGTGATTATTTCTCATATTTAATAATTAATATGTAGAAATGATAAAAAATAAATATTTTATCTTCAAAATTTAAAGTAGATACAATGTTTAATGAATGTGTTGTTCAATTATATATGGGACTGAGTTTAAAAGGAACATCACCCACGATAATGTAGTACATAAATAAAAGAGTAATATAGAAATTTTAGTTATAGTTATAGACTTCCACAAAACTATTATCTAATATGAGTATCAAACAGAAATAGAGATTCATAATTAACTAATATTTAATGGTAATAAATAGAATTAAATTAATAACTGAATAATTAATTTAATTTAAAAATATGAAACATGTATTTCATAAATATAATCCTTTAAAGATGAATTCATTATTTAAGATGGGTTTCCTATAACCCCTGATACTTCCCAAGTAAAATATTAATTAAATATAATAAATTTCTAATATTAAATAATGGAATGGTCTTAGTCATAATATTTTCTGGATTGTTTGTAGTATATATCTTTATTAATTCATATGTTCTTAGTCAAAAACATTTCTCAAAAAATGATATTTTACATTTATTTGTTATAAACAATGATGATAAACATTATTTTTGTATATATTAAGGGTTGATATATATTAAAAAAATCATAAATACAAAATTTAGATAATTAAAATCAATCCATCAAAATATTTATTCAAACAAACTCTTATATATATTCAAATAGTATTATGTTCTTGAACTACATGATCGGTAATATGTCAACAGATCACATGTTATATTTCCATTAAACAAGACAACTTATTTCTAAGAACACAGAAAAAATATTTATTTTCTGGTGTCAAAAAAACAATATAATAAAAAAACAATATATGTATCAAATTTATTATTTTTATAATAAAATAACCATTTTATGTGGAATATATACAAACATTAAAATTCGACAGAATAAATTCCAATGTGGTTTCTCTCGTTTACTCATAATGTTACATATATAATAGATGAAAAAGGTAATATCTATCCCTAATAAGTCCATAACATACCTAAATCTACAATTTACATAAACATATGGGGTATTTTCTCCTTATCTCTATGTCTCTTTCACTATTATGGGGCTAGATAAGGGGAAAATTATAGAGTTATACTATAGTTTCAATAGGTTTTGATTTTTCATTCAAAACCCACATTAAGAAATTCATTTTATAGTAATGTTTTGATAATATAATATTGTACACTCTATTTTTCTCATTACTTCTATAAATATGATTTTGTGTTAATAATCATTATGAATAATCTCAAATAGAGTATTATGTATTATATTTTCATTCCTAAGTATCCACATGTATTTACAAATAATAATTGTATCACAAAAATATGAAATTAAATAAATTATTTCTTATATAATATGTTTTAAATAAATATATCAATTATATCAGAATCAATGAAAACCATTTTTATTCATTGATGAATAAAAATGATTATACCGTTGTCTTTTGTGAAATTTTAGAACAAGAAAATATTTTTGAAGAATAAAAACTATATGAGGTTTGAAATCAAATGAGAATACATTTTTAGAATTCAAGTAAATACTATCAACTAAAACTCTATGATGAAAACCATTTTTACATCATTTTTTAATTTATAAAATAATATTTAATAGAAAAGGAATGAAACTGCCAAATTGATGAATGTATTAGAATATCTCTATATAGAAAATTTATATACATTGAAAATATTATTTTGTAATACAATTAGATTGGATTTTCATTTTTAACTCCCTAACATTATTTTCATTCATTCTATAAAAACTTTAAAACCTATTATGATAAGACACTAAGGTTTATTTACAAAATCCATGGTTTTATATCAATGAATTAATTTCATAGAACTATTTATTGTAACAATCCAATCAATAGAATAATTTTTTTTCATGTCTGAATTAAAATTTCATGACTTATTACTCTAAACACCGTGATAATTAATTTTTTAAGTATCAATATATCGATGAATGTATCAATCATGGTGTCAAATCATTCACATTATATAGATTGAAATTGAGTGATGGTCATTATGTTTAACATATTGTACCATATCTATGTTCATGATTTAATTCATGAAAGGTTGAAACTACTTGGGATAATCAATTTAGATATTTCCAAATTCATACTTGTTCTAGGATTCATGAGATAATTTGACAACTATGATTTTTGGTGTTCATGTTCTTTATTTAGAATGAACTTATTTATAAGAAATAATGACTAATGAAACAATATAACATTAAATATAATTCAATTTCAAAAAACATCCTTATTTATATAACCAAAATATATAACTCCATATAGGAAAGTAAATATATATATTTTATATAACGTGGTTATATATAATTATCCATAATATATTTATAATCATTTTTACTAAAATATAGAAGATGTTTATATCAATTTGGGATTTCTATGATTAAATAATTAGGTTATTTGAAAACATATATCCATAAACGGTAAATTATTAATTTGATATAGTACTATGGTAGAGTGTTTTATTTATAATGACTATGGAAAACCAAGTGTGTACACATGCTTCTAAATAACTATTGGATTGTTTAATTAATTCTATCATATAATCTATTGTACTCAGGGATCTCAGTTATTTTATTTTTTCAACAACATATTCATTATAATTATTATATTTAATTTATTTATATAAATACTTCACCACACTATCTATATAATGATGTATAAATTTGTTCATAATATGATTCTCAGTATTGAATTAAAAATATATAATCTTTTCAAAAATAATAAGTCTCTTTCGAGAATAAAAATAAATAATTTACATTCAGAATAATTAATGATGGTTTTTAAGTATTATCATCCACCATCGTAAGTAACATGTTATGGTCTCTTAAATTATTATTTTATAAAACAAGAGTATTATAATAATATTATTCATTCCTTTTATGAAAAAGACATTGAATTTATCAACCAAAAACTCTTTAAAAATTAAACAGTATTTATCCTTGTACAGTTCAATATATCTTGTTTTTTTTCACAATATTAATCCATTAGAATATATATGTCTATGAAATATATACCTGAGAATTAGTTTATAATTCATTGGGACATGGTTTCAATCTGAAATCTAAAGATATATACTACCAATCAAAATATATTTTTCACTAATATGTTTGTGTCTCATAATAGTGAGATAACCCTTGTAAATCATTTTATCTATAAGATTCATAAGGAATAGAAAAATATATCAAATCAATAATTGATGAAAAATAATGTGATGCATTTATTTGCTGAAACATATAACCACATTAAGATTATTTACAGAGATAAATATAACCTATAAAAATGTTAGGAAATTTTTTATTTATTACTAAAGAAACATCACAATGTTGAATTTCATTAATGTCAGATAAATAATTCTATATAGGACACATATGAAATGGGAAACCTAATTTTACAATCATTTCATTATAAAAGTAATGAACATAAAACTTTAGAAAATAAAAAATTTCAACCCCATTTTCTAATTATAAAAAATGGTCATATCCATTCTATTTGATATTTTTATTATTAGGGAATATTATATTAATGTGTTTAGGTTGTAATGTTAAAAATAATTAACAACAGTTTCTAAACGTTTCATAAAACTATCCAATAATGGTTATTATCCCTCTATTGGCTGATATTTTCACATCTACCTCTATCACGTAATCTTATATCCTTTATCTTGATAGAGAAAATTTTAATATATTTATATGACGATGCTAGTTTAATTTATTTGAGCACATGGGATGCTTCTAAACATCATGGAATCCTAAATAAAGGTATATGAGTAATCCTAATATTTAATGATAATTATCACATTGATTTCAACATTAATTATAATATCTACATTTAACCAAATAATATAAAATATTTAAAATATTTATTATGTCACATCTTTATAGTTCCCCGGTGTTTTAATAATTTGAAAATATAATTTTCATAAAAGATTTTCTGACTAAATATTTAGTCAAATATAGAAATTCAAAATCTAAAAAAAATAATAGTTCAAAAATAATAATTAAACTCATGAAGAATATCATCACCAAAAAATAAATGTTATAGGTTTAGGAATTTATAATGAATACTAGGACACATATATTCATAACATTTGCAAGTCTTTATTTTATAGGATTGGGTGGAAACAAAATTTATTCAATAGAGAATTTTATTCTAGATTTTTATTATGGTAATAAAGTTCATGGATTTTATTCTATATGACTAAAATTAATTTTTTTATTGATGCCATCTATCAAAAATTCATCAAAAATAATTTTAATATTTCATCTTTTGTGGCACAAATAGTTTTAGGAGGATTCAATTTCTCATTTTATTAATTACAAAAGAACATCTAAGGGGCCAATGACTTATAATTGTGGGTTATTATTCTTGTAGATTAAGTATCTATATTTAAGGGGAATGTTTAAATGTAACTAAATGGATCATGATGTTTTTGATTTATAATTAAAATATTAAATAAAATGGTGAAAGAATTTATATGAGTTTACTCATGTTGGATGTACATACAGAATAATAACACCTACTACTGTATCTCTTTATTATGAATAAAAGAGAACATGTAGAATACAAGAATGATAATATATTATAAATGACCATAGAAACTATCCAAGAATAGATCCTCCTTAAACAATATGAAATAAAAAAAACTATACCGAATGAGTTTTTATCGAATATCATCCTAGAAAAAACATTCAATGGACCAAAATGAAGGGTTAAAATTGTATCATTGTGGAAATTTGAAAAAAATAATTATTTGTATATATATCATCTATAACAATAAGAACATTTATTTGTGATTGTGAATAATCGAACCTACTTTTATTAGTAATTATGGTCCACTGATTATCTTCATCCATGTCTAAATACATAATGATTCTCTAATCACTACAAAATTATATTCCAAAGATTATGTACCAATGATTAATGTTATAATTATGAGAACCAAGGAAATATAATATATCCTTATATATAGGTTCTATGGTAAATATCTCTCAAATTTTAATTCTATATCAATAGTGTAACTAAATTTTTTTAATGAATTAGGCCTCCCAAGTGGCCTCGAGGACTAAATATTGAATAAATGGTATTGTAGAATGTGAATGAACCATATGATGACATAGTGTCAAGTGATTTCATATGATCTCGACTTGAGTAATATGAAAACCCATAGTGTTCAGTAACAATAGTGGTGTAATAAACCCTATGAAATTTTACATCCCTGTGATAGGGCATGAAAATATTTGTGTAGATCGAACAATGTGTATAGAAGAACAATTAAATAGAGAAAAAACATAATAGTTATTATGAAGATATTTGATAGATTATCTTTTGTGTTTATAATTAATTCAATAAAATTCATTGATCTATGTTGAAGTAGGTCTTTTATAATATTAAAATGTATAAAATTCATGGGTTAGTAATATATGAATTTGAAATAGAAATCCCAACTAATTAACCAATATAATAAAATTTATTCATCATGGGAATAAAAGGTATGCAATTAAATCATATAAATATACTATAAAAATTATACAAATTTGAAATATTAATCATATATCCATGTTATATTTTAATTTAAGGTCACATTGTGATATATTTAATGAATGATCAGAACTTAAAGGGTTCTGGGTTTCCTTTAATATGGATATTTTAAACCAATTGGTAATCTATGATGTTTACTTGGAATTTTTCAATGGATAGTCAATTCAATGGATGTTGATCAATGACAAGAAATGAAAATCATTGGGATGAACACATGAAGGTTGTTCTATGGGCATGATATAGTACTATATCCATGGATGATATTTTTTTGAGTCATCATTCACTTTATATAGACAATTATTGATAGCTACATGTATCAACGCAACTCTGACTAGAATTGTTTTTTTGCATTATTAGAGAAATATAATTGTAAATGAATAATCATTTATTAGATTCTCTATGTAGTTAATGGTCTATAAAGATAATATCTGAAAAATTCCTATAATCAATACTACTAATTATCAATAATTAAGTGATTCTGGTGATGATGGAATGTATTCCATTGCTATTAGAGATATCTAAATGTAGGATCCCTAAAAAATATAGTTCTAAATTATATATGGATAATAAAATATCATATTTTATAAGGTCAAATGAAATATTGAGGACCCTGAATGAAAATACCAGACCTTAGTAGCGCAATTCTAGTGCCTTAATTTATTACACAGGCACAAAGTACAAGAAATCAAATCACAATATAGTGAGTTGTATTTTAGATTTGGTAAACCAGAAAAACTAATATTTATAATAATTATTTGATTAAAAAAGACAATTTAACTCGATTTGAAGTATATATATTCTCCTAGATTACCCATACATGTCAATTATAATATATAACTTGTCTTCCTGGGAAAATATAAAACATAACAAACATGTGAGATTTACTGATCAACAAGGGAAAGAATAATGTGGAAAAAATCATAACAAATAACAATAAAGAAATAATATTTACTAAAAAAATATTTAATTAAAAACTAATCTTGAGAATAATTTGGAATGAATACAAGACGATCAAATAATGTTGTATAAATAATCAAATGAGAAGGAAACCTAAATATATATATTATACTAGTCTGATAATAACAAGAATTATCAATATGTATTCACATACTTAAGAAATTAATAATGTTGGGTATCTAAAACATAATGTTGAGGATTAATTCAATGAATCTATTACAATAAAGGCTACATGCCAGGAATCATACATTGGCATGGTTTAATGCCAAAAATCTGAAATATGGGAAAGGCCCCGCCCCAAACCATATATTTTGTCTAATGAAACGATCTGATGCATATAAGGGATATAGTAGTCCCTGACCAACACTTACTAAGTACAATTAATTATTCATATGAATGTGGTGATCATAATAAACTTAAAAATTCATATTGAAACACACATATGAAAAGTAAATAATTTCTATTTTTGGTATACATAATCTTAAAATGTCCAATGTAATATGGTATTATGATAATATATCCCCATTAAAAATGATCATAATCCATTTAGTAAAATATTTTAGATGGTAACATATGAAATAAACCCGAATAATTCATATGATTGATCAGAGGGTGTTGAAATAGTTGAAAATACTCTGACCAAATCATTGGAAAATATATAGAGGAAAATAACATTTTATCATTAGAATCATTTATATGTATATTAGTAAAATTAGATAATAGAAAGTGTTATTTTAAAAATTAATTTATAAATTCTTATGTATGCATTAAAATATTTAGGATTCATTTAAGATAGAAAAGGTGTGCATCCCATATATTTTTAAAATAAAATATTTTAAATTTTGAAAAAAGAATATATATTTAAATGAGTATTTTTAAAATAATGTTTTGGTGTTAACCAATTTAATAATTTAGGTATATTTGATAAAAATACTAGGAAGACAAGTGTAATTAAAATATAAGATAATAAAATTTTAATTTTTCACGTAATCACTATAGGAAAAAATCATTTCATTATTTGTATTACCTAAAGAATAGAAATTTCATTATGAATTCTTTTACCACTGTAGAAATAGTCGAACCACATGACCCATAAAAGTAATGATAATCAAATGAAAAAATGGATACCATAAATAAAAATTGATGTCACGACCCGTCCTCGGGGCCCGTGTCGTGACTACCCCAAGCCCGCCTTCCATAGGCCAGGGGCTGGAGACTAGCACCAAGGCGTAAATTCCCGGTAAACAGGGAAGGCATTGCCTTTATAAGTAACAACCACCACAGAGTCAGCAAGCGGAAAGTAACTACAAGTGCAGAAAAGTAAAGGGGGCCGGAAATACAAGCCCAACTGTAAAGTACAACTGAAAAGTAAAGTACAACAACTGAAGAAAAGACGGCAGCCTCGTGTCGTCCACTGGCAATCCCACCTGAAGGGTGGGTACAGATAGCCTCCAGGCTCCTCGGGTCCCACGTCCGCTCCGAGCACGTCCCGCCCAGTGGTCCACCTCCCGGGTACCGTCCTGCTCCACGCCCCAACCGCGATCAGCGCTGTCCGTCGTCTGCAACCAACACCACGAAGTGCGGGGATAGCCCGTGCAGGGGTGAGTATAAGCTACTCAGTAAGGACCCCGAGACCCCCGAAGGTCTCCCGAAATCCACAAAGGATATAGCACAAAAGAAAGATGCAATCACGAAGTAACATCTGACTCGACTTAGGTATATGCCCATACATATACCTAAGTCCCCAATTCTAGCTCTGCTCACGAGCTCAAGAACAACTCAATCCACAAAGGAAAGCAAGACTCAAATCCACAAGGAGAGTAAACAGTAAATCCACAAAGGATAGTTCAACACAATCCACAAAGGAGAGTAACATACGATTCAGCTCAACCAGGTATACTTTTTCAGATGACGTCAAAGATGATCACGGATCCATCTAAGTCGTCGGACCCACGAAGGATCGATAGGTACTAACCCCCGCAAAAGACCCACGTAGGATCGGGCTCACACAGAACCTGTAGGCAGTGGCTCACACAGAACCGGTAGTAAGGACCCACATAGGATCGGGCTCACACAGAACCTGTAGCACTGATCCACGTAGGATCGCTGAGTGCAGTAGTCGACGCAGTCCACTGAGGATCTCTGCTCTGTCGTCGCCGCAGTCCACGAAGGATCTCTGCTCTGCCGTCGTCGCAGTCCACGGAGGATCTCTGCTCTGCCGTCGTCGCAGTCCACGGAGGATCTCTGCTCTGTCGTCGAAGTCACAGCCAGCGCTAGGGTTCCCGCACATAGCGAGCTCGTTTAGGAGGGTCCGCTCCACGAGCCGAGAGGCTGATACATCAACTGACACGTAGTCCGAAGTTGATGTATCCAAAAGTTCCGTATCGACAACAGGATCTCAACGCAACAGACGGCGCGTCAATCGGACACCCGGTCTGAGAGTTATAGGCATTTTCGTCCCAGGGGCCCGGTTGGTTTTTAGGGCAAAACCGAGCCGACCGTACTCCGCCTGTATCTGATCCTCGGATGGAGTATGCCAAAAGTTCCGTCTCACTTAGAGGAAACTACCACAGCTGACGGTACATCGATCGGACGTCCGTAGCTCAAGTTATGAGCGTTTCCGCTCTGAGGGCCCAGTTGGTTTCGTGTACGAACCAACCCGGCCGAACCCATAGTCTTCCGAAACCTTGAGTATAATATACCGAAACGACCGACTCGATCCAAGGATCGCGTAGCCACTGACGGTTCGTCAATCGGAGGTCCCAGGCCCAAGATATGGGCGAAAGACCGAAGAGGGCCCGAAACGGGGGTTCTGGGCCCGGGGCGACCCGGCCCGAACCCCCCCTGGGTCGGCCGAACCGGGTCGGCCCGACCCGGACTGACCCGGCTGGTCCGGGTCCGGTCCGGCCTGGGCGCGGCCCGGCCGACCGGACCGGCCGGCTCGGCTTCGGCCGAGCGGCCGAACAAACTGCCGCGGGTTTGACCCGCGGCTTGGAGAGAAACGCGGCCCCGCGGGGGGGGCCGCCTGTCACGCAGACGCGGCCGGGCCGCCGCGTCCGTTCCCAGTTCCGCGCGGCCGCGGAACTGGCCGCCGCCGCCGCGGCTTCAGCCGCGGCGGAAGTTTTCCACGGCGGCGCGCCGGCGACCCGCGCCGCCGCCGCCTTCCGCGGGCCGCCGGAGTTGCTCCGGTGGCCCGTTTTACCTCCCGTCTGCACCATTGTTCCTACCGGGACGCGTCCTTCACTTCAGAATCAACAAATGGCCCTTGCGTCGTGCTTTTGCCGTCGCCCGCCAAATCCGCACAAAAAGGAAGATCGGCGGAGGGTTGCCGGGTCTTGTTCGTTAGACCCGCACCCTCCGCGTTAGTCATAAACAACGGGAGAAACAAGAAACGACCAAATCAACAATTTTAAATAAATTTAAAATTGTTCCGTGATCGGTTCCTTATATTAAAAGAAATAAAATCACGGGAAAGGAAAAATATTTCAAATCAACCCTTACCTCGCAGCTGTCGTTGCCGAACGAGGGATCGTCGCGGGATTGCTCGTCGCGGAAGAAGGGGGATCGTCGCGTCGTCGCGGTATCCGGCGTCGCGTCGCCAATCTCTGGATCAAGATCAAACGGATTTAATTAATTTAAATCCGTTGATATCGAAATTAAAAAGGGAGAATTCAAACGATTCGTTTCTCACCTTAGTTGCCGAACGAAGATCGACTGCGGAGGAAGGGGCGTCGCCGAAGAACGTCGCGGGTAAGGCTCGTCGACGTCGCAGATCTCGGTGTGCGTCGTCGAATTCCGGTCGCCGGCATTCTTCGCATTCTTCGCGTTCTTCGCGTTCTTCGCGGGGAGAGTGGAGGTCCAGAGAATCTCGCACAACGAGTAATCCTCCAAAAGAAAGAGTTGGTCTTATTTTATTATTTTGCCAACGAACGCAAACGCGTAACTAACGACCCATCAGTTCGTTGAATTAATTGAACGAGCGAAACAGCCCAATTAATTCACGAAAGAAACAGCCCATTTAATTCACGAAATAAACCGCCCAATTAAATGGTCTGTTAAGAATTAAAGAAAACGCGTCGGTTGACTTTTCAGTTACTTTGACGGGTTTTCGCGGGTGCGTTACTTAGCGAAAGAAACGGCGGGGCTCGTGCGGGCCCCACCGCACAAATATCCTACCAAGGGGGTAGGATATTTTCTGGATAGCATCCTATCCAGTTCAACTCAGTTCAAGCCGCCCTTAAGTGGCTTCAAGTGGCTTCCAAGCAGCTTAAGTGAAATAAAATAAAGTTGTCGCACAAACTTTATTTTATTTCTGACTTAAAGCCGCAAAATTTAAAAACCACGTCTGAGCAAACGCAACTCCGGAAGAGGCGTTTCTAAGAAAATACCGGCGCTGCGATTTCATCGGTGCCCTCCGAATTCGATTCCGGGCACCAGTTCAAAAGATAGAAAAACCCGCTTGTCCGTTCACTGAACGTACCCGAGCCAAACTTCGGAAATTGATTCCGGGCACACCGGGCCTCGGAATCAGGTGCCGTCTGAAGCTGCGCTCTTGAAAAATTCCAAAGAAAATTAAGAAAAAAAATTTCCTTGAAATTTGCGGGTCTTTACATTACTCCCACCTCAGGGCTTTACGTCCCCGTAAAGATACATCAAAAACTAGGGGAACAAATGGGGGTACTGAGCACGCATCTGAGCCTCCCGCTCCCAAGTGCTCTCCTGGAGGTTCCCGTGCTGCCATCTGACGCGCACAAGAGGAATCGACCGCCCACGTAGGACCCGCTCCTGTCAATCCTCGATCTCCACTGGGACCTCCGCAAAAGTCGCCCCATCGTCCACGTCCAGCTCCCCAAAGTCGATGATGTGTGTCGGGTCGTGCACGTATCTCCTCAGCTGAGACACGTGGAAGACATCGTGCACCCGGTGCAACTGAGGTGGTAGAGCCAAGCGATAAGCCCCCTCTTTTATCCTGCTGAGGACCTGGAAAGGCCCGATGAAGCGTGGAGACAACTTGCCGCCTTGGCCAAATCTCCGTAAACCACGTCGAGGTGAGACACGCAAAAAGACGTGGTCGCCATCCTCGAACTCTAGTGGCCTCCGCCTCCTGTCAGCATATGACTTCTGCCGGCTCTGAGCTGTCCTCATCCTCTCCTGGATGATCTGGACCTTCTTTGTCGTGGCTCGGACCATCTCTGGTCCCACGAGTGCTGACTCCCCAGGGTCTGTCCAGCACAACGGTGATCTGCAGGGTCTGCCGTACAACGCCTCGTATGGTGCCATCCCGATGGTGGAGTGGTAGCTGTTGTTGTACGCGAACTCCACCAAGGGTAGGTGGTCCTCCCAGCTGCGACCAAAGTCGAGAACACATGCACGGAGCATGTCCGCGAGTGTCTGTATGGTCCTCTCCGTCTGACCATCCGTCTGAGGGTGGAAGGCTGTGCTCAGATGGAGCCGCGTCCCGAACGCCTCCTGCAACCCCTTCCATAGCCGGGAAGTGAAACGAGCATCTCGATCGGAGACGATAGACGATGGCACACCGTGAAGCCGTACGATCTCCTGGACGTAAATACGTCCCAAGCTCTCCACTGAGCCCTGCTCTCTGATGGGTAAGAAGTGTGCCGACTTGGTGAGTCGGTCGACAATCACCCAAATGGAGTCGTGACCTCTGGAAGTGCGTGGAAGTCCAGTCACGAAGTCCATAGATATTCCATCCCACTTCCACTCCGGGACCTCCAAGGGCTGTACCAAGCCTGCTGGTAGCTGATGCTCTGCCTTCACCTGCTGGCAGGTGAGGCATCGTGAAACGAACTCTGCCACAGCTTTCTTCATGCCCGGCCACCAGGGCTGTCGTCTGAGATCCTGGTACATCTTCGCCACTTCGGGATGCACCGCCAAGGGAGAAGTGTGAAACTCCCTCAACACCTCCTCTCGTAAAGCGACTGGTACGAAGGTACGCCCTCTGAAAAGGATGTCGTGCTCTGCTCCAAGGGAGAAGCCATCGGGCGCCTGACCTGAGGATATCAGTGCACGCCGGGTCTCACAGTCAGCGTCCTCACGCTGAGCCTCTCTGACCCGCTGTAGAAGTGGAGGAGAGACTGTGAGAGACTGAAGAAAGGCTTCTCCGTCTCTATCCACGAAGGATATCTGTAAGGAGGCTAGCTGCTCCGTCGCCTCCTCAAGTAGCTGAATGCCCGTCCTCCTGCTGAGGGCATCGGCTACCACGTTCCCCTTCCCAGGAGTATAGACTATCTCAAAGTCATAGTCCTGGAGGAACTCAAGCCATCTCCGCTGTATCAGGTTCAGTTCCTTCTGAGAGAAGATATACCTGAGACTCGGGTGGTCAGAAAAGACTGTGAAGCGCTCGCCCATCAGATAGTGCCGCCAAGTCTTCAGAGCGATGACCACTGCTGCTAACTCCAGGTCATGAGTGGCGTAGTTCTGCTCATGCGGCCTCAACTGACGTGATCCGTAGGCGATCACGGCCCGCTCCTGCATCAGGACGCATCCGAGTCCAGTCCCTGATGCATCGCAGTAAACTACCTATCCAACTCCCTCCTCAGGCAACCTCAAGATAGGTGCGCTGGTCAACATCTGCCTCAACTCCTGGAAGCTCTGCTGACATCTGTCTGACCACACGAAGGGTTTCCCCTTCTTTGTCAAAGCTGAGAGTGGTTCCGCAACTCTGGAGAAGTCTGGCACGAATCTCCGATAGTATCCGGCTAGGCCCAAGAAGCTCCGCACCTCTGTCACGCTCTTGGGTGGCTCCCAAGCTAGCACTGCCTCGATCTTCACGGGATCCACTGCAACTCCCACCTCAGAGATGACGTGCCCCAAGAAATGGACCTCACGTAACCAGAACTGGCATTTTGAGAGCTTTCCATAAAGCTGGTGCTCTCGGAGTGTGTCTAGCACTACTCGCAGGTGGTAGGCATGCTCCTCCTCAGTCGTCGAGTATACCAAAATGTCGTCAATGACGACCACAACAAATCGGTCGAGGTATGGCTGGAAGATCCTGTTCATGAGGCTCATGAACACTGCTGGAGCATTGGTTACGTCGAATGGCATAACCAAGAACTCATAATGTCCATACCGACACCTGAAGGCCGTCTTCTGCACGTCCTCGTCTCGAACTCTGAGCTGATGATAGCCTGACCGGAGGTCTATCTTCGAGAACCACCGCGCTCCCTTGAGCTGATCGAAGAGGTCATCAATCCGTGGCAGCGGATACTTGTTCCTCACTGTCACCTGGTTCAGGCGACGATAGTCGACACATAGTCGCAAGCTCCCGTCCGCCTTCTTGGCGAACAAAATCGGGGAAGCCCAGGGTGAAACACTGGGTCGGATAAACCCCTTGCTCTGCAAGTCCTCCAACTGTAGCCGCAGCTCTCGAAGCTCGGCGGGGGCCATCCGATATGCTGGAGTAGATATCGGGGCTGTCCCGGGGTACAAGTCGATGTAAAAGTCTACCTCTCTATGAGGAGGTAGCCCTGGAACGTCATCGGGAAAGACGTCCACGTACTGGTCCACCACTGCAGGAAAAGCTGGACTCCGCATGTCCACTGCTCCTAGGATGAGGCTAGCCAACTGATGAGAGATGGGCTGCACTCTCCTCCGCGGAAGTCTATCCTGTACTGCAAAGGTTCCCCTCTCGCCGGTGAAGGCAAACCTGCTCCCGTCGGTGCGAACACATCGCACCTTGCGCCTAAAACAGTCGATCTGGGCATGAACCGTGGATAGCCAATCCATGCCCAAGATGACGTCGTAAGGCCTCGACGCCGCTACAAGGAGATCCCAGCCGAAGCTCTCGCCTCCTAGAGTAAGCTCACACTGCCGGCACCAGTGCGTAATCGTCGAGTCTGCTCCCGTAGGAGTCTCTAGCCGTATGGATCGAGCCAACGGCTCAGTCGGAATCTCCGAGCTCCGAACAAGGGCAGAGGCTATGAAAGAGTGACTCGCTCCTGTGTCTATAAGCACTGCAGCAAGGGTGGAATAGACACAGATCGTACCTCGAATCATCTCTGGCATGTCTGGGTCGTAGGCCTCCACTGCCTGGAGCTGGGCCTGTCCCTTCCCGCCAGCTCCATGTGGTCGAGGTGGCCCTCCTGGTGGTGGTGGGGGTAGAGCCTGGAAGCGTCGCCCACCACCCGCTGCTCGGCCAGCTCCTCTGCCTCGTCCGCCTCCTCCCTGCGGACCGCCACGGTCGACCCTCTGCCTCTTCCTGGGTGGCCCTTCCACCGTCTGCTGCTCCTCTGGTCGGCGAGTCGAGCAGTCACGAGCCATGTGACCCTGCCCGCCGCAGGAGTAGCACAGCCTGCCTCTCGAAAGGCTGGCACTCCGCTGTGTGCCTCGCACCGCTGAGCCGGTGTCCTGAGGCCGTCTGCGTGGGGGTCTGGTCTGCCTGGACCCGAGAGTCATCCGTCGGCTACCTGCTGCCGAAGACTCAGCTACCTGCCGCCCTGCGCTAGGTCTCGCCGCTGAAGAAGGCTCTGCCAGGAAGCTCTCGATCAGGAGGGCTCGCTCCAGCACTCCCGCCTGGGTCGGAATGCTGAGGGAGATTAGCGATGCCCGAATCTCCTGTCGCAAGCCCTGCTCGAAGGTCCGGGCCCAGAAGAAGGGGTCCCGTACCATGTCGGTCGAGTAGCGAGATAGGTCAGTGAACCTCGCCGCGTACTGAGCGACCGTTATGCTGCCCTGGCGCAGCTGGAGAAGCTCCTGGATGCGCACCGCTCGGAGGGTGGCCGGGACGAACTCAGAGCGGAATAGTCTCTCGAAGTCCGCCCAGAGCAAGGATGCCTCATCGTGAACCTGGAGCATCAGGCTCCACCATCGTCCCGCCGCCGCCTGCAGGAGGCTCGCCGCGAGGATCATCATGAGATCCGCTGGTGTCCTCACTAGCCTAAAGATCCGTACCACCGCCTCTAGCCAGTCCTCGGCGGCCTGGGGGTCCGCCTCACCGCGAAACCTGGGCGGTCGCTGGCTCTGAAACTCATGCAGTGCCCTGAGGCGACGTGTATCGTCAGCGTCTGGTACTGGTAGCATCGGTGGCTCGGCGGGTAAAGCTACCGCCGGTGCCACTACTGGCAAAGGGCCCTGCACCGAGGCCTCGTCGCTCGGTGGGCTGCCGTCGCGCCCTACACTCGGAACCCTAGCTGGCTGTCGTCGCGGGGCCATCCTGAAAAGGAGAAAAAGAGTACCACAGTCAGAACAGTATACCTGGTGAGCTGGCACAAGTAATCACAAGGAAAACTTGAGACTTTCATAAAGCAGATTAGTATACCCGGTGAGCTGACATAAGTAATCACAAAGAAAACTTGAAACACACACGCAATCAATGTTTTCATGCATTAAGTCGGAAATCAGGAGTCAGGGTCCTGGTGTACGGATACGTCGGCCGCCGCACCAACACTGGGCTCCCTGAACTGATAACCACACTCAATACACTAAACACTATTGCTTCATATAGAAAGAAAGGACGATCAGAGTCTGCGGTAGAACCGACCACCTTTGATACCAATTTGTCACGACCCGTCCTCGGGGCCCGTGCCGTGACTACCCCAAGCCTGCCTTCCATAGGCCAGGAGCTGGCGACTAGCACCAAGGCGTAAATTCCCGGTAAACAGGGAAGGCATTGCCTTTATAAGTAACAACCACCACAGAGTCAGCAAGCGGAAAGTAACTACAAGTGCAGAAAAGTAAAGGGGGCTGGAAATACAAGCCCAACTGTAAAGTACAACTGAAAAGTAAAGTACAGCAACTGAAGAAAAGACGGCGGCCTCGTGTCGTCCACTGGCAATCCCACCTGAAGGGTGGGTACAGATAGCCTCCAGGCTCCTCGGGTCCCACGTCCGCTCCGAGCACGTCCCGCCCAGTGGTCCACCTCCCGGGTACCGTCCTGCTCCACGCCCCAACCGCGATCAGCGCTGTCCGTCGTCTGCAACCAACACCATGAAGTGCGGGCATAGCCCGTGCAGGGGTGAGTATAAGCTACTCAGTAAGGACCCCGAGACCCCCGAAGGTCTCCCGAAATCCACAAAGGATATAGCACAAAAGAAAGATGCAATCACGAAGTAACATCTGACTCGACTTAGGTATATGCCCATACATATACCTATGTCCCCAATTCTAGCTCTGCTCAAGAGCTCAAGAACAACTCAATCCACAAAGGAAAGCAAGACTCAAATCCACAAGGAGAGTAAACAGTAAATCCACAAAGGATAGTTCAACACAATCCACAAAGGAGAGTAACATACGATTCAGCTCAACCAGGTATACTTTTTCAGATGACGTCAAAGATGATCACTGATCCATCTAAGTCGTCGGACCCACGAAGGATCGATAGGTACTAACCCCCGCAAAAGACCCACGTAGGATCGGGCTCACACAGAACCTGTAGGCAGTGGCTCACACAGAACCGGTAGTAAGGACCCACATAGGATCGGGCTCACACAGAACCTGTAGCACTGATCCACGTAGGATCGCTGAGTGCAGTAGTCGACGCAGTCCACTGAGGATCTTTGCTCTGTCGTCGCTGCAGTCCACGAAGGATCTCTGCTCTGCCGTCGTCGCAGTCCACGGAGGATCTCTGCTCTGCCGTCGTCGCAGTCCACGGGGGATCTCTGCTCTGTCATCAAAGTCACAGCCAGCGCTAGGGTTCCCGCACATAGCGAGCTCGTTTAGGAGGGTCCGCTCCACGAGCCGAGAGGCTGATACATCAGCTGACACGTAGTCCGAAGTTGATGTATCCAAAAGTTCCGTATCGACAACAGGATCTCAACGCAACAGACGGCGCGTCAATCAGACGTCCGGTCTGAGAGTTATTGGCATTTTCGTCCCAGGGGCCCGGTTGGTTTTTAGGGCAAAACCGACCCGACCGTACTCCGCCTGTATCTGATCCTCGGGCGGAGTATGCCAAAAGTTCCGTCTCACTTAGAGGAAACTACCACAGCTGACGGTACGTCGATCGGACGTCCGTAGCTCAAGTTATGAGCGTTTCCGCTCCGAGGGCCCGGTTGGTTTCGTGTACGAACCAACCCGGCCGAACCCAAAGTCTTTCGAAACGTTGAGTATAATATACCGAAACGACCGTCTCGATCCAAGGATCGCGTAGCCGCTGACGTTTCGTCAATCGGAGGTCCCAGGCCCAAGATATGGGCGAAAGACCGAAGAGGGCCCGAAACGGGGGTTATGGGCCCGGGGCGACCCGGCCCGAACCCCCCCTGGGTCGGCCGAACCGGGTCGGCCCGACCCGGCCGACCGGACCGGCCGGCTCGGCTTCGGCCGAGCGGCCGAACAAACTGCCACGGGTTTGACCCGCGGCTTGGAGAGAAACGCGGCCCCGCGGGGGGGCCGCCTGTCACGCAGACGCGGCCGGGCCGCCGTGTCCGTTCCCAGTTCCGCGCGGCCGCGGAACCGGCCGCCGCCGCCGCGGCTTCAGCCGCGGCGGAAGTTTTCCACGGCGGCGCGCCGGCGACCCGCGCCGCCGCCGCCTTCCGCGGGCCGCCGGAGTTGCTCCGGTGGCCCGTTTTACCTCCCGTCTGCGCCATTGTTCCTCCCGGGACACGTCCTTCACTGCGGAATCAACAAATGGCCCTTGCGTCGTGCTTTTGCCGTCGCCCGCCAAATCCGCACAAAAAGGAAGATCGACGGAGGGTTGCCGGGTCTTGTTCGTTAGACCCGCACCCTCCGCGTTAGTCATAAACAACGGGAGAAACAAGAAACGAACAAATCAACAATTTTAAATAAATTTAAAATTGTTCCGTGATCGGTTCCTTATTTTAAAAGAAATAAAATCACGGGAAAGGAAAAATATTTCAAATCAACCCTTACCTCGCAGCTGTCGTTGCCGAACGAGGGATCGTCGCGGGATTGCTCGTCGCGGAAGAAGGGGGATCGTCGCGTCGTCGCAGTATCCGGCGTCGCGTCGCCAATCTCCAGATCAAGATCAAACGGATTTAATTAATTTAAATCCGTTGATATCGAAATTAAAAAGGGAGAATTCAAACGATTCGTTTCTCACCTTAGTTGCCGAACGAAGATCGGCTGCGGAGGAAGGGGCGTCGCCGAAGAACGTCGCGGGTAAGGCTCGTCGACGTCGCAGATCTCGGTGTGCGTCGTCGAATTCCGGTCGCCGGCGTTCTTCGCGTTCTTCGCGTTCTTCGCGTTCTTCGCGGGGAGAGTGGAGGTCCAGAGAATCTCGCACAATGAGTAATCCTCCAAAAGAAAGAGTTGGTCTTATTTTATTATTTTGCCAACGAACGCAAACGCGTAAGTAACGACCCATCAGTTCGTTGAATTAATTCAACGAGCGAAACAGCCCAATTAATTCACGAAAGAAACAGCCCATTTAATTCACGAAATAAACCGCCCAATTAAATGGTCTGTTAAGAATTAAAGAAAACGCGTCGGTTGACTTTTCAGTTACTTTGACGGGTTTTCGCGGGTGCGTTACTTAGCGAAAGAAACGGCGGGGCTCGTGCGGGCCCCACCGCACAAATATCCTACCAAGGGGGTAGGATATTTTCTGGATAGCATCCTATCCAGTTCAACTCAGTTCAAGCCGCCCTTAAGTGGCTTCATGTGGCTTCCAAGCAGCTTAAGTGAAATAAAATAAAGTTGTCGCACAAACTTTATTTTATTTCTGACTTAAAGCCGCAAAATTTAAAAACCACGTCTGAGCAAACGCAACTCCAGAAGAGGCGTTTCTAAGCAAATACCAGCGCTGCGATTTCATCGGTGCCCTCAGAATTCGATTCCGGGCACCGGTTCAAAAGATAGAAAAACCCGCTTGTCCGTTCACTGAACGTACCCGAGCCAAACTTCGGAAATTGATTCCGGGCACACCGGGCCTCGGAATCAGGTGCCGTCTGAAGCTGCGCTCTTGAAAAATTTCAAAGAAAATTAAGAAAAAAAATTTCCATGAAATTTGCGGGTCTTTACAATTGACTAACGATATTTAATATATTTAATATGTATACATACATCAAACACAAGAACTATGTGATGAATAAGTCATATCTTACAGAAATAAAATTTAAAAGAGAAAAACCCTTACCTTATGTATGAAATTGTTATGAATATTTACATAATATAATGAATAATAAAATAAAAATAATTAATTATTTAATTCAAAAACTTTTAAACTAATATTTTGTTTATTTTATGTTTATTTAGTTCATTTAAGACCATTACGATGAGTTATATTGTTTAATATTATTTTTATGGGAGCATTCATTTCATGCTTTTAAAGATAATTCGATTTTATATAATTATGAGAGTTTTCTAAAATGGGAATAACTTCTACCAATGAGAATTTATTTAGTATTATTGAAAATATAGAATCCAAAATGGACTCATATATCAATTAGTGATATGTTATGGTGAAAAATTATTTCATAAAATATTAGTTAAAATTTATTAAATTATTTTTGCGGGTTTTATAACCATAAAAAACAAGTATAATTTCATTTAATAGTATGATTATATACTGGTTATATATTATTAAATAATTTTAAATACAAATAATATTTTCTTTTTAGTGATAATAATGATTTTATGACTATCCATGATGATAGAAATGAAAAACCAATATTTATGATTCATGTAGATGATTAATCAAAACCTCTTGAATGATGTTTTTATTTTTACATTAATTGTAGAAGAGAAGAGACATGATGTTGGGTATCACATTTCAATATGAAAATTTCACTATTTTTATGACACTTGCATTAAAATTACACTTTGTATATAGTATGAGAGGGAAGGAAAAAATTAAATAAATTAATGGATATAGAGTCAGGGAATTACCTATTTAGTGTCGTCTCCATGGTAACCTCAATAATGAACTTTTAAATGATCTTATGGTAAGACAAGTGAGACCAGGATGTTTGAAAGATGTTTGGGAGTTGAAATTTTCATAATATAAAAAATCTATAATTTTTAGAAGGTAAAATGATTACGGGTGGTGAGGGATGGTTTTTATATTGAAAATGAGATCCATTTTATGAAAACAATCTTGTAATTATGACAATTATAACACTTATTTAGAATAATTATTTATTTTTATCATTTATTAATAAAATAATCGGTGCGTCATCATTTTATAATTAATACAAGATATTATATATTCATTAATATTTAAAAATAAGATAACATAATGTATATATAAATTTTACCCTTAAAAATAACATATATAGTTTAATATATCTTCTAAATGACAGCATATTAAAAAAAAAATTTCTTACTATAATTATAAATGTGGTATTGTGGAATTTTCCTTATTTTAAATAATATCACATTAATTTTTAGGGAGTATTGTCCATTATACAACTGAAAAAAATCATTTATGTTAATGTTATAATATAAATCATGAAATAATATTCTCGATTGTTTTAGGGCCATTTTTGAGTTCTTATCAGTAAATATACCCAATTTACCCTTTTTAGATGTCTAAAAAAATAACAAGGTTACTATTGATATAGTTTAATCATAAAATATAAATTTCAAAGAAAAATGGTAAATCTAAATCCAAGTATCACATTAACTTTTCAATATAAAAAATAGAAAATTTTTAGAATTTAATTTCAAATTAATTCCAAAAAATGCAATAAAAAACAAATTTATGGAAAAATGCATTTTTAGGCAAAAAAATGTACATATATGAGAATAAGTTAAAATGATGATTAAAATATTATAAATTATATTTTTTATAGATATATATAATTTAATTTTCATTGAGAATAAATTCAAATCAGAACTAAACTTTTAGTATTATAAAATTGATTTTTTAATAAAAATAAAAAAAAAATCACTATTCAATAGAAAATAAATATTTTCAGAATATTATCAAAAAATCACCCTAATATATTTTTTTATTAAAATTTTGAAAATAAAGGTCATTTATTCCAATAGAATTTATTAAATTTTCATAAATTTTATTTAAATCATGTGAACCATCAAATGGAGATAAATTTAACTTTTAGAAAATATAGGTTTTTATGTCTAAAATAAAATATATTCTTATCTTATTCCTATTAAAGAATTTATATAAATGATAAAAAATTATTGAATATGAAATATATAGATTTCATAATGTGTTTAATACTATTCATTCCCTCCAATTTATGGATACATTATAACAATAATAATATTTTAGTGTTTATTTTAGTTGGGTGTTGTGTGAAACGTATCCCATCAATGATATTGAATTTATTTTCAAATTGACATGATCTATAATATAAGGGTCTTAATTATAACCTAATTTAATAAATTTCATCTATTAAATATCTAAATTTAATATTGAAAATAAAATTGTGATACATGAAAATTCATCTTTGAGAAAACTATTTTGTAAATTGGGTTAATAATAAATCCTCTAAATAATAAAAAAAGGGAATACCATGATAACAAAAAAATATTTATTTCAATAAGATAAAATAGTGAAATGTAATAATATGGATATGTATGAAAAATCATGCTATCAAATTCTCATGTAGGGTGATAAATAATATGGTCATTATAAACATAATTATCAAAAAAACATAAATATGTGATTGGTTAAAAGGTCATTGATTTCATCGAAGGAAAAAAAATAAATTGATGGTTTTTTTATTCCAAAATACATTTAGGTTTTATTTTAATATTCATCAGATACATTTTGAAAATAATCATAACTTATTCCATTCTTTGTCATAATCTCATCCTCTAGTTGTGTATTGATATATCTTTACATCATTTCTTAAATATAGATGCAAATATTTGAGAAAATATTAATTCTAGAAGAACAGTCATGAATCATAAGTTCAAAAAGTCATTTCTTTATCCTTTAAATTTTTAATGAAACCCAAATATTTAGAATATTTTATCCAAAATTAGAAATCATACCTTAATCATAATCAATAATACC
The DNA here is from genome assembly GCA_963277665.1 of Viscum album. Lineage (NCBI taxonomy): Eukaryota > Viridiplantae > Streptophyta > Magnoliopsida > Santalales > Viscaceae > Viscum > Viscum album. Next base: position 1,759,195,904 of record OY728152.1, read on the forward strand.
CTTATTCCATTAAATATTTAGTTAACATTAAGACTCATCCATAATATGGCTGTATAAATTCAAAGAAACAAAATATATAAGTAAGGTCATTAAACATAAAATATAAACATAACATTAGATTCCCAAAATCACATAATGTAGCTCCTATTTTCAAACACCAAATATTTGAATAACTAGATCACCTTGAATACATAAAGAAAACGTAAATTCATAAAAAAAAATTAATGATGAAATAATGTAGTAAAATCCTTATATGTCCCAGGATTATTATTAACATAATATCATAACCTACTTCTCAAATAAAAAGGAACAAACACTTTATTCCCATTGAATGATGAATGTTTTTGTCTCATGAAGTGGTCTACAATTTTCCACCCATGTTTTTGATCAAGATACACCATACAGATAAGGATATTTCTTATAACCTGAGTCAGCTATCCCAGTATGGTTACAAGTTTTCCATATCTAGTTGTACCACTAGATCCATGATGATTATATTTCATAGGGGAAAAATAAAAACATTGATTACATTCTTCAGTAAAATTACCAATCCGTTTTCAAGGTACCATTTTTTTTAAAACATCATATACTAGATTAGAACATATCATAATGAAAAAATGTATAATATCAAAACTAATTAATTTATTAATATAAATTAAAAATAATGTTATAAATAATATATAAACAATACGATTAGTTTGTTGGTATATATTTACAAATAATTTAATATGATTTGAATATCAAATAAATGTTTTCCTTAATACAGTTCCCATATTTTCTATAAAACATTCTCTTATACCAAATATAGAGACACCATCCCCAGTAGCTCAGAATTGATGCCATAAATTTTTACATTGGTACTATTTAAAATAGGCCACATCCCAATGAATCAAATAGTTCTATAGCTTTGAAAAACTAGATAAAAATATAATATTTACATTACGATATAAAATTTAATACAACATAGAAACTCTATTAGATAATTTTATATTCTTACATATTATCGAAACATGTCGATCAGAAAACACATCTTTGTATCTTGGGGAAAAACTTAATAAAGGGATGTGCTTATATGCTCAATAAGATTATTAATACAATGGAATATATCACAATTAACAATAAATAAAAATTTAATGATAATTACTAAAACACATCTTCCATAAAAACATTTTAGTTCTTACAATATGGTTGTAATAATAGCTTGTAAAATAATTCATTATAAGTAATATTATGAGAATGAATATTAACCTCCATTATATTACTATTAGAATAATCAAATATATTATTAATAAATATTACTATAATTAAGAAATGGATAATTATGGATATCTAAAACATATCATTGTGGATTCGTACCTAGTATCTAATATTGGGAAGGTTTCTTGCCAAGAATCTTAGAAAATTGTAACGCCTCATACAAAACCATATATAGTTTGCCCAATGAAATCTACTGATACCGCAAAGTGATATAGTGGGCCTCACCCATCACATAAAATTTCTAATAAATTATTTATATGAATGGTGTGGAACCTAATCTATATATAAATTCATATTTCATCAAGCTTATATAATTTAAATAATTTCTTGAATAAGTAAACATAAAAATAAACTAACCGAAGTAATATTTTACCAAGAGAGTATATCCCAAGTAAAATTGATCATAAACCACACATTACAATATAAAATATGGTTCCATATGAAATCTTCCTCAATTATGCATAATATAAAATATAGGGTGTTGATATATAGGGAAAATACTCTAACCAAAGCATTTGAAAATCTCTCGAGTGAAATACCATTTTTACAGTGGAATCATTTATTTAAAAAGTAGCACAATTATAAAATAAAAATACTATTTGAAAATAACATTTGTAACATCTAAATTATTCTAGAAAACGTTTTGGAATTATGAAAGAAGGAAAATAATCTCATTCCATAAATGTTCAGAATGAAAAAATAATTTTAAAATAAAAAATGAAACATTTAAAATTGGGTTTTTGAAATAATGTGCGAGTGTTAACCAAATGAATTAATTAGGTGTATTAGATATAAATACATGAAAATTTGGAACTAAAACATATTATTATAAATTTTCATTTCACACATAATTACATCATTTCATAATCAGCATAGTATATATTTAATCCAATAAATGGAAATTGGGGTAAAAATATTGTTATAAATATGTAAATAGTCCACCTGTATGCACCATGAAATTAATTATCATCAAATAAAATGTTCATAGCATGAATCTAAATATATTTATGATATTATATTAAAAATGGAAATATACATGACCCACACACAAGGAATAAGTTGTAGTACCACTAGTTTGATGTATGTGACCCTTATATATTTTTATGCATATGAATTTGTTGGGAATGGTTTGGGAGAGTTTTATGGAGTTTTTAACGATTTTGATAATATATGGAGGATGTTTTTAAGGGATCATAGTATGAGAATGGATAGGGTAAACCGTGTTAGAATCCCTGGTAACTGTGCGATATTCCATTGTTTGGATAGTATAATCTTCATTGTTGGTGCACGATTTGTCAAACCGTACGGGCTAACCGAGTGGCCCATTAAAATGGGTTTTTAAATGGGGTTAGTCAGTATTCCCTCTCTCATAAAATTTTATTCTCTCATAAGAGCCTTACATGTTATTTTTTCCTCTTAGGGGATATGGGTGCTATGCTACTCATTTATGAAGTGATCTCAAGGGTTTTCTATGGGGTAGAAAGGCGGTTCATATCGGGATGTATTCACTCTTGTTTTCATTGTGGTTTCCTCTAGATCTTCTTCAATACATATTTTTGTGCTCTATATCTATATATTTTATATGTAGATCTTTGGTTTTTTTCCTTATGTAATGATCATAATGCTTGATGATGATAGAGAAGGATATCTAGAGTTGTTTTGGTGGGGAGTTTTCCCAGATTTGTGGTGTGGTTTCTTGTTGGTGGATTTCACTGGAACCTAGTGGTATATGGATTTTCTACCAAATAATATTTATTATAACTTGTGTCCATGGTTGAAATTAAATTATTTTTCCAAAAATTAATTTTGATTATGATTTCAAAATCTTGTTCGAAACCCATTCGGTGACGATTTGGGGATTTTCGGTAGATGGGATTTTATAGCAAGAGGGGTTTTGTTTTGTTATTTTAAAATGATGGTTTTAAAATCAACAATGGTTTTAATTATGGGAAATGTCTTATAAAATATCATTTTCAACATATATGTTGTTTTACTGAAATCTAATATTTCAAGGATGATTCTTCAAGGGATTTATTGATTATGAAAAGTTTATTAGCATGTTGTTGTGGACATGGTGTGTTAAATTCATGGTTATTGGGTTGTTAATATTATGATCCTGATTGGAATGATGTGAACTGGGTGGGAAGTACCACTATAAAAATTGAATGGAGAGTGGATAAAAGGTTCACAATAAAGCATCAGTGGGTAAGAAGTACCATATGATTGTGAAAGGTAGTAAACGAGTTTTGACATGAAGTGCCACCATGACTTTTTTCATTGTTTAGTGTTTCTATGAATGTTGAAAATTTTAGTGATAATGTGGAGTGGTGAAATGGATTATGGAATGGATATATATATTTCCCTTGTTTTCTAAGAAAAAGGTAAGGGTGGATAGAAAAGGGTGTGTTTGGCACGACATAATTTTTGAACAAATGTTTGGTTAATATGATCTATTTTATATAATTATTTTAATGGTTTTATGCTAATGGAGGTTTATGGAAGTCATTATGGGAAATCCTACATAATATTGGTACTCACCCCTTGAGTTGGCACTTGGGTGATATTTTAGATGTCATATTCTGGGGAAAAGGTTAGGGTAGTGTATCTCAATTTTCTAGTGGTTCATCATGATTCCTAGATGGTATGGTTGTGAATGGATCATGGTGCATAGTGTGGATCCATGGAGCATGTGATGGTTTCATTTTGGTGTGTTTATTAACTATCCCACTTGGTCCTCAGATTATGGAAATTGTGGTTGTTGAATAGTACTTTTTGTTTTGTTGAGTTGTAAGAAATTGTTGGTATCCATTTTGTAGTGTTGGTATGATACACCGTGTTTATTTGATTATATTTATTATAAAGGAAAAATATTACCTAATAGTTCTTGAAGCCCAATGATTTTTATCCAGCCATTGGAACCATTGGAATGATTATTAATTCCTAGTTGTACCTCACCTCTTTCACATGAAAATAATGTAGTGGTAGTATCTTACAAGTGGTAACAGTTTGTTTGGACATTGTTTTCCAAGAGAGATTAGTTGTTTGGTCCATTGGAATTTATTTTAAGTCCTGGTGTGGACATTCTCTCTTTCCCTATTCTATGATTCAGGATGGTAGAATCATGTAGAACTGTCTAACTTGAAATGTATGTCATAAAAGGATGTAGCAAACCCTTTTATGTTGAACCTAAAGTTACCATGGTGATGGGTATATAAGTATTTTAGAGAAACATATAGAAAATAAAAATATCATTGTCGTAGGTGTAGTCAATGAGATGATCATGACATGCATGGTAGAAATTAATTCCCACTAGGATTCAGATATCATTGGGGAATAATGTTTTACGATTTGATATGAATGTGTGGATTTTGAAAAATATGAATTGGGTTTCAAAATAGAAAGATTTGAATCATGGATCCTTGTGGTATTTTGAAAATGTGTCAACTTTTAAAACACAGTAGATTATTCAGAATAGTGTAACATGGGAAATGTGATGTTTTGGGAATCATGGTTGTGATACTATTTCTATAATTGAATTTCAAAATTTTTTTCCATTTCATTTAATGGGAGTGGGACTAATGGTTGTTTTATTATTAAGAGTAATGGAACCAGGTAGGCATTGATGTGACCAACTAGAGGAAGATGTTGAAAATTTGGTTGCACCTAAGCCATATGTGAACCATCAATTAGTGCATAGTATAGATCATGATTTACATGTTGTGGAATGTGGGAATAAATAGGATGAACAAAAGCATTTTTATCGTCATATTTTGTTTCATAATATGAATTTATCCAAAAATACGAGTGATTTTGAGCCAAAAAGGACAGAAGCATTGAATCATCAAATGAATAGGATATTTGAATTTTTTGGAACACCGGTAGAGATGAAAGTGAAGTTAGCCACATACCTGTTGGGAGATATTTCCCTTCAGTAGTGGGAGATATCAGTCCATGCTAGGACGAACCAATGTTTGATATGGTAAGGTTTTCAGGAATATTTAATAAAACAATTCTACCCTCAAACATTCATGAATTTAGTGTAAAATGGATTTATTCAGTTTTAAGTGGGAAAACCGTTCATTAATGGACTAAGAGGCTATTTTTATGAATAAAATGTTGTCTTTAACAGAGGTGGTGGGTAGTACATCATTGAAGGAAAAAATTTTATAATCCTGAATGAGGCAGGAAATTCATTCAACGATAGTGGTGTTGTGTATAAATAAATACACAGAAATGGGGAATAGAGTTATAATAGTTGAGCAGGATTTTTTGGGTACTAAAGGTGGAAGATGTAAGAAGGTACTAAGGGGGAATAGTGGGAACTCGAATGCTGGGTTCAAGAATAACAGGGACACTTATTTATAGGATTGGAGTATGACTTTGAATCTAATGGCTGGATCGGTGAATATTCCTATGAATCCTCAGAGTAAGATGGGATTTTTTAAGAGTATCTAAGAGACACATCAAGATTTATTGTATAGAAAAACGTTGATAAATTCATAAATATAAGTAAATGGGTCATCATCTATGGTATTTCCATAATGCTCCATGGTCATTTGATCATGACACTCTTTTGGGGTCACAGGTGTCCTATGCCTCGACGAGATGGGGGAAGCATCATACTCCTCATCAGTAGAGATGAGTTATTCATGGTGATTCTAGAAATACCATGATACCATAGAAGTGTAATAATGATAAGAGTTTGGTAGGCATGAATTTGATTGGTATGAACATTTTGTGATGGGTGATCAGTCATGACCATCCACGGTGTGATGTATGGGTGTTGTTATTTCTACATTGATTCAAGATTTGATTGATACAGGTGATTCCCATTATTTTATTACATCTTGTGCTATTAATTTTAAAGGATTATATATGTAAATGATTCCTTTTATTTTAAAACATCAAACACCTCTGGGTCAAAAAGAGATTTGATCCTTCCTATGTAGAGCATGTTGGGTAGTTGTGGATGGAAAGGAATTTTTGTGGGATTTTTTAGTTCTTGTGGTGGATTATTATGATATAATAATAGGAATAGATTGGTGGGTAATTATTATTTCCCACACAGTTTTCTATGTGTGAATTGTTATTATTATGATGGGTGATGTCATTAAAATCCTCTTTAGAGTGGAGAAGCATGAAAAGATGTGTGCAACAGATTTTTTGGCAGCAACTATTGGGACGATCATGTACTAGTTAGCAGCTTTTTCTTTGGCATTAGTGGATAGTGATGAGAAGAGTGTTCTTCCAATAGTTGTGGACCATTTTTTGGATGTCCTTCCTGATGAATTCTTAGGGTTTCCACTAGTGAGATATGTATATTTTACGAATGATATATTTTGGAGGACCAATTCAAGATGAATTATATCTTACTATATGGCTCCAGTATAATTACTGGATTTAGATGATTCATGTGACAAGTTAGAGAGAAGGGGTGAATCTGGCCTAGAACATCTCTATGGGCATCGCTACTATTTTTTATGTGTGAGGATGGAACCCTACATCCATGTATATATTATCATAGACTTAACCAAGATACAATAAAAAATTGATATCCAATTCCATGCATTGATGATATTCTTGACTAGTTGACGGGAGCTTTGTGGTTCTCCAAGATTGACTTCTGGTCAGGATATAATCAATTGCAGGTGAGGAAGGGTGATATTCCCAAAATAGTTTTTAGATGTATACATAGTCATTATGATTATGTGGTTATACCCCTTAATCTAACGAATTCACTAGCAGTGTTCATGGAATTGATGAATCAGATATTTAAAAAATATCTAGATTCATTCATGGTGTATTTTTTGAGGATATATCGTTGTATTCAAGGACAATGGTGGATCATGAATTGAACATGGTGATACTTTAAGGGGTCTTGAGGGATTATCGGTTGTATAAATAATTGTCAAAGTTTGGCTTTTGGATACATGAGGTTCATTTATTTGGCCAAATTATTTCTATGAAGGGTGTTTTTGTTGATCCAAAAATGTTAGAGGTTCTTATAACCTAGCAACTGCCATTGAATGCTTTCGAGATACAATGTTTCCTTAGTATAGTTGGGTAATTTTTGCATTTTGTACACGATTTATAATTATTGGCCTCACCAAACTTTCCTCTAACAATGAGTAATTTAACATTTCAATGGGATGATTAGTATCAGAAATTTTTGGATGAAATAATGGTTTTCCTTAAATCATAATTGTTGGCACCGGAAAACGAATCCCCAAAATTTTTCCAAATGCTTCCATACATGATCCAAGATCGTTTTCCATTTCGCAAGCTTCTATTTGGTAGTTCGTAGGGCTCCAACAAAGTTACGAATTAGGAGTTATGGACATTTGAAGTTTGGCTAGAAAACTGGTTCGCAAAGCCCATTCGTGAAACCGCCTCCGTGATTGCGGAGCACCGCTGCGATGTAATGAGGCGAGAGGCTCCGCGAACCCATCTAACGTTCACGATGCGTGGCGATGACCCGCCACAATGCAGAGGGGGAGGTAAAGCTCCGCGAAATCCCTGATGTTCGTGAACCCACCGCGATGCTCCAGAGGCGGTACCTCTCTGAGATCGAATTTGTCTTTCGCGAGCCCCCCGTGAAGCTCCGGAGGCGGTACCTCTCCGCGAACAAATTTGACATTCACGAGCGCACCGCGAAGCACTGAAGGCAGCGCGGGAGTTCCGCTTCGCAGTGCCCCTTGCCAATAAATACCCAGCTCACCCCCTTCTCCGAATGGACGGCCACGGCCAATTTTCCCCTTGGGCGGCCGAGCGGAGCTCCGCATTGCGGCTCCGCGAAGCCATGCTCTGTGAGCGGCTTCCTTCGCGTTGTTGCTCCATGAGACCATCCTCCATGAGTCCATGCTCCGCGTGCCCAATGCTCCGCGATGCTGCTCCACGAGACCATCCTCCGTGAGACCATGCTCTGCGAGACCTCTTCGCTCTGCAAGACCCCTTTGCTCCGCGAGACCCCTTTGCTCTGCGAGAGACCATTGCTCCGCGAGGCCATGCTCCGGGATGCTACTTCGCGAAGACCTATCCTTTGCGAGGATCCTGCCTTCACCCCCACCAGTCCATACCGCGGGGGATACACCCCCTCACCCCCGCTCGGGGATAGTGTTGGGCGGCGGTCACAACCCTCCGGGTTGGTCCCTTCGCTACCGTCACAGACCCCCATGAAAAATGGAGAGTCACACCACAAAATTTTTCGGCCGGGATGTCGGGATTTTCCATTGTGCCCTTATGAAATCCCACCTTCCACCTATGGAACACCATGATTTTAGACATTCCTCCACACACCATGAAACACCTTGAGTTGATGTATTCCTATTGGTTCATTTACTATGTCGTGAGTTGGGGTTCTCATCATCAATTCCCCAAGTACCTTGAGTCGAACCATTCCTCAGGCATCTCCTCCAAACCCTATCACTTGGATCCTATGCCAGGTTGAACCAGAAAGGGCCTCCCTTGCATAAGTCCCAACACCAACCATTTCTAGGCATCTTCTACCTAACAGTCCTTTCTACATGACTCTAAACTGTATTAATCCCTATGTCCCAAATATAGGATGCCTCTTGCTCCAATCAAGAGATTCCTTATGCTCCTAGTATAAGAATCCAATAGTCCTATCTATATGACTTTAAACTGTAGTACACCCTATGTGCCAGTCATAGGATGCCTCTTACTCCAAATGAGAGATGCCTTATGCTCCTAGCATGAGATGCCAACAGTCATTTCAACACGAATCTAAACTGTAGTGATCTCCCAATGTTCCAAACATAGGTTGCCGCTTTTCCTATACAAGAGATGCCTTATGATCCTAGCATGAGATGCCAATAGTCCAATCTACATGACTCTAAACTGTAGTATTCTCCCTATGTTCCAAACATAGGATGCCTCTTTCTCCAAATAAGAGATGTCTTATGCTTCGAGCATAAGATACCTAATGTCATGATTATAGTGGCATAATTTCAAATCCCCTAGGTACTCTCCCTCTTGTGAACCAGTGCATAATTGAAGGACTAAACTCACCATTGAGTTGGGATGCCCTCATGTGCGGACCTGTGGAAGACATTATGGGCAACTTCCTACCGTAAGCCCCATTCACCATTGTCGCTCCATAGCGGCACGTGGGAAGCTTCCAAGCGTAAGCCCCATTCACCATTACTGCTCCTTAGCGGCACTCGGGCTTCTAAGTGTAAGCCCCATTCACCATTGCTGCTCCTTAGCAGCACCAAGGCAGCTTCCTAGCTTAAGCCCCATTCACCATTTCCACTTCATAGAGGCATTCGGCCATCATCCAAGCGTAAGACGAATTCACCATTGCCGCTCCATAGTGTCATCCGATTAGCTTCCTAGCATAAGCCCCATCCACTATTGTGATCCTATTCAGCGGTAAGCCGTGGAAATCCTCATCTAGTGGTAAGCCGTTGCGACCCCATGTAGCGGTAAGCCATTGCATCTTTATTCAGAGGTAAGCCCTTGCGAACCCATTCAACGGTAAGCCTTTTACATCCCCATCCAATGGTAAGCCGCTGTGACCTATCCAGTGGTAAGCCGTTTGGATCCCATCCAACGGTAAGCCTTTGAAACCACCAATTGGTGGTAATCCATCATCAAGAGAACTACGTGAACTTTGATTCCCTACCATGGGGATACATAGGAAGCCTCCATAAGGCTCAAGCCCAAAACTAGCGTAATCCTTTTCCTTGGGCCTCCATCCTGGAGTAAGTCCCAACACCATGGGCCACCTAATGCATAAGCCCCTCTTCGCTTCTCATGGACGTATCCTTCGCAACGTGATCGTTAGGTCCCTACAACCTCTTGTTTCTCACACCGACCATGACTCACGTGGGCTTAGAGTGAGCACCGACCTCAACCCCAAACATTTGAACTATGAGGCCTTTGATCCATGTCAAGGCATGGTACGTAGGAAGCCTCCACGAGGTTCAAGCCCACCACTCAGTCGTTTATTAACGTCGAGTTCCACCTTTTTAAATACGAGGTCTTTGATCCATGTCAAGGCATGGTACGGAGGAAGCCTCCATGAGGTTCAAGCCCACCACTCGGTTGTTTATTCACGTCGAGTTCCACCCTCGTCCAGCATGACGTTAAAATTCATGCCCTCGTCCAGCATGATGTTAAACTGTATTCCCTTGTCCCGCTTGACATTAAATGGCCCAACCCTTTGAACTACAAGGAATTTGATCCATGTCAAGGCATGGTACGTAGGAAGACTCCACGAGGTCCAAGCCCACCACCACTAGGACCCTCCTAGTCCTCCTTTTTCACATTGGTTCGCCGATGAAGCCCACATGAACTACGTGGTCATTGATCCATGTCAAGGCATGGTACGTAGGAAGCCTTCCTAAGGTTCAAGCCCAACAATCATTGGACCAGACCGTCTCCTTGTCGGTGTGCCAAGCCCCCCCCCCATTTTCACCCGAACTACGAGGACTTTGATCCATGTCAAGGCGTGGTACATATGAAGCCTGCCAGAGGTTCAAACCATCTCCCATTGGACCAAGGTCCCTCATTTACGTCGGTTTTCCGACACCCATCGCCCATCATTTATTCACATCAGGGTTCACTCTCATTCAGCATGACGTTAAACTGTATTCCAGTCCGACGACAAGCCGTTGTGTCCAATCTGAACTACGAGGACTTTGATTCATGTCAAGGCATGGTACGTAGGAAGCCTTCCCGAGGTTCAAGCCCAGCACTCATCGGACCAAGGTCCACCTTCACTTCGTTTCACTGAAGATTCTCATCGGAACAAGGTCCACCTTCACGTCGGTTCGCTGACGATGCTCATCGGACCAAGGTCCACCTTCACGTCGGTTCGCTGACGATGCTCATCGGATCAAGGTCCACCTTCACGTCGATTCGCTGACGATGCTCATCGGACCAAGGACCACCTTCACGTCGGTTCACTGATGATTCTCATTGGACCACGGTCCACCTTTACGTCGGTTCATTGGCTACATCCATCGAGCCATGTTCCACTTTCACGTCGGTTCACCGGAACCATCCTGAACTACGCAGACTTTGATTCCCTGCCACGGGGATACGTAGGAAGCCTCTTCAAGGCTCAAGCCCAACCTCACTGTTTCCCATGCGATGGTCCCATTTAATTCCCCCTCTAATTCATTCATACATTCATCACCAATCCTGATTCTCACCCGGGCCACCACAACCCGGTGGGATCATGACATCCACCTCCTCGCTGCTCCTAGCGGCGCATGGGCCGCTTTCCACGTGTAAGCCCCATCATATCTCCGGGTCGTTGTCCTATGTGTACACCCCGATTCATCACCATTTTCCCCTCTAGGGATTTCACCACCTCGAATCCGTCCTCATTGGATGTTCTGATCACTATTATTTTGTCTCTGCAAGACGTTAAACTCGCGGCCTACCTCGTGATAAACATGAGATGCCTGAGGAAAACCTCGGACGGTACGCCACTGGCGTAACCGTCTTTTAAAGACGATAAACATGCTGCATACCCTGTTTTAAACACGGGAAGTTGAGGAAAACCTCAGATACATGTCTCGGGTTATGCACCCTTGATATGCCCTCTCATGAGGAAGAATACAGGTTCCCCAATGTCCATGCACCTAGAGATGCCCTGACATGCCTGATTTTGCCGTCTACTCCGGCCGAAGGTCGCTACCATGTCAATACCCTATAGAAAGTCTTGACGGAAGTAGTGTAATTAACTGTCATCCATGAAGATATGGCACTAGGAATGAGATTCACGAACAACGCATTAAATCTATGAGGGATACCCGGACTAGGTCACGAGTTCTGAGGAGGAATCCACAGAAGGAATAACCGACATCCCATCATCCCGTTTCGATCAAGGAGTAGACGTACCTGAACAATGAACGAATGTCGCCCACCTTGGGAAAGCGGGAATGTGGGGAAATAGTTGTGCTTCCTCCACAGATGGATGTGCGCGCCCCATCGAAAGCGTCGGAAACAGTAACAAATTAATATTTTTCCAAAATCCGGTTAATTGTATCGAATTAACTGTTACATATCAGGATCTAGGTTGGGGTGTGTTCTCTTGCAATAGGATCATGTGGTTTCATATGGATCATTACAATTATGATTCATGAGATGAACTACTGAACACGTGATTTGGAATTGGCGGTAGTGGTGTATACTTTGAAAATGTGGCGTCATTATCTCTTCTGTGAGAAATATATGATGTTTACCGATCTAAATAGTTTAAACATTATATTCTCACAATGATATATGAACATAAGGAAAAAGAGTTGGATTGAATACTTACGAATGTTTGATTTTTACTTAATGTACACACAAGGTAAGGGAAATTCAGTGTTAGATGCATTAAGTAGAAAATCATTTTCCCAATAGGTGAAACAAGTATTAGATTAGTGTAAGTTGAAGTAGTTCATAGCCAATGTGCATTTAGAATATGAAGAAGGGGTGATATAGTGGTCTACTTTCCGATTTTTTCGGTTCCATAATTGTTTGGTTTGCATACAGTTGCCCAGAAATATGATTTTGAGTGTATGAAAATGAGATAGAAACTAAATGGTGGGGAGACCACTAAATGTTGGGAACTGAATATGAATTTAGTTTTCTATTTTTTAGAATCAAACCATGGTACTAGTGGAATGACAGGAGGAACATCACAGGGTTTAACATCATTACATGTGGGATGTCCTTCATAGAATCTAGAAGATGTATAAGATATTGAAATTGTAATTTTGGTGGGATGGTATAAAAATGAATGTTGATGACCATTTTTTAATATGGTTGAGTTGTCAGTAAATTAAGGTTAGGAATCAGTGGTTTGTACGGATGTTCCAATCCTTGCATATTCTAGTGTTGAAGTGGGAACATATAGAGATGGATTTTGTGTCATTCCTCCTCAGAACATTTGAGAATCATGATTCCATATTGTGATTGTGGTTTGTCTCATAAAGCTGGAACATTTAATTCTGATTTAGAAATCTCATAAAGTGAGGGATCTACCCAAAATCAATATTCTAGAAGTCAAAAATAGGTATGGTGTTACTGTTTCATTTTGATCTGATAGAGATCATAGGTTCACATATGGTTTTTGGAAATCCTTATTTCAAGCCAGTGGGTCAAAGTTGACGATGAGAATGGTTTATCATCCTCATATGGATGGCCATGTAGAGAGGATGATAAAAACATTGGACGATATGATAAGGGATTTTGTGGAAGATTTTGGTGATTCATTGGAATAAAACTTACTATTAATGGAGTTATCCTATAATAAATGTTATTATTCCTCAATTCATATGACTCTATTTGAGGCATTGTATGGGAATTCATGTCAATCTCCAATATGTTGGGTGGAAATTGGGGAGACTTCAATAATTGGACTGATCCATGTCCAACATACTATAGAGGAGACCATTTTGATCAAAAAGAGGATGAATAAGGCTCAAAGGCGTCGTAAATCTTATGTGTACCATCATTGATGAACTTTGACATTTCAAGTGGGTGATGAAGTGATTTTTGAGGATCTATTATAGGTTAGGACATTAATAGTTTGGAATGTAGGGTATGTTATCTTTGAGGTATATTGGGCATTTTGAGATACTTAAGCAAATTATAGTGGTGGATTATCAGATAATGTTTCCACCACAGTATTGTATAGTGAACAATTTGTTTCATGTATTTGGATGTTGGAAAAGTATTAGCTGAGTCGTCATCATGTGATTCGTTGAGATCAAATTGAACTATATTGGGAAGTTACCTCGGTGCACATGAGAGTGTGGGTTGTGGATTGGAAAGAGAAATTTGTGTCTGGTTATAGCTTAAATCTAGTTTTGGTTTTGGGGTAACAAGTTCATATTCAGGAGGAGACTTGGTAATGGGAGAAAGAGATTGTCAGATAATGGCTTGAGCCTTCTCCGTAGAGTGGTGTTTATCTTCTTCCATGGGATTGAATGCCTAATGGTGGGGAGAATGTTGAAACCCTGGTTTGATGTAAGTGACCCTTGTTTATAAAATTAAATGAAATCAATGTGTTTGGGAAAGGTTTGGGAGAATTTGGCGGACTTTAGAATTGTTTTGGAAATATTTAGAGTCATTTTTAAGAGAGTGTGGTTTGAACATTGTTAGGGGAAACCATATGAGAATCCCAAGTAATCAATTTGACACTATTTGGACAATAGAATCTACACAGTTACTGCATGGTTTTCCAAACCGTGTGAGATAACCGGGCATGCCCTCTAACAGGATTGGTCAGGATTTTCCTTAAGATACCCATTCCCTCAACCATACGAACCCTACATGGTATTTCATCTTCTAAAGGTCTAAGGGTACTCCCCACACATTTTGTAAGGTAAATAAATGTTTTTCAATGTCTTTTGAAGGATGTTAATCTAAGGTATGTATCATCACATGGTTACATTGTGGTTTCCTCTAGATCATCTATCATTCGTCTCTTGGTTTTCTAGATCTACATCCACTACCTGTAGATATATGGTTTTTTTCTTAGTTAATTATTTTAAGGCTTTGTAATTATAGTTAATTATATCTAATGTGTTATTGGTGGATAGTTTTCCGGGATTTGATGTGTGGTTCCTTGTTGTTCGATTTGACCAGAACCATAATGTAGGTGGCCTCACTCTCGACTCCACTTTACTATAACATTAGGACTTGGATACAATTATCCTATTTATCATGATATTAATTATTATTATGATGTGGGAATCATGGTGGAAACCCATTTTGGAATGATTTTTTGATTTGGGGTAAAATGGGATATTGCTAAAAAATTTGTTTTGTTGTGTGATTTTAAAATATTGATTTTTGATTTCATAATGGTTACAATTATAGAAATTTTTTTATGCAGAATAATTTCAAAAATAATGTTGTTTTATTGAATTTTTATATGGAATGGATGAATATTTGAGAGATTTATTGAATATAAAATGGTTATTGGCGTGTTGTTGTGACCTTGGTGTGTTATATTCTTGGATATTAGATATTTCATGTTATTTTTTTATTGGAATCATGTTAAGTGTGAGGGAACTACCACTATAAAATGATGATGGAGAGTGGATAGAAGAGCCACCATCAAAGATATGTGGGCATAATATACCACTTGATTGGGAAGAATGTAAAAAACTTTTGACAGGAAGTGCCACTGTGATTGTTTTCATTTTTTTTGGTTTTTCTATCAATGATGTAAATAATTGTACTCATATGGAGTTGTAATATGGCATATAGAATGTTTTTCATTTATTTCCTTTGTTTTGTGAGGATATGGTAAGGTTGTATTGGAAAGGGTATTTTTTTCTTGTGCTAACTGTTGCACTATAGGTTGTTTTATATAAATTGTTTTCTATAATTGTGGTAATGGTTTTATCCTAGTGTAGTGTGGAGGGATGTACTTTGGGGGGAAAATAATGATTATTTTTAATCACCCCATACAGTAGATCTTGGATGGTATTTCAGATTTCATTTTTTCCAGACATATGTAAGGGTAAAGAATCTCATTTTTCTAGTGTTTCATCATGATGTTTGGGTGGTATGGGGGTGTTTGGAGCCTAGAGATTGGTGTGGTGCCACATAGCGTGTCCTAGTTTTTCTAGGTGTTGTTATTGATTCATCATAATAGTACTATGATTACTGATATTGCATTTTTTCTATGGGACATTTAGTTTTGTAGAGTTGTAAGACATTGTTGGCATGCATCGTGTAGTGTTGGTTGGTTATGCCTTGTTTAGTTTACTGTTTGTATTCTAAGGTAATAACCATTCCCAAATTGTTCTTGAAGCCCTCAGAAATAATTTCTAGAAATTGAAACCATGGGAACATTGCTTAAATCCTTGTAGCACCTCACCACCTTCTCAAGACAATGAGGTAGGGGTGGGATTTTAAATTAGGTATGAATAAGGCATATCTAATAGAAATATATGTGAGATGTGAAAAACCGTTAAATTGTGTCTGAATGTGTTCTACACTTGTGATTAGATACCTGATTAATCTAATTAGAATCATTAATTTTATAATTTAAAACCACTTCATAATATTTTTTATTTATTAAAATTTTACGATGTTTATTACTTTCAATTACTATGGGTTATAATGTTTAATTTTTTTATTCAGGTAGTGTTCATTTCATGGTTTTATTGATGGTTCCCTTATGTATAATTATGGGATATCACTTGTAATGGTAATAAATTATCTAGAAGAAAAATTATTTTCTATAAATAAATATAAATATGTTAAAATGGCCTCATATATCTTTGCTAATAAGGTGTGATGATTATTCATTAGACAAAATAATAGTGGAAATTTTTTCCTTTATTTCAGTTTTCTTTACGACTATCACAAACTTGTATCATTTTATTTCAAATTACGTTTATATATTGGTTCCATGACATAAAATAATTTTTTATAATTATATAATATTCATTTTAACCATATTAATGTTTTAATGAAAATACATTAAAGTGGTATTGAAAAAGAAAACATGTTTTCCACAAAGGTGGTGCATTGACCTATAAGAGACGATGTTTTCAATTTAAAGTAAAAGGAGAACAGAAGAGTAAGGATATTGGATATTTTAATAACAAAATAAAATCTCCAAAAATATAAAATACTATATTTACCATGAATATTTTAATGGTGGGGTATGTGGTTTATAATAATGATTGAAAATTTAAAATAGAAAGATGGATGGTTTTACCTCATGTGGGTCGTCTCATTGGGAGCCTCCACAAGGAAACTAAAATTGGTCTTTTACTGAGATGAAATTTTTTTGGATCATGTGTAAGTGGGTTGGGAGAGTAATTTTGTAGATTATAAGAAATATCCATGGCCAATATAGTGTGAGGAGAATGGGTGGTGTGGGTCTGTATTTATAACGGAGGTGAGGGGTGTTTTATTAAATATTTGATTCATTAGTTTATTATTTTTTCTCAAGACTATCAATTTTGTTGATTGGCCTGATTAAATACAGTAATTATAGGATTTTAGAATGAAAATATTTCTTCATTAATAATATATGAATCATCTAGGACTCAAAAATTTATTTATTTACTTAAAATGTTAAATATTGTAAATTATGGCATTTCACTATTCACAAAATATTAAACGATTTCCATGAAAATATAAAAAAATACAGTAATAATTTTTTAATTTATAGATTTAAAAACTAGAATATATTTTATTAATATAAGTTTCTAAATATGTTAAATTTAGTTTTTAAATGATATCATCATTTACATAATTATTTATTAATAAACTAACAAATACATCATCGTTGAATAGTTATTTAATGTAATTATTTGTCCATTAAAATTTAAAAATAAAATACTATGATTTAGATACATAATTTAGAATTATAAATAAAATCTATTGTTGAATATATAATTTTAATTTCACTATATTAAATATAATATTGTTTATAATATATGAATGCGATATTTTTTTGTTAATTCTAATAATATCAAAGTCATATTCAAGGAAAATTGTACATTAAATAAATAAAATTTGAACCTTAAGTGATAATTGTAGAATAAAACTCATGAAATATTATTTGTACATTTTTAAGGGTAATTTTGTTTTCTTATCATTTTATTTGTAATCATAATTACCCAATTTAAATTTTACCGTTGTAATTTTTTTTCCAAGAATACTATTCATATGGGTAAAAAAGATAAATTATAACAGAATTTGAAAAATTATAAATAAATATATAGATTCAATTGTTAATTATTTATAACACCATGTTTTTAAAATTCAACCTAAAATTAACCCCGAAAAATGGAATAATAAACACTTTTATTAAAAAAATGTAATTTTAATCCCAAATTGTACTTCTATCAAAAGATGCATTAATGATGATTAGAATAAAATATGTTGAATTATTTATATATAAATAGAATTTATATTACATTGATATAAAATCAAAATTGAAAATGAGATTATAATATAATAAATTTGACAGTTTTATAGAAATCAATATTTTTCACTATTCATTTGCAAATAAATATTTTTAGAAAAATTCAAAAGTTCATCCTAATATAAATTTGAAATATTAAATTTAAAATTAATTTTTATCATGTACAATTTAATTTATATAATTTTAAAATTTATATTAATAACTAGTGTGTCATTAAGATATTATAAAATTATTCTTTAGAAAATATTTGTTTTTACAAATAAAGATATATTTATTCTTATCTTATTCATATCAAATCTATTAGATAAATGAAAACAGTTATTGAATGTATAATATATTAATTTAATAATGTGGTTTATACTACTCATTCCCACCAATTTAATGTCTAAGTTGTAATAATTATAATATTTCCATACATGTTTTAGTTGGGTGTCATTTGCAATGTATGTGATCGAATATAATAAAATTAAATAATAATAGACACTCCATAAAATATTTCGGTTTTAAACTAAAATAAGGGTGCCTATATTTTGTTAGGAATTATTTACACACTAAAACTATCTCCCTTGAATAACACACAACCCAATATTCATGAAACCATCCATTGTAATTTCCTATTATGTGTCCATGAAAATGATATTTTTTCATTATGATTTAATAGGATACAATGAAATATACCTATTATAATAAATCTTTGGCATATGGTAGAGTTAAATTTTAGATTTCTAATGTTTCAATTAATCATTCATCCAACATTCCACTTATTTTTGTTTAACATAATTGGTTTCATTTTTTATTTTTGAAAACATGACTATTTTTATATATATCATAATATTGTCAAAATTATGAAATTGATATCCTTAAAAAAATATTTTCAATGATATAATTAAAAAAAGATAGGTGTTGAGGGTGATGAGCCAATGTTTAATGATATAAATTTATATCCAAAAAATTTGTACACTAAAATGGATATGATCTACAATTTTTTTCTTTAGGTGACTAAACTTGGTCATTTAAATATAGTATTCAAATTTTTCTTTTGTATCATCAAAAAAAACATGATGAGTCGGCCCAAAAATATGTTTTTGGGGATACGGTTGGCTTATAAACATTGGTATATATATTTACTTACCATAATCAAATCACATTATTCAATGTGTGTAAAAGAGTGGAAAAGTCATTATAGTGGTTAAATTGAAGAATATTTAGATCCTCCTAGGGTAGAACACCTATAATTCACTAAAACATGAAATCATTCAAGGTTTTATCAGATTTTATATATGATAGATTTCATTATTTATATCTTAAGGGATATTTAAATATGTATGTTGGTGTATATGGGCATTATTGAACCCACATAGTGACTGTTTTATTTTCCATCAATGAATATGATGTTAAGAAACATGATGACAACATGTTGTGAGAATAGTTTGATGGGGGGAATATTATATTTTAACCAATATGAAATGATGAATGGATTCTTCCAAGAAAAATGTAATTTACTATTATGTTATGATAATGAAATTGTAACATATTAAACAACTATGAGTTTGGATGTGAGGTAACAACAAAAAAACAATAAAAATGATATTTATGTGATATTTTACAATTAGATTAATATAAAATAGTTCATATTTAAAAAAGAATATGATTTTATTAAATTTTATTCAAAAAAAGAAGATATATTTTTAGACCAAATCAAATGAAAAATCTAAATGAAGATGTTGTGTATAATTATGATGGTATTCAACATGATGAAAATGAATAATTCATCTAGTGGGTGAAGGAATTTTTAAATCTCACAATCTCAGAAGTGTTCCATTGATGTAATTGATTTTTGAATACAATATCTCTATACAAAATCAATATAACATATTCCATACCAATGATTTCAAATCATGAAAACTGATGATGAATTGGATACAATTTTTTAATGATCTGGAGTATGATGTGGTACTAGAAATAATATTGAAATTAATTAAAAAGTATTTATATGTTTTATTTTCCCTACAATCATCATTTTTCTTTATTATACTTTATTTTAATGTATTATAATTTAACATTAGATTTTTTGAATAATATATTCTACTAAATTTAAAATTATGTAATTATAATTTAATGGATATTATCATATGAATGAAAATATGGAATATACTTTTAACTATACAATGAAATTGGACACGGGTTAAAATCCATGAATATATATGGCGTTTTTATCTTTTCCTATAAGTTAATAATATAATAATTACTCGAAAAAATAATATTTTTATGGATTCTTAAATGATATAATTGAATTTTTGGGATTTTTAATATAATCTCAATGTGTTGTATTTGGGAAATTTCTGGGTGTTTACATTGATACATAATATATTTAACATTTTATGTTAGATATTATCTCATAGAGAACTAAAAGGAATAATCTTCACCACTCCACTAATGATATGTAAGATTATATTGATTTATCAATATTTTTTAAAGGAATATAGTATAGAACGATTCAAAATATATATTTCTCCTTATATAAGTTTTTACCAGGAACTTAGGTGAAATTATATCCATGTAAATATCCCTATAAAACATGTAACAATACATAAAATACTTAAATATCAACATATTGAAGACATTTGGAAATAATAAGAATCATACTATAATACATAGGAAATTATTTTTCTTATAAAATAATAAATTTATTTTATAATATTGGGAATATATTTATTTCCAAATGATAACCCAGAAGATTATAAGTTAATCATTATGAATAATTTTGAATAATGAATCATATAATTATAATAATGGAACATTCAATGATTTAAATATAATATTTCTAATTACTATTAGGAAAATATTTATGTGGACATGAGTTCAATGATAAATAATATAAATAAAAGAAATTTTATATCATAAAGGGAAGTGTTTCACCATGAATCTCTCTCAAAAAAATATCATCCCAATATATATATCTATTATAAAATTTTTTTACAAGTCACAATGAGATTTCAATATAATGGTGAGTGTGAAATAGTATTATTTGGAGTTCCCCACCATGCTTCATGGTGACTAAGATTTCATTGGATTGTTACACACTATGATGATATGTTGTTGGATATATGTTAATACGATTAAACTGGTAAGAAAATTGGGGTTTAATGATGAGTGAGAGACAAAGATATTTTTTTTTCCTAGAGAGAACAAAGGGTGAGTTTTATGGATATTAAAATATGATTGTATTATTGACTAATTATAATATGATTACAGTAATAAAATAATGGAGAATAAAAATCATTTATTATTATATATATTAATACTCATGTGGTACTATGAATATAAATAATTAGATTAATATGAAGAAGAATAATAAATTGAGATTCAAATCTAAATTTTTTAAAAACATGAATCATCTGTGAGTTAAATTAGAGAGAGAGAGTCCAGATGCTTCTTAAAGCGTATGAAAACCCTAATTGCAAAATGTAGGTGTTCCATTCCAATAGAGAATATTATTATCTATGAGATTTTAAGAAGAAGTTAATAAGATTCCAATTTCTAACTACATATTATTATATAGGCTAAAGAAGAGGATTGAGTATCCCAACTAATGATATTTTTATATTTAGAGGTCAAATAATATAAGATAAACCAGATTGGACTACATCACATTAATAATGGAGATGAAATTAATATTCTCATAGGGTGACCTCAGTATAATGTAATACTAATCATATATTGGGGTGAAATAAGATGAACCATATATTTGATAACTATAAGTTGGTTATAGAATTATATCTGGTTAGTTCAAATAATATTTATCCTAGGATATATACATTCCCAAATTTTATCTATTTAGAGAATTAGATCCTAGTGTACGTAGGATAATGAACACCATATACTTGGGGAATATTCATCCTTAATAGATGTAAACATAGTTAAAAAATTGTTTCCCTTATTTTCATTGATTCTAATTAATATAACATTTATGTAAACCTATGGTGAGAAAATTTAGAGATATACATTAAATAAATATGAGGAAAGGTAAAGGATATAAGATTTATTAATTAAAATTATGTCATTATAAATAATTCTCCCCCATATATTGTTTCTAATGTCTCATGTGATACTATAATTTTTTATTGGAGTACATCGTTCCATATCTAAATGGATTCTCAATAGTCTCAAAATTTAAATTGCATTATATTTGAGATTTTATTTGAAAATTCATAATTATGTGAATATGTAGGGAATATTTATCAATTATCAAACAAAAAAGTACCTTTTCTAAGAATTTAAAAAATATACTAAAGTATGAATTTTATATTATTTATATGGAATCCAAGATATTCAAAGAATAAGGGGAATAGATTTCTATATGATATAATCCCAATGTGAAAGATCTGACATATAAGAATAAGATATTGTTGTGGTCTCTACTGCTAAGTAGAAATGGATGAAATTATACCTAAGTAATATGATAATATACAAATAAATAAAAGGTAACATAATTGTATTTTCAAAACTTTTAATGAATAATAAAACTCTATTACGGAATATATTACCTTAAATGATGTTAATAATGATTAAAATATTTCATTAAATAAGATATTACAAGTTGTTATTGATTAAAATACCATTTCAATATATTTCCATTCTAATGGATAGTAATATTAGATGACCAATCTAGAAGAAAATATAAAGATGGAGGAAACAATTTCATGTAATATTATGATGTGTATTAATATCAACCAAAAATTCAGTTCAAAAAGTTATAGAACTAAGGTTCCTAAAGAAAATTTCTCCAATTTTGTAAATGATTGGGTTATTGAAATTATAAATAAACATGATTCAATTGAATGTATTATAGAAAATTTATTTAAAAAATAAAAAATTCAATGGATGACGTTAAGGTCAAACATGCTCAATTTTAGGTTTGGCAATGTAGTATATAAGGGATTGAGAATCTTGAAAAATAGACGAATACAGTGAAATAATATAATGAGAAAAATTATAAAAATAAAAAAAAGTTAGTTTGAACACAAAATAAAATTATTCTAAGATTGGAATGTTTTTCATTTTGAAAAATCTTGAATTGGATGTCATATTTGAGAAGGAATCATATGTTTGGATTTTTTATTTGCATAAAAACAATTTAAATTGTGAATAAATTTCATAATTTAAATTTCTAGGAAAATAAAAATTATTAAAAATATAATGAAATGTGACCCTACAATTATGGTTGATGTGATATAGTTTTACAAAAGTTTCTTTCCAGTTGACATTCAACCGAATAAAAAAATATCATAAAAATAGAAAACTCATAGAATAAAATAAATTGATTTTTAATGGAGATAGAAGAATATTTTATATATTGTTTTTAGAGGATGTTTAGGAATACCCTTTGGTTTTTTTGCATAATATTAAAATTTCTATAAATTACATGATTCCTGTATATACGGAAAATACTGATGAGTTGTTTTAATATCCATAAAAGAAATGTAATAATCCTTCTATTTCAAATATATGTGTAATAATGCAGAATATATGTGGTATTTTTAATCAAAGTGGACAAAGGGAAAATGCATGCTTGTGAAAATCAAAATTTAATATTAATAATGTAATCAAGGGAAAAAGACCGTAGAATTAAAAATAATTTCAACCTTTTAAATGATTTGAGTAAACTGAAATTATTAACTCAAGAACAGCCAATAATGATAAGAGTAATGGTTCACCAAAAATAATTTTATTTGTATATTGTGAAAATAATATTACACAAATGAATTCAATAGAAAAAATCCAATATGATTTGTATTGATAGATTCAAATTGAAATATTGCATAAATTAATTCAAATTAATAAAAATATTTTTTTGGCCAAAAGAGTTTTTGGAATAAAATGTTGAAAATCAAGGAAATATTACCAGACACTAAACGAATGCATGATAATTTCGATATCAAATTAGTGATATAAATGAAAATAGATTAAATTTAAGTAAATTAATTTCATTAAAGGAATAAAGTTATAAAATATAATAAATTATAATTTAATGAGAGTTTGTCAAATGTTAACAACCAAAGAGCACATGAAGAAGTGTGTGGGTGGTGAAATCATGTTGGTTAGGAATTATAGGATTGTTTGATAATAATAACACATAAAAAATAAATACTAATATATACATATATCTGTTATCAACAGAAGATTTTTCATTTTTCTGATGAATAGAAGAATGTCCCCTAGAAAGATGATATTGTAGCAATTAAGGAATCGATGTGGCCTATGATTTAAAAATTGAAATGGAATAAAATAAAATAATGAATATATTACCCAAATAGAGTGGTATAAATAATTTATTATTTCGGATGATAATGGATGTGAATCATACCTACTAACATTATCTATAAAATATATTCCATAAGATTCCCTTATAAAGCTATTAATTATTATGAATAGGGAGGTTGTAATGAACCATTCTGGACTCCCACCATTCCCAGTACCTGATCTTGATTGATACAAGGAGAATACATTTCATTAATTAATATTTTGAATAATATGGATGAATAAAAATGTTAGAAAAAACTTCTACTATAATTATGGTTTATGCGAGATAGGTTGAAAAAATATTCTCTCCAATGGAAACACAACTTAATGAAAAAATATCATAAAACTAAATTACTCTTATAATTGTCTATCTTGAAGTTCAATGGAGGAGTAATATTGTCGACATTGTATGTGGTGGAAGGTATAGTAATAACCCTTTGAATTTTTTGCATAATATTTAAAATCAAATAAATTAGTTGAATCATATATGAAAGGGAAATATTAATGGGTTGTTTTATTTTACATATAAGATATGTAATAATTCTTGATGTTCTAATATATTATTTATTATGGATAATGTTTGTGGTATTTTTGTTTAATGTTGTTAAAGGGACAATTAATGCTTGAGAAAATCAAAATATATAATTAATAATTTATTCAATGGAAAAAAATCATGTAATAATAAAAAAGATGATCCTTTCATAAGATTTAAGTAAAATAAAATATTTTATTTAAAAACACCCAATAATTCTATGAATAATGGTTCACCAAAAAATTAAATATCACTAATTAGTGAAATAATATTACAGGAAACAAATTCATTCTAATAATCAACATGGAAATGTATTGATGGGAAAAAATTAAAATAGTGGGAAAATTAATTCAAAAGAAAAAAAATTAGTTTGGTGAAAAGAATTTCTGAAAGGCCATGTGGAAAATCTAAGCAATATTAACAAAATCTAAAATAATGAAAGATAATTTAACTTGTAAATTATTGGTGTAAATGAAAATGTATGAATGTTAATATAATTAATATAATTATGTGAATACAGTAATACTATATAAAGAATTATAATTCCATGAGAGGTTATTGAATTGTTAATAATGTATGACCTCATTAAGATCTGCGTGGGAGGGGAAGTCATGTTGGATAGGATTTAAAGTATTGTTTTATCATCCTACCACATCTAAAATAATTTATAATAAATGTGAATCTAGTTGATGGAGATGATTTTTATTTTTTTGGATGAAAAGAAGAATGTAGTGTAGAAAGATGGAATAGTTGGAATTATGGAAATCATGTTGTCTATCATTTAATCATTAACTATAAAAAAATAATTTCATGAAGTGATTACCCAATCATATTGATTGATATGAAGTATTATCATAGTTGAGAATAAATTTGAATCCTCTATACTACTATTATACAGATAAAATATTCAATATGATTCACATATAATAGGTTTTATCTTTATAAATTGGTAAGTTTTAATGAACTATCCTAAACTACTAGAAACCTAGTACCCGATCTAATTTAACACAAGGCTAAAGGGAGTTATCGATCACTATTGGAAAACAATAATTTCCAAAGCATTAGAAAAGTTCTTTTGGGGAAAATTTCAATGAAATAATTCATAAATAGAAAAAAACATCTATAATATGTAAATAAAAAAACAATACAAATAGGTTGTAAAAATTTATAGTGATCTATACCATTATAATATAAGTAAACAAAATCCACTAATGGGATGATATAAATAATAGTAGGAATAATAGTTATAGAAGGTTATAATGGGAAATAACAATAAACCAGAATAAATCTATGACTAAACCATCTCTATGACACCTCCAATTTCTCACCACCAACAAACTTAGCCTAAATCAGTTTTGATGAAACATTATATTAAAACTATTAACCTACACCCTAAAATAAAGAATTTTGTGATATAAAAAAAATTTTAGGAAAACAAAAACCACCAAATATGTGAAATATTTTATAAGGAAAATAAATAATCATAGTTGGAAAATAGACTTGAAAGTATTGTTTTAACATGTATCTCAGGGGAAAAAATATCACAATTACATTATAAAATATAGGTCTTTTTATGCTTCTTAATACATATGTTTTGAAAACAAATACACCAGTATATATAATTTACAAAATGTACATTCATTCATATTTCTCCAAACAAATCATTTGTTTCATTTAAATGAGAATTTTTACTTTAATACTTTTCACCTATTGATGTTATATTTTATGTCACATGCTGATTTGAAAATAGAATGTTGGGCCATACCTGAATATATTTGAAATTGAAAAAATGTTTTCCAGCATCTTTGAAGACACATTTTTAAAATTAAACAACCAAACATCCAAACATGTAAAAAGAAAATTTGTCCCAATATAAAAGAAGGCATGTAATGAGTTATAAATAATAAATGAATCCGTGATAATGAATGAAGTGGAAATGATAAAAATAATAACTATATTAAATAAAATGAATGGAAAATAACCATGAAATAAAATCTCTCATGGGATCTACCTAAAGATTCCAAACAAGTATACCACCCAATTTTATAATAATATTCAATTCAGAAACCATCTACTGAGATTTTATTAGTTTATAATTATTGATTATTAAAATTTCACACATAATAATAATTTAGATGAAAAATATTTCATAAAACAATACCATTTATGACTTTAGAGAAACCAGTTTGGTCTAAACTGACTAGAGGAAAAAAAGATAGTTCTTCTATTGGTGACTAGTTTCCCATGACCAATATGGGATTTATGGTGTTGGAAAATCAAGTCATGTTTAACACACAACAAAATTGCAATATTATCTCTCATCCCTAACACCCATTTATAAAAATACCTTTATATAAAAATTCCCCATCACATAAACAATAAAATTCCCACACAATGGGAGAAATGATGGATCACATTGTGATTAAGAACCCACAGAAGGGGTAAACAATAATGGATTAATAATGGGGTGTCTCGTGTTATTTAAAATACAACAGAAAACATGACCATTAAGACTATAACATGGCTTATTATTTAAATATCTTTCTAATTTTATGAAATTAATATATAAACATTTCATAAAATATAATTAAAATTACTCATATAATTTTTAAAATTAAAAAGATACCCCTTAAGAAGGGTCTTCGTAATTGAAAACTAAAATAAGGCCCTAGGACATTTATTTAGAAACAACAATATAAAAAACATTGATTCTTTATCAAAAGGGGTTTAAGACACAAAAATATGAAATCATTATTTTAAATCCCATTTAGAATCCCTTTATAATTCGCTTTCAGTTCAACATCTATCATTAAGTCCAAAATCACTTTATTATGTTGTTTTCACTTGTTAAAAATTAAAACAGGGTCTAGTCATAATTTAAATCATTAAAATAATTTTAAAATTAATATATTAATATAAAAATAATTTAAATGTATAAATACATTACATTTGAGGCATGAAAACATAGAATTCACATAAAAACCAATTATTCCATGCACGCATTGCAATGATATGGTTTCAAATAACTGTGTATATATTATTCATATTCATAATATTATATGAACTCAATTTTTGAAATAATAAGAAGATTTAATTTCAACAAATAACAAATATGATCGAGACACATACCTCAAAACTATGAGAAAAAACAGAAATTTTTTAGAATGCCTTAACTTCAACAGAAACCACACCTACAAATATATAAATGGTTCTAATAAACCATTACACCAAAAAATTTCACCATTAGATCTACCTAAAATAGTAAAATCAAGATAAATAGATATAAAAAAAGAGTGAAACCAAAAACCAAGAGAATATAGAAGGGAAATACAATATGATGGAAATGAAGGAATAAATATATTTATTCTTCTTTAAAACACCAAATGAAAGACATAAATTAATATATAAAAGATGTTGAAACTTCTCTAGGCTCCCAAATGATGGATGACATGTGTAGGGAGAAATTGTGGTGAATACCCTTTAAATAAAAATGGAAAATTTTGAGAAATTGAAAAATATAAACACCTAGATATGATTTGATGTTTATCAATATATTGATTCAAACCATGCACAACTCATGGGGAACCCACTACTTAAAAAATAGCCACCCACATGGCTTGGTAAAATGGATTTCCACAACATACACACACATATTTTTATGCTGAAAGGCCACACGTTTTTTCGGATGGCCCCACACTGTTTAGAAAAACTGTTAAACTCGCGTTATCCACACCCAACGTCCCACATGGAAAGTGGTTAGATCCACATGGTTTGAGAAACTCAGTATAATCCATGTAACTAAGTTCAAAAGAAATTATAGAGCCACCTACATAAGAATCATATGTCTTATCCTAAAAAATTATGTTGAATTTGACACTCTCAAAAGACCTATAAAACATAAAATTTCATCTCTCAACAAATGAATCCTCAAAACGACCCAATATAAATGAAAATAATATAATAAGAATATGGTTATTACACAAGGGAAATCACAAAACTCCCCAATATACCACCTTCTTCCCCTTGAGATTCTATACAAAAAGACAAGGGAAACAAAATCGATGTTTCAAAATGGACACAACCAAGTGAACTAATCATGATTAATAATCCATAATTACAACATATTAAATCCTCAAAAACAATGATTTGATCAACGGCAATATTACATTCGGATCCCTGCAAAACTAAAATGACATCCTAAAAACGATATTCCAAAATAATGGGAGTCATCACATCGTATCCCCCCTACTTATTGATCCTCTTAAATATCCTCCCCAATATATATATTTCCTGAATCATGGTGGAAACTATGCGAAAACTAGTGAGGAAAACATCCATGTACAAATATGAAACCTTTAGAGAAGTGAAATTCCAATACGTACAAACATCCAACACCGAATGACAAGAAGAAGAATCATAACGATCCTTAACATATCATCATTATCACTTACCATTGGTTTCAAAACAAGAAAATAACCTTAGGTAAAAATAAAAACCATCCTCATACAATGATTTTGAATAGCCATACCTACATTCCAACTAGAAAACTAACACAAATAGTAGAACACCAAAATAGATATCCTAATAACTCACTAAAGGACTCTCTTGATTCTAGGTAATGTAGACATCAAAGGCTCAATAAAATAATGGTTGTAACCCAAATTATAAATAAATAACTCAATAAGACTATAAAGATTATCAAGAAGAAAACACATCCATCAATAATATATTGTGTAAACCCAAGGGAAAAACCTCAAGCATGATCTATAAAAAACATGGAATTACATAATAAAATTTGAAGGAACCCAAAAAAATAGTTTTATATTGTACCATCCAAATATCCCAACAACCACAACTCAAGCTCGCAAAAATAAAATTACAACCACAAAGGAACGGTCCCAAAATACAACAAATGAAAACGGACCAAACACAATTCCTCTTCCAAATACAAGAATTATTTAACGTATAAATAAGAAATAACCATAAAAAGAGGGAAAATTTAGGATTTTCAGGTAGGATTGAACACTATATTAACACAAGAGATACTCTCCACCTTGAGAAGGATTCTATACCCCATGCTCCAACCCATTCACCTTTTTCACCTTACTCATCTATTCATCCTTTCAACCACAATCTTCTTATAAATACATGAGGGAACTACAGAATCACACAAAAAAGGTTTCCTAGACTGGTCAATATGCATTTTAATGGATTCATAGACAATATACAAAAATATTATCCCCCAATTTCAAAATAAAAGAACCAATATCTTTTTAAATAATTCCTCAAAAAAATTTCTTATAAATATTGACCATCATATTTTGGTAAATAAAAATCAACCATGAAAAGTGATTGGCATAACACCTCACAGATTAACCACATTAATGAAGGTCCAACATCTATAGATACTCTTATGAATTCCCAAATACCAAAAGGAACCATATAAAAATTTTAATATTTAAGATCTCCCAATAAATACCGTAACAAAGTTGAGAAGGCACCAACAACTCCCACAAAACATTACTAAATATGAAATAAAAACTATAAAAATATTTTACTAGTGAACCTTCAGGTTTCTTAAGATGATATAAGATAACTATAGTATATTATAACCACCTTACAATATCCACTAAATTTGATTTAAATTAAATAAAATTGGTTTTGATCCATGAATTCAATGATTTGGTCTGATAATATGGGATGCTCCTCATCCACCACGCTAGTCGATGTATGGTTAAGAATATGAACCGATGAAAACATTTCAACAATTATGGGAGTTTACTATAAACAGTATGAAAATTAACCACATTAATACATGACTTAGAATATAAACCAAATGGTTCCATCAGGATCTAAAAATTACCCTAAACAATATGATCTTAATCAATGTACAATGTATACATGTCAATGAAAAGATTTTTTTTTTAAATTTCAATAATCACAATGGAATTTTGAAATCACCCTCTACCATAGTGTATGATTGAAAACCATTCCATCATAAATAATAAAATAAAAAACTATAGAGTAAATGTACAATAAACAAATGAGGAAATGCAAAAAATTTCCATTCAATATCATATTACTCATTGAAAAACATGAATCCTATGAATTCCTATCAACAAACATTTTTATTTTCAATACATCATTAAATATTCTTTAAAAATGAAATCTCACCTTGTATCCTAAATTCCATCCCATGCATTAATTTGAAATAAATTTAATTTAGGTAAATCCATGGAAACATGTTTTAAACACAAAAATTTAAAAATACCACAAGGGAATATTTTATTAAAGCTTCTTTGAATCCAAATTTTAAAAATAAGCATTCCACAAATCTAATCATAAAAATATACATTTAAATAAACAACATCCATTTTAAAAAACAAGGTTTTAAAAATTTGAGAACACATTAATAACTACAAAAGTATCCAGATAAGGCTCATGAGAACCATATTGACAAATAGAAATATCACTCCTCTATCCACCTCGTAAAAGTGTGTACCACCAAAAGGTAATAAAAACATTGTGAGGATTCAGACAAGATAACCATGGGAGAAATAATGTTATTAAAGCATTGGAAATATGGGAAATGACACATAGTTCAAATCATGTAATACATTCTTCAAGTAGGAAATACATTATAGCACAGGAATTGCATGAAACCCAATATAATGTAGACATACAATGACACTCATTTTACCCTTCATTTTCACCATGAATCCATGAGGATACAAAATATATCAAGAACATAATCAAATGGGGTCAATTTCCATCATCTCACATTAAATGTTTATAATAAACCATTAAATTAAAATTTTAAACCAAAAAACCCTACTATATTGGCATTTTGGATAAGAAAGAGTTATCTAGGATCTTCAAACCCTTAAGTATCAATCTCTAATAAATGTATTCTTATTTCTACTAAAAATACCAAAATAAAAGGGGCAAAACACATAGTATATACTCTTACAAAAAAATCCCATACATTAATAATGTTTTTAATGAACCACCTTAGGATTCACACAATCCTAAAAACAAAACTGATTTTTTACAAGGCCCAATGTACATTAACAATCCCCATAGGCTACAAACCAATTCCCAAGCATCATGAAAATTTATTTAGTAATGAGTTCTCAAAAACAAGAGATAAATAAATTAAAATAAATAGATACCTGGGGAAAAAAGAAAAGAACAAACCAAATTGGTCATATCCATCTACAATTATCAGACTCATTTATATATCTCTTAACAATATAAACATGTAAGAGGATTCAAAAAACAAGTATAAAAAATAGTTATAATACTGGATAAAAATAAAGAAAACTACAAAAAAACATGATCTATGCCAAAACCATCTCATTGTAACATGTAATTTATCACCATCAGAAAAATAACCCCACATTGTCCAAAATTATTGAAAAATTACAACTGAGAACATAGGACCTAATATATATATATATATATATATATATGAATTATCATAAATTAATATATGGTCAGTATCCCACAAAATTTATTCCATGTGTTTAATATGGATAGTCATCAATTCTATTTTTATGAATAAAAAGAATGTTAATGTTTCCCATAAATATCAATGGAAATAAAATATATAACAATCACTTTAAAAAAATTATATTTGTTTTCAAAAAATGAAGACAATAATTATGAATAAAAATTCATTAGAAAAATCCATTTTAATAACAATCATTTCTTCACATTTATGAAAATAACTAATTTATTGTATTCAAATATAAATATTCATTTAATAAAAATCATTAGATGAATCCATCCATTAAATAAAACACCCATTTCTAAATCCAAAGTAATAACCCACACATGTGTATATAAACTCATAAATGATTTTCAAACAAATTTGTATAAATATTTTACAATGGAAACAACTAAACACCCAAAAGGGAAAATAATATCAATTAGGCACCACATGTCACAAGACATGTAACCAAATTTGAATTAGAATCAATGAAATTATAATAAATATAGGGGAAATAATACAAACAAGAAATAGATTGAAGACCCATTTGTCAAGAATCACCATGAAATCAAATGTGTCATATAATATGATGATGTATTCAAAATCATGTGAAGAATGGAACAATATTACATTATAGCATTGGATATTCAACTATGATAATGATCTAATAGTCATATAGAGGGTTGAATAATTTTACTATACAATAACCACTACAAAAACAAACCATCTCCTAGCCCTTTTTCCAACAATTATAGGAGAGTAACTTGTAACTTGTCATATAATGAGAGGGACCTTCTAGGTCTTCTGCATATTTTTCTATATTCCCTTGACTAATCAAGGGAGTGATGCATAATAAAAAAATATTATTACACACACATCAAATCCACAGATTCCCTCACCTCTAGAACCTAATTATTAACATACCCATATATTATATTATACCATGAAATAAAAAAATATTCCCACACTGGGGGTAGAATCATAGGGTGATCAAGAACCCACACAAGTCGTAAAAAAGATAGAGGAAATCAGGGGGTGTCTCTCTTCATTTAATAAACAAATACAACTAGGCCATTAATAATAAAACATAGCTCAATGTTCTCAAATATTTCTCATTTCATAAAAAAAGATATTTTTCTTAAAAAAATTCAAATAACTCAAACCATTTAATATATTTAAATGCTACTCTTCAACAAAAGTAAACTTTTTTAAATAATAGGGACCATGGACATTTATTACTATTAAACCATTATTAATAAATCTAAAATGTTTTATTATCATGGATTATAACAAAATAACATTTAAAATAACCATTTGAAATAGAATTATAAATCCTTTTATAAATCCCTTTGAGCTCAACACCACATTTTGAAGCTAAGTTCCACTAAAAATATTTTTTCTATCTTTGAAAACAAATACCTAATATAAACTCAATGAAAATAATAAAAAATTTAAAAATATACATATAAATATTTCAAAACATACTTCACATAATTATATATTGTATGTGAAATATGAAATCATTTAATTTAAATGAAAAATGTGTCTACAAACACAAGACACCATAAACCCTCTCACCAAATCCACCCATAACATTAAAAAACACATTATGATATATTTAGTTTATGAGTGAGACCAAAACCATGATAAAAGATAGGGTAATGGGAATAAGAGAGAAAATGTTGAAAAATACTTTAAACATTAACGGAAATCCAATAGAAACCCAAGGATTGAGGTGAGGAAGAAGATAGTCTTCTCCATAGTTACCAAGAGTTGCCAAAAATATGGTGGGTTAAATGTGTATTAAAACCACTTAAGTTAAAATGGGGTAATTTGTGAGGTTCTAAAAATCATAACCACATGTATTGGCTGTATATTTTTTCTGCATATTGTGATAATCCTTGTGCCAACTGTTCACAAAAAAAATATTGGCATCGGGCATCCAAAATGAATAGATTTTCATTTTTCCAAACCCCATGTAATATTATTCATAATCATAAAATTAAAATAGTTTCTCCTAGGGAACCAGTTGGTCTAAAAACAACCATAGACCTCACCTCTAGAGCTCCCAATTTCTTACACATCAATAATTAGAATTCATTGGATTTGGAGTAGCACACATAGGCTATAAAAAAATTTCTCTCAAAATTATAGATACACCTGCACTAACTCAATAATGTTTCTCATAAACATGTGGGTTAATAATGGTCATAAAAAGAAGGTCTTGAAAACATGTATTTTTTACCTATAACCAACCAAAACCAAGAAAACTATATTCAATAATAAATCTGAAAAAATAAGCAATGACCAGATGCATGGGATGTCGAAAAAGTTAATGTTATTCATGGTTTCAAGGGGAAGGGGGGATAAATAATTTCGTAATCTAGAATTACTATTTCAAACATAAGGGATTCACTATATAAAATTGATATAATAATTTTTCATATATAAGTACATTTTTATAATTTTATTAGAAATAATTAAATTAATATGTTGTTTATTCAATGATGTGGAGAAATTTTTGAATATTATTGATTTATATATTTGTGTATTTCTATAATTCAAAAAAATTATTGAATTAAATTTATTTAAACTTTACTATTCATATATTCTCTTATCATTAATTTACAAGAACAAAATCAAATATTAATAGAGGAATGTCGAATTTATCAATGAAATGATAATGATAAGATCATGTATTTTTTCAAAACATGGACTATTAAATTGTCTTCAATGTTTTAGAATTTGTTTAGGATTTGAAAATGAATTTGAGTATGTAATGTATCATGCGAATTTTTACATAAAAACAAATTCAACCTTATATTTATTAATCAATCCCCATGAATGGAATCATGAGTTTTTCAATATATAAATTTGAATATTGATATTTTTTAATAGATTAAAACATCTAGTTTTAAAATTTTAACATTTCTCATGTTTAGAAATAGCTGAATCATTTTATCAACCATATATTTCAGATATTTGATACCACACACCCATTATAGTCCATGTATTATTATGAATAAGGGGGATGGAGAAGAGCATAGTTTTTGAAAAAATTTAAATTAATTTTAAAATTTAGTTTTGATAAAAAATCTAAAGGGGATATTGTTGATCCCAATAAACGTTTTTGGTAATTATTTTCCTTTAGAAACTGGTAAAATGTATGATTATTTATATAGTGAGACTATTTTCAAAGAAAGAATATTAGGTTCCCATGAAAGGTATAAATAATTGTTTAGTTATGAATATTTTATTTAGAGATTAGAAACACAGTGGATCTTAGAAGTTAGATTCATCTTCTATTTATAATAGAAAATATGATGCACGTGATCTATTAACCATTGATTAAATGATATTAATCCAAAATTAGAAGAAGAGATTAGATTATTCCAATAATGATTGGAAAATTACAATAATTTTCTGATTATTTAAAATATAAATTAATGTTGAAGATGTTGTCAATACTATTGAAGCAATTATATATTAGTAGTAGAAGTAGTTCATTTTTTATTCAAATAGAAATAATGAAAGGAAAACACGACCCATCAAGGGGGACGAACATGGTGCAGACCGAGCACATCCACTAACACAAAGGAGGTGCATTCTGAAGGGAGATAGGGGGGAGAGTTATAGAGAATGAGAGGTTCGTCCTGCCTACCCAAGCGGGCAAGTGAATCCGCTGTGAAATTAGCCTCCATCCAGCGGTGAGACAAACGATCCCCAAGTGAGGTTTCCATTCTGCACTTTCTGATAATGTATGTGAGTTCCCACGGAACCCCAAACCACCCTTTCATTATCTTCACGAGTATTTCCGAGTCCGTTTCTATTTCGGCCATGACCAGCTGTTGTCTTCTGCACACCAAAAGGCCCGAATACAATGCCTGAACATCCGCACACAGGGAATTGCCAGGCCCATAAAATGTACGGAATGTGATGAAAACCGATCCATAGGAATCCCATAGCACTCCTCCCCCCTCATTATCCCTCCCATGCATGAACCATCAACATTAAGCTTGATCCCCTCAACCGGTGGAAGGCATTTAACCCACTGGCCAGTCCCCTTTTTCTGAAAACATGGGCGATTAAGGAGGTTGTTAATCGTAGAAAACGTCACTCCGCCTCTTATCTGAGAAGCCATCTCAAAGATGAGGGACATGAGGATAACCTAGAGAAACATCAATGTACGACGCTCACCTCTCCGAACCTGATTGTGTGCCTCCCAAAGCACCCAACACAGAGCCACAAGGATGATCGTTATAACCAGCCGCTCCTGATCAGAAGATACCGCACCAGAAAACCAGCACTCCACATAATCCTGTAACGAGTACTCTCCAACGCTCCAGCATGGATTATATGTGAACAGGGACAAAATATGGAGTTCCCATTTTCTTTGAAAAAATAGATTTTTCGCCATTTCAGACGTGTGATTGGTGCAATAGAAGCACCTCGAGTCCAAAGAAACACCCCGGAGTTAAACGCTGTCCTCCGTAGGTAACGCTCTGTTTCTGATCCTCCAATGTAAGAAATTCATTCTGATGGGAATATCATTGCACTAGAGCATAGGAGCCCAAGCATTGATGATGCTCCCTTCCTGTACGATACTCCTGTAACCTTGTGCGGTAAACCTCCCTAAGCTAGAGACCGAGAAGCAACATTTGTCGGGTTCACCACTCATGACAATATTCTCGAACGCAGACATCTGATTAGCCTTCAAAGAGGTACTTATCAAGTCGAAATCCTCACATGAATTACTGAAGGTAATATCCGGAGAGGGACAGACGGGGTAACGCAAGGGATCCCCCGACCATCTATTATCCCAAAAGATGATATTTCCAACGCCGATGATCCACCTCGCATGACCTGACAATGTGTCAATGTGAGAAAACATACATCTTGCCAGCCTCGTGGAACTATATAGACCCCTTGATTCAAGCCCCGGGTAACGTGATTTGATTAATTTCACCCACAACGAATCCCCGACGATAATATCCCAAGCGAGGTGTGCCTGCAGACTTTGGAGTGTACCCTGTATATCACGTAAGCCAACACGTCACGCCTCAACTGATCTGGATAGATGCCTCCAAGAGGCCCTGTGAAACATTCCATCCTCCTTGGCATACCACAGGAAGGAGTTGATGATGATTTCCATCCTCTCCACCATACCCTTAGGAGGGTGGATCACCAAAAACACGTTCATGGGAATGGACGTGAGCACACTGTTAATTAGTGTAATCCGTCCGCCAAAGGAGAGAAGCTTATTTTTTTAATTGTAGATTCTGCCTAGTATACGATCAAGGATCGTGGAGAAATGCATCTTCTTAACGTGGCCACAGGAGATCAGAACCCCAAGATAGAAAATGGGGAATGGTCGTCTGCAGCAACCCAGAGTTTTCTGGAAAGCCTTTAATTTCTATGATGGGCATTTATCAGAGGTGAAGAAATGACTTTTAGCAGGATTGACGCACTGCCTGCTCCATCTGCCATAAGAAGATAAGGAGTCCAGGAGAAACTTCAACGATTTCTTCCTGCCATTGATAAAAACCTGAATATCATCCGCAAACATAAGATGAGAAATGAAAACACTATTCCTCCCCTGAAAGGGAATCATGAGACCTGTGTCCATACCATGTTTCAAATTTCTGGAGAGTGCATCCTGGGCGACAACAAAAAGAAGTGGGGACAAGGGATCCCCTTGACGAACACCACGTACTATCTTGAAGAATCCAAAGGTCTTGCCCATCAAAGCAATGCAAAGCCACGAGGAAGAGTAACATCTAAAGAAAATATCACAAAAAACCTCACTGAACACAATGTTCCACATGACCCGTATGATAAAGCTTCACTCCAGCGTGTCATACGCCTTTTTCATATCAACTTGGAAGATGACATTATGACCAGCCAATTTCCTGTTTATGTCCGGAAGCAGTTCATTAGAAATACCCACCGCACCCTCAATGTTCCGGCCCTTGATGAAGCCATGCTGCTCCATTGAGACTAGATGCGGGAGAATCTTATCCAGCCTACTAACAATAACAGAGACGCGAATTTTATAAGCAATGTTGAAAAGACAAATAAGCATGTATTGGCTAATGAGATAAGGGTCCCTGATTTATGGAATAAGAACCAGTCTGGATGCGGAGATTCCCCTAATGAGCTGAACACCCATGAAAAAATCCTAGATCGACTCCACAACAAGATGGCCAACAATCTCCCTAGAGAAGTTGAAGAAACTAGCTGAGAAACCATCAGGACCAGGTGCGCTATCCTGGGGCATTTTTCTGACAGCCATCCGGATCTCCTCAGCTGAAGGAATGGAGGATAGAGTATAATTGTCCTCCTGTGTAACCGTTGGATGAATAAGGCTGAAAAAGTCCTCCGAAGCATGAAACCCCCTCACGAAGGAAGACGCAGGCTCCCCTGCCAAGATCTTATCAAAGTAACCCAGAGCAATCATCCCCGCAGTGTTCACATCTTATGTGTAGTCCTCGTTTTCCATTCTCAGATTAATCTTTGAACTTCTCCTCTCTTTAATTCAAGAATGGAAGAAAGAACTATTTCAATCCCCTTCCTTAAGCCATTGGATCTGAGACATTTTTTTGAAGTCTCTCTCAAAATAAATAAGCCTCTCTCCCAAGATATTCTTTTTATCACACAGAAAAATGAACACATTCTCATCCCAACCGTTTTGAAGAGAATCTTCCAATCTATCAACTTCACTCCTAAGATTAACAATACCTTTTGCAACATTAGGTCTCGATCTCACCCAACGTTTCAAGTCCAATATAAGACATCTAAGACGGTTCACCAGGACACCCCACAATCTAGTATCATCACCTTTAGCCCAAGACTCCCTGATAATATCTAAAAAAGCATCGTCCCCATGACATGTAGATGAGTATGCGAAGAAGGACCTCGCAGCCTCCTCCTTCTTTATGTTGATTAAAATTGGACTGTGATCAGAGAGAACCCACTGAATATGAGAAACTGACATCTTTGGAAATAAGACCAACCCATGAAGGTTGGATAAACAATGGTCCAGCCTACACCAAATGCGCTCTTCTCCTTTACGGTGATTGCACCAGGTGAATTTATGCCCAGAGAAACCCAAGTCCAAGAGCCCTGCACTCTTCATGAAGTCATTGAAATCCATTATTCCACTAATTTTAAAACAAACGACCCCATTTTTCTCAGATATGTCGGCAATGACATTGATGTCACCACCAATGAACCAGGGGAGAGATCCCGTCTTTAAGTTTCCCCAGAGTTACAAAAGTTCCCTCCTCTTGGAAAACTCAGTGGTCGCATAGACAAAGGAGAACATCAAAACATTATTTGAAGTGGTGATCTTGGTGTTGATTCATTGATTCGAGAAACTCAAGATGTCAACAGAAACATGACTTTTCCAGCCAATCCAAATATGTGGGTTCTCAGCACCACCCTAGAAGAAATTGGTGAAGCCAATTTTCTTGAAAAGAGAAAGGCCTTGGCTGGAAACCTGCTTGGGTTCCAAAACAGAACAACTTGAACAAGATAAGACATCGCCTTAGAAGCCAGCAAGGCACGCTTTGCTGGATCCCCCAAGCCCCGATCATTCCAGATAAGAACATGGATCATCGCGAAAGGCCCTTCCGGGCACAAGTAGGTGAGGACAAGGAAAAGGGGGCCGGCTCGAAACGCAAATAGAATTTGGATCTGGAACGGGTGACACGGCCAGAAACAACTGCTCCGAGGGACGCCAGTTTGGGAGTAAGGACCACCTTCTTGAAAGAGAATACCGCTTCGTCCACCAGATCTTTCCATTTAGCATTAGCAACACCAACAGAGAACAATCCCGCCTCCCTCTGAAAAGGGGAGGAGAGAAGTCGACGTTGAGGAGAGAGGCACGGGAGAACCAGCTCGTTCTCTATCCCAGGAGGAGGGCGATCCTTCTTGGCCAACCACTCCACATCCAGAATCAGACTACTCGCAAGAGTCTTCCGGATGATCTCAGGAGACAGAAGGGAGGAGACCCGGAAAGACGAGGGCGGAGAAGCGAGAAGACGGGGCGGGCTCCCCAGAAGATCCAAAACAAATCCACACTCAATCCCCACCCGTCGATCTTGTCGGGTAGGGCTCTCGGCCCTAGGACAGGGTGACCAGGCGATCAGATCAAGAGGCTCTGAGTGAGCCGACAACCGGTCTGACACTGGAGACCGCACCCCCATGCATACCTCACCTGGCGCACCATCGCACAAGGGAGAATTCAAATTTGAAAAAGAAGTGGGCCGAACCAGGGACCCCTCGGGTCTACAGACGGGCGAACCTTGACCCGGTCCCGTCGGAGGCTCTTGTAGGGACGAGCTCTCACCACCCTTCAACCTCCTACAGTCCGCAACCCGGTGCCCATGAAGTCTGCAAGGTGCACAGAACATCAAAGAGTGATGAAACCTGACCCTTTGTCTCCAAGAGAAACCGTCGCTGGCCTGCAAGATAATCGAGGAGGGCAGGCACTTAGCCAGGTCGAGTTCCACACAGATGCAGGGGGAGCCCGTGGACAGGAGGGACATAGTTGAGACATCCATGCAGAGAAAGGATCCCAAAGAGTTTCCCAGAGACTGTAGAATGGAGGGATTCTGGAAAGGCAGTGGGAGGCCTGGGAAGGAAACCCAAACCGCATCCGAGGAGGATTCTCGGCCAAAATGATAGTCCCAAGACCAACGAGAAAGGGAGAAACGTGAGGCGCCACACCTTCTACTAGCATTGGACCAAGCCCTCACAATGTCAGGTCTGGAACCAAAGTGCATGCTGAAGGCCACTCTGGAATGCTCGGAGACTGCCGGAGGGCATGAGAGACCCCAAGAGTTCACTACACCTCGAAAAAACTTCATAGAAGGTTTGTTGTGGCCGAAGCGAGCCACTAAAGAGAGGTCAAGGAGGGAGGCCGCTTCCTGAAGTTCCTGAGCAGAAAGATCCACCACCGGGAAACCCTCCACCTGTCTGAGGGGCCGAGACTCCACCTGGATAGGAGCCAAGAGAGGACGGACCTACGGGGCCGAAGAGGAAGGGACAGAAGCAACCACCGACGGGGGAGAGCCGCACAAAACCCTTTTGTATGAAGCCATCTCAGACGATTGAACGGGAGAGGAAGTTAGGGCAGGCACAGGAAAAAAAATGGTGACACATATGGGTTTTAATAAACACTAAATTTGGTAAAATGGTTATATATACAAATGAAATTACCAAAGGAATGATTTTATACTTAATAATAATTGGAATTATCTCTATTATTTATTTGGAATTATTTGAGGGTAATGTAATGTGAAATTAATGGTTTTAAATAAAATTTTATCCTACTTCAACTATTTGAGACTTTTGGGTTTAATGATAAAATATGAAAAATATATGAAAAGTGTATGATTTTATTTGGACCAAAAATTTTATTTAGTGTTGAAATAAATATAACTATATGATATTACCAAGAGTTTGTGTATGTTGGAAAATGGAATAAGAACCTAATATATATAGAATTTTTTTAACAAACACTCAAATATGACAAATATATAGAGTCTATGAGATTTGTAATATATTATAATGATGTATATATTCATTAATTCATTTTAGTTGCTAGATATTTTTAACATCTTAAATTTGATACATAACTTAGTCACTCTAATATAATATCAAATCAATAAATTATTTACTCAAATGATGATACATAATATTGTTGTAATTGAATAAAACATATCTAAGAATCATATCAGAAAGTGATGAATTGTTGATTTTATTTTTCGTATGTACATTATTATAAGATTGTGTAGAAGTAACTACATGTAAAGATATGTATGTGAAAAATAAGAATAAAAAAATATTTTTTTATGAATCATCATATAGAAAAAATATTAAAAAGGAATAATAAAACTGTGGTATATAATAAATTATATTCATTTCTAAAGATTAATTAATTAGTTGGATATTTTGAAGATGAATATTTTTGAGTGGTTATCTTGATGATTATAAAGATAAATTTTTTGATGAGAATATTATGAGAATATATTTTTTGATAATTTTTTGAATATATACAATGATATAAAAATAATTTTTATAATAGTGATTAACCAAGATTCAAGATTAGATTAGTTTGTTAATGAAGATCGAGAAATTCAATGCTTTCATGTCGCAAAGTGATGTTCCATGTCGTGAGGCTATCTAATAATGAATGTAAAATCAGTAATGGATATGATGTATTAGTTTTTTCATTCCATGATTATATATACATGTCATGGTAGATCTGAAACATGAATATTGAGGGAATTATGTGATGGTTCAAAATAAAGAAGATTTCATTGGGGAGTTTCCAGTAATGATGATATTATGTGTGTGTTAGGAATACCACAAAAAAGAGTTTGTAATTTTCGTCACACTATGACTATTGATTCCAATGTGAATCTATTAGAAATTCAATTTCTCCAAAAGTTGTGAGGATGCTACTAATGATAATGATTGATTCCATTACATGTTATCAAGGGGGAAAGAAGAGTATATCAAATTTATCATGGTTAATGAAATTAAGGATTATTATATTTTTACGTGGATAATGATTGTAATTTTTTGTTGAGATTATATAATGTTATTATTAGTGTTCTATTTTATTATGTTTGATGGTAGAGAATGTAAAATATTAAAAATTTTAGAAACCTATTGATGAAATTTGACATTATTTTGTAGATATATATAATGATAAGAATAAAATGAAGAAAATGAATAGATTGATGGTGATATATGATGTTGTTACCAACATTAATATTTCATAACTAGAGAAATTTCCAATACACATAGTTTAAAACTATGGTTGTAGGCTACTACCACAATTTTTTCCAACCGTTTGTGATATCATCATGGCAGTATGGTTGTATGTATTTAATTGGATTTAATCACTGTAGTAAGTGGCTTATTACCTCAATTTTTCAATCCATGGAAATGGGTATTGTTATTCCTAGTTGTGGAAATTAATCTATGGCCACAGTTTTATCTATGGTAATGGACCACATATTTCCATGGTTAAAACCATAGATATACCCTTGAAAAATAATGTCAACAGGCGAAAAAAAAATTTCACCTACTGGATTCGATCTTCGAACCTCACCCATAGTATTCAACCACATAACCACTAGACCACAATGCACTTCATAAATATATATATATAATGTTGTATATAATATTTAAAACTATGTTGGTAGAATAAAATTTGCAGTAATAGAGATTCTTACATTATTTCTAGGAGAGAAATTTCTCTTGTGCATGGGAATGATACTTATAGCCAAAGTTTTAAAAACCATGGCTATAACCTTTGCAAAAAATGGAATATATCTATAGTTTTCCAAATAGTGTCTATATCCCATAAGAAAATGTCTTATTTTTACATTTTTAAAATCCATGGATATATGTCACATAAAAGTGGATATAGGTCTATGGAAATAGTATAATTTTCCACTGGTGTTTTTTAAGTAAACTAACTATGAAATAATTGACACTATTATAATTTAATGTACCCCTTTGTGTCATAAAAGTGTTACATCACTTTAGTAATATATATTATTATTCTATAATGAAGAAGAAAAATCATGGGGAGGGAAACAAAGTTTATACTTTTTATTATCATTTAGGTGGGAGTAGATTATTGGGAATGTGAGAATATAATTTTTTTTATTTAAATTTCCATAGATGAGAAAAAGATTCCTCTTTTATTTATGTATATTATTGATGTTTATAAAATCCCAAGATTTCATACATGCATATTAGCTCCTTTTTTGATGAACTCTCATTATGTTACAAAATTACAAGGCTCAGGATTATAATGATATAATTCCTTTAGAAAAATAGAAATAGAAATAACTATTTGATAGGTTATCTAAATCATCTCCCACTATGTTCATTAAAACTGGAATACTTATTAAAAAATTATGGAATACATTTTATCATACCTATGGAAGGAAACAATATAAATTATGGTTTAAAATTCTATGTAATGATAAAAAAATAGAGATATGTCAACACAACAGGCAAAAATTAGTATGAGAAAAATTATATGACATTTGAACACCACACACATCATATAAAAGATCACAATTTTGGGTCATATAAAAAGACATTCAGCTCATT
The DNA here is from genome assembly GCA_963277665.1 of Viscum album. NCBI lineage: Eukaryota > Viridiplantae > Streptophyta > Magnoliopsida > Santalales > Viscaceae > Viscum > Viscum album. Next base: position 1,759,240,550 of record OY728152.1, read on the forward strand.
AGACATGTTTGGTATAATAATTTATTAACATGATACATGAGATCATAACAATGGAATAATAATTTGAATTGCGGAATACACATAATCATAGAAAATATTTTCCCATGTAGTTAATGTCTCAATTTTGATAATATCATTATGTAATGAAATCACTCTAAAAACAATCATAGTATTCAAGGTTCTCTCCCAAGAGTAGTATTTTGGATATTGTTCTTCATTGAACAAGGTCTACACCCCATTAAAGGACTATTTATCTCATGATATATCAATCATTACGTAATGCATTTGAGGGAGGTATAGGTACCAACCATCATGTAATGAAATTTATATATATGTTTCCCACATGATAATCGAACATTTATCATATCAGTACACACAAAAAGAAATATGATTCTTAATAATTTCATAATAATAAAACTGATGGAAAGTGAATAGTTTCTATAATAATTTTCTCATTTAATTGAAGCATAATCCATGTAAAAAAATTTGTTTCTTAATCATTTTTCATTGTATAAATCATTGACAGAAATAATTTTCATAAAAATTTTATAATATTAAACATAAACCAACCATAAAAATAATAAATATGAGATCATCGGATCAAAACTATTGTAGTTATTATATATCTACTAATGAATTCATCTTAGATGGAAGTTGAATTTTTAAAAAAATAATTTGAATGGTTTCTTGAGGAAAATATCTTTTCTTTAGAAATCAAATTTTTAAACTTTAAAATATATAATATATATTTCCAATAATTTCCTTCAAAAATATCGTTGAAAATTTATATTGGAATATTTAAATAAAATTGAGTTCACGATGGTGGTAAATTATAGATTCAACGTATGAATTAAAAATAATATTTCATTCACATATTCATATCAATCCAAATTGGTCATGTTTTGAATATAAAATGGAAATTAAATTTAAATAATTTTTAAAAATTAAAAAATGGGTAAAAATTTAGTTAACAATTCATTTTGATAATGTAAAACGCCTTTATTAATACATTTTTATAAATTTTTTTAGTGTATGAGTTCTTTCACTGAACATAGAAATATAAAAGTTTTTTCTTAAAAACATTATTTTTGTCACCTAAGGACATTAAGAGATAAAAATGATGGAAATAAATGCATTCCCATGAAATTACTTTAGGTGAGTAATTTAGTTTTCTTCCTTATAGATAGATCATAAGATTTTATCAACAATATCATAATAAATAAGGATTCTGATAAATACGAGACTGTAACATAAAATCATTACCACTTTGGTATCATTTGAATCATAAGTACCAAAAAAGGTAAATAGAAAATGAAAAATTATAATTAAAAGAATAATATTCATTACAAAAATGGTCAATATGTTTTATATATATCTCATTAAACAAGATATGTGAATAACATAAATTATTTCCTGAATAATAAATGAATTGAAAAAAATTGAAAAACATAATTTTCTAGTTCATATATACACATTATAAAATCCAATATAATAAATAAATGATATAAAAAATCTATTAAAGAGAAATAATTATATATATCAAATTATAATTTATTTAATTTTTAACACTTTTTACATATTTATTAATAATTCCCTTGTAAATCATTCTTTTGGGAAATTCTTCCATTTATTTCCATGTATTTTTTTATTTTCGATTTTTATTCATGTTACTATTATCATATTTCAATCTTGTGATGAATTTTAAATATGATATGAAGGTTATAAATATTTATTATATATGAATTTATTGTAATACATTAACAGTAAAGATTGAAAATGAAATTCATCCTTCATGGATATGGTTTGTCATATGTACGGATGAATGATATTCTAATTTTCAAAAATAATGAAGAAAAATATTGAAAACTAATATAATAAAACTAAATTATAATATATAAATATATAAATATATATTACATTCAATTTATCTATTATTACAATCCATGTAATACATAAGTTAAAATATAATCACATCGCATTACTATGAAATTGATTTCCATAAACACAATTTAAATTATCATATTCTCTATGGAGGAAATGTAGAAAATTACTATATAATAATATATTTAATGATTTATAATTATGTTAAAAATATCCTATATATATTTTATATCAATTTACTTACACAATTGTGAGAGGTTTTGATGGAAGACATGTCAGATTAGTTCGGGAGGCGGTAGTCTTCCGTACTCATGAGTGACGTTGTCATTTCTGATTTCAGTGAAGAGGATATGGATTTAACTCTTCTCATAAAATAATGAAAATATCGATATATTTTTAATAATAATGTTTTTAAATTTGATTGGTTTTATAAGAATCATATGATGTGGAAGAAGAAATAAAATAAAAACACACCTTGAAGAACGTTACCTCTTCTTCGGGTAACCTATTTACGTTTTCAATAAAATACTTCTTATCAGTGATATATAATAAACATATGGAATAATATATGAGGTTATGTAATTAAATAATTAATTCGGGTTGGGATTGCAAAAACCATTGTACTTTGTATGTGTGAATTGGAGAGGAGAGGGGGAGGCCTTTTATAAGTGATATGAGTTACACATTTGTAATTATAGAAAATAAAAAGGTGTAGCCACATTCTATTCTTTACAAAAGGCTCCAAAATAGACCAATATCTATAGGTGAAGATATAAGGTCGACATATGTCCATATAATTTGTATAATTATTGGGTGATTTTTAACACTTATATTTTTTGTTTGACCTCCAGTAATACAATATTAACCATAACTAAGGTAAAGATTTATTATTTTTTACTATTAAATATGGTAAAAATTTTATGTTTACAATATTATCTGAAATATATATTATGATTAAAAAAATTGAAGCAATTATTCCAACCACCATTCATATAAGTAAAAATTTCTTATTTAAAATGAAATCAACTCTCACGATAAGAAAGAAGTTTTCAAAAGAGAAAATGGTCATATAATTAAAAAGTTCATATGTCTAAATTAAATATGAACTTGATTCCTGCTAAAATAATTTGATTATTAGATATTTCATTTTTATAATTTTAATATTAAACCGATTTTAAAAATAAATACATCCTAATAAATCGTTAAATTAAAATACATGTTTTCTATAGAAACTGAGATTATTTATTATTAATAAAAAATTTAATAATTTCGCAAAAAATTAAAAATATTTACCCTAGTATAAATTCAATATTATAACATAAAAATGATGTCTAATTTTCGAAATTATATTTATAGAACTGTAAAAAAAATTATTCATATTATTCGCATGAAGAAATAAAAAATATTTTTTGATAAAAATCTATTTTCAAATGACATAACGACCTTATATAAAATTAAATACCATTTTTTAAATATAGATTATTCATTTAAAAAATTATATTTCATATATAAAATATTATCATTCATATTTATTCCAATATTTTTAATAGCTATGTAATATCAAATTTTTTTAATAATAATACAAATAACGTGTTGTAGTTTGTTAAAACATGGTTTTTCATATAACACAATATATCAATAAAATTTAATTTTTTGAAGAATACCATAAAACCGTTAGGGTTAAATTTAAAACCCCTTAAAATTAGGTTTACTTAAAATTACCCCAATTTTTTCAAATGACCAGGGATAATTCACCTTTATTAAATCCACATGTTCCCACTTGCCTTTTATAAACTGGTGGTTTCTCCTCAAAAAAATTTCTAGGAGAGTGGTCTTGTTTCATAAATAAATTTTCCATGGGATCTAAAATTTCCTTTATTTTCGCCTATAATAATGATCATTCTATAGGAGAATACGTTATTTTTTTAGTTTCGATTACGGTTTTGGTAAATAAATTTTTATGAGAGATACACAGAAAACATCATAGACTTGATTGAGTTTTTATGGATTCTCCAACAGATTGTCTACTGTCCCAACATGATCAATATTTTCCAAAGAAAAAATATACCTGTGACTTTGTTTAAATTTACACATAAATCTTATAGAATTCATTCATAGAGATATTATTAGAATCACCATGTTAGTAAATTTAAATTCTAAATCACAATGAAGAATAATATAATTCCTTTTCAGTAGTTGTTGTGCCACGAATGTTAGTTGTTCAATAGTTATAAGACTATCATCCATTTATTTGACTATCTCAGGTCCTAATATACTAATATCCCCAACCACATTCAATCATGTGGATGCTCTACACATCATTTTTTAGAGGTCTTTATAGGGATCCATCAAAATACTCATTTGAATGATATTTTAATATTAAAATTAATCTATAAGATGGTGTATATCCAAAATAGTATTAAACATATATATTGAGATCTCAACATATCCTATAGGGTTTTAAATGTCCTCTTAGACTATCCATCAACCTAAGGATGATTACATGTTTTGAAAAGCAACTATTTTTCAAGAGAATGGTGAGAAAATTTCTAGACAATTTAGTTAAACCATAGATCCCTATCAGATTCAATTGAATGATTTTCTCCATAAAACCCTACCACATTAATAATTTATATACAAGAAATATATACTAGTAATAAATATTATCTGATCATTATGAATTATGATGTGACCAACAAAAACCGTATAGAATTATGGCCTTTAGAATTTTTGGGAACTTCTATGTCAAAATCCATGGATTTGTTTTTCCATTTGAATTCAGGTATGGGTAATATATGTTCCATACAATAATAATTTATTCTATCGGCCTTAAATTACTGATATAACAGACATCATGATTTAATCCTCATTATATCTCCCATCATAAAAACCCAACAGAAATAAACATTCAAATAATAGTAAGTCATTTTTTTTCTAGGATGAATAGATAATAAAGAGCTATGTGTTTCAAATAATTTTTTTATTAGATATGTAATATATGGAATAGATACTTGGATCATAAACCTAATAATTACATCATGACCATGGTAAAACATAATAACGTTTCTAACAAACTTTTTCATCTTTATATATACCATATATGGATCATTAATCAACACATAGTTAGATGTTTCAACATTGAATTGTGAATGATAATAATTTTACCCATACATTATGATTTCTAGATCTATTGTAACATCCCCTGACCAGAGGCCATTGATCATGGTTCCATGAATAGGGTTGATATATTACCTCATGTGCACATCCATATACTCCAGAGTTACTGAAAATAAACATGAGTATAAATTCCAATATCGAGAGACTATACCCTCATATAAATGTAAAACCATTTTATAAATAATATCATTAAAAAACTAACATTAACAATAATTAAACATCATAAAACCAATATTCACCAAGTCACCAAGATACATGTGCAATAAAAATATGATGTGAAAAGTACCTACTAGAAAATAAAACAAATATGATTCTAAAATAGAATTTACAACCATCTATAAACACATACCCAAGACCAAACCCTATTTAGTCATCCCATGCTTCAACCAATCAACCCATGAAAATAACCATAACTATTTTCAAGTCATAAACCTTTAACTAAAACAAGAAGTTTCATCTTGGGTTCCCAGGATCCATGTTGGCTAGAGTACGGTGTGAGCACAACTCAATAGGCCACCATAAAAGGTGTCTTAAGAAATATCTAACCTATAAAATTTTGGATGTATTTAAAAAATTGTGTGTTAAATAATTTCTATAAATGGATACATGGTTCATCTCAAAATATTTTTTTCATCCATTTAAAGACATTGTGTCATGTTTTTAAACATCATAGGAAATCATCCATACTATTTCACAACTCCATTATTTTAATGAAATATTTAATCCAATTCACCCTATATCCTCCCATGAATCATATAAGGGTATGGAATGATATTTCATGTCTCCCAAACCCATGTTCGGTACTCCATGTTCAAACCTCTTTTGTTCATGAGTATCATGTAAATTCCATGAATAAAACTATCTATGGAATTCTATGTCGATACCCCCTGATATCAGGACCACCAATTACATTCCTAAATAAACCATTGTATAGATCTCGATGGGTCAATACCCCTTGGGTTTATGATCACCGTGTCCATTTTTAGAATAAATTATATTGCACCAGGGCACTTGAATTCAATGACAGGACTACCCCAAAAGCTATTAATCCGTCGTTGGCATCCCATAATCATTCATTTCTATTTTTATCACAACATTCACCTCATTTTATAGTCATTAAAAATTACTCATTTTTCATGGTCCCAATATACCTTCAAAATAACACATAAAAAAGACCCAACCACAATTCACTATTAATGAAACCTATTAAAAAAATCGAGTCTTGAACAAACAATTCCTTTGTATGTTGTTAAAACAATCATTCAAGAAGGGTCTTTATTTTTATTTTAATAAAATGTACCATGGTTAATCAATAACATCAATTGACATAAAATAATCAATCATTGTATTTCCAACGTATAAATAACACTCATAAAACAATACCATTGAATTCCACCTAGATTATCATTTTAAAACATCTTGAGTGAAACAAATCCTTTCTGAATCCTTTTTAATTTCAAAAAAAATACCCAAATTAAATAAAAACAATTAACTCTAATAAAAAAAATTAATTTTTAAAATGATTTTAAATCCACCTATTAATCATTTTGAGAACTCATATTAAAAGATTCCATATATATCTCTTTTAACACGCTGATGTATCAATTCCAAAATAACAAAATTTTCCTTCATAATTACCATATATCTACCATTACCAATTAATAAATCCATTTTAAAGGGGTTTCACATCACTGGTAAACCCCATGTCATGTTTCAAATCATTAATGGGTCCAATGGGATTTGTGAGTGATCTTGTAGCTCCCAATTATTCCCAATTTACGTTCCATAATCAATGAAACCAAAAAATGGAATAAACCATTTAAAACTAAATTCATGTATAAAAATATCATGAATATGGGAAAAATATTAAAGACCACCTACCTCAAAATTGAAGATATTATCTTTCGAATCAGAATTAATAATTCTAACTCAACCACAACAATCATTATATTGATGATATCATAGGAAAAATAATGTTTTAGTGGTTTCGAAGAAAAGGAAATCATACAAAAAAAGTAATTCTCAAAAAAGGAATGAAAGAAATTAAAGGATATACCTAGACCATAAATTCACACCAAACTACACTCAAAACGATAATGAAATGATGTAGAAACACCCAATAGGAGGGGGGATGTGTTGGTTAAACACCCAAGTGATAGGGGTAAAATGGGGACATAAAAAGAGTAAGAATCATTTAATACTGAGACGGTAAACAAATAATTTCCTATATTTTAAGGGCCACATGGTTTTTCCGCATAGTTGGGAAAACCATACAATAACTATATGACTATATGTATTCAACAGGGGTTAGGGCATATAGTCTGGATGACCACCACAGACGGTTTAAATTACCATGTAGAGCCTATTCACTTGGCTTTATCAAAGAGGGTCTCTAGCAACATGGTTTTTCGGGCCACCTTGAATTGTATCAGTAACCACACACACCCCATCTTCACGCCAAACTATGAAGGCACATAGTTTCTACTTATCATATTCCAACTTTGTCTAAAAAAATATTGGCCTATTATTTTCTAATTTTTCATGCCTTGAACCATATGAACACCCTTAATACCAACCCTAATATGTAAATAAATACCATAGAGCCCAAATTTATTTTTTGACATAGACTACATCATGGATTGGATATTACCACCTCCCATCATTATAAAAACTCACCCTTGATCCATAATCCCCACACATTCAAATATCACAAAGACAATATATTGGTCCACTGGCCAATCCATCAACCTTCATATACCTAACATCCTCTTTAAAACAATCATATTGTCCCATCATGTAACGCCCAGACCCTAGTTACCCAGAGTCGGTGCATTATTTTAATACATTGGAATGATTACAAGGAATCAAGCCCCGAAGGACCGATCTGTTTAGCAGTCTTAGAAAAATAGATCACATACATGAATGTTACATTTATACTTTAAGACGTACAAAACAACATAAATAATATTTATGAACGCCATTATTCTCATGGCTTAACCCTAAATATCAATCACATTACACTTCATGGAATCCAGGGAAAATTAAAACATAGAAAGGGGTGAGCTCAAATTCTCAGTAAGGGTAAGCAATTCAGCGAAAACATTCAAAAATAAGCATAAAAATTTAAGAAAATGTATAAAACTAAAATAAATTCCTTTTAAACTTGAACATCAGTATAATATGGTAGTAATAAAATGAAATAATTCCATTTACTTATACACATGGATATTCTACTAATCGAATAATCACATGCAGTATCACTAACCACTTTCATAATGATGGAATGCATAATGCCAGACTATCATAACCACATAGCCAAGGCATCGTGGCAAGACTACAAATAAGATTTTTCCAAGGCCTTTTGCCAAGACACTAGTTTGTCTCATGAGACCTACTGATGCATTGAGGAGCTATAGCGTGATCCACCCGTCACTTATTATGTCCAATTAATTACTATATGAAAAGGTTCAAACATAACGTAAACATTCGTATTAATACTAGCATATGAAATGTAAATATTTCATCCATAAAGCATGAATGGTATAAGAATAACACATCCACAGTAAAACACATCACAAAAACCACAAAACAATATGGAAGTTTTGTATCATAACGAAAAAACTTCAAATAAACTTAAAATCCATCAAAGGATGTTGACATAGATGAAATCAAAACTATTTGAGAGAAATATCTCTTTTTTTGAAATCATTTAAAAGTCACACATTTATTAAGGATGTAATTTAAAAGGGATTTTGAATAAAAGTGTCCCATACCACATCGAAACTTTTGAAAAGAAATATCATTTCAAAACAGTAATTTCCATACAAATAAATCCTCAAAATCATTTTGAAAACATGGAAATTAATTAAAAATATTTAGAATGATCAATCTTTAAAACATTTAAAATTCTGATTTTGATAAAGAGTACCTTTCAGAAATTCATAAAATATTCTTTTTGAAATCATTTAAAAGTCACATAATTATAAAATAAAACATTTACTTTGAAAATATACTTATAATCTTGTAAGGGAAGCTTCAAAAATTTTATAACGGCAGAAAATAACTGCACCCGCCGTATAAGATTAAAAAGACATTCTTACCTTAAATTTGTCGAAAAGTTTAAAACGTACCTTGTTTGGAAAATGACAGAAAGATTCCTTTAAAAACACATAAGGGTATAAATGTCTTTAACCAATTCTCTAGTGAATAGTAAAAATGTTTTTAAATACATTTTTAAGGAACATGGATGTGAATGATAAAGAAATCCCAGTATATTATTACGTATAAACAACCTCGGATAATAAAGAGTTTGTGAAATAAACCCTTTCCAATTTGGTAACTTACGAAACATACAACCCATTATAGAGGTATCATAAAATGAATATGTAAATACACATAAATTAAATTTTATTACTCAAAGAATACAATTATGGGCAGTACATACACCACACAAAAGGTAATAGTGGCAATATCGCATGAATCTCACGGGAATAAGGAGTGAGATGAAAACCCCTTACCTTGCACTTTCCTTTAGTCAAGGGTACGTTTAACCTCATGTACGAAGATCATAGTATGTTATTAAATTATACCAGAACCATATTAATATTTATGATATCATATATGATTCATTTATGACTTTATATTTCCCATTAAATAATAATTTTCATGTTAAGTTAACATTTCGGGTAATAATCACTTTCTTTATTGTACGTGTTTTAACTTGTTACTCTTGGTTGTAACACATAGATCAATATTTAAATACATCCAGAATATAAAACATTATAAATATATCATATATATTTAGAATATAAATATGTATAATAGAAATATATATGGAATGGAACACACCGTTTATGGAGACGGTAGTCCGTACGTATGCATAAATGCTGTTTTTGTTTTCATATAGTATTGAATGGAAGTAAGTGAATAAGATATATGTATGTATATAAATAATTATATATATAAATATATATTTCTCCAGTAGCATTATAATGTATTATATTACATAATTCTTAGAAATATATATGTTTATAATCGCCGCTGAATGGTGAACTTGGAAATGAATCTCATCGCATTGTGGAGATGATAATCCGTACGTACACACAAGTGATAATATCATTCTTTTGATATTAAAATAATATATAATTGGATGTTATATCATATATAAAGAATCATTATCATGTTATATTTATTATTTACTTGAATTAGACATCATTATTATACCTATCCAAATAATAATTTATTGAATAATGATTACACCACGATGTGGAGACGGTAAGTCGTACGTACGCACGTATGGTGACATGTTATTCAAAGGATGGATAGAATACTGAAATATGGTTTTAAAATTTTTATAATAACATCAAATTATATATAATATACTGGATTTATTATTTTATAATTGTAATAACAAAGAAAGAAGAAGTGCAAGAAGAAAGGAACTTTAAAAGGGATGGTGAAATCATTACCTATTTTTCTGGTTATTCCTTTTGATTTGATCAAAAGGGCTCCATAGATTGGCATTCTAACTAAAGGAAAGTATCTAGGTTGAATTGAGGGAATTTTGGAGCATATTTGGGTAGAGGTTGGCCGAACCAAAAGACTTTGAAGGTGTGAGTTAATGAGAAGGGAGAGTGCCCTTTTATAAGAGAGGTGAGGGGCACCTTTGGAAAAGCTAGAAATATTATTTTATAATAAAATCATATTCGGTTTATAATGGCTCTAAAGTGGTTTATTTAATGGTTAATGTGGGGATGGGTCGAAAAACACTCAACAAATAGAATTTAGACAGGTTTGGGTTAATTAGTTTCACTTTTACAATATCGCTTTGTATTTTTATATTATATGGTTAATAAAATTACTTTATACATCTTGGCGACCCCCAAGTGGTCCATTCAAGATACACCTATCATGATATAAGTATCTTGGCTGAACCATAGATTTTTAGTAATTTAATATCAATTAATAATATAATATTTTTTTTAAACTCTTTTATGTCAATTTTGACACTATTGAATAATTGATTTTTGTAAAAATCATAACAGAATGATTACTTCAAAAAAAGTTAATTAAATAAATCCTACCATGTCATATTAACCTAGAAAATTAGTTTAATTCATTAAAATACTCAAATTATATTTATTTTGGTATTTATAATATCATTTATTCTAATTTTTCATTAATTAGGTAATTACTGTATCATCATTGTGTCATAAATAAATTAAATTATTTAATGTTTAAAATTTTTAAATAAAATATCATTATGTAGGAAATTTTTTTAACTTTCTAATGCATATTTACAATCGATTTTATCTTATATATAACTCTATATTAAAAATGTTTTAGTAAATAAACATTGATTTTAACTCTTTTAACTGTTCTTTGAATTAAATAATAATAAATGTCCTAATCTAATCCAAGTGGACCTAAATTATAATATTTTATTACTAAGATTGATTTTAGTCGAGATAAACTTGTCCAATGAAATTATTACATGTGTTAGGGTAATATTAATATCAATTTACCCTTAATTACCTTATTTACTTTTAACCATGGTAAATAAAAGTAAAAAGTTTCTATTCACCAAAAATTATTTTCATCTCCTTGAACCACATTTTACTACTTGATATTAACCGTGTGTCTCTAATTTTTGAAATTTCATTCACAGAAGTAGTAAAATTATGTTTTATGAAAAATTCAGTTTTTTAACTACCACTTAGTGGTTTCACTATTCATCAAAAAATGAAATTTTTCAAAACAATGCCAAAATTTCACCCAAAGATATAATTAATATTCTGAATTCAATAATGATGTCTATTTTACTGAAATCCAAACATATAAGTTGAATTAATTAATTTTTTAATTAATTCACGTTGTTACAATAAAAGCGTGTTTTTATGAAACAATATATATCAAAAGATTGTAAATTGTTTATGTCCAATTTCAAAGTGAAATTATTTATAATGAACACCATTGGATAAAATGGTAAAAATATATTCTAATTATACTTTAAAACCACTAAATAATATAAGTTATCACTATAAATTATTTTGATTAAAAAAGTTTTTTTTAAGTATTTTTTACTATTCATAAAAATTGGAAGTTCTCAGAAAAATACCAAAAATTCAACTTAGGATAATTTTGATATTAAAAATCCAAAAATGAAGTCCACGTTGAGAGGTAAAATTTCTTAAATTTTAAAAAGTAGATATTACTATTCATAACGGCTACGTTGATTGGTCGTGCTGTGTGTTGGAACTCGAAGTTGCGTACAACACACGTTACTATATTATTCAAAGAGAAGAGTACTGTGGAAGATCGGGGAGTTACACATCACGTGAACCCAATAAACAACTCCACTAGAAGATTTTTTTTATTGAGATCCCCAATCATTGACTTGGTGACCCTCAAAGGAAAAATCCACCAAATCATCATCATCACCTTCATCATTCACAAGAGGAATGTTTGAAGAATTCCTTAGAACCAACACACCATAGAGGAAATCAAAAATACACTACATAACCCTAGATAATAAAACCAAGGAACCTCTTTTCTACCCCCCCAATCATGGCTTAAATCACTTGGAGACATCTAATTACTTTTTAAGAACTCCATTGTGTCCCAACATAAACATATCCTTAGAATGCATATCTAAAACCAAATTTTTCTGACCTAAACTACCCAAAACCCTTGGATCATGGACCATTTCATGATTCTACAACCAAAACACACCCAATCCACAACACTCATCTATTACATTTAATTTACCAAAATCGAGAGAATGCCTGTATAAAACTGAACATGAAGATTGATCATACCAAATCCTCTCTAACCCATGTAATAGGTTACATCAATAATCAATTACTGGCCTAATATTGTCTTCCCAACCAAATGCGTTAAATCTAAACCACAATTTCATTGTATTTATAACTTTTAACAATTGAAAGTACAGTTAGCAACACAAAGGCACCTCACATTGCACTTGATGTAGTTTTAACTCACCATGTACAAATATTCCTAAGGGGAAACATATGACTCCAAAATCCATCATTGCCGTAACAAATGATAGTAATAGAAGCTACTCTAATGTCTATAAATTATCCAAAAAACTAAATATCCTTCATGGAACACATTAGTTCATGGAACACACTTTCAAATGTGAAACAACGATCAAATGTGACATAATGAAACCACATCATTTATTTTAGAAAAGAGAGTCAGAGCATCCCTAGCTATCTCATCTCATTAAAGCCCAATCCCATCAATGGAACATCAATAGTTAAATTTTCCAAGATCCCCTTTTTTCTTTAATGATTTCAAAAACCAATCCAAAACACCTACCAGAGTCCATGCCAAACCCCCAAAGTTTTTATGGCAATGAAATTCAACATTCCAAGACCCATCAAAGTGTCTCACCGCACTATTAGTAACTACAACACAGGAACCTAAAATAGTATTTATAAATACACCAATCCCAAAAATGATTCTTTATTCAAACACTAACCTCAACCAAGGCCCACATGGCCTTCCTAAGGAACCCATAAAAACACTTTATATTTTTTAGTGGAATCAATAAAACACCACATCCATCCTATGTTGTACATTATACATCAAATAATAACATAAATTCCCCACCTTTGTACCTAAAGAATGATTTCTTAACTCAATACATTCCACCAACCTCTACTAATTATATGATCAAAAAATAACCCCATAAAAATAAACATGGCTCTCATCCTTTTCCCATAACTATGTAACAAAACACCCACCACTACTCATTCAATAAATCATAGAATGGAATCAAATGCATTCGATGTTGTTGGATTCATCCTGAGGACCTCACCCACAATGATCAATGGTGTGATCTCGTCCTTGAGCTTCTCATATACCACTTAATGAGTGTAACCTTAAAGGGGATCCATATCTAACCCAAGCATATTATGATATAAATATGTAAAGGCATAACTCTCCCTACAAACCCCAGATGATTTCATGATACTGGGAATAATCATCACTAGCATAAAGTACACTATTATGTTCTCTACAAACACCACCATTTCTTTTCATCATGGGATTAGAGAAATTGATAGGAGATTATACCAATATTCTTATATATCCATCATAAACTGCATTGTGGCCTCCAATCATGTTCACTCATTTTCTAAAAAAACATGGATTTAGAGGTTGCTTTCATTCCTCAACCTACCAAATAAATTCTATTCTAGGACCCATGAGTTATACATATCCACCAATAAAAATCGACTTACACAACCAGGCATGCCTTCTAGTCCTTCAGTACCATAAACAAACACAAACAAATTAGCACCCCTTACCCCATGGGTGACTCCCATGCCCAAAAAATCCAATCTGTGTTAACACCAATTCCACATTGAACATTTCCCATTATATAGATTAAATGACATTAATATTTATTCCCTTCTTAAAGCAATATTATTTCAAATAAAGGTTATTTGGTTTATCCCTAAAGATTAAATCAAATCACAAAAATTCATATTACCCAAAACTCTATATCACCCACCATGAATTGATTTGAATCTGGAAGAAACAACCCATGAATCACATCCTAAGGCACTCGCAACACTAGGTAAACCATTCTAAAGGCCACTTCAATTCCAAAATTACCAATACCTAACCACAACTCAATCAAAAAATCAACACCAAAAACTTTTCCATATTTTTTCATAGGCTGGAAACACACTAACCAACACTCCCCATTTACCACTACTGAGGCCCACAACTATCTTGAATTTCAACACACCCAAATGAACCAAAAATCCATCCAAAAACTCCCAAATTTATTCCTCTAATATCACAGATATAATCTCCCTAATTTGGATTCACATCTTGTATAATCCACTTAATCTCCATCTAATCCACAAAACGAACCTCAAACATGTTCCTTCTTTTAGACAACACTCCAACCCCCTTTCTAAAAAATAATAATCTTAAAGAACCATGTGACCATTTACTCTAGGTTTCACTCTATAAGACACACACACAAATACATTTATACCACCAACCCAACACTAACTTTAGGGTTCAAAATACATTCCATGAGGTTTCAACCAACAAAATCCACTCCATACATATCAAAATATGATATTTCACCCCATAAATCATTCAATATAACAAAAGACACAACATGCTCACCATTTTTAGACACACCTTAATTCCCCAACAATCCTCATGACCCATAACTGAGGTCTAACACTACGATACACTCACTAACCCACCAATCGATACATAGTGTCTAAATACAACACTAGGGTTATCCATTTTCAAAATCTCAAGGTATCATTATTTCAAACTTATCTTAGAATAATTTAACCACTTCAAAATTAAAAAAATTAAATATTTAAAAACATCCAATTTACAAAAGTCAATAATTTACACTTCTAAAGAAACTTGTGTTACCCATCCCCTAAGAAACAAAAACCCAAAATTTCTAAAATAATGGTTTTCTTAAATTTATATTTTAAATCATTTATGTTATAGAAATTATCCAAATTTTATATTTTCAAATTATCTTTCTAATTTGAAACATATAAAATATATGAATAACCTATCAATAATAAATTCCAAACATGATTCATGAACCCAAACACCTTCTCATTCCTTAATCATCCAATAAATAGAACCACATTAATATGTTACATCATATCTATGTTCACCAATTAAGGTATACATAACGATCAACTATAAAATAAAAAAGAAATTTTCCCCCATGGTTACATGGATTATCCCTCATATGTTGGGTTGCAGACATGTTGACACGAGCTCATTCCAAATCCCCGTTAATATCCCAGTCTAATATTTACCATGTCTCAAATAGCATTAAAAATAAAATGAATTAGATACTACATTGTGACAACCCATGCCGAGAGTACACTGAACCTAGGGCCCCAATCTTGGTCGCCAATTGACCTCATGCTCAACTCCTCGTATGACAGATCCAACTGACTTGAAGAGAAACTCTAAAATCCAAAATGGGAGACTATAACTAATTTTAATTGTAAAATAGTATGATAAATAATATCAGTAGAGAAAATAACCAATATAAATAATAACCCAATAGCATATAACCAAGAAAAAACAATCCACCTAGTAAAACATGAAATAACAATATGATGTATACACTACCTTCTAGATAGTTGTAGAAAAAATAATAATAAAAAGAATCTTCCAAATGATTCTGAACATGGACCCATGATCTATCACAGTCCTTATGTCGCATGTTCCAACCCATGAACACATACAATGAACCAAAAAATAGGTCCCTTTCATGAACATGTAACAAAAATAAGGAGTGTCTTCTAGGTTACCCAAGTGCCATAGCTACCCAACCAAGCTGTGAGTACAACACAGTAGGCGACCACCAATGGTGCATAAGGATATTGTTAGAATATATAATTCTAAATGTTGAAGATGAAGGCATTGGTAAATAATACACAAAAATGGAAAATAAGTTCTTATAAAAAAATTTATTTATCCACTATTTAAACTCTTTTTGTTAAGTTATATCAACATCATGTGAATAAGATATCATTTTATTTGACAAGGACATTTTTGTAACCAATTAATCAATCAAATGAACCCATTCATTATACCATAAATTAAAATATGATATAGAACACCATCTATAGTGTTCACAACATCTTTATGGAATATTATTTTCATACACATTTTGTTCGAGACAATCATGTTCATTCCTCTATTAATCCTGATTATGGAATTTCATGTCTATACCCATTGTGTTCAGGATTTACATGTCAACTCCATAAATAAACCTAATTTTAGAACAACGTGATCATAACTATTAGGTTTTGGAGAACCATTTCTATTCACCGAATAATCTACATTGCACCATGTTTTCATAATGACTTGTTAGCACCACCCAATAATCAATTAATCCTAGGTTAGTATCTGAGCATCATTCATTTATATTTTCATCACACAATTCATCACCTTTCATGATAAATAAACATTCCCTGCTTACTATAGTCCCAAAGGACCATCATAGAAACACTTCATAAATAACCTAGCCCATTGTTGTAATTAATATAACCTTTATAATAATTTTGAGTCTTTATAAAACAAATTAGTTTATCGAAATATTTCAAAACAACCCTTCAATAAGGTATTAAATATTTACAATAAAAATAGAGACCAAGGATAATAATTACTATTAATTCATATACAATAATATATCATGGTATTTCACATGTATAAATCACACACACACAAAAAACACCATTGAAATCCACTTAGAATCACTTTTACATATAACTTTTGGTCATCAATTCCTCATTTCCAAATAATCTGACACTTTCAAACAATTTACCCCTTCATTAAAATAAAAAAATGATTCAAATCCAAAACATAGAGTTTTAAACAATTTATAAATCCGTTTTTTAGAAATTTTACAAAGCTCACATGTAAACATTTCATATGTCCCTTTTACCATGAACTTGTGTCAATTGAACAATATCAAAAAAAAATTAATTTATAATTAAAAAATCCATGTATATTAACATTACGTTAAACATTTTAAGATGGGTTTTCACATACAAGGGTTACCCTAGAAAATATTTCAA
Organism: Viscum album; assembly: GCA_963277665.1. Taxonomy (NCBI): domain Eukaryota; kingdom Viridiplantae; phylum Streptophyta; class Magnoliopsida; order Santalales; family Viscaceae; genus Viscum; species Viscum album. The sequence continues at coordinate 1,759,258,222 of OY728152.1, forward strand.
TTAATTATTGTGTCCCAAATGATCTTTGAGTTGTCTTGTGCATCACAATTATTCCCAATATAGATTCATTAATCAATTACAACAAAGAAAACAAGTTAGAATCTTTTTAATGACACATGCAAATATAAACACATCAAAAATATGGTAAAAATATTAAATACAACAATCCTCATAAACAAAGTGTCATAAATTCCTCATTTTATACCATGATTGAAACTCAACCATCCACATACACTACAAATAGAGAAACCTTGGAAAATAAGTGTTTTGGGATTCTGAATGAGGGTAAATATCACACTAATCCTCTCCTAAAAAAATGAATTTAAATTTACTCAAAGAATTGCCCAGATGTTAAATTCACTCTAATATAAAATCAAAATTTACAATAAATGAAGGAGAAACACCCATGGAATATGGAGGATCTTTTGGTATATCACACGAATAGTAGGGGTTCAATTGGAGGAGAAAATTAGGTACGATTCATTTATACTTGATATGTAAAAAATATGACTTCACCACTTTTTAAGGGTCTCATGTTTAAGAGAAATAGTTGAAAAATATATAACACCTATATAACTCCCTCTATCTAAGAGTGGTAAGGACACACGACCTAGTTGGCCACCCTACATGGCTGGAAAAACCGTGCAGAGCCCATGTGATTCCCTTTTTCCAAGAGGGCCTCCATCCACATTTTTTACCTAGTATACCTTGCATGGTTTTATTAACCATGCACAACCCTTCTTCAATATACATTGTTAAAATGCATGATTTCATATAATGGTGTAGTAACCATTCTCTCTTGAAAATATCACCAATTTATCCATCATTTTTATACCCTAATTCACCGAAACACTCATGAGACCTACATAACTTAGTGGAGAAAATCCATATACCAAAATGTTAGAGTGGGAACAACCCTTCATCATGTTTAGAATATTACATCCATAATTTTAAAATATATTAATTATCGATATTTTTTAATCACTATTACAGATAAGATAACATAAACTATTCAACTGAAGGCATCAATAACCTTGTTCACTTATTAAGGGTGGTAATGTATTGGGCAATGATAATATTTTATCAGCTCAAACAAACTATTATATGAAATATTAAACTCCTTATATATGAATGTGGAATTTATTATTTTATGATCATTAAATATATATATATATATCATATTTCCACCAAATAATAAAACCTCCATATTTTTAATTCTAAAATTAATGTAGCTAACTACAAATCATGTGTAGTGTAATTATTATTAATATCCTTATATTCTTCAGAGGCATATGTTATGAACATGTTGATATACATAATATCACATCCCAACCCATTATTTGATTCATCACTATAGATTGGAAACACCCCTCCAATTTAGGGTAATATATGAAAAAGTGTGCTAACAAATTTTTTCTTTAACTCCATTACATTTATTCCCACTCATCCTTATAGATGAACATGACTCAATTTGTAGTGTACATGGTGTGTGCATTTTATACTCATGAGAAATTTTACAAAAACCATTGATAATATCCTAAAAACCAGAAAATATTTAATTCTTAGTCAATTTGGTTGATCTGGATAAATATTTTATAAGCTTCATATTTGATCAATCTAGATATATACCTTCTATTGAGATTATATGACTAAATAATGATATTCTCCTATAGGGAAAAATCCCAGTATAAAATTTTCTCATCGAAATATTATTACTATGTGTCTTCCATAAAATCCTAATGTGATATTCATTCCACACTATTCACATTGAATTTATAAGAATATCCTCAATAATGACTTCCAAAAATAGATCAATGCAATATTAAAATACTATATTCGCTAAATCCATGATGTTAGTCTGAGAATTATTATTAGTGAATAGAATAACTATATATTCATATTTTCAATACGTTGTATGAAATAATCTGTTTTGTATATCCTATTTATTTAACCATAATTAATTATATATAGAATTATTTTTAATCGTATAAAATAATTTATCTCTAATCATTGGATGTAAATATTCATCATTTCATTGTATAAGATAATTATTCCTGATTGTGATCTTGTCCAAATCCTAATAATCAATAAAAATTAAAATAAATCAATAATTGTTTTTTTAATTTAATTTTACCCCCAAAGGTGACAAACCAATCCAAATGAATCCCTTTTCATGATTCTATTATATTTGCTTCTTTATTTCATAAAAATCAATTAGGGTCCTTCTATAATGATTATTTGAAATAGTTGTGGTACTAGGTTTGAGTTCTACTATGAATGCTGCATAATATTTTAATAGAAGTATATGAAACTATTATTGAAATCAATTATTAAAATTTAACACAATATTCATGTCATCTTTTTTATGTTTCTCCCCAACCAAGTGAGATAAATTCCCTTCTTGAGTTGGAATCAAAATATATTTAATGGATCTGATTTTCATCATAGTTTCACATTTATCATTACACTATGTAATTATCATTGGTTGTTTTGTAATATTTATAATTACTTCCCTTCCACAAAAATTAATGTGTCATTTATGTAGACAAATCTATTTCATTTATAAGAAAAAAAATTAACAAGAGAATGAATGATAATAATTTTAGAATATATATTCCCACATAATTTAACTAGAGTGTAAGAATATTCATGAGATAAAATCATCATACTCTAATGCTTTTTCTTATATAATTATATCTCTTTTCATATGGGTAAAATCTTAGAGCCCATATAAATTTACTCATATATGAATAAATTGGTAGATCCTGAGTAAAATAATACATTATTAGTTCAATATTGGATGGTTAGTGTACCTTTCACCCTGATTTTATCACACCCCTTAGTAAAAATAGTGATCACTTGATATTTACCTTTTTATCCTGGCAGAAGAGGTTTCAAATGTTTGTAATCATAATTAAGAAAAGTATTTTGGAACTAGTTAGAATAATGATCAAAATAATTTCATTTCAAACATTGGATTGTGTGTGGAGTTTTCTATGGGGGTTTTCTATATTCATGTCATTATAAGAAAAATTTACCTTCAGTTATATATTCAATTTCGAGAGACCTTCATTCGAATAAAAAAACATTTATTTGTCTTCGTAATAAAATACCATCTATGTTTTATACCACACATCAAGGCCCATGTAAATATCATCCTTTTTACTCCATGGTTTGGAGAATTCCCTTGAATGAGATATTTAATTTCTTGTAAAAACCATGAGATTGATGCATAAATTAGTTCTCCATTTCCACCTTGAGAGTAGATCAAATGATGTATTCCCTAACGTAGATGTCTATTATGTATAAATCCATTCATATATTTTTTTCAATTCAATGAACAATCATTAAACCATAAATATTTTTTGGATAATAATTACCAATGTGATCCTCAAAATTCATATACAATTTTCCACAAAGGAACCTACATGTTCATAATCATTTGGAATTAAATCAAGTAAATCCTAATACATCCTCATATAATGATAATAAAGAATTTAATACTTTAAAAATAATATCATGAACATGTCCCCATAAATGGAATAAATTTCTTAGTATTTACTTATATTCATGATAAGAAACCACTATTTATCTTCTTAACCACTCATATGGTAGATATCCAAAATGAATATCTCATGCTCCAAAAAAAATTGATGGATCCTATATATTAAATGGTGTTAATCCATATTTAAATAACTATTGTATCATAATAACCCCCGAATATAGGTTAAAATTTCTTATTGAATTTGCGAACAAAAAAACCCATCAATTTATCACTTCAGAGTATAGTATGATTCATATCATGACATATTTCTTGAGTATGGAAAAGATAATTCACATTTCATATCCCATAAACATTGTTTTCTCCTATGGTAAATAATTTGAATGTTTATCACATTGACCAATAACACAATTTATTAGGGATCTAACAATATATTAAATAATATCACAGTATCAGAAACTGTAATCCTTGCAGAAACACAAATATTTTTCAAATATCAATTAGGATATATAAATCAAGGAAATTAATTTTAAATCTATGTCACCATAGGTTTTACCTATGTTATCTATGAATACAACCTTCTCAAATACTTTCTGTTTTTTCATAAGGAAAATTTATTTAACTAAACTATATCACCAAAGAGTGTCAGACAAACTTCATAGTAAGGCACATTGTCATGTACCATGTAATGATTTATTCATTGTGAATTCCCATTTTTAGAGTTATTATCCATAATTACATCTTCTCTGGAACAATTCCCAAAAGTAGAATCAGGATGTAGATTTATTTTCTAGGAAAACCATATAATATCTTCCTAGAACAATCATTAGTATATTACAAAATAATTAAGATTATCCTAAGGGTTCCGATAAGAGAATTGTCATCTTATTTAAGAAGGATAAATAAACATATCATATTATGTGAACCATAACAACATGTGATCTTCATATTGATATTACATCATTTTTTGATGAATATTAATCACATTACACAATCACATGATGGAGGATGATAATGGAATAGTTCCATAATAAACTAGAATAAATAAATAAATTTTTAGTATGTAATGTGAAACATATCCCAATATTTTCATCATATCTATAACCCTTCATATAGTAATCATACATAGCACATTTCTTCATATACCTTGGAAAAGAAACATAATAACGTTGAGATCAAATTATCAGTATGTTTTACAAAATATAGTTTCGCTAACATAGCATGAAAAAAATGGTAATATAACATGATCACAACATTTAGAAACCATGCAATGTTTATAAATGATAATAATATCAGGAAATGGAATAATTAGTGTAGTTCATTAGACAATAGTATTAAGGGAATAAAACAACATGATTCATGAATACTGTATAATGGAATTATTCAAGGAATTTTTGCATATATAAAGTAATTCAAAATCAATTCCTAGGATGTTCAAGGGTCTTTACTAATGCTATCATTGAAAATTTGGTACACTCCCAAAACCAAAATCGTATTTAATGTTCACACATAAGAAAATAGTAGTTGGAAGAGTCCCCAAATTAAATATATTCTCTCCCCATTCTAATCCTATTTATCTATTGATATATCAATAATTACAACATTAATGTGATGGAGATATAGGTCCCACCTATAACATATTAAATTTAATACATATGTGTTCTATAAGATAATAAAGCATTCATTATAATAAAAACCTATGGAATAAAATAGATTTCAAAAATATTTCATTATAAAAAACATATTGGGGTGAATAATATTCCATAACCATTAAATCACTTTTCCAAATAATAACCCTTGTAAAATTAATTGGGCTTCATATTCAGTTCATGATGGTATATCCTATGGAAATGTAAACATGTTTCATAAAAATTTCATCATTTCATATCCCATGGAAGTGAAACGAGGTTCCTAAAACATTTCACCAAAATGAAAAATCATATATAGAAATAATAATGAATTAATTATTGTATCATATCCCAAACAAAATTTATGTAAATCTAAAGGGTTTAATTTTTTTGGGAAATTGAATATGGAAGGAAAAATCCCAAGGAACGTTTCAGGTGGAAAATATATTTTCTTCATATGTTTTCTTTTTCAAAATAAAATTTTATAAAATATTATGCAAACATATTTTCTTTGATAAAAAAAATAAAAATAAAAAAATAATGATTCAATTAAAATATTATTAATTTCCTAAGTAATTTACATTCTTGTTGTACAATATTAAACAATGATGCATTTCCCATTACTCTTACAAGACTATCTATAATTTTTTGATTAAAAAAAGGTGATTTCATTGATTTTTTTTGTAAAAAGAAATAAACATTTAAAAATTTACTTTACAAATTAATGGGATAATTTGGAAACATTTTTTCGAACTTTTTGGAAGTTATTATTTTAAATAAAAAAGTATTTTCAATGGATTATAGAAATTGAGATGATTTTTGTTAAAAACATTAATTTTGTGTCATGGGTATATAAATAGATTAAATGATGATAAAAAATGTATTAAATTATATAAGAAGAGTATAGTAACATTCATGAAATTATTTAAGGTTGGATTATAATATTTCATCAAAGGAATCATAACCATAATCAATCTCGAAACATTTTCTGATTGTAACATAAAATCATTACCATGTTTATATAATTTGAATCATATGTTCAATTAAATATTAACATCATATGAAAAATTAAATATAATTAATATATATATTCATGGTATAATATTACGTCTGGGATGTATATAAATATCATAAAAAAGGGCATGTGCACATAATTACATATTCCCCACATAAAGAATATTATAAAAAATCCATTACTTTAACACTATAACTCGTTAATACATGGTGAATCAATTTGTATTATATATATATGAATTTTAAATATATTTTAATGAACTATAATTATACATATCATTCCTTATATGAATTTATTACGATTTTTCATAGCATTTTTATTAACAATTCCAAATTAATGTCACGGTTTGGGAAAAACTACTTTGTTTTTCATGTATTTTTTTAATTTTTATATTTTATAACATAATTTTTTCAAGGTTCCATCGACATTATTATTATAAAACTTATATATATATATATTAGATATATTTTTAGTTACATTAATCCAAAAATTTTATAGATAGAAAATGAAACACAATTTTCAGGTGGAAAGTAGGTTTTACACAATCTTGACCTTTCATTCCATTTCATTAACAGATGAAGAAAAATAAAGACAAATAATATGTTACCGATTTAGATTAATATATATATATTTATATAATTTATATTCAATTAACATTTCCCTTATTACCATACATTATTAACATAAGTGATAAACAGATCACATTTCTTTGTGAGGTGGTAGTCCTCTGTCCACACAATCGACACTATTGTATTCTCTATGTAATGGATATTAATAAAGGGTGTACTTGATAATATGTTAAAATAAATATATTTATTTGATAATATATATATATATATATACTATGTATCAATCAACAAACCTAATTGTGAGAGGTGTTAAAAGAAAATTGGTCACATTAGTTCAAGAGGTAGGAGTCCAGCACGCACAAGGGAGATATTATCATATCCATATTTAGAGAATATGATATGGATTTATGTATTTTAATTAAAAAATCACATTATGTGGTTTATATTTAGTTTATTATATCATCATGATTTAATATGGATTGAAGGAGTTGGTGGTAGAAATAAAATTATAACAATTGTCGATGATTGTCACCACTACATTGGGTTAACATCATGGGATTGCACAAAAAATATTCTAGGATGGATTTATGATCAAAATAATGATTATTGGATCACAATATGGGATTATATAATTTCTTAAATTAAGTGTTTGTTTGTAACAATGTGTATTGGATGTGTGAAGAAGAGAGGATAGTGGGTGGCCTTTTATAAGATATTTTGGTGGCGCAATAGAAAATAAATAAAATTATATGGTGTACCCACGTTTATATCATGTATAATGGTTAGAAAAATAACTACTAGAGATCATATAATTTATATTCTAAAAATAACTTCATAATATAATTTTTTTTCATAATTTCAATTTTAATCGTTATCATTTTTTTTCAACACCATATAAACAAGTTTTTACCTCAACTACGATATATAATTTTTGAATTTTTACTATTAATTTTTTCATAATTATGTTTAAAATGGTAGTTAATGTGAATTATTCTAATAGAATTTTTAATCAATTTTCCCATATTACATTCACAAAAGTGGAAATTTTTATATTAAAATCAATCCTGTAGTGATGATGAGAGATCGATTTTAAAATAAAAATTTTCAAATGATTAAAAAAGTTTTATATGAATCATCATTCTGAAAATGATACTCATTAAAAACAAGGATTAATATATATATATATAATTGAAACTACATTAATTTTATAATTATTTTAACATAAAATTATCCTCATATATTTATTTAATGAAAACCTCATTTTTAACAAAAAAATTATTTTTCACTATTCTTCAAAAAACCATCTATTTAGAAAAATAATGAAAAATAACACAATTTCAATTATAATATTGTTAACTATAAAATTATTATCTATTTGTAAATTTAATTTTCTATAAACATCAAAAATTTATTTTATATAGTTTACAAAAATAAAAAAATGTTTTTTTGAAAACAAAATATTCTAAACATAAATATAGATTACTGAAAATAAATTAACTTTTGTGGAGACTTATTTTTTATAAAAAATAATTATAATAAAAATTTTAACTATTTTTATTCATATTCATGTGACCATTTTTAACATCTAGGTATTATTAGTTTTGCGTAAATTATAATATTAATAGTTTTTCTTGGATTGATAAAAATCATTATTATGTGTACCGTATGTTACCAATGAAATTTAATTTATTCAAAAAAGTCATAAAAATTGGGTTATTAAAATGGTATTTATATTTATATTTTACATGATGTAAATTACTATTCACAAATTCTAATAATACATTAAGGTGTAGAAAATGAGGCTTGTATTTGAAAAATGTATGTTATTGCTTTCCTAATATCTGATTTGGTTCTAGAATGTGGGTTGAAGGATATAAACTTAACCACAATTTATCTTGATAATAAAAGTGAATTTATATGCTTGTGTGATAAAAACCACCATATTCCAAAGATGATTTCATCTATCATGTAGGAAAACCTCATTAAGAAATCATGGAACCCTTAATTTTTTTTCCTAATCATAACACATTGATGGAAACAGAAGGTGGAAAAACATAGAGATTCAATCATTAAATCTGTGACATGGATGGGAATATATATGGTTTTAACTATCTATATGAAATCGATTCTAATTAAATCCCCCTTAATTATTTAGTATATCAAAATTTATTCTTGATAGGTGTATTGGGTTTTACAGGATGAATTGTTTTAAATATGAAATATTACCAAATGAATATATATGTAGTCAATTATAGATTTCATTCACAATAAAATACACTAAATATACCTCCACTATGATAGGATCCTTTTTAGATTCTTGGTCAAAAAATGATAGTGTTTTTTAATGAATAATATAATGAATAATAATTGTTATTTTCTTTACCAATTTTATTTTATCATTATTTTATTATCAATGTAAAAAATATGAATATAAAATTGAATCATAATTAAAAAAATATAGAGTAATTTTATGTCCACAAAAATTCTATAAACAAGTTGAAATATGGGCTCTAAAAAACATTATAATGCTTCCTAACTAGATGAAGTCGACAAAAATATGAGAGATAGATGAGAAGATAACATCATCAAAAAAATTTATAGATATCTGTTTCCCATCTTATTTCCACAAAACTGTGATTAACTACAATGTTAAAATTATTAAAATTCAGGTTAGTAATATTTTATTGATGAATTTTTTACATGGTTAAAAAATTTTATTATATTTTTTGGAAATATTGATGTGAAATTAGATATTAAGAAAATTATAGAAAACCCCTTAACCATTTTCTAATTATATTATCAGAAAAAAATCAAAATTAATTAATTTTAGTCTTTAGACCCTAAAAGGCCTTTGGAACATATATATTGACATTTTAAAATTAAAATCTCCCCTTTTCAACCATTCTTTAAAAACGGTACCCATTAGGTTTTTAATTATACTCCAATTTTTTATTATTTAATTATAAATTTTTTGATCAACCATTTCATAAATGATCTTATTCACGTCCTTACATCTAGAAGCATTAAATATAGATTATCATTTTTTATAATGATATATATTAACCCATTAAAACTAATGAAATAAATCATAATACCAAAAATGATATATATTGGGAGAATCTAAATAGAAAGATGTGTATTTAAATTAAAAAATAGACCAATCAGAACATTTAGCATTATATTTCCCAAGATACTAATTCATATAAACACTATATTAAGTTTTATATTACATAACATTCAATTACTAATTTGAGAAAATTGTCTTATTGATCATTTTAATAAATCATTGATTATAAAGTGGATACTCAATATCCTAACATGTGAGATTGATTCAAGGCTTAGTGAATTAATTGGAGGTTGTTGGAATGCATCAAACTGAATATGACTTTCTAAACCACTTACTATGCACACATCCTAATAGTTGTAATTCATTAATATTTCCATCAATACTTTTTTACCATGCGCTAAATATAGAAAAATAATGGTAACTGATGAACTATTAAAGGTGGTGTCCAAATGAAACAATGTTAGTTATAACCAAATTCAATCCCATGTTAAGGAGAATTAGGGGTGATAATAAGAAGGTTTTTAATGAGTAATATTCTGAGGTAGAATAAAAATAATCCAAATGGTCACTGATGATATAAGGCCAATATAAAAATAATACAACTGTATCATATAAGGATACATATTGTATAAGTACTAAATGCTACTGTAAGATTAGTGGAATGGTTATTACCAATAAAACAAGAAATAATATTGAACACAAGATGGTTATAAGGGATGTCACACATTTCACAAATGATGAAGAAGAAACATTCCTTTTCATTTCAATCTAGTATTTATTGTGGGATTTAATTAGTATAAAATAGTTATAAGTCACTCCAAATCATGTGTACTTCTTTAATTACAAATTTTCTTAATTTGGAATTAATTATAAGTGAAATAATTTTTTTTCGAGATTATTTTCATGGGAGATGTTTTTTTAACAACAAAATTTGATAAAAATACCCATAAAAATGTTTAAAATATTCCTAGTCATTAATATAACTTCTTATTTTTTATTTTTGTTGAATAATAAGGCTATGACAACATCTTTATCAATAAGAGATGGATTATAATGATAAGATTCATTATAAATTACAAATTCTATAGATGCAAAATATTATAAATGGAAAAGGTTGTGATATGTGAATATATAGTAAATATGGATGAGATTATGGTATCAACAAATTATTTTCATATTAAAATCCTACAATAATGTATAATATACTGATATACATTAATAATGATGCTATAAAGCACATTTTATAGGATGGATCACTAGATCATTGAATATACAACTTATTTGAAAATAAGTACATAGTCTCATTCAAAAATGGCTCATCGATGTTATCAATGATATTGGGTTTATTGGAATTGAGTGTATGTGGACATATTGAGGTTGAATAAGTTATATTTAATACATATTTCAAGATTGTTATTAATTATACATCTGAAAAGGAATGGTTATTTTTTTATGAGAAGTGTATCAATTATTAGGATTTCTTTCTATGTATCATGGCATAATATACTATAAAAATAAAATGTAGGTGTCATATATTCATTCAAATAGTAGATGAAATTAAAATTTAATAGAGTTTTATACTTATTGTATGATTATTTTATAATGATATAATATTAATTTTATAATGTATTTGAGGGATCGTCATATGATAGATGGAATTTTAATAAAAACCATATATGTCCCTATATATCCTTTATAAAAAATTCTTGTATAAAGTTAATAACAATTTATATGAATCACAGTTGAATGATCCTCCATCTTGATAGAGTATGCATGATTAATACCACTGGTGTAACATCTAAAAAGATATTTCATAAAATGGATTACACTAGATTAGGGATAAAAAAATTGATTCATGAGGATTTAAAAGTTCTAATGTGGTGCTTGTAACGCCCCGACCCTAGTTACCCAGAGTCGGTGCATTATTACATAACATTGGCATGATCACAAGAAAGATCAAATCTCGAAAGACCGATTGGTTTAGTAGCCTTGGAAACACTAGATATATTCATAAGTTTTACATTACATCATAAAATGAAAAACAACTACAACAACATAATGTCTCCACAGTCCACACTATTATCCCCTCATAATATCCCTGCAGGTCATTCATATCTTACTTCTTCACATCCTTGGGAAAATAAAACATAGAAAAGGGGTGAGCTCAAATGCCCAGTAAGGATAACAATATAGCGGAACATTCAAAATAAGCATAAACATTTAAGGAAATGCATTACTAAAACAAAAGCCTTTTAAACTTGAACTTCAACACAGTATGGCAAAAGTAAAATGAAATAATGTCATTTATTTATTCACATAGATATTCTACTAATTGAATAATAACATGCAAAATCAATAACCACTTTCATAATGATGGAATGCATAATGATAATCTTTAATTTCTTTTCAAGGCCTCGTCCCAAGACCTTGGGGCTAACTGTAACCGGAACCCAACCCGGAGTGCCTCTAATAACCGGAAACCAACCCGGAGTGCCTCTAATAACCGGACACAAACCCGGAGTGCCTCTAATAACTGGAGACCAAAACAGAGGGCTTACTTTTACCAGTCCCTAACCTGGAGGGCTTACTTTTACCAGTCCCCAACCTGGAGGGCTTACTTTAACCAGTCCCCAACCAGGAACATACTTGTCCAACACATTCATATGAAGTAAAGGTTGAAATATAACATAAACATTCTTATTGGAACTAGCATACGAAATGTCAATAATTTACTCATAAACCATGAATGCTATATAAATAGCACATCCACAGTCAAACATATCACAAAACTTCATTACAATATGGACGTTTTATATCATAATAAATCAACTTTAAATAATCGTAAAATCCATCAAAGGGTGTTGACATAGATGAAATAAAAACACTTTTTAGAGAAATATCTCTTTATATTATTGAAATCATTTAAGAGCCATATAAAATAAAACATTTTCTTTGAAAATATTCTTATAATCTTGTAAGGAAATCTTTGAAGATTTTATATCGGCGGAAAATAACCGCACCCGCCGTATAAGTAAAAAAACATTCTTACCATAATTTTGTCGAAAAGGTTAAAAAGGACCTTGTTTTGAAAACGACGGAAATATTCCTCTTATAAAAAGTCAAACAAGGGTATAAATTACTTTAACCCATATTCTTGTAAATAATAAAAAAATTTTGAAATACATTTTTAAGAAAACATGGATGTGGATGGTAAAGAGATCCCAGTAGATTATTACATATAAACAACCTCGGATAATGAAGAGATTGTAAAATAACCCTTACCAATTTGGTAACGTATGAAACATACAACCCATGAAAGAGGTATCATACAATGAATATGTAAATACACATAAATTAGGGTGTATTACACAAATAATATAATTATGGGCAGTACACACACCACACAAAAGGTGATGGTGGCAATATGGCATGAATCTCACAGGAATAAGGAGTGAGATGAAAACCCCTTACCACGTTAATCAACTGAGTCGTATGGCCAATAGTTAATAACCACCAAATTATTTACAGAATAACATGAATATAAAGATAATCATGATAATATATATCAAATGTCAGTACACAATACACCACTTTCAATAATTTAGTGGCGAATAATGGAAATCTCACGGAATTGAATGTGAGATAAGAAAATCCCTTACCTTGTACTTTTACTTGGTTGGGGTAGGTTATCCTCTTGTATAATATTAGAAATAATTGTTATTAAATTATACAAGAATCATATATATTAATATCATATCAAATATGATCTTTTAACTTTGCTTTGTTAATAATGTCTTAGTATTATCGTTGTTTCGGGTGTTAACTTACTCATTTTATTTTATATGTTTTATTAAGTAATCCATGTTTGTAATGGATAGGTTGTATATTATTCATATCCAGAATGATATAAAGTCCTTAAACATAATTTTTAAATCAGAAAATGATAATTATACTTGAATGGATATGATGGAGAATGAATCTCGTCGTGTTCGTGGAGACGGTAGTCCGTACGTACGCACGAGCGACAATATCATTCTTTTGATATTAAAATAATATATAAATGAATGGTATATCATATATAAAGAATCACTAACATGTTATATTTATTATTTACATGATTTACACATCATTATTATACCCATCCAAATAATAATATATTTAATAACAATTACACCACGACGTGGAGACGGTAAGCCGTACATACACACGTATGGTGACATGTTATTCAAAGGGTGGATAGAATACTGAATATGGTTGTACCATATTTATAATAACATCACAGTATATATATGATACTGGAGTTATTATTTTAAAATGGTTACAACAAAGTAAGAAGAAGTGGAAGAAGAAGGAACTTGGAAAAAGGGTGGTGAAATCATTACCTCTTCTTCGGTTCCTTCCTTTTGATTTGATCAAAAGGGCTCCTTAGGTTGGCTTTCGGATCAAACTATGGCCTCTAGGTTGTAGTGAGGGATTTTGGGAGAGTATTTGGGTAGAGTGTGGCCGAACAAAAAGGCTTTGAAGGTGTGAAGAAATGGGAAGGAGGAGTGCCCTTTTATAAGAGGGGTGAGGGGCACCTTTGGAAAAGCTAGAAATATTAATTTATAATAAATTCATATTCGGTTTCTAATGGCTCCAAAGTTGATTATTCAAAGGTTAAGGTGGGGATAGGTCGCAAACCACTCAACCAATAGAATTTAGACAGGTTTGGGTACTTATATTAACCTTATCTTTAAGTATTAACTCTAAGTTAATTAGTTTCACTTTTACAATGTCTCTTTGTATTTTTATATAATATGGTATAAATCTTTCTATATACATCCAAGATACCCCCAACTGGTCCATTAATGATTAACCTATCATGATATAAGTCTCTTGGCCGAGCCTTAGATTTTTATGAATTTAATATCAATTAATAATATAATATTTGTTTTAAGAACTCTTTTATGTCAATTTTGACACTATTCAATAGTTGATTTTTGTAAAACTCATAACAGATTGATTACTTCAAAAAAGGTCAATTAAATCAATTATAATATATCATATTATCCTATAAAATTAGTTTAATTCATTAAAAGTTTCATATTATATTTATTTGGGTATTTATAATATCAATTATTTTGATTTTTCACTATTATATTAATTACTGCATCATCATTGTGTCATAAATAAATTAACTTATTTAATGTCTAAAAATTATAAATAAAATATCATTATGTAGGAAATCTTTTTATATTTCTAATTAATATTTATAATCTAAAATCCAACATATATATCCTTATGTAAATATTGTTTTTCTAAAAGATATATGCTTGTGTCATTTTTGTATTCATTTTAACTTAATTAAAATAAAGTGTCCCTATCACCTACAAGTGGCACCATGGGGTCCCAAAATCGACCCAAAGATGCCTATGGTCAAACATGTATCAACCAATAAAGCTAGGACACGTTTTAGGGTAATTTAGTATTATTATAATATTATTTTTTAACCCTTATTTACCGGATTTACCCTTAACCATGGTAAATACAATTTTTACCATAGTAATTATTCAAAATATCTAAAAATAAAAGTTACCTATTTACACAATTTAAACATCCTGATTCCAAATATGGAATCCATTTTTCTAAATTCAAAACACAGAAGTGGCATAAATTAATTTAAAATTAATTCCCACTGTCAAAGCAAAAAGCGTGTTTTTAAGATATAATAACTATCAAAAGATTGACACCTGTTTATGTTCAGTTTAATTGTAAAATTATGTCCAATGACCAAAATTATATTAAATGGTAAAAATATATTCTAAATATACTTTAAAACCACTTAAATTCATAATTTATCACTATTAATTATTTTGATTAAAAAAGTTGTTTTTAATTAAAATTTAGTAATTTTCACTATTCATCAAAATATGAAAGTTATCCGAAATGTACCAAAATTTCACCTTAGGCTAAATTCGATATTCCGAATCCAACAAATGAAGTCCATTCTAAAATATAAAATATATATAATTTCAAAAAGTAGGTATTACTATTCATAACGGGTAGTTTGATTGGTTGTGGTGTGTTTGAACTCGAAGTTGCGTACAACACACGCTACTGTATTATTCAAAGGAAAGCGTACTGTGGAAGCTTGGGATGTTTCATTTTAATTTTTTTTGATGTCCCCATTTAGTCAAATAGTTTAAAATATTGTATTTAAATAGTTTTCACTATTAAAAGTTGATAAAAGTGCAATACTGAAAATGAATCTGTTCTTGTATTATGTCTAAGAAACTCATAATACGGATTCTAAAATTATAAGGATTATATAAAGTTTAAAATTTAGTTAATACTATTCATAACCACTTTTGAATGACTTGTTTGGTAAGTCATGGTGTGCTTGAACTGGTTGTTGCGTGTAGTAGAAGTTATTGTATTATTTTAATGAAATAACACACTATGAAATCTCGGGGTGTTACATTCTCCCCTCCTTCAATAAATTGCATCCTCGCAATTTGAAATTGTTCTTCGAAAATAAAAGGTTGAAAATAAAAAATATCTTTGTGGGAAAACCCACATCGGAAATTGGGTTTCTAAAATTTAGTCTTAATATGAGGAAATGAGAAATGAAAGGGTCACCACCAAATTATGATCTCGATTAGGAGAAAATTGGTGGCAATTAGAGACATATAATTGGAGGAAAAACGTAAATATTTATAGGTAGTGATTGAGGTCATCAATCACAAACAAGTATAAAATTGAGGTCCATAGACTCATCAATCTATGATGAATTGAAATACCATCGATTTAACAACACATAGGGTATTGGGATAACACATTTTTGACGTTTCAAAATATCTTAGTTGAAATCCCACATCGAAAAATGAATTAATGAGGCCTCTATTTAAAACAAATATTGGAAAGTATGAAGATTACTGAAAATAACACATACTAGGGTTCCATGTAGGAAAATATGGATATGGAAGAGAAATCTGACCATCAATTATCTGATGGAGAGTGGTAGAGAACATGGCTATGAAAAGGCCAAAAATCCCAAAGAGATAAATTAGTGATGATTTAAGGTACCATCTAGGACAAAATTTTTGTTCAAAGTTCCTTTTATTAATTTTGAGGAATTTATTTATGAGATTGGATAAGATCATAAGGAGATATACTTACTTTATAATTAGAGTTTTATCCATTAATAAATCTCTACCACAAACTCATCATTCACTCTAAAAGATAATAGAATGTAATTTTTTTTTCTATTTATACTATTCGTACAGGGTTCCAAAATAAATGAATTTATAATTCATCTACCAGATCTTTTAAAAAAAACTACATTATTTAATCCAGGACATCTTGTGGGCCAGTGGTAGGTGATACACCCTTGACGCCCTTCGGTTGCGGGTTCAAGTCTCGCAGCCTTGCCGGACGCGACGGGTTGCCGCCCGACCTCCGGGTTGTCCTTTTATGGCAATCCAAAATAATCCAAACTAGAAGTATCCAAAATACTTCTATCCAAACTAACAGTTCAACATTTATAAGGAAGGTAAACATAATGTAGATCCTTTTTACCCCGTAATAGCATATGAATACCTTCATCATGTATTCTTTTAATACACTGAAACATCCTGATTTACCATAATATTTGTTGATTACATTCATACTCCCTTATTCCATATAGAATGCTGGATATACTTCATCAATCCAAAAATGTTTTAAACCCTAACAATGATGGAATAGACAAATCATTAATCAGCTTCAAGGTAGTCAAGAATATCCATTATAATTTATCAAAATCAATCATGTATTATTCTAAAATCACTACCTCGGTATCAGAACCATATTATTGTTTATCTTTCTCTCAACCATATATTTTCCAAACATTTAACCTTATATTGAGTCACTTTTCTTTGTTCCACACAATCTCAAGTCCTTAATGAAATAGTACTGCAGTACAATCCTTATATACTCCATAATTATTTTAACAAGTACATTGTTGATACAACACTCAATTGACATAATCAACATAAGAACTCTAATCATTCCTCTTCATCTGTGGTAGTATCATAACTTGATTATTATCCAATAGCATCATTTGCGGCATAGTATTATGACTGGTACATAGGTTCGTGTAGTGTCCAAACTCTTTGCAAATGAAGCATTGTACATTTGAAACCATTTTCTTACCCTTCTAGTCACGTACTTTGTTCCCTTTTCCTCCACACTTATAAGAAACTCCCATTCCATTCAGGCAAGTTCAGGGTGTTTCTTTCCACAGTTACCACATATGGGAAAATTCTTCTTTACCCTCTTACCTTTATCCATCTTTCTCTCTTCCATCCTTTTCTTCTCTTGCTTCCCTTCAAAGCCATAGGACTCAGTAAACTCTTTACTTATCTTATCAACACATGATATTATTTCTTCATATGATGATAATACATGCGAGACTATTTCTATTTTAAATTCTAGAATAAGAACAGAAAATATATGATCCTTCTTTCTCTTTAGAACATGTGCATTGCTAGAGTTCTCATTCCTTCTACTGGGCTCCATTTCTAAACAATGGCATACATTAGATTAGTTTATGAATAACAATACCTAATCCCAAACCTGTAAAACACATAACATAAATTAAATAGTTTATGGATATAATCCATAATCATAAAAATGTCTCCTTTGAGGAAGTATATACTCACAAACCCTTCATAATGATTTGTAAGGAAAATGAGAGTTATCCTAAGCATATCCCACGGGAGTGTCGTAACCAAGAGTGCAGCAAGGCCCGTTGTTGTGCACCAGTTCCCGTTCGAGTCTAGCTCAAAGCGGTGTTTTCGGGTTTTACCCCTAGGTACATCTGTGCCAGAGCCGCCTCTACCTGCTCGTATCCAGACAGGGATGTATTGCTCGGAAAACTCACAAAATCTCTACAATACCAAAATTCTAGGAAGTTCTTCTATACTAATCCTCAAAGTTTATATTAGGTCTACGTGCTCTAATCAGAGTTTATCTAAATCTAGCTTCCAAGGTTTGTACAAAACTTCCTCTGATACCAACTGTAACGCCCCGACCCTAGTTACCCAGAGTCGGTGCATTATTTCATAACATTGGCATGATCACAAGAAAGTTCAAATCTCGAAAGACCGATTGGTTTAGTAGCCTTGGAAACACTAGATATATTCATAAGTTTTACATTACATCATAAAATGAAAAACTACTACAACAACATAATGTCTCCACAGTCCACACTATTATCCCCTCATAATATCCCTGCAGGTCATTCATAACTTACTTCTTCACATCCTAGGGAAAATAAAACATAGAAAAAGGGTGAGCTCAAATGCCCGGTAAGGATAACAATATAGCGGAACATTCAAAATAGGCATAAACATTTAAGACAATGCATTACTAAAACAAAAGCCTTTTAAACTTGAAAATCAACATTGTATGGCAAAAGTAAAATGAAATAATTCCATTTACTTATTCACATGGATATTCTACTAATCGAATAATCACATGCAAAATCAATAACCACTTTCATAATGATGGAATGCATAATGCTAAACTTTAATTTCTTTTCAAGGCCTCGTCCCATGACCTTGGGGCTAACTGTAACCGGAACCCAACCCAGAGTGCCTCTAATAACCGGACACCAACCCGGAGGGCCTCTAATAACCGGACACCAACCTGGAGTGCCTCTAATAACTGGAGACCAAACCAGAGGGCTTACTTTTACCAGTCCCTAACCTGGAGGGCTTACTTTTACCAGTCCCCAACCTGGAGGGCTTACTTTAACCAGTCCCCAACCTGGAACATACTTGTCCAACACATTCTTATGAAGTAAAGGTTGAAATATAACATAGACATTCTTATTGGAACTAGCATATGAAATGTCAATACTTTACTCATAAACCATGAATGCTATATAAATATCACATCCATAGTCAAACATATCACAAAACTTCATTACAATATGGAAGTTTTATATCATAATAAATCAACTTCAAATAATAGTAAAATCCATCAAAGGGTGTTGACATAGATGAAATCAAAACACTTTTTAGAGAAATACCTCTTTATATTTTTGAAATCATTTAAGAGCCATATAAAATAAAACATTTTCTTTGAAAATATTCTTATAAGATTGTAATGAAATCTTTGAAGATTTTATAACGGCGGAAAATAACCGCACCCGCCGTATAAGTAAAAAAAAATTCTTACCTTAATTTTGTCAAAAAGGTTAAAAAGGACCTTGTTTTGAAAACGTCGGAAAGATTCCTCTTATAAAAAGTTAAACAAGGGTATAAATTACTTTAACCCAAATTCTTGTAAATAATAAAAATGTTTTGAAATACATTTTTAAGAAAACATGGATGTGGATGGTAAAGAGATCCCAGTAGATTATTACATATAAACAACCTCGGATAATGAAGAGATTGTGAAATAACCCTTACCAATTTGGTAACTTATGACACATACAACCCATGAAAGAGGTACCATACAATGAATATGTAAATACACATAAATTAGGGTGTATTACACAAAGAATATAATTATGGGCAGTACACACACCACACAAAAGGTGATGGTGGCAATATGGCATGAATCTCACAGGAATAAGGAGTGAGATGAAAACCCCTTACCATGTTAATCAACTGAGTCGTATGGCCAAAAGTTAATAACCACCAAATTATTTACAGAATAACAGAATATAAAGATAATCATGATAATATATATCAAATTCCAGTACACAATACACCACTTTCAATAATTTAGTGGCGAATAATGGAAATCTCACGGAATTGAATGTGAGATAAGAAAATCCCTTACCTTGTACTTTTACTTGGTTGGGGTAGGCTAACCTCCTGTATAATATTGAAATAATTTTTATTAAATTATACGAGAATCATATATATTAATATCATATCATATATGATCTTTTAACTTTTCTTTGTTAATAATGTCTTAGTATTATCGTAGTTTCGGGTGTTAACTTACTCATTTTCTTTTATATGTTTTGTTACGTAATCCATGTTTGTAATGGATAGGTTGTATATTATTCATATCCAAAATGATATAAAGTCCTTAAACATCATTTTTAAATCAGAAAATGATAATTATACTTGAATGGATATGATGGAGAATGAATCTCATCGCGTTCGTGGAGACGGTAGTCCGTACGTACGCACGAGCGACAATATCATTCTTTTGATATTAAAATAATATATAAATGAATGGTATATCATATATAAAGAATCACTAACATGTTATATTTATTATTTACATGAGTTACACATCATTATTATACCCATCAAAATAATAATATATTGAATAACAATTACACCACGACGTGGAGACAGTAAGCCGTACGTACGCACGTATGGTGACATGTTATTCAAAGGGTGGATAGAATACTGAATATGGTTGTACCATATTTATAATAACATCAAAGTATATATATGATACTGGAGTTATTATTTTAAAATGGTAACAACAAAGTAAGAAGAAGTGGAAGAAGAAGGAACATGGAAAAAGGGTGGTGAAATCATTACCTCTTCTTCGGTTCCTTCCTTTTGATTTGATCAAAAGGGATCTTTAGGTTGGCTTTCTGATCAAACTAAGGCCTCTAGGTTGTAGTAAGGGATGCTGGAAGAGTATTGGGGCAGAGTTTGGCCGAACCAAAAGGCTTTTAAGGTGTGAAAAAAATGGGAAGGAGGAGTGCCCTTTTATAAGAGGGGTGAGGGGCACCTTTGGAAAAGCTAGAAATATTAATTTATAATAAATTCATATTCGGTTTCTAATGGCTCAAAAGTTGATTATTAAAAGGTTAAGGTGGGGATAGGTCGAAAACCACTCATCCAATAGAATTTAGACAGGTTTGGGAACTTATATTAACCTTATCTTTAAGTATTAACTCTAAGTTAATTAGTTTCACTTTTACAATGTCTCTTTGTATTTTTATATAATATGGTTAATAAACTTACTATATACATCCAAGAGACCCCCAACGGGTCCATTAAATATGAACCTATCATTATATAAGTCTCTTGGCCGAACCTTAGATTTTTAGGAATTTAATATCAATTAATAATATAATATTTGTTTTAAGAACTCTTTTTTGTCAATTTTGACACTATTCAATAGTTGATTTTTTTGAAACTCATAACAGATTGATTACTTCAAAAAAAGTCAATTAAATAAATTCTAATATATAATATTATCCTATAAAATTAGTTTAATTCATTAAAAGTTTCATATTATATTTATTTGGGTATTTATAATATCAATTATTTTGATTTTTCACTATTATATTAATTACTGCATCATCATTGTGTCATAAATAAATTAACTTATTTAATGTCTAAAAATTATAAATAAAATATCATTATGTAGGAAATCATTTTATATTTCTAATGAATATTTATAATCTAAAATCCAACATAAATTACCTTATTTAAAAATTGTTTTTCTAAAAGATATATGCTTGTGTAATTTTTGTATTCATTTTAACTTAATTAAAATAAAGTGTCCCTATCACCTACAAGTGGCACCATGGGGTCCCAAAATCGACCCAAAGATGCCTATGGTCAAACATGTATCAACCAATAAAGCTAGGACATGTTTTAGGGTAATTTAGTATTATTATAATATTATTTTTTAACCCTTATTTACCGGATATACCCTTAACCATGGTAAATAAAATTTTTACCGCAGTAATTATTCAAAATGTCTAAAAATAAATGTTACCTATTTAGACAATTTAAAAATCCTGATTCCAAATATAGAATCCATTTTTCTAAATTCAAAACACAGAAGTGGCAGAAATTAATTTAAAATTAATTCCCGCTGTCAAAACAAAAAGCGTGTTTTTAAGAGATAATAACTATCAAAAGATTGACACCTGTTTATGATCGGTTTAATTGTAAAATTATGTCCAATGACCAAAATTATATTAAATGGTAAAAATATATTATAAATATACATTAAAACCACTTAAATTCATAATTTATCACTATTAATTTTTTTGATTAAAAAAGTTGTTTTTAATTAAAATTTAGTAATTTTCACTATTCATCAAAATATGAAAGTTATCCGAAATGTACCAAAATTTTACCTTAGGCTAAATTCAATATTCCGAATCCAAAAATGAAGTCCATTATAAAATATAAAATATATATAATTTCAAAAAGTAGGTATTACTATTCATAACAGCTAGTTTGATTGGTTGTGGTGTGTTTGAACTCGAAGTTGCGTACAACACACGCTACTGTATTATTCAAAGGAAAGCGTACCGTGGAAGCTTGGGATGGTTCATTTTAAATTTTTTTGATGTCCCCATTTAGTCAAATAGTTTAAAATATTGTATTTAAAAAGGTTTCACTATTAAAAGTTGATAAAAGTGCAATACTGAAAATGAATATGTTCTTGTATTATGTCTAAGAAACTCATAATATGGATTCTAAAATTATAAGGATTATATAAAGTTTAAATTTTAGTTAATACTATTCATAACCTCTTTTGAACGGCTTGTTTGGTAAGTCATGGTGTATTTGAACTCGGTGTTGCGTGTAGTGTAAGTTATTGTATTATTTTAAAGAAATAACACACTATGAAATCTTGGGGTGTTACAGTGATAGCTACATTATAGTGTGACAAAAAAATTCTCAAGATGAATATTTTTTTAGAAATATTTTCCTAAAAGTGATTCAAATTTTCTCCAAACCAAATGGATCAAATCCATTTATATATCCCACAATTATTATCACTATTAAATGAATAATGCATTAACTATAATAATCATATCATTTATTATCATGTTTATTAATTATTATTTTGGAATCCATTGAACCCATTATATGGATCTGCAAGATAATAGATTAAAAATTATGAATTCCACATATTATTGAGGTTGAAGATACCTGAAATCATCCTATATTGTGTTGGGTTTAAGTTAGTCTCATATTACATTGTACTAATCCTTAATACATTGGAAAAAATATATCGTTGCGTCTTGTGTAACATATATATTTGTTTTTTGTGTGTAATAAAAAATATCCCATTTGAACTAAAATTCATGAGGACTATATGAATAACTATATAACTGTTTATTAATTCATCTATACTCATTTTGATATAATTTTATCAATCAATATTCATTTTGGTAAAAGTATTTTTCTAATATTTAATCTTTTTCCAAATTCAAAACTATGTGACCCTAACGATCCTTATTAGTTATAACAAAAAAATAATAAACCCCAATTTCATATATATATATATATATATATATTTAAAATATGGGTACATAATATAATATGTGTTACAAAATTTACTACTGGGTATGTTGTGATGTCTAAAATATTTAGTCTTACCTCTAAAAAATCAACTACAATATATAACATATATATTATATTCAAGCCTATATAATCTCATTTCATAGAACATAAATTGGCCACTAAACATAGAATTTCAATCAAGTATAGGCCTTCCCATTTTAATTTTAATTCACCTAAAAATACTATACTTGATAATGAATACATCACATTTCATTCATATTACAATGGTGTATATCATATATCCCTCATCTATGCATCTATAAACATCATATTTTTCTTAACTAAGAATAATATTATCGTTACTTATTATAATTAAATCATTTTTAGATGTATTTATCACCATATTAGCTGAAAAATCCAATATTCGTTGCAGTCCAATAAATTACATGTTCAATAACATGCTCAACCACACCCTAAATAGATATGTACCTTTGGAAATTCATTATAAAAATTATAAATTCATGATGGTTGTCATTTGTGGAATCTTTCTAACATTAGGTAAAAATGATTAAAATTATTAACACACCTATAATTATATAAATTATGTTTTTCCAATATAGATAATAAAAAACGTCGTTTAATCTATTAAATATGTATATAGTTATATAATTCATGAATCTATTATTGGGACCTTATTCACATCCGCTTTCAATGGGTATATGATTCGATTAATGAGATCCTTAACATATCACAACAAAAAATAATACAATATGATAATTATTTATTATTGATTAATTAATGTCAAATTTTATGTGATATCTTAATTATACAATTCAGGTAACACATGTTTAAAAAAACTGAATGAATTATAAATAAATATATCCATTTTTATAATAAAATGATACATTAGGAATCCATTACCTTATAAACTTATGTATCACATATAGAGATATTATATATGACCCTCATGATTATACTATGATAATGGTGTCGTCATTGGATCTTCTAAATTGGCATTTATAGTGACCCAACTGATATTTACATAAACCTTCTCAAGGATATGTTATATAAGCCCATATTTTAAATAATTTTTTAGAACATTGGTGATACTAGGGTCCCTTGGCGTGAACATTATGTCCATTTTCAACATAGTAAATATCTATTTATAACATGGTATGAGGATCCTACCCTAGAATACATATGAACATCATAATAAAAATGATATCCCTTTTAAAATTAGATATTGTGATATACTCTTTATATACATTTGAGTCTGCTCTCAAGAATTTTTTTTTGAACTCTTCCCGTTGATTACTCAACCATTTTAGAAATATGTAAACATATTGTGATTTCATATCATCTTAATCAAATTGGAAAATAACATCTTTGTAATCCTTTATAGATATCTCATCCCATCCTACAAAACTCAATAAGGCATATTTAGTACTTATCAAGTAAATAAAAATGTTCATCACATCAATCATGTGTATATCACTAGGATTGGATTAGAATCTTGTTGTTATTCCATATTCATAAGAGTAATAAATTTATGTATACAATATGAAATACAATATATAACCTATGATTATTTCATTTGTAATTTAATCCATTATTTATAACTATATTGATGAGTCTTGAGAATTTTTAATATTCATAATATGTAACATTGCTAAAAAGCATTAATGGAGTCATCCATTCAATTGAGTTTCAGAACATTACCATTGTATGTGTTTTGACTAATTCTATATAGCATCATAAATCTATATATATATATATTCATATCTAATATATAGAAAACATAACCCTTTTATATCATCATGATTCATTTACTATAAATAAATTTAATTTACCAAATTTTGGTTATTTTATTTAAAATAAGTAGTATATCAACGTTATATAATATGAAAAATAGTAAAACCCTCCAACTAATATGTTTGTGTTCAAAAAATCATCTATTATATTATATAAATCCAACACAATGATTCCATCATCAAAATTTATATTCCCAAATCAAGAGGATTTATTCAATCCATAAATGAATTTCTGTATCTTGAATACCGTAGAAGTCCCTATTTTTATTGAAAACTATCGACTAATATCATACATAATGTTAAATCATCAAATAGTTCCATTGTATGATATTTTAAACAATATAGAAATCATTAATTCCTCCATATAATTTATATATGATTTTAATGTTTGGTGGTTAATTTTTAACTATAACATGTTTAGGAATCCATGGATGAAATAAAGAGAGGAGGAATGTACTTTTGGTGGTGGAAAATAGCCACCAGATAGAAAATGAACTCTACTAGATTATGGATGGATTTTTCATAGTTCTGAGTGATGTAATGACCCCAATAGGTAAATAGTGGTCTATAAAAAATCAAGGTTGTTCTACCCAACACACTAGACAAATAATAGTACCACCAGCTATATGGTGAACCATATCCAAGGATAAAAAAATAAAACATAGTATTTTTAATTCCATATTCATTTTCACCAATTTTATTCCAAAAAAATACCACTGGAACCCTATTACGGATTTTAGATCCCCCGTCATGATTCTTGGTTCTCCCATTTTCACCAATTTCCCCCTAAATATTGGGATGATCATAAAATGGTAGAATTGTAAATTTTCTTTTAATCTATACAAACTTTCTCAAAATATTTTAATTATATGAGTTGATATACAGAGAATAAATTTTATCCATGCTGATCAAATTATGAATTTTACTGTCTCTATAGAGCATCCATATATTTAAAAAGTTGATGGTGTTCGTTGATTTAACCAAGATTTATCATTGATTACATGATTAATAAATATGTTCATTAGAAATAATATTCCTAAAAAACATCTTTATTGAATAATTATTAATAAACTATAATCCATTTATGATCTATTGGTATATTGGGTGTGTATAGATTGTTTGACAAACACCTATTTTTATCAGAGATGAATTCATTTGGAATGGCTGATGTTTTCTAGAAATTCAACTTCAAAAAGTCATATTGAGATCTTATTATTCTGTAATCTCATCATGGATCCCTTTTTTATTGATGGTTTTATGATATATCGATGATAATTTGATATAAATCAAGTTATATTCTAGAATTGGTGATGACTTCACAATCATCCCATTTAAAACAATGGATTTTGTGAAT
This sequence comes from Viscum album, assembly GCA_963277665.1. Lineage (NCBI taxonomy): Eukaryota > Viridiplantae > Streptophyta > Magnoliopsida > Santalales > Viscaceae > Viscum > Viscum album. The sequence continues at coordinate 1,759,285,423 of OY728152.1, forward strand.
TGGATACAACAATTTTTAATATAACATGTAATTGGTTTATTTGGGAGAATCCTTAATATATGTCATTCCAAATCCACTTTTTATGATTAAATATTCTTGATTATATTTTATCATAATCCCCATATGGTGATATATATTTCTTTGATACTATTGTGATATAGGTATTCAATCATTAATTAGTTGATCCCATGCTTGATGTTATAATTTGTATATATATATATATATAAGTTACTGGGAGTAAAATACAATGATGAAGGACCATGGTTGGTTCTCTAAGGTATATGACTTGGGTTTTGGGTATAAACCTAGAATAACCTTTGTCTGGTGCTATACAACAAATATGATATTAAATAATATATTCAGACATTGTAATTTTTTTCCAACACATTTTTTAAAATTCCACCTCACTGATGTTTGACTAGACCACATGGAGAAGTTGTCTTGACCCAAAAAAAGGTTGAAATTATTGGTTTTACTTCTATTTGTGTCAGATAATGTGGTTAATTTTTCTATTTCACCCATTCTTGTTTTTCATGTGCAAGGACCTCTTCAACACGATGCCTTTAGGTTTATTTCTATTCAAGGTGGTGGACTTTCTAGGACTATAGTCAAATATGATTAGGTAATTCAACCCAATTATCCTCTATCATACAATAGTATTGAAGTCCCTTATTATATTGAGGACAAAATTCAATTCATTTATATAATATTTAACATTCATGATACTCATGATAAATATCATGTAATATTAGGAGGTATTTTCATTAATAGATAATTTAATGAAGATTCATTGAACTATATTTGTAGGTAGACCATAAATATAGAAAAAGGGGTCATCAAAACATTATGTGGATGAATTATCTCCAAAATCCTTTAATAAAAGATTGTTTGGAAGTTTATTTTGGCTCCTAAACAACAACAAAATAAATGTGTCGACAACATAAATAGTCTCATAATCCTTATATATTCTTCCTTATAGATTTGAGGTTATGATTCCATTATGGACGAAAGGAAATATGGAGAGAAAAATAAGTATATATCTAGGGTCCTTAGTAATAGTCTCAGATGAAGATAAATCATGCATGTCAGTTAATTTATATAGAACATTGCAGAATCGAGGTTGGCATAGTTTATATATTGTAATAGATTTTAAAATAGGGTGGAGAGGTAGAATCAAATTCTTGAGGTATGATCTTATTCATATATATATTCTCTACTTATTTTTTTATGCATGTGCTTCCTATTCCATTATATATGGATAATTCTTTACTAGACATGACTTATAAATCCTGTTAACATTCATATCCCTTTCCCTCAATACATCATTGGGAATTAAATTGGACTAGCATCAGTGATACCCAAATTATACTATATTTTTTTTCCTATTATATAAATATATTGGACATCACGATTACATTGATGTTGAAATTTAATGTGATTATCCTCTTAAATTGAATATTGAATTTTGAGATCTCATTGATTACTATTAGAGAAATGTGTCCTTTACAACTCTAATGAGAGAGAGTTTCTTAATGAAAAGTGGGTGGGAGTTCTGGTTAGGTGTAGTTGATCCCGACATGAGACAACTTGGAATGATCAAGATTCATATTTCATAATTATCTCTTTTAGAAATATAATTGGTGTCCCATCATCTTTTCTTATTAATTTGGATATCTATAAGGATATGTTTTCACATAACATGTTAGAGAATCATCGTAATAGAGGTCATTAATTTGAGATTGAGAATATACAAGGCGAGTAACCCGTTTCAATACCTCCTTATCAAATTTCACTGGATATATTAAATATATGAAGTTATATATCTTGGATATGGAGTAGGGTGGAATTATTAGGATTTTTAGTTCTCTACGGTGTGAACCTATTTTGTTCAATAAGATGGGGTATTGTATTCCTTAAATCTAAAAAAATAGAACCTAAATTATGTAATGTAATAGAATAGATATACATATCCTATAAGAAATGAGCTTTTTTATGTTACAATGATACTTGTGGTTTTCTAGGAATTACCTTCAATCAGAATATCACCAGTTGTGGGATAGAGTAGAGGACAACCAAAAGAGGATGTTTCAATGATAGTATCATCTACACAAGTATATGTTGCTGTTGACTCGACTAAAAAAATTTAAAAATAGGTTAATGGATCTTATTAAAAAAATAATCCACCATACCTTTACTCATGCTTCATGTTGTTAGTCGATAAAAATTAGTTTAAACCCAACCCTTGTAAAACATTCCAAACATATCGTGATAATTGTGAGTTCTCTTCAAGAATAACAGATTTATTCCATGATATCATAGTTTAACATTTTTAATAAATAGAGGATTATTCATAGGTCATGGGGTGAATTATATAAGTATATTAATCAACTTAGGTCAACATAATGATGTTATGTCATGAACCTACCCTCATAATTTGTTTGAGATTAAGATGATTCTAGGTTTAATGTGAAATAATTTACATTTTTTCTATGCTTTATATAGTTAATATACATATATTACTTAAATATGTGGAATTAATGGAAGATACAGTGCTCAAAACTATGTATAAAGTATTTTCATAAGTATACTAAGAGCCGAAATATATATATATTTGGAATATTATCTGGCCCTATGATCATAATTTCTTTATATATAAATGCATCAAACACGATTTTTACATAATTAATGATCATAGGGGGTGGGATTTATATTTTGGGTTGTAATATTTGATACCCCGTGAGAGGAATTGTCCAATAGATAGCGTGGATATTTTATATAAGGTCCTTGATATGATGTTTTTGATATGAAATATTCATATTTAGAGTTATTTTTTTCTTTATGGTCTAGAAGATGAATTTTTAGATCTTCACGCAGTGGTGCCTAAACATGATTTTGAAGAACCATGTATTGTAATTATATATGGTACAATTTACATTACCTATAAAATTGGTGTGGGTATCATTATTTTATATTTTTCTATTAGTAATATCTAGGTAGATCTGGAGCATGATGGATCTACTTCGAAGGAGTAACGACGCCTTATGGTTTTGTTAGCTGACTAGAGGATGGATGCTTCTAATTAATTGGAATCAATGACATGTGTCCCATTTATTGTCTCATAATTAATTGTAGGATGGAAAAATCAATGATAAGAGACTGTCCCTATGTTTTCTATGATGTAATAATAACTAGAAGGAGCTGATCCAATACCCAATTTGTTATTGAATGATGATTATGTGATCATGCTACATGGGATAGTAGTAATAATGTATTTTTAGGGAAGTTATGATAAGAAACATCTATTCTACTGAGTATGTAGTGAATCCAGGTGTGAATAAAATGTAAAATAAATATAGGTGTCCATTTTCTGCCAAAGGATAAACTGTGGAACTGCTAGATTTATTTCTCTATTCCTTAATAACCCTATGCTATATGTTAAAATCCAACACCCTGGAGGTTTTTTATGGCCACTTCTAATGCCCATGATGACTTGTGATGATACCATGAAGGAAATTGTGATTTTTTTACAAAATATATTGAGTGTAAATGATACTTTTTGGAAATTTTCAATCTAATTATGAATGATTATAATTTCATATCAATACATTATAATTACTCATTATAAGGGTAGAAAAATATGTATATATGTGAGTTAGTATGGATTCATGGAGTTCCCTTATCCACTTTCTATGACATAAATTCATGTTTACATCATTTTTTTAGTAGAGATTATATAAGTCATTATGTATACCATTTAGGTTATTCGGATCATTCCATACCTATTATAATGGAATGTCGAAGAATATGATTCACATATTAGATTTTATGCTTTTGGCTTGATGATTATACTTGGGAATAAGATAAGATTTTCATCTAGCCCGATTTGAGTTGAAAAAATAAATTGTAACAATGTTTAAATTACTTTTGAAACATATTATTATATTTATAGTATTTTATCTCATTTAAAACATTTCTAGAATGATGATAGATATGTCATATTTGTGGGGTCCTACATTGTACACAAGACCTATGAGTGTGTAAGTTGATCACTGCTCAGAGTATAATTATCTATTTTCCCAACCACATGAGGATAACTTTGGTGTATTCTATTGGGGACCGAGGTTTTTGAGATTGATTCATAGGTTAGGAAAATAACTATTATTTTTTGTATTGATTTTTAAATTCATTCACAATAATGAGGCATGAATAATGTTTTTCATGTATATTATCTCTAGGGTGCATGTTTGATCCTATAAATGTCATCAATTTTGAGGTTATTGAGCTAGATCCTATCATATAATACATGATTATCTAAGTGAATAACATATAATAAAAGAATAAATAATTCAAGAGAATATTGTAAAATATGTATAGATTTTATGGAATCAACGACAGATCAATGAGTCGACTTGGGAGTGAGAATTTGATGTTTAGGCTCAATGGTCCGAATTTTTTAAACAAAACCCTTAAATATACTTCTGAATGAAAAAAATTATTATAGTGGGAAAATTTTGATGTATTGGTCTATTTTATATATATAATATGTTACATTATATAAAATTCTCTATTCATATGATCCTTAATCTCATATTTGGACGTTTGGTGATTGGTTTTAGGTATATTGTTTCAAATAAATTGTGAATGGAATAATGGATGTGTCACACCCATATGGTGACGCAAATATGCAATCTTCTTGTTAGTTGAATAAAATGAAAATTTTGGGGATTCATATATATTTTGGTATGAAACTAAAGACCCCATTATCTAGTTTGTGCGGTTCCACTAGTGATCAAAAGTTATAAGAAAACTGATGCTTTTTTCATAGCACACCGACTTTCTGTTGACTGGGAACATGATGAATCCATTCTAATTATGCACTAAATCAACAAAATAAGATAGAATATAGCATAATTTTGAACCATATTAATTAAAAAAAACCAACCACTCACCCCTATTTTTTATTTTTATCCCGTATGAAGAATATGGGTTCTACCAATTTCCTGCCCCTACCTATTAAATTTTTGGATGATCCATTCTAGAAGAAAATAGTGCATTTTCTTAATTTGTAAATTATTTTCTATTCCTATTTGATATATGATCATGAATGTATGAGGTATCTATAGTATCAATGATTATATGATGAAGTATTGATCCCTTATTCTTGCATTGTGATGATGTTCCTTGATTAAACTGAGATCTACCAATAATTATAAACATTCAATATGTCTGTGTTAAGAATCCTCCACTAAAACAACTTTTTAAGGGTGGAATATTTATTAAAATAAAATATTATTATGGTCCAATGGTATATTAGTGTTATAATAGGTGTGTAAATTAAATACCATTTTAGTAGAGATAAATTATTCATTGATAGTGGATGTTTTTGTGCAATTCATATTAGATTAGTCATCATGAAATATTCTTATTCTAGAATATGAACATAGATATCTTTTTTATGAGTGATATATGTAGAAAAATGTTTCTAAATTAGACATGAGGTTCTCATATATAAAAAGATAATACATCATGATGTATTCTCGAATCTAAAATAGATCCATTTTATTAGAGACATCTCCTTCAATGAAATTCAATGTTCTTTCTTTTTTAAGAGACTTGAATAACCACATTTATTGACATATAATCATTTTATGTAACTATTGTAAACCTAATTATTGGAAAAAAGAATCTGAGATAAGAATCCTTGATGTGTGGGCTCATTCTCGATGGGTGTGTAACATAGTTCAAAATTTATTTTTTAGAGGTTCTATGGTGTAGTTAATCATTATTATTGGTGTAGGGATATCCTTTAATTTTTATTCCATTGTAAACTATTGATTTTTTATTCATATTATGTTAGAATATCTTGTTTACTATTTATGATAATGATTTTATGTGGTTGTGTATGTGGCTATTTATGCTAATATATGATTTGTGATTAATTGAGTATTGTTTGATTGTCTTTTTATAAAGCTTGAGTTTGATCACATGTCATTATATGATGATACAATAATTTATTTATGGAATGATATATTTATGTGGTTGTTCTCTTCCTATTCTGTGTCTATACCATTCCTTAGAGGTATTATCATGTCATTTATAAGAGGTGAACCATCATAGTATTGTTGCACCATATAGGAGGAGTGCACATACATTGTGGAAATGATGTTGTTGGACACATTAATAGGTTATGATAATGACACCTAGTGGCTTTCCATACATCATGATTCATTATTAATACCATGTAATGTATTAGAAGACGTTTACTTGTTGTTGTATAGTATCATGTTCACTCGATGACATAGGAATTTCAAGAAATGTTCTTCCAACATTCTAATCTATTATTAGTCAATTCTAAAAACCTTTATAATATTTCTACTAAGGAGATAAATCAGGCATGGTCGAGGATCATGTTTCCATGGATAGGACATCGGTTCTCAACATTTTTTTACATTCTTCCAAATTTAAATTTGTCTTAGAATAAAAATTTTACAGATATGAAAATTTTTTAAGGAGTCATTGGTGTTATCATACAGAGTTTTATTTCATACACTACATATAGGAATCATGGTGTTCTAGCAGGTTTAATATATTTGGGTTCATAGAAATGAATGGGGAACATGGTTAATGATTGAGTTGTGGAGAATAGAGTCAGTGGAGGGACTGAGAAATAATTTTGACTTTTTATTGTATTATTTATTTATTTATATGAACATGATATACTATGGTTTGAAATTCCACACTAGGATCTCATTTATATATTGTTTGATGTGTGTGGAATTTCATTTAACATTTGATATTAATTTATTTTTAACTTTTTATTCAGAGTATTAAAAATTTAATAATATTATTAGTGTGAGGACATGATACTTAGTGTGTCGTCTCCAAAATAATAGACATTATAACCTTTATCATACTCATAAATATCATACACATAGGTTGGATGTCATGTGGTCTTATGGATCTTAGGCCATGACATAAATGTTTAAGGATTTGGGGTTACATATTTATCCAAAATTTTATTCCATTCTTGGAATGTAATTATGAAATCTATTTTATATATATTATAATTAATGTATGTTTCTATGTCAATTGAATCATGGATGGAATATTAAAATTTAACAGGTGAAAATGTGTATTTATTTTCACTACATTGACTTTTCTTATAAACTTCTATAATAAGGCCTTTTTTATAGGTAGATACTCTACTATCCATGTTATATTTCTTTTAGAAAAAACACCTGAACCCTATTAGTATCATCCTATCTTGTGAATATACCAACATCTAATTATGGTTATTATAAATGTAGTTAGTTTAATATTCCATGAATTTTACCCATTTCTTGGAATAAAAACTCACTATAGGCTACTAGTAGGTTATATTTTTATCTCATATGAACATTAATTTTTCATCAATAGCTATAAAAATTTCATATCTCATGTGTTCTTGATGAATACTACCAAAACATTAAGGTTCTTGTGTTATGTGAGTCAACCATTTTTTCTAAACTCTTTATTTATTTGGATATACTTCTGTTATTTGAATATTCTCTATTTATTTTTATTTATCATATCAACGTATAATAAAAATCTAACCACATAAAAGAGTTTTAAATTCCTTTATAATGAATATATTAAATTATGAGACAATCATTTTGATCATAGTATAATATCAAAAAAAATATATATATTATATTCCATGAGAAAACCAACAAATATGTATTTGTCATATTTCTAGTCAATATAATTAAAATAAGATTTTCATGTGAATTTTTCACAAACATCAATATTAATATATGATTTGGTGGGATGTTTCATATACATTTGATCATATTGATTCATTATAAATGATTTTGGTGGAACACGATTTAGTAAAAAATCCCAAGTATCCAGAGAATCACCCAAGAATGAAATATGAAGTACATATTCAATCACCATTTTTAAAAACTTGTTCTATAATGAAATATTTCTCCTATAAAATAAGGTAATCCATATATGTGTTCTAGGAGGAGATATTTGTGAGAAAAACCATGTTCCATATGTTGATAAGTTAATTACTAAATCATGTTTTCACCACCACAATTTTACTTTTAATTGATAATACTATATCCCAAATGATTCAATACATCATTGTGAATGTTATTAATCTTCTCAAAATATCGATACATATATATCATCAAAAAAATAACTATAACCAATAAATTCATCATTAAATATAAATATGTATCTAATATGACCACATTTTTCAGGACCCATTAGTCTTAATGAAACACTATCTATGATATTCAATAGTCATATATAACATTCACATTTTTAAGAAAAAGTGTGTTTTGGTCATCTAGCTTAATAAATAGGATTCCCAATTGTACAACAATTTAAAATTGTAATATTACAATAATTAATATTTAATTTATTTGGATAAATATTTCAGATATATATTCATGGAAACAATATCAATGGTATTCTAGATAAGAATAAACTATTCATATCATAACATAATCATTATAGGATGTTCTATCCATATATCAAGTATATTAATCATTTATTATATTACAAATTCCATAAGAAAATCCATTATTATATATAGAATAAAACATATTATTAATGGTGAAAAAAAATCTTTTAAAAACATGATATATAAATGAAATTTTAATTTATGTATAGAAAATAATATCTTATTTCCAATTATTGTAATAATAAACTTTGCAAATTAACATCATTACTGATACCATGTAATGATGAAGCACATAATTAATTTCCATCACATAGATATAAATCACACTTTTTCAATTCTTGTATATATATGAATCTATATATGAAAGAACAAATGGGTGAAATGAACCTTTTATATAAAATATATTATATAGTGTTGGTGACATTGACCGCAATAATATATATATTTAGATTCTCAAAATAATTTATACTGCCAATAATTTTCATCGCATGATAATAATTTATATCTACCATATAGGTCAAACCTATTACAGATCTTTATATGATTAGCAAGAATTAATCTATGACCAATAACATAGATATATATATGGGTGAGTACTATGTATTCAATCATTTTTTCAATTAGTTTTAATGTAATTATTTACAATAAGAATGATGTCAATAAAAATAACCACTATATATTGATAATATATCAATATTTCACTATTTTATAAGTGTCCTTGGGAAATTATCTTACCATTTTCTTATATAAGTAGGGCAATATCCCATTCATAAAAAATATGATTCATGGATTATTGTGAAAGAAAATATTTTCCATTATACATAATATGGGAAAATTAAATTATATCCCTATGTTATCAGAACTGTTAGGGTTTACTAGCTAAAAGTCACCCAAAGAAAAATCAAAGAATAAGATAAATTAAGAAAACCGAAGAAAACCCAAATTTATAAGAACCTACACCTAGATGATCCACAATTACTTCTTTACTGATTTCCATATAAAATATATTCTCTAAGAATATGGATTTGGATAACCTACCAACTTGATGATCAAGGACATGAAAAGTATCTCTCTAGGACATTCTATATTATTATTTTAAAGTGTTTTTCTTTTTAATTGTCTCAACTATATAATATAAATCAAAATCATATTGAATTTATAACAATTTCATTTAATGAAATATTTATCTTATTAAAAATACTTCTTTTGTGTATGCATTAATCTTATGATTATGTTTATGAGTCCTTATTCTTTCCACAATATTATAATTTAAACAAAATAGTCATTAATATATTAAAAAAATTATATTTTACATACCTAAAAACATTAAATAAGTATATTCATACATTTTAAAATTCATCTCATGTATATGATAATTTTTTTAACATAAGGTAATGTAGTTATACGAGATTTTTAATAGATACACATGAAAAAATAGAATGAAAAATAACCAACCCATCAACTTTTTAATACATCTGACTATCGTCCATGATTATTGGTATTCTGACCAAGCATCTCACCATGAAGATATAATACTCAATATATAATTCCATTTATGATATATCTGATAACAGGAATAAGAAATATATATTCAAAACTATTCCTATTATTATAACTCGAAAACAATTGTTGTATATGTAGATGAAAAAATATATTATTGAATCACATATAGAATGTAAGGGAAGAATATTTCTCTTATAACTAATTTATCATATAAAAACAAAATAGATAATATTCTTAATCTATAAAATATTTATAAACAGGAAAAATTTAAAATAATAACTAATTAAATAACCCATTATATAAAACAAGAATAAAAAATGAATCATTAATTAATAATTTAGTCTCATAAAATCTAATATTTATGAAAAGGTAACACATAAAACTTATAAACAAATATATATTATAATATTAATTAACTAAATAAACAAAAATAGTTTTTATATAATGTCACTTGATAATAAATTTTCCCTTAACATATTCCATCATTTATTATAAGTCGACATGGGAAGGAAGTGCACCAGAATTATAAAGAGGAAATACCACCATATAGGCAATCACAACTGAAATGGATATGCAGAATGGTGGTTATATGATAATTCAAAATTCCCTTACCATATTTTTTTAGTAAATAAGATGACTACAAACATGTTGATTTGATGTGATACTCACTCGACATTGTTAATTGTTTGTCATTTAAGAACATGTGGTTCATGTAACACATGATGTTATATTGTATCACACCTTAATTTCAACACCGCTGATGAAATAACATTAAATCCAAACTTAGTTTAACAAAAATAATAAAAGATATCACTTTTCAGTAGCATCACCACATGCGATGTGCACTTCTTAATGTAATTCATTCCATCGACTTCATGTTTTTTAACAACATAAAATCATGTCACATTTCACTCTACCTTATATATAATAGAACATAATTTCAACAAAAGATTCAAAAAATTATATTATTATATAACATTGTTTTAGGAAATGAATAACTAATTTACATTTATAATATAAATTCATTAAAATTAGTTAATGAAATTTATTGATTCATTGATGAATATGGCTCTACTACCACTATTGGTTTTGAGGGATTATCATTTGATCGAAGACATTGGATGAAAAACCATAAATTAATATATATATATATATATATATATATATCCTCAAAAAATTACATTATTATTAAATGAAAAAAACATACATGTGTCATTATTTCATAATCCTATATCTTTGTACAGTAATCTTGATGAAGAACAGGGAAGAAGAAAAAGAAAACATTCTAAAACTAGGGGATTGATCCATCCGATATATCAAAAAAATATTTATTGAGGGTTTTTAAATTTTTGAGGTGTTCGAAAACCATCAATGTGTGGCCTACAGTTTTTTTTGGAGAACATATTTTCATAAATCATTGAATATTAACACTGACTATTAAATTAATTGTGTATCGACCATATATATAATATCAATTTTCAAATAACTAATTAAAAAATATTCGATAATACATTGGACACATTCAATGGATTATAATTTTTGTGTTTAAAAAATTAAATAAATATATAAAAAAGGAAACAACATATGATCATGTTGTAAAACTCATACACATATGCAATATTGTGTTAAGTAAAATGTAGGCTTTTATTTCATCACTTGATTATAGGAAGATGATAACCTCTTTAACATAATTTAATAAAACCTATATTGTATCATTGTAACAATACAACTTCTTCATCATAACATTTCATAGATTTCAATAAATGGATGGAAGGATTCCAATAATTAATTTTCATAATTAAAGTAAATATATACTTTTATTGGAAAAAATCTAAAATTATATTTAAATTAGTAAACCATATCATAAAAGAAGATTGGTTTCCTGAAATAGAATTTTATATCAAGTCAATATTAAAAAACTAGACAGGTAATTTGTAAAAGTATGATGTAACAAAAAAAAATAGGTCTTCATGAATAAGTTGGAGTATATAAAAATTGATGAAAATAGATAATATTTTATAAAAAATATAAATTATTAATAAAAGGAATAAGTTATAATAAATTATATAATTTTGATGATTTTATTTCACTTTTTGTGATTATGGATTCAATATAATTAATTATTAGATTAGTTTAAATCATGATTAGATAGCCATAAAAAAATTACTCATTGAAACCTCACTAAAAAGACAATTATAATAGAAACTAAAATTATAATAATTTTTTGAGAAATAAATAAATGATTTCAAGTACAATACAATCTTATTTGAAATACCAAATATTCACATAAAGTGGTTAAATAATTATGACGCCCTCACAGTGACATATAGATACACGAGTAAATATTTATATCAAGGTGTTTACTTCTATATAATATCAGATTTTATGTCAATTGATCATTATCTCGATATTGATGATATGTTTTTACTTTGGATGAATATTGTTGTACCCAAGGGAATAGTTTAAAGAGTATAATTTTATTTGAAACATGATATAAAATATCTAATAATGATAAAGAATAGTGTTCATGTATTTTGGGTTATTTGGGAATGGCCTAAAATGAATGAAATTGGTTATTTAGTTCTTTTATTAAATTATAGAATTTATATATGAAAATTAAAAATGGATAATTCATTCCATATAATGGTTCATAGATTTTATTAATGTTTCATTCTCCATTGTGTAATCTGTGTTAATGAAAATTTTGTTGTGATGTTTGAATAATTTAAGGTCAGGAACACCTATGAAGAATAAACATCTAGGAATTTAGTAAATGAAAATTTACATCCATATGAAATTTATGGTGAATAAAAGGTGATACTAGTGAGACATAAAGTGAAATTTCGAAAATAAACAGTGATTAAAACTTTTTTAAGGTGATTTTGGAACGTTTTTACATGATATGTTTGTGAATAAGGCTATTCATGGATCTTCATAATTTGAATCCTACACTATATAAGTTTAATCCTGAGCACTGTAAGGAACTTTGTAAGGTTGGGATCTATAGTGAATTATTTTTAAATATATTATAGATGTTTTTTCAAAAGATGATTTGATGTATAAATTTTCAAAATATTTGAATAACGATTAATGTTAAATATTTTAAATTATTATAAATGATTAATATTTCAATTTATAAGTATGCCATTAGTTTTAGAATATTTATTATAAAAAATATATTGACGTACCTATATTTTATTTAAAAAAATATTTTACATTATTATGGGAATATATGAGGATAAAATTAATAACAATTTTGTTTTTGTGATTTGATAATAGATCCTGATACGTTATATTAACAAATAATTTATATATTAAAGGAAAAAAGATAGATACCGACCTATATTTCATCAATGATTTTTATATTTGTAATGGAAGTAAAATATTTTTGTTGATATAATTAGCAACTTCAGAGAATGAAAAAATCCATCATGTGAATCTATTTAATCATAAACATAGAGATTATTATAAACAACTAAGGATTATTAAAAAACTAATGATACCAAACTGATAATTTTTTGGAAGACATAATCTAACAAGATTAACATTTTTTATCTAATTTTTTGATATACTTAAAAGTATTAATGTAACAATTTAACAAAAATAGAAAAGGTTATTCCTTTAAAACTTTTTATCTTGTATAAACACCACTAGATTTTATTCGGAATGTGGATGATGCATTCTTGGGAATACGAATAATACTCACCCTGCTAGATTGAATTGCAATTGCAATCATTATATTCTAATAGTGATAATAAAATACATGTCTTCATAAAATATGAAAATGATACAAATTAGGATGTCACCTAGAAGACAATCCTTATAATAATTTATATGTATTATGATAACATTATTATTAATGAGTATAGAATATATATATATATATAGAGAGAGAGAGATATTGGATTATGACCTTATGAATTAATAGGAGTTTAATTCAATATTGTTTGTAAAACATATACCACTGATTTACCCCATCCATCTTCTTAGTGGTACACCATTAACCTAGGAACAACATGTAGTATTAATGGAAACCAATTTTACAATAATATCATTCTATTCTAAAAGTGGTCATTGGGAAAATTGATTTTTCTAACAGTAATGGATTTTTATTGGATTATATATATATATGGAAGAACTAAATGGTTCCCTTTTTCTATCAAAAATTATAATGGTTAGTGATTCTATAATAGTGGCTTTCCCACCTATTGAGAGAGATTATCACATGTCATTTATAGATAATTGAATATTTTAGGTATATGGGAATGAAAAATGTTCAATTTTATCTTCCTTATTAGAAATATTAAAAACTAATGTTATACAAACCGTAACTGCTAATGTGACAAAAATAAAGTTAGAAAACATATATAAAGGGAATTACAATTTTAAAATAGCCAGGCCGAAAATATAGAGTGAATCCTTTAATGATAATGGAAGGGATTTGGGTGAGACTATTTATTAATATTTCATTATGTTTAATGACATAGAATTTGACATATTGGGAATTCGTTAATATACGAAAGACTCTATAATTGAAAAAAATACTGAGAATGTTTTTAATAAATTCAATCCAAATAATTCAATTATAAATTAAATAATAAATGAACTATATTTTTATAGGTTACATTATACTCTTCTAAATTATGATATCATAACGGATAATTTTTTTAGGAATATTGATAAAGAAGATATGCTAATCAATTTAATGACCAAGATATATATTTAAGTGGAAGATGGGGAAATCTTTATTGATTCACAAGAGGATGTGATTCATATATGGATGATGAAATTTATGATAACAAAAAAGACTTATATAATTTTCCCATAAAATTTAATAAATTATAATTAAATATACATGGTTAAATCACACTCAAGTTCATAAAATGTGGAATAATATTATATTTTGGAAAAAAACTATCAATGGACGAGAATTTTGAATTAACAAGATAAGAGAGAATAATATTAAACTTAATCAAATGCTTAATTAATAATTTTTTAAGAATATTGTAAGTTTGGAGAAGATAATATATAAATTAAAAGATGGGGAAAACAAGGTAATGCATGTAAATGAAGGATGTTACATCCAAATTACTTTTAATGATTCTGAAGAAGATTATTCTATAAATGGTTACCAACATTCTGGAACATGTAGAGAGAAAATATTAATATTCAAGGAATGATGGAAAAAAGAATAAAACTAAATTGAAAACATGGTGATAATCTATATTAATGTTCATATGGAAACATACATGAAACATAATTTAGAAACATAATAAATTAAAAATGTCATGAAAATTTGATGAAAAATAAATATGAGTTTCACAGTAGGGAGAAAAAGCTCATCGAAGAAATCATGATCCTTAAATTTGTAGTGGATAAGTAGGAAAGTATTATTATTGAATTTGAAAATAAAATTACATCTAGTGTTGAAAAAGATAATACATCCTAGTGGTAGTTTTCCGGACATCCCTAGACCATTACAAAGAGAAAATCCAATTGTTGGGGTGTTTTAGGAGGTCATGGGGGATTATTTCCAGAGAACGTAAAAAATCTAGTTTTTATAATGGTGTATTATTTGATGGTGAGTATTCCACTAGTAGGTGGAAATTATAGGTTTCATCGATGATTCAAGATTGGATCATCAGAATGGTGACTGCCACCTGTTACCCTTAACCGTGAGTCACTAATTGTGGAACATGGTGGTAGGTGACCAACAGTGAGTCACCAATGGTGACTCATCCACTGATATCTCATCCACCAATGACTTGAAGTGGTGAATCATGAAAGTTAGTCACAATGGTTAGTTTCTAATTGAATGTTATTATTAGTGACTCGTGGATGAAAGCAGTCCATTGATGACTTTTCCAAGGTTAACTCATCCATCAATAACCCATCTAATGGTGGCCTGTCTAACAGTGACTCATCAGATGGTGAGTCATCCAGTTATGAGTCCTATAATGGTTATTCATAAAAAGTTAGGTCGACTAATGGTGATTCATCAAACTATAGTTCATCCACCGAAGATTCATTCTAATAGTTTTTCAAACTTCATGTATTCACCATTTTTCTAGTTTGTTATAGTTTCACCCCTTTAATGTTTTTTATTATATAAATTGTATTTAACACTACATTTATGAGGTTTCGACTTCATCTTAAGTGATATAAAATATATATTTAAATTACTAACACCCAGTAGGCTTCTAAATGTTCAAGTCGTATTGTCTTGATCAAGATCCTCCATTAATGGTTTTGAAAATAGTTTCATCCATTCATTTAGGATCAAATCTTTCAAATGATGAAATTCTTTTCTATTGTGTACTTAAATTTTCTTAGGGTACCAAACATCCCAATAACCTTTATTCCCAAGGATTCGTGTGTCTGTGTTATAGCCTTTGGTCTATGTTTTTGTCATGGTGTTTTATGGATGCATGTGAGCCTCTTATTATGGCACTTTAAGAAATTGCTGATCTTTTCTCCATTAAATTAGATTTTTCGTCATCCCACTTAATTGTTTATTATGTGTGGTGGGTTTATGAATAATTCTATTGTCGAGATAGATGAATACGAACTAAATATATAAAGTTGAATTGGATTAAGATCAATATACTATGAAATGAAAAGTTATGTCTTATTCATTATTAGATATCGAAATTGTTAGAGTATGGACTACATTCCTACTAAGAATCATTTACTTTGGGTTCCTTGACTGCACACTAATTTTTTATGAATGATGTTAGTCTATATCGAGTTAAAAAATTTAATGGATTTAATTATCCATGTATATTCGAAAAAAATAAATAGATCCCCTATGATTATAGAGTCTATGTGATAACACCCTAAATTAATGGAATTGAATAAGGGATGTCCTTCTAAATCTAGAAGAATTTCTTGTTCTGTTATCTGTTGGAACACGATTGTGTGCTATGTGTTGGTATAAGAGATGTTATAATGGGACTATGTATTTGTGATGATATATGGGGGTAGTCGTTGAGATGTTTTATGTTGTGGGGTTTTGTTTTTTGTGATGGTACATTTGGTTATAGAGTCAAGATGCCGTAGTTATGGTCATACAATATGACTGTATAATGGTTATGGTGTTATTGTGAAACAAGGTTGTAAGAAAGGGGATATTGATGTGTATTGGTGGTGATATGGGAATTTTGGAAAGATATTAATAGTTTTTCAAGTTGTTATTCTTTATGAGTGTTGGTTGCTATTTTATGTTTATTAATTCTAGTTCACTATAGAGTATGGGACTAAAATGAAATAATTTTCCTTGGGAGGAATCTAGAAAAATGATTTATTTGAATTGGTATGTAGAATTTGAACAGATAAAGAATGAATGGTAATAGGATATATTTTAATGAACAACTGTTTTGTTAATATGGGATTATTCAATAATCTTGAAATATGTTATGTGGATAAAAGTGGATGAAATGTGTAATGTGAATTGTGGAATGTATCTTACTTGAATGGTCTAGTGCTTATACCATGTAGTTGTTTATGTTATATCTACCAAATTATTAATGGAATTAATATTGTATGTCAAAACCTGAATTGGATGTGTTTAATGATAAAATTGATAATGGGTTTTATTATTTCACTTGTTTATGTTAATGTACAAACAAACTGGCTTGTGGTATAAATTGATTGTATAGATTTTTTTGTATATATTAATATAGAGGTGGAAGAAAATGTGGTTGTTACTGAGTTGGTTTTTTTGGAAACCCATAGGTTTGATAGGGTGTTTTTTATATTTATAGACATGAATATCCTTTGTGATTTCAATACACACCGTACACTTGTCTAGAAATATGTTTGAAATATCCCGATTTTTATGGGGGAGGGGGTTTTTACAACATTTTGGTGGAAGGATGGATGGATGGTTATTGGATCATCCTTACTCCCTCATCTAGATATTTGTAGCCCAAGACTCTTCAAGCAGGTTGTATCGCGGTTGTGAGGCCCAGGTGTTTGTGGTAGAGGTGTGCTTTCCCACATGTCTACAAGAAGACATATAGTAGGGATTCTGCAGTGTCCTAATGATGAGGTTTGGTTGTTGCAAACGTTTTTGTGGGTCGGAAAGTGATGTGGTTGTGGTCCAGGTGTCTGCAAGCACGATGTGGTTAGCTTCCTTTTACTGGGATGCGTGACTTTCTTTGAGGCCTATGTGTGTGTAGTTGGGTTGTGACATAGGGCGTGTGGAAGACTTTGTAAGAATCGGAACATTAATCCTTATGGTATGAGTAGTTAACCTGTTTGATGTGTGATGGTTACCCAAACATCGAATTTGGTACTATATTTCATTACATTAATGTGTTATTTTGTGATTAATTCTTGGTGAGGTTGAGAATTTAGTTAGCATACAATTTTAAATGTGGTTTGGTTCTACTATTTTCACATGGGTACATTATTATGATCATTTCAAATGTTCTTGGGAAACTTTTTTCCATACTTAGTATACCGGTATGCTCACCCTACATGTATGAAAATGGTTTTTAGTTTTCCATGAGGATATTGTAGGCCTTCTTGGACGTTTCTAGTTTGGATCTTTTGATATGCTCCCATGATGCTGGCCAAGCCTTTATTCTGTTAGTCCTTCATTTAGAGACTTATATATGTATTTTTTTTATTTATATATGCATTGTGGAATGGTATATCTTCATTTTATATATTTCATGGAGATAATTGTGGTTGATTCATCATATCTCCAAATCATGTTTTCTTATAAAGGGTAATTCCTCCCATATAGTTAGATCTTTCTCCCCTTGTTGCTAGTCACCAACATGGGGCCTACTACAGGTGGGACACTGGGGGTCATTATCTCCATTTCTTCATTTCCAATCCTATAGGGGTATCCTTTGAGGGAGGGGGTGCTGAATGTATGGTATCATTGGTGATGGTTGCGGGATTCAACGGTGCTTGGAGTTAGGCATAGTGATGAATGCATGTGTAAGTAAGTAAATAGTTTCATTTGACCTTGGTTTGAGACATAGTCTAGGGTTACTGGCTAGGACATCGGATTTTGGGGTCGACTAATATCCAGTGCACGGACCCTCTACCTACCAAATGACCATGTGAGGCTACAACATCTGTAGTGTTGATGCATTAGGAAAGGTACATGAATCACGATGACTTGTTTTCTTACATGAATTTGTTTATTTTGTGAAATTAAAATTAATTAATGGAATACTGATATTTTATGTGTGCTTCACTTTATTTTCAAATTATTTTATTGCTAATATGATGTAGAAATTATTTCGAGGTTTTTGATATAAAAATAATGAAAAAGTAATATGATGTTTATCTTGATTGGTTTT
The DNA here is from genome assembly GCA_963277665.1 of Viscum album. Taxonomy (NCBI): domain Eukaryota; kingdom Viridiplantae; phylum Streptophyta; class Magnoliopsida; order Santalales; family Viscaceae; genus Viscum; species Viscum album. The sequence continues at coordinate 1,759,304,698 of OY728152.1, forward strand.
TTTGATTGAAATATTCTTAAGGTTTAAGTGTGTTTTTTCTTTTCCAATTATAGCATGATTATTAATAAATATTATTATTATTATTATGTTTGAAAAGAAAAAAATTTCATCTAGTTTTTCTAGTTATTGAAATTGTTAATGTATCATTATTAATGTACCTTTTTGTAATAAAATTGATTGATTTTGAAACTTTTTAAATCATGCTTCCTAGGAGTAGACTTCACACATGCATGAAAAAATTAATTATAATAGATAACAAACATAGAAGTATTCATTCTTTTTCATATTTTAATATTCCATGTATTTTTTTAGATTGAAATTTATCATTGGCATGTGTTTTTGACGTATTGTATGATGTGTCTTTGGATATTTAAATTCAGAAATTTATAAACTAACTATCTAAATTTATTGTAATTTATTTTTTAGAAACTTTTTTAAAGATTAACATTCTATTTATTTTTAATGGTTATAGTTCATTGGTATAGATATAGATATATGGTTTGAGAAAGTTTAATGGTATAAATTCTTGTGATATTTATATCTAAACTTTTGAAAATTATAATCATGTGTACTGGTAACTTTCTAAGACTTGAAAAAAAATCATTGAATAATTAGACATATTACTGTATGACTCATAAGAATCATTATGAACTGAAATGACTTTAACTCACATGTTAAGTTATTAGTAGTTTTTTATGGGAAGCATGCATAATGTAAAAATAATTGGTCTTAAAACTAATGAAATTATATAAATATTAAATTTAAATATTTATTCTTTAATACATTACATTTAAATATTGAACTAAAATCATGTTATCCTTATAAAATCACGTTTTTGTGACCTAAAAATGATTAAATGATTTTTCTCTTGATCATGATAATTCATGAAAGATGGAAAAACAACATGTATAGATTTAATTTTATTGTCAAAATGAATTTTTTACTTAAATGGTAAAGATAGAATGTAGTTTAAGAAATATAAATTTTTAATTAAACACAAGAACCCATCATAAAAAAAATCATAGAGGGTTGAAAGTATTTTTTCTTGATAATAATATGAACCCTAAAAATATTTTTTAACAATATAAAACATAGTGTGTGATATAATATGTGTACAATTTTATTATTTACTTGGATTCATGTATGATTTATTTAAATTCACCAAATAATGTTTCACTAGTGTTATTTTTTTGTTGCATTATTATCATTGCATTGTTTTGTTGTTATGATTTATAAAAAATAACATTTGGTAGAAACCTTGTTTATGATTTGATTACTCTAGATTATGATACCCTTGAAATGACCACTTGATTAAACTCACCATATATTAAAAGATTAATAACATTTATATGGATAATTATGAAAATTCTAATCAAATTTTTTATATTGTATGAATATACCCCTGGAAAATATTAAAATGATGTAATATAAACCACTAAATAAGTATGGAGGATTTTATGTATTACAACTATGTGTGATTTTTCTTGTTGTAATTTTATATTATGAAATTATTTTTAATAGCCATCAAGTACATAGTGATGGGAAACCATGAACCCAAACCAAGACCTGTTATACTTTGACATGATTAAATTAGTGAGTACAATTGAGTTCCACTAAAAGCAGATATTATCTCAACATGGGAGAGGCAATTACTCAATTTGTATGATTAGAGAATTGTTTGTGGTATTATTGATAATTGGTTGGGTATGCGTAGAGAATGAGATGGAGCAAGTGGTTATGTGAAAAGGGTAGTTTCTTAGGGATAGAAAAGTGGTGTTGTGATATGGTTGCGTGAAATTCCTAGTGGAAGTTTTTATAGTTAGTGATTTTAGAGGAATTGTTTTTTTTGTGAAATATTGGTTATGAATTTTGGGTGTCATATATGGTATCATGGTGTTCTGACTATTGTATTTGTTGTGATGTGTTGTGATTATTCAGATTAAATTCCTCACTACCAAATAAATAATTATTCACTTAATGATGATAATAAAAAATATGGTTATTTTAGGAATCTTGATAGAAATAAATTTTTTCATTTCAATGATGTGAAATATCTTTATATGATGTATCTGATGATATGGTTTTATTTTTATCATTTTTGTTGTGGTTTTTGTGATTAATTTCGTGTTGATGAAATTTCTTACGACCTCAAACATAATATTAAAGGGGAAACTATTTACCGCATAATGATGTGCTATATTATGCAATGTTATAAAACCATGTGGGTGAGTATGTTCCCCCCTAAGAGGATAATTTCATAATGATGTGGATTTGTTCCTTTGATTTTGAATATTGTTCTTGATAAGTCTCAGTGAATATACATTTTTTTGGTGGAGGAATACTTTTAGAAAATCATGCATGTAATGAAATTCACCAGTGAAAATTAGGAACTGGAATGTTAAACCATTTAAAAGTTCAACCTACATATGTTGATGGCAATTAATTTTTTATTAAAAAACATGGAATAATCTTTTTTACTTGGATACGTTAAATTCATTAGTAACACATGTCAGGATTGTGATGCATTACATAATTTATTTCGAGATTTCAAAATTTGATATTAATCTGTGTAAATATTACTATGGTAAAGATAACTATAGAGTTATGTTAGTACAACATGATAATGCTTTCTAAATAATGTACCCTTTTGATTTATGTAAGTGGTCTTGGGAAACATGTTGAAAAAATGGTTTTACAAAATTTATTGAATGCATTTTTACAAAGAGTATTTTGATAAATTCCATACATTAAAAAGGAATCAAAATTGTGTTTTCAATCAGGATGGTTTTCTTAGCCTACTATTCTTTCTTTTATATTTTTAATGAAAATGATTTATTGGGAATATTTTCAATCATAACATGCTTCATAATAAAATGTTAAGATACATGTTTGGAATGTAATAGGTCATATGAAATATTATTCTTTTCTTTTAAAATATTTTACTAATATGAATTAATATAATTGTTACTCATGAATTATAATCTTTTTTCATCTTAATATGATACAATTTATGTGTTTTAAACGTTTCAAATTAAAATTATATGAATCAAAATATGAGGATAATTCTTGTATGGATATTCGTACAATGGAAGTTCATAGTGAAGTTGTTGAAATAAAGGGTCATAACAATGTTTTCTTTGTTCAGAAATAATTCCATCCATTTGAAAAAATGATACAATGTTTTTGTAGAATTTGATCCATCCCACAGTGTTAATGATTTTTTTTAGTTGTTATGAATTACATATTGGACTTGTAATATGTATATATGTGAAATTTTCCTTTTTTGGGAGGTATATTCCATGATGGTTGCTTTTAGAGTTTTTGTTGTGTTTCAAATATATCACGATCCATGGGTGGTATAACATAGGTTGGATATTCAGAACCTTTTTACCTTCAATAAATTATTTTTAATTATCAAGGGATGTAATAGTTTTAGAGGTATCTGATGTAATGTCCCGGACCTCACTGATTTATTAATTAGTGAAAATCAAGTGGTTGAAGTGTTCTGGGAGGACACAATGGCACATTTCAAGAATTTTTTTAAAAATAATATTCATTTAATAGTATCTCATCTGATGGGGATCCATTCACTAGTAGGTGGCGATTGTATGTCACATCGGTGAGTTAGGACCAATAAGTCAGAATGGGGACTCGCAATGGTATCTTGCAACAGTGAGTCATTGGTGGTGGGATGTGATGGTAGGTCTCCAATGGTGAGTCACATAATAGTCACTCATCCATAAATAACTCATCCATCAGTTATTCAAAATGGTGAGTCATGAAGTTGAGTTGAAATGGTGAGTCAATGGTGGTAGGTCACCAGTAGTGACTCGCGACGGTGAGTCATCCAAAGGTTACTCATCCAACAGTGACTAGTCTAAAGGTGACTCCTCCAATGGTGACTCTTCCAATGTTGGATCTTCCAAAGGTGGCTCATCCAATGGTTAGTTTTCTGATGGTGAATCTTCTTATGGTAAGTCACATAACGGCGAGTCATCCAATAGTAGGTCATCACTAGGGATTCATTCCAACAGATTGTTAAAATTACAGTTTTCTAGACTTTTCTAGTTTTTTGTTGTTTTTCCCATTTAAAATTTTATTTGATGAAAATTGAGCTTAACACCATATCTAAGGTTTTTTAAGCTATTTCAAGGGATATAAAATATATATATAAATTCTTAAAATCTGGATTTCTTATAAATTGCAAAGACATATTCTCTTGGTCATGATCCACCATTAATTGATTTTTAAAAAAGGTTCTTCCATTGATTTAGGACATGGTATTTATAAGCTAAGATCGTTTCTCCCATGTCTGCTGCCCTTTTTTATTGATATCAAACATACCAAGATCCTTTATTCCCAAAGTATTTGTTCTTCTATCTTGTAGCAATCAGTCTTAGTATTTTCCATAGAGTTTCCTCGCTGCATGCATGCCCCCTACATTGGCACATTAAAGAATGGTGGTTCATTACTTCATTAAAGAAGAATTTCCATCAACCATATTATTTGTGTATCATTTTGGTTTATTTTATGAATTTCTCATTTATAAAGATAGAATAATACCCAATTAATAATGATAAATGAATTGGTTTATGATCAATATGTTGTGTCGGAAAAAGATAAATCTTTTACTTTGTTACTTTTTAATATTGTGATTTTATGGGCTATATGACTACTGAAAAACATGTTCATTTGGGGTCATTAGTAGTGAACTAAATTCTCAAGAATGCATGTTATTATACATCATGACAAAAAGTTGCATGGAATCCATTAACAATATATATTTTGCTAAAATAAATGGATTCCACTATATTGTATGGTTTATGTGACGAAACACTAAATAATATGGAATTTAATAAGGGATGCCCCGCTAAATCTGAAATCATGAGTTTCTCTTTTATGTGTTGGAACATGATTGTGGACATTATAGTGTGGTGTGGGTTGTCACTAGTGATATTATGGGGGGAATATGAATGTGTTGTGATATGTGGGGTTAGTGGATTAAGTGTTTTATTTATTGGGAATGTGTTTGTTGTTATAGTACATGTGGTTGTACAATGGTGATGTAATGGGTATGGTTATACATAATTGTTCTATGATGGTTATGTTGTGGTTGTACAACAAGGAAGAAAAAAGGGGTTTTGGATATGAATTTTTGGAAAAGTACAATTATTGGAAAGAATGTAGTGGGTTGTTGTGTGGTGGTGATATATGTGTAATGGTTATTACTTTGTGTGAATCAATAATAGTTCCCTAGGGAGAATGAGAAAATTTTTATATATGTTCTTGGGAGGAATCTGAAAAAATAGGTTATTTGAAATGGAATTTTGAATGTGAAAAACAAAAGAATGAATTATTATATGATGGATTTTAAAAATAATTTTCTTGTTAATATGGGATTATTCAATGTTCATGAAATCTAGTAACCATTTAAATGTGGTTAAAAAGTGTAATGTTAATTTTGGCATGTGTCTTTCTTGTTTGGAGTTGTGATTATGCCATGTGGTTGGTTCTATTATATCTACCCATGTATTAATGGAATTAATACTATATTTTAATGACCTAGAAATTTTATGTTTAATGTGGAAATTAATGATGAGTTATATTTTTTTATTATTCTATGTTAATGTTCAAAAAAACTGGCTAGAAGTATGAATTGAGTTTTTGGCTTGCTATGTGGTTTTTCATTTAGAAGTGCTAGCAAAGGTGGAGTCTTTTGAGTTTTTTGTTTTTTGGAAACACATAGGTTGGAATAATTGTTTGGTATGTGTATATACATATATTTAGTTTGTGATTTCTATCTCCACCATACCCGAATTGAGAACTAGGTTCTGAATGCCCGCTTTTTCATAGGGGATGTGGTTTTCTAATATCCCAGCTGGAGGATCGATGAATGGTTATTGGATCTCCCATTCTCCCTCTTCTATGAATTGTTATCCCAAGACACTTCGGGCATGTTTTTTTACAGAGGTGTGCAGCTGGTGTATTTTAGCGAGTTGTGCTTTCTCAGGTGTCTATGGGATGATATATTATGTGATTTCACATGTGTCATAGTGATGAGGTATGATTGTGTCCACGGTGTCTGTGGGGAAGATGTGATGTGGTGTTATCCCTATTGTTTCTGGGTAGGATGTGACGAGCTTCATTTTCCTAGGTTGCAGGGCTCGCATTGGGGGCCAGGTGTGTGTGGGTGGTTTGTGACGTGGTTCTTGGAGAAGTGTGTTGGTGTGTCAGGACTTTCACTAAATGGGTATGAATAGTTAACTAGTGGAATGTGTTATGGTGTAAAGAAACATCGATGGTCTAACTATATTACATTACATAGTTGTATTATTTGGTGAGTGATCCTTAGAGATGTTGGGATTTTGGAATGTATACCTTTTTAGGTGTTGTTTGGTTCTATAACATTAACTTGGGTGTATTAGTATACTATTTACTATTGTGCATGAGGGACTCTAGGTTTTCTTATTGAGTATACTTTTATGCTCTCTCTATGTATATGAAAATAGTTTTTAAGACTCGATGAAGAATTTGTGGACTCTGCTAGATTTTTCATGATTGTATCATTGAATTTTTTGTTGAGTCACTTCGTTAACCTTTATTATTTTTTTCTTTCATTTGTAGACTTGTATATGTATCAATTTTCATTTATAAATGCCTTGTGGAATGTCTTGGATTCATATATATATATATATATCATGGAGTTGTTTGGAGTTGATTAATCTTATCTCATGATCTTGTTTTCTTATAAAGGTTAATGCCTACTATATGGTAAGATCTTTGTACCTTTGATTCATGTATCCAAATTGGGACCTACGGGGGTGGTTTTCAAGGGCCATTATCACCCTGTCATTGTAGCCATCCTAGGAGGGGTATCCATGGGTTGATCCATCATGAAATTAGTCAGGGTTTATCATAGAGGAATAGACCCTTGAAAATTCCAAATATATCCCTAACAAAGCTTTAGAGATTATGCTTTATTTCTTATGTAATACTGAGAAGTGTAGATAAATAGTTTTGTAAAAAAAAATTAATTATTCGTTATTGAAAATGAAAAACATATATAAGATAATATTGTTTGTTCAAAAGATTAATATTATCAAACAAGGGTTTATAAGTACTAAAAATATAAAATTTTAAAATAATGTTAGGTTCAATTTAATATAGGAATGATAGGCTCTTAAAAAACGAAAATGGAGTCTATAAATGAGTTATGATAAAAGGATGAAAATTATAAAAACCTAGTATTCTAATAGAAAATATAGGTGTAATTGTTACTTGTAGTGCGGTGGAGTATATATTAATAAAACATATTCTCACTATTTTAACATGTCACCACATTGTAACTATATATCTTCAAAATTAAAAGCTATTTATAACAATAATGGAAATAATAAGACTCTATAAAAATAGCTAATGAATAAAAGATTATATTTGATACAAGTTAATAATAGTTTAAATCTATTTTGAGTATTGAAAAATATATAAAAAATATCATTATGAAGAATAATGTGTTACCATAATAAATGTTCATGAAATATAAACCATTTAAAAAGGAATAATCCGTGTGAAAATGGAAAAAAAAAATTCCTCCTTGGTGAATTATCTCTCAATAATCAAAAAATGAGAATGAAATATATTATTAATAGTGTATCCTCATAAAAAATTACTATATTTTTATTCATTTTAAAACAAATTTAAATAATGTTGGGGTGATTTTGAATTTGGAAAAGAAGTTTCCTTTACATAAATGAAATTGGGTCATCAAAAATTGACATGTACTAGTTCAAATAAGATTATGTCATGTTTCTTAATGGGGTCAAACATAACCATTAGAGTGTGAGTTGACACTATTGTGAGTGTAATGAGTTCATCTTTAAAAAGAACAATTTCATCATCAATAGACTTTGAGATTGATGAATATCGATAAATGGAGATACAATATATGTGAATAAATTTTAGTTAAGAGATCCCAGTTATATCTGCTACCTCAATATTAATGAAAAGAATAATCTCATTCATATGAGAAATATCGACAATAAAGAAAATTATTTGAGAAAAATAACAAAAAATGAATGTGTGAGATATTAAATCATGTTGTGAAGAAGGAAATATCGAGTTTTTTTATCTTTTAAAAAGCGAATGATAGTCTGTATGAAACATAAAATAATACTAATATGGTCAAATAGACAACATGTGTAGATCCACTTATATTTGTATGGACTTATAAAAAACCATTCCACATGAGATGATATATGTTTAATTATATTAATTTATGACTATAATATAATTAAAAGTGTATTTTTCCTGAAACTGAAGTCATAAAAAATATATTTCAAATTTTCAGATGTGAAACTATAGGACAAAATGGAGTTAATATAAAAAATTTATGAACTCCAAATGACAAGGATTTAACAAGAAATTTTTTTGAAAACATACATAATAAATAATTATATTATGAGCTAATATAGGGTTCATTATAATATTTAAGGAATGAATAGGTTGAAATACTGAATATAAGCATTAATGAAATTTGTTGTACAATTTTGGATGAGTCTAAATGGTAAAAAATTTTCTAGAGAGAGTTTGTGTTCAAATATCTTCACATATAAACTCAGATTTTACTAAAGCCTAACTATTATATGACATCTTATGATATTTTATTTACAAAAATAAAACAGTTAATTACAGTATTGATTTTTCTACACATTATCTAATGAAAATATTGATATGAAGCCTAGGAAAAATTAATGATATGGTTGAGGAAGGTATCTTCTCTCAATACCTATCTTATATAAAGGGATATAAGTAATTAGAAAAAAGGATTCATAAAAGTTATTTATTATTATATGGTGAATATTATTGAATATAAGTTAAATATTAGTTCAATTTATATAGAATACATTGAATCTCACGGTGAAGAATGTGAAAAAATTCATGAAAGAATAATGATAATCCAGAAAAAATGAGCAACATGTTAATAAAAATCATTTTTATCATATGATTCATTTAGAATAGGTTGGTGAAGTAAATATATAAATAGTATCAAAATCAAAAGAAGCATGTAGAAGAGTAGATCATATTTTGAGATCAAAATTATCTAGTATAAACTAGAATAATGCTATGGATAAATATGAAATAACTATTTTCCAAAAAAATTATCCACAATATATGGATAATTATTTCAATTAAAATTATAGAACTAGAGCTATTGTTGATGACTAGATGTAGATGTAAAATAATTTCAATTCAGATGATATTCCTAAAAATATTGGGGAAAATATAATTTGTACCTAGTTTGTGTTCATAAATTAATTTAATTATAAACATTAAGCCATAAATAAGATAGGAAAAATGTTTGAAAAGGGTACACATAAGTTAAAGGATAATATTTTAATAATATCTCAAATTATATTATAATATTAGTGGATATATGAATGATCATGGATGTAACATATTTAATATAGTATAAATTTATTGCCATGAATGAAAAATACTCCATCAAGAATAGTGTGTTTGCAGAATAAGTTTATATCTACGAACCCCAAAGGTTATGTGCTTGATAATGTCAATATTATGGTGTGAAAATTAAATAAGGCTTTATATGGATTGAATTAGGCCCCCACGGCCAGAAATTTAATGATTTATATCTTTATAAAAGAAATGAAATTAAGAAAAAGAAAAAGAATAATAGAAATATATATATATATATAATATAAATAAAATTAACTATTGTATCTAATATTATAATGCCCCAGCCTTAAACCTTATTTAATCTTGAGTTATTACAAGATTACACATTGAGGATCTTTTCAGGTTTAGAGTTTTAGAGAATTAGATCATGAAACTTGCATTACATTCCACATTTAAACAAGGTGGTTACATAAAAGACAATATTCATTCTTCCCATCAATGGAAACCTATTTAAAAAAACACGGATTCTTTCTTGACACATCCTTGACACTATCGTCACATCATGTACCTTTCCCTTGACCTGTGAAAAGCATTTCAAAAACTTGGGATGAGCATAAAAAGCTTAGTAAGGGTTATAAAAATATGGAAAGGAAACATGAGTTCATATATACATAATAATGAAATCACACTTTACCCATAAAACATAGGCATATGAAATCATGAATAAATCATAGAAAACATAAGACATAAAGGTAACTTGAGACATTCATAACATTCTTGCATAGGGAGTAACCCTCTTGGTTACGTTTTGAATACCCATAACAGTATATTCCCTAAATCTCTTCGGAGAAACCTTAATGTTTCACTCCTTCGCGTTACCCAATGCATTGGAGAGCTATATCGGGCTCACCCGCCCTTAGTTTATCACGGAACCACCCGTTCTTCATAACAATGCCCAAGAACCATAACATAATCGTAACACATAAACATGAATAAAGGAAACATGATATTTCCACATTTCAATCACAATATAACATTTTAGGATATTGAAATAATGAATCCATTCAAAAAGAAACCACTTCCAAAACCATTTAAAACATTTAATAAAGAGATTTTTGAATCAAAGTGTCCCATACCACCTTGAATCTTTTAACATTTTAAACCATTAATATCCAGATAAATAAATCCTTAAAACCATTTTGAAAACATGTATATTAATAAGAACAAATAATTAAAACATTTAAAATGATATTTTGGTTAAAGGGGTTGTACCAAAATCAGAGACACTTGAATACAATAATTGAGGAATAACATTTAGTCAGAACTTTATAATATCATGAGAATAAATAGATTCATTATATAATACTCCAAAGGATAGTATATACACCATATAAGAGTGAATTGGTGCATAAAAACAATGAACCCTCAATAGAAATGTCAAATGTAATGAAATCCCTTATAAAGAAGGTATCCTTAAATTAAGGACAAATAAATCTAAAAAATATGTGTGACAAATATAAATAAACCCCATATAAGTGGATATTAAGTGTAAAACAATAAAATGTCATTCACACATATTCAATGGATGACATATTCAATGACTACATGTTGAACCCAAAGAAATCGAAATTGGGTTAAAAAGTTCCCTTGACAGCCTAACGACGTCACATCAAAATGAGTTGATGAGAGATAAAAAGTGTATCTCATCACTGGGACATAAAATTTACATAAATAAGGATATATGAGAACATATCCCAACATAACAATATGTAAATTAAAAGACCCAACAAATGAAGTCTTTTAAAAAAATGAGGGTGAAAGGTTCCCTTACCGACTTGGGTATCTTTCAAAACATACACCCCATGAAAGAAGGACAATAGATCTTTGATGTAAATACTCATAAACGAAAGTATATTACACAAAGAATATAATAATGGGCAGTACATACACCAATCAATGGAATTTGTGGCAAATGTAGAATAAATCTCATGGGAAGAAAAGTGAGATGAAAAATCCCTCACGAAAACTCGGCAGCCTAACGGCGTCACATAAAACTTACAAATATGGATTGATGAGATAAAATAGGGTATCTCATCACATTAAAATATAATGTAAATCAAGAGGAATATAAAAGAACATCCCCCAACATTACAAATAGGAGCTTAAAAGAAGTGACATAAAGGAGAGTACTTAAAAAGAAATAGAGATGTTAGATCTCCTACGAAAGTTCGGCAGCCTAACGGCGCCAATCAAAACTTCCAAAATGGATTGATGAGAGATAATAGGGTCTCTCATCACATGAACATAAAAATTATGGTAAATGTAATATAAAATAACATCCCAAATCATAAGAAATATGAGCTTAAAATAAATTACATAAAAGAGTGTACTTAAAAAGAAAGAGAGTTGTAGGATCCCTTACCTCGGGTCCGACTTGACTCGATCGTTCTTTAATCTCCTGAATAATAAACTTGAGTTAATTTATAATTCCTTAAGAACCTTTTTCATGTTCATTATTAATTTTATACCACTTATTACCATTTCATAAACATTATGTAATCATTTATGTTAATAATATTTGTTTTGCCGATATTTGGTTCTTAAGTCGAAAGTGGACTTCTTACAATTACATGTTGTTCGTGTGGCCAAATGTTTATTATATCCAGAATTTTATTCATTATATAGATATCATATATGTCATATATATCCAGTACATGCATGCATTTATAACATTACATAATCATTTAGAGGTACGAAATGAAATGCACCGTTCATGGAGACGGTAAGCCGTACGTACGCTTGAACGCTACTTTCATTTCTATTTCGTATTTTATAGAATGGAATAATAATTATATAAAGGTATATTATAATTCCAGTATAATATAATATATAATATCATATTTCCATCCTTTATACATCCCACATATGGTATTTAACAAATCAAATCACATTGAGGGGGCGGTAGTCCGCACTTCCATAAAGAAGATATCGCGTATACCCACAATGGAAGCCATAAAGGTAGGACAAAAATGAAAAATACAGAAGCATAAATATAACATAAACATATTATATATCATATATAAAAATAGTGACATCATAATGGCCACCTTTTAAGGTGTTAAATGAGTATTGAACAATCATCGTTTCGGGAGGCAGAATTTCACCATCCACGGAAACCGTATGTTCTTTAACCATTTGATGTAGTTGTGTGAGAGTTTATCTCGAATAAATAATATAACAACATCCTAGTATATTGAAGATACTGGTGTTGTTACAAAAGAAGTAAATAAAAAGAGTTTAGGGGGTTGGAGAAGCAAAATAAAACAAATGAACATGAGAGAATGAATTACCTTTAAAAGTGTAACTCCTTTTTATTTGAGCCAAAAGGCTTCCATTGAAAGGATTCTACCCAAAGGGAATCCTCTAGGATGAGGAGACAGATGTGTAGAGAGTAAATGGGCAGGGTTTGGCCGAGCCAAAGGATTGAGGAGTGTGTGTAATGAGGTATAGGTGGGGGCCTTTTATAAGAGGAGAGGAGGGGCACTTTTGGAAAGTAAGAAATATTACTTTATATGAAAATGTGTTTCGGTTTTAAAAGGTCCCACATTGATATAATTCGTGTATAAGGTGATAAGGCTTCGAAATCCACTCATCCAATAAGTTTTGGACATGTGTAGTTCATATATTTTACATTATCTTCCCATTTTATTTAAATCGTCAAATAATGATGTCATCGCTGCATCATTATTATGTCATAAATAATTTAATTTATTTAATGTCTAAAAATTATAAAAAAACTACTATGATGTAGGAAATCTTTTTAGCTTTCCAATGAATATTTATAATCAAAATGATGACTTGTATAACCCCACTGAAAAATTGTTTTAGTAAAACGTATCATGTTTGTGTCAATTTTACTTTTACATTAAATAAAATGTTATTTATGTCATTTCCCAACCAAAGTGGATCCATGGGGTCCCCAAGTTGACCCATGGCTTGTCTTGGTCGGCCATGACACAACCAATAAGGTTTGGACACGTTTCTAGGTCATTTAATATTATTAAAGCATTATTTATACCTTAAACTACACTAATTACCACTAATCGCGATTAAAAACTTAATAAGATACTATTCACCAAAAAATTATTTTTATCCGATTGAACCACATTTTACTTCATAATGACAACCATAAGTGGTAAAATTTCATTTAAATGAAAAAATCATCTTTTATAAGTACCACTTAGTGGTTTCACTATTCATCAAAAATTGAAGTTTTTCAGAAAAATCCCAAAAATTCACCCTAAGCTATATTTGATATTCCGAATTCAAAAATGAAGTCCGTTTTACAAAATTCAAAACACATTAGTCACATTAATTAATTTAATAATTAATTCCCGCTGACAGAGAAAATAGTGTGTTTTTATAAAACAATAAGTATCAAAAGATTGACAGTAGTTTAAGTCTGATTTCAAAGTGAAATTAATTCCAACAACCACTATTGGATTTAATAGTAAAAATATTTTCTAATTTCGCTTTAAAACCAATTCAAAATATAATATAATCATATAAATAAATTATATTAAAAAGTGGTTTTGAATTAAAATACAACATTTTACACTATTCATTAAAAAAATGAACTTTATCGGAAAGATACCAAAAATTTACACAAAGTAAATTTTGATGTCCCGATTCTTAATAAGAGTTTTATTTGGTCCAAAAGAATGTTTAAGAGTGAACAAAACTATATTTAATGACGGTTCTCCATCAAAAGGTGATAAGTGAACCTTTAGTGAAAACTAGGGCATATACGCCTAAAATTGAATTCTTTCCGTATTTTAAGCCTTTATCTTTTATTGTATAAATGTAAAAACATTTAAAAAACATATATAATCATATTTTAGTTATTTCTATCCATTCCCGCCAATACAATGGCTACATGTTAACTATCATTTGAAATAATATTATTTTATTATTAGAGTGCAACGTAATATTCCCAAGAAACTCATTGTTGTGTGTTGGGTACGCCATCGAGCATAGCGTCCCCTTTAAAGTATTTTCAATATTTTATTCACAAATATGGAAAAATATGAAATGCCATATTCTTTATTTACCTGGGGTGTTACATCCTTTCCCCCTTTTGGGAATTGCGTCCTCGCAATTTTAAAATTGCGCTTGGAAACATCCTTGAAAGTCCCACATCGGAACAAAATCCGGTAAAAAAAACACTTTAAAAAAAAGAAAGATAAGTACAAAGGTCACCCGAGTTAACCCATATTAGGATTCCATGTATGAAAATATGGACATATAGGAAAAAACAAAGGGTCATGTTCTGATGGAGAGTGATAGAAAACATGTTTAGGAAAAAGTTACACAAACTTATGATGGGTTAAACGGTCTTCGATTCCCCAGTAGGAAAAGTTAATAGAAAACATTTTTGTTTTAAGTTACTTTTTATTGAGGAATTTATTCATAAGGAAATATAATCACTTATCATATTGACTTTCAACTTTTATTAGATTCCTTACACAAACTCATATTTTCTCCAAAAGACGAGTATTTAGGAAGACTTGTTCACATTAAGAGTACTATAATCAACTTCTAGAGAATCACCTAATCCACAAAATAGAACTATATACTTCCCATGTCTTTAGACTTTAACCAAAACCAAACCCAAAAAGGCTAGTACAAGATCAGATAATCCAGAAAAGGATAACCCTTTATAAAAAGAAAATCTATACTTAATCTCCAAAATTTGTCCAACAAAACCCAAAGTTCAACGAGGACCATTCTATAATCAATTTGTCCATAAAATTCTTCAAAGTAAACCAATATAAGATTGAAACCCAAATATTTGAAGGATTTAGTCGCATATTCTTCCAAGATAAATCATAACATTTATCTCCAAACAATATCAGTTTCCCCTAAAGTCTCGTTTTGAAAAGTAATTAACCTAATCACATATCCTCCATGATAGGTTAATCATTCTCATAAATAACCCAAAATAAACTTACTCATAATTCATAAAATCATATAACTAGAATGAATCAGTCAAACTAACCAGGGACTTCACGTAGTCCAGTGGTAGGCGATAAATACCAGTCGCACATTGGTTGTGGGTTCGATTCCCGCAGCTTTGTCCGACGCGACGGGATGTCACACGGTCTACCTGTTGTCCTTTTTCCAAAACTATATAATTCTTTAAACATTACCCAAAATGAGATAAAATCTTCAAGAATAATCATAACATATTTTAACCTCATGTTTATCTCATTCCTTTCATTTTCCATCATATCATAGAGTAACCCATAATTACCTAAAAATTAAGTATCATATAAACCCTAATGGTTACCTTAATAATTATTACCTGAATTTCCACATCGAATTGGCCATCTCGTACCTGATGCATTAGAGAACTCACCAAGGTTGAAGTGGTTTATCATGACTCCTTGATATTTGGTTTAGAACAACCGTGAGTTTCCTCATTGAATCCTCCATTTTATCTAGTATCTTAATCAAAGAACCACCACAGTTTCCTTCAAACCTGTTGTCTCTTTGGTGCCTGCTAGATCCATCCATTCACTAAAAATAGAAATTTCAGTGTGAGTATATCAACAAAACCATCATGTACTAATGAGTAAGATAGACAATAAGATATACTTACTCATTCACTTTATCTAAAACTAAGACTCTTTCTGAAATCCTAACCATTATGATAATTGTCAATTATGCTTAAAGAATATCCTAACCTCTAAAGTTATCTAAACCGACCTTTGATACCAACTATAAGTCCCCAGCCTTAAACCTTACTTAATCTTGAGTTATTACAAGATTACACATTGAGGATATTTTCAGGTTTAGAGTTTTAGAGAATTATATCATGAAACTTGCATTACATTCCACATTTAAACAAGGTGGTTACATAAAAGACAATATTAATTCTTCCCATCAATGGAAACCTATTTAAAAAAAACACGGATTCTTTCTTGACACATCCTTGACACTATCGTCACATCATGTACCTTTCCCTTGACCTGTGAAAAGCATTTCAAAAACTTGGGATGAGCATAAAAAGCTCAGTAAGGGTTATAAAAATATGGAAAGGAAACATGAGTTCATATATACATAAGAATGAAATCATTCTTTACCCATAAAACATAGGCATATCAAATCATGAATAAATCATAGAAAACATAAGACATAAAGGTAACTTGAGGCATTCATAACATTCTTGCGTAGGGAGTAACCCTCTTGGTTACGTTTGGAATACCCATCACATTATATTCCCTAAATCTCTTCGGATAAACCTTAACGTTTCACTCCATCGCGTTACCCAATGCATTGGAGAGCTATATCGGGCTCACCCGCCCATAGTTTATCACGGAACCACCCGTTCTTCATAACAATGCCCAAGAACCATAACATAATCGTAACACATAAACATGAATAAAGGAAACATGATATTTCCACATTTCAATCACAATATAACATTTTAGGATATTGAAATAATGAATCCATTCAAAAAGAAACCATTTCCAAAACCATTTAAAACATTTAATAAAGAGATTTTTGAATCAAAGTGTCCCATACCACCTTGAAGCTTTTAACATTTTAAACCATTAATATCCATATAAATAAATCCATAAAACCATTTTGAAAACATGGATATTAATAAGAACAAATAATTAAAACATTTAAAATGATATTTTGGTTAAAGGGGTTTTACCAAAATCAGAGACACTTGAATACAATAATTGAGGAATAACATTTAGTCAGAACTTTATAATATCATGAGAATAAATGGATTCATGATATAATACTCCAAAGGATAGTATATACACCATATAAGAGTGAATTGGTTCATAACAACAATGAACCCTCAATAGAAATGTCAAATGTAATGAAATCCCTTATAAAGAAGGTATCCTTAAATTAAGGACAAATCAATCTCAAAAATATGTGTGACAAATATAAATACACCCAATATAAGTGGATATTAAGTGTAAAACAATAAAAGGTCATTCACACATATTCAATGGATGACATATTCAATGACTACATGTTGAACCCAAAGAAATCGAAATTGGGTTAAAAAGTTCCCTTGACAGCCTAACGGCGTCACATCAAAATGAGTTGATGAGAGATAAAAAGTGTATCTCATCACTGGGACATAAAATTTACATAAATAAGGATATATGAGAACATATCCCAGCATAACAATATGTAAATTAAAAGACCCAACAAAAGAAGTCTTTTAAAAAAATGAGGGTGAAAGGTTCCCTTACCGACTTGGGTATCTTTCAAAACATACACCCCATGAAAGAAGGACAATAGATCATTGATGTAAATACTCATAAACGAAAGTATATTACACAAATAGTAGAATAATGGGCAGTACATACACCAATCAATGGAATTTGTGGCAAATGTAGCATAAATCTCACGGGAAGAAAAGTGAGATGAAAAATCCCTCACAAAAACTCGGCAGCCTAACAGCGCCACATAAAACTTACGAATATGGATTGATGAGATAAAATAGGGTATCTCATCACATTAAAATATAATTTAAAGCAAGAGGAATATAAAATAACATCCCCCAACATTACAAATAAGAGCTTAAAAGAAGTGACATAAAGGAGAGTATTTAAAAAGAAAGAGAGAAGTTAGATCTCCTACGAAAGTTCGGCAGCCTTACGGCGCAAATCAAAACTTCCAAAATGGATTGATGAGAGAGAATAGGGTCTCTGATCACATGAACATAAAAATTACGGTAAATGTAATATAAAATAACATCCCAATCATTTGAAATATGAGCTTAAAATAAATGACATAAAATAGTGTACTTAAAAAGAAAGAGAGTTGTAGGATCCCTTACCTCGGGTCCGACTTGACTCGATCGTTCTTTAATCTCCTGAATAATAAACTTGAGTTAATTTATAATTCCTTAAGAACCTTTTTAAAGTTCATTATTACTTTTATACCACTTATTACCATGTCATAAACATTATGTAATCATTTAAGTTAATAATATTTGTTTTGCCGATATTTGGTTCTTAAGTTGAAAGTGGACTTCTTACAATTACATGTTGTTCGTGTGGCCAAATGTTTATTATATCCATAATTGTATTCATTATATAGATATCATATATGTCATATATATCCAGTACATTCTTTCATTTATAACATTACATAATCATTTAGAGGTACGAAATGAAATGCACCGTTCATGGAGACGGTAAGCCGTACGTACGCATGAACGCTACTTTCATTTCTATTTTGTATTTTATAGAATGTAATAATAATGATATAAAGGTATATTATAATTACAGTATAATATCATATATAATATCATATTTCCATCCTTTATACATCCCACATATGGTATTTAACGAATCAAATCACTTTGAGGGGGCGGTAGTCCGTACTTCCTTAAATGAAGATATCGCGTATACCCACAATGGAAGCCATAAAGGTAAGACAAAAATGAAAAATACAGAAGCATAAATATAACATAAACATATTATATATCATATATAAAAATAGTGACATCATAATGGCCACCATTGAAGGTGTTAAATGAGTATTGAACAATCATCGTTTCGGGAGGCAGAATTTCACCATCCACGGAAACCGTATGTTCTTTAACCATTTGATGTAGTTGTGTGAGAGTGTAGCTCGAATATATCTTATAACAACATCCTAGTATATTGAAGATACTGTTGTTGTTACAAAAGAAGTAAATAAAAAGAGTTTAGGGGGTTGGAGAAGCAAAATAAATGAAATGAACATGAGAGAATGAATTACCTTTAAAAGTGTAACTCCTTTTGATTTGAGCCTAAAGGCTTCCATTGAAAGGATTATACCCAAAGGGAATCCTCTAGGATGAGGAGAGAGATGTGGAGAGAGTAAATGGGCATGGTTTTCCCGATCCAAAGGCTTGAGGAGTGTGTGAAATGAGGTAGAGGTGGGGGCCTTTTATAAGAGGAGAGGAGGGGCACTTTTGGAAAGTAAGAAATATTACTTTATTTGAAAATGTGTTTCGGTTTTAAAAGGTCCCACATTGATATAATTCGTGGATAAGGTGATAAGGCTTCGACATACACTCATCCAATAAGTTTTGGACGTGTTTAGTTCATAGATTTTACATTATCTTCCCATTTTATTTAAATCGTCAAATAATGATGTCATCGCTGCATCATTATGATGTCATAAATAATTTAATTTATTTAATGTCTAAAAATTATAAAAAAAATACTATGATGTAGGAAAGCTTTTTAGCATTCCAATGAATATTTATAATCAAAATTATGACTTGTATAACTCCACATAAAAATTGTTTTAGTAAAACATATCATGTTTGTGTCAATTTTACTTTTACATTAAATAAAATGTTATTTATGTCATTTCCCAACCAAAGTGGATCCATGGGGTCCCCAAGTTGACCCATGGATTGTCTTGGTCGTCCATGACACAACCAATAAGGTTGGGACATGTGTCTAGGTCATTTCATATTATTAAAGCATTATTTATACCTTAAACTACACTAATTACCACTAATCGCGATTAAAAACTTAATAAGTTACTTTTCACCAAAAAATTATTTTTATCCGATTGAACCACATTTTAATTCTTAATGACAACCATAAGTGGTAAAATTTCATTTAAACGAAAAATCAGCTTTTATAAGTACCACTTAGAGGTTTCACTATTCATCAAAAATTGAAGTTTTTCAGAAAAATCCCAAAACATCACCCTAAGCTATATTTGATATTCCGAATTCAAAAATGAAGTCCGTTTTACAAAATTCAAAACATATTAGTCACATTAATTAATTTAATAATTAATTCCCGCTGTCAGAGCAAATAGCGGGTTTTTATAAAATAATAAGTATCAAAAGATTGACACTAGTTTAAGTCTGATTTCAAAGTGAAATTAATTCCAACGACCACTATTGGATTTAATGGTAAAAATATTTTCTAATTTCACTTTAAAACCAATTCAAAATATAATCTAATCATATAAATAAATTACATTAAAAAGTGTTTTTGAATTAAAATACAACATTTTACACTATTCATTAAAAAAATGAACTTTATCGGAAAGATACCAAAAATTTACACAAAGTAAATTTTGATGTCCCGATTCTTAATAAGAGTTTTATTTGGTCCAAAAGAATGTTTAAGAGTGAACAAAACTATATTTAATGACGGTTCTCCATCAAAAGGTGACAAGTGAACCTTTAGTGAAAACTAGGGCATATACGCCTAAAATTGAATTCTTTCCATATTTTAAGCCTTTATCTTTTATTGTATAAATGTAAAAACATTTAAAAAACATATATAATCATATTTTAGTTATTTCTATCCATTCCCGCCAATACAACGGCTACATGTTAACTATCATTTGAAATAATATTATTTTATTATTAGAGTGCAACGTAATATTCCCAAGAAACTCATTGTTGTGTGTTGGGTACGCCATCGAGCATAGCGTCCCCTTTAAAGTCATTTCAATATTTTATTCAAAAATATGGATAAATATGAAATTCCATATTCTTTATTTACCTGGGGGTTACAAATATTATATATATGAAATTAAATTTTGTATTTATTTTTTGATTAAGTTTAAATAATATACATAAAAAAAGAAAATCCATCTGAGATTACCATGGTGGGAGAGTTTAGAAATTTTCTATGGTAACAAGTTAAATAAGAGGGATGATTTATTTTTCTAACTCATGAAAAGTATTCAAGTTAATCATAGATAATTTCAATATAGAAGAGTACAAAACGTTATCTATACATATCCAGTTTTGGAATAAAATTGTAATATGATACAAAGATAAATGTTACAATAAAATTGAGTATAAAAGGTTTAATTTTAACATACATTATATCATAGAATCCATAAATTAATATAAATTTTTAGTGAGATTGTTTTACATATATCAATGTGATCTAAATGAAATATAGATAATCGTTTCCATAAATATACTAAAATATTTAAATGGGCCATATAATTTTGGCCAATTGAATAGACTACTCAAACACATGAATCTATAAAAATTCTCTAATTCATATTGGGTTAGTGATTATTATGATAGAAAGTTTAATTTTGGATGATTTTTTTATTATTGGAAGACGTTTTTGAGATTTTTCTTATACGATAAAAAACAAAATTACACTATATAAAATTATTTTTGAATATGTTTCTGCTACATGTTATCATAAATATATGATTTAAATGAAGGAAAATCATGGGAATTTGAGGGTGGATAATAAAATATCTGTAATAATATCATGATAAAATCATTGAAATTTTGACCATTTTAAAAATATAGTGAATCATTGACGATCTGTTCGTATTTATATTATATTTTAATTCATTAAAGTGATTGACTACATTGGTGATATTATGAAATATTTCAATCTGTACAAACACTAATACACTAATACTATTTCTAAGGAAACAACAAAAATAGGTTTTACACTCTAAGGGTGAACCTTAATTTCTATACTCGCTTTCCCTCTCAAGGAAATTTTCAAAGGAAAGCCCATAAAATCATGGGATTCAGTTTTCAATGGGGGATCAAAGGTTTATATATCGTATGTTTAAAGGTGGTTAATATATTTATTTCACATTAAAAAGGTGAAGTTATTATTTTAAAAATGAAGATAAAATTGAAATGTGTGTTTTTGAGGTTTAGGGAAGGAAATTCAAATTACACGGAAAAAACTTCTTCTCACCGATGTATAAAGGATTCTATAAAACACTACATTAACCTATGATGTTATTTCAACGTTAATATCATGTGATATACCATTTTATTAGATGTATTTTGAGTGATTTTTACTGAAAAACGTGTTCAATGATTTTGGAAGGAAATATAATTGGGCATATTGAGGTACAAATTGGATTTGTTAAAAGATGATTAATAATTATAAACCCTAATATAGAATATATTAATTTTTTAATAGAATATCATTGATGTGTTTTTCGATTTTTTGGGGATTGATTGAAATAAAATTAATGGTCAAATTATTATTTAATTAATTTTTATAATTAATTAGTATTTTATGGAATTGGAAAATTCCAAATTCTGTAAGGTTCTTAGAGTACATAATAAGGTACACTATTACATGAAAATGTGTGTTGAAAAAAATAAAACATAATTTCTAAGGAACATATGATGGATGTCACCTTATGTGGTATAAAATTCTATGAATTTTGGAAAAAAATCCCATCCATATGTAATAAATCATTTACACTAGGTGATGAATTTGAAACATAATGTGAAATTTAATGACTATGAGGTGATTCATATGATTTGTAATGTGATTTATAAACATTTAAAGGTGATATTTGAGTTTTTTAATGTGACTAATAGACATTTTTATTGTTAATAATTAACTACATATGGTGAGGCATGACCTTTTTAAGATTTCGTAGGGAGAAACAAAAGGTCACATAGTTAATAATCAGAACGATGGGTGTAATTACATACATTATAAAAAACCCTCTTATATTTTTTTGAAATTTATGATTTAAAATAATGGGAAAATTATATATTATTATTGTGTTAAATTAATGGATTTAATCTGGGATTTTTGTACATTTGAATATTGTTTGAATGTGAGGGTAATGGTAAATTTATCATTGATATTTATGAGTAATAATTCTGAAATTATTTTTTGGGATCGATGTTTCTATTTTTAATTTTTTTAATTAATTCATAAATATTATATATTTGATAATTAAGGGGGGTTTCATTATTCAATTATAGAAATTAAATTTACATTTATTATAGTAATATATAAAGATAAAACAAAGACAAATGAAGTGTTTGTGATTCTAGAATAGATCACAATACATTGTTGTATAAATTATTTTATTTAGAAATTAAAAATAAATTTAGGGATTTTGACATGTACTGTATATATGATTACTAATAGGTTTGAGGAAATATAATTTATAATCTTACAATATTTCTTTCTACTAAGAAAGAATATGTTCATTATGTGCATATATTTCCTCATGAATGGGCTGATTGTTATAAAAAATTAAAGGTATAGGCCATCAATGATGTTGATATATATATATAATCCATGCACTTAATATAATAATACTCTTTTTTCAGATCTTGTGATATCCTAAAATTTAATGAATATATTTTTCACCCAATATAAAGAAATAGAATAATTGAATAATATGTTCCACATATAAAAAATTCAAAATTTTCTTCATTAATTTGATAGTACAATATTTAGGATGAGGATGATACCAAAACAAACTTTTTTTAAGTTGAACTGCAATTAGAATCACAAATAACATGTGGTGATAATATAATTTGTGTATCTAAGGAAGGTAAAAAAAATAAAGAATAGAATATCACTCTAAAATTATTATTCATCTATCTAAATTTATTATTATTATTTTATACATGTTATATGTGGATATTGATTTAATGAATTTTTATTATAAAATAAATTATTCAATGGGGTTTAATTTATACAAATTTATAAAACTGGTATAACTAATTCACCCTTAATAGTGAACCACTAATCTAGTAACATAAAATATAGTGATGATTTTACACATTATGAAAGAAATATGTATTTATTTATATATAGAATAAATTATTTAATCAATGTAAATTATAGGGATATAGATCATTCATGATAGTGGAAGAAGTATACTGCGGTTATTATAATATCCCAACCTTGTTTTTCAAAATAGTTCTAGATATATAGTTCTTCACAAACTCACGTTTTCCTCACAATATATCATTGACTATTAACTATATATTAGGGAATAATATAATAATAGAGAGGATATAACCACAACTATAATGAATCAAATCCATGATCTAATCTAATAAACAATTATTGACCCATATAAACATCGTACATAACCAAAACACATGGAAATAACAAAGTGATCTAAAAATTGGTATAGGATATACTAGAATATAAATCTAAAATATTCACATGAGAACATTTATAAATAATAAAGCATCCATTCAAATATATGAAACCCGTATAAATAATAGATTTCCCCTTTGTGATAAATATGAACTAAATGTAAATGGAAATTAATACAAAGTTAGTAGACCATACTCATAGGACCAACTCATGCTAACAAATCAAAATCAATATTACTTATCATCACAACCCATAATGATTTTCCAAAATAATATGGTTACCATTATTAAAATATAAGTTATTCTGACATAAATAAAAACCCTTGACTTGTATATGAGTAGGGGAGTGTCTAATGATTCGGTAGGATTCCCATATACAATTTACCTAACTAGATATTAATAATTAAGTGAATGTATTAGAATTTAATTGGTGGGTGTCTCTTAGACAAAATATTGTAATAAAATATTTATAAACCTACTATATTTTCATAGAGTCATAAAATCATGGAAATGAGGAGACACGATTCTTAAAGAATCGTAATGATATTATCCATCTATGGTTAGGTCACACCTACCAATCACTATAGTTGAAAATAATGGTTGAGTATAATTAGTAGATTTATATTCCATATAAAAATGGATATAAAATTATTTAAATGTAATAAACTATAGAAAATAAGTTCTAAAAGGTAATACCTTTTTTCTCATAGCTTACATGATCTACCCTACATAAAAAACAATCAAAAATATTATAACTATGTAAATTTGGACCATTTTATAATATTTACAAAAAAAATATTTCTATTAAAAATTTTAAATAAAATAAAAAATAAATGATAAAAGGTTTAATAATATTTTTTATTTATTTATTTTGTTTAAAAATATAATAAAACGTCCCATATTATTATGTCACAATATAATTTATCGCACGAAAATTTAATTTTTTAATATAATCATCATATTTAAAACACCTCATTAGCTATAGTGTTGAGAGTTACACTTGTGGAGTATGAGTCCCCGTTAATAAAGGCACTATAAGCGAGTCATCCACTGCTAATTAGAGACCCTAGTTTCATCCCACCAATGTGATTTTTAGTATTGTTGGAGAAGGAAAACATAATAGTTCTAGTTTTATTCCATGTGATCTATAAGAGAAGCTATCCAACATAGAATATTTAGGGGTATGAGGAAATGAAAAGATCATATAGTCATTTTGAGTTTTTGATTCAGTGATGTTGTGTCTTATGTTGGATGGTAGTAACGAAAATGTATGTGACCCCTATTAAATCCAGAATATTGTCATGAAAAGGGGACTCAAAATATAATGGAATGCTTCTTGGGAGAGAATTAAAATAGAATATTAGTGGAACCAAGAAAACTGTCTTTCTGCATATATATTTGGAATCAGTTATTTCATGAAAAGTTACACATATAATATACATTCCTCTTTCATTAAAGGGGTGATTCAGTTTTTCAACACACAAATATATCTTTGTTCCACATCATTTGAATTTTAGGATCCCAATTCCTTATATTTTTATTTCATATTCCATTATGATTCCATTTTTATTCGTAGTTTTAATAAATTTCATGTTAACTAAGATATCAATTATTACTCAATATTTCAATTAATGTATACTTTGTTTGGATGATTTTCATGTTATTTCTCTTTTTACCATATATATGGCCACATGCATTTTAATATAATAATGGTATTATATCATTCCCAAATTATTAATTTAATTTTTAATAAAATATTAAATTTTAAATTGTGTGGTAGATTTTTTAATAATAAAATATTTTTATTTTTATATTATCTACAATTCCCATATCACGTTGAATTATTCACATATATATTATTATATTCATTGTATCTCATTTTTTAATGATTCATATTTGTTTATACTCATATGTTTCTACACATTTAAATAAAATATAACGATTTAAATTTTTTAGATCTCAATACAATTATATAGTACATGTAGACTGGGGAAAACTATAGAATATACATATGAAATTTCATGGAGTCCAAAATGAAATTAATTCCACAGCTAGGAATCAAAAGAAAACATATTCATAAAGATAAATTCAAGTAAAATATATTATTAACAATATTTATTTTCGATATATATATATGATATATTATTTCTTCTCATATTGACTGTTTCATAATTCAAAAACATATGTTGATAGGGTATGATGTTTGTATTTATTTTTTCATCCATGGTTTATATTTTATTCTCTAAATCTCAAGTACCAGTATAGACATCCACACCACTCAAGATTATCAATGAACAGTAAAGGATGTTGAAAATTGAAAAGTGATAAAATAAAACCAATAAAGATGATTTTCACTCGTATATAGAGCCAAAAACCCCCAAAAAACTCATATAAAGATAGCAAAAATAAATAATTATGAAAAACACTAATATCAGAAATAAAATACTTTAAAAAACCAAGAAAAAAATTAGATTTTTGAATAATCGATAAATAAAACATCGATTAAAAAGGCCAACATATCAAACCAGAAGATACCATCTCCTCAACTATAAATCAATATAGTACCATATATCTCCATTAATGAATAAATATATCATCCATTTACATAAATCAATAAATATCATGTCTACATCTTTAATAAAGAGAATATTTATGATGTAAATGTTAACTCATTATTATTCCCCCAATAATCTAATCTAATTAAATGAAAAATAAATTCCAAATTCGTTGAAAATAACCAAGATATATCAACATATTATTTTAAAACCGGAACATATCGGTCATCCAATTTTGAAAAACCTAATAATTTTGTAATAATGAATTTGTAATTTCCCAATAATTACATCTATAAGATATTGATTCATTAATTTTAAAATTCAATTTATTCAAAATAAAAATACACATCTATGTGAAAATACATTTCCCCCAAATTAAATAAAAATATATAATATCTTTAAACTAATAGAGAAATTATATTTTGATGAAATCATTGAAAAATTAAACATTACAATATAAAATATTGTATAGTTAATTTAAGAATACATATCCCTATTCAGGAGATTGAAAAAAATCCGCATATACGAAATTTATATTTTCATTATTCTCTCAATATCATGCTTTAACATGGTATCAATCCACTTCAATAAATAAAATAATCACAGTTTAAGGAGTTTCATATTATAGACCTTGTTTTCCCAATGATTTCTCAACAAAATACATGATCCCTATGATTCCCAACATCATATAAAGCACTTAAAGGTTTAATTAAAAATTCATACTAAAACATTTTCAATTTACATACAAAAATAATATAAATCTCTAAATCCATGTTTAATATA
Organism: Viscum album; assembly: GCA_963277665.1. NCBI lineage: Eukaryota > Viridiplantae > Streptophyta > Magnoliopsida > Santalales > Viscaceae > Viscum > Viscum album. The sequence goes on from OY728152.1 coordinate 1,759,332,367, forward strand.
CTCTTGAAAGATTTAAATTTTGAACATAAAACTATAAAAAGTTGTTATAAAAATAATAAATATTTTTAGAGAAACCATATTACATTACGTATCCCATATATTTTCCATTTAAGAATACATTTTAAATTCTAAATTAATCGACATAAATTTATAATGAAATCACAAGTTACCAATTTCCAAAATTATTTGGAAATAATGATAGTTAGTCACAATCCCAATTAATCATATGAATCAATTAATTCAAAAATGATTTTTTTTAAAACTCAAAATTCTATAAAATTAATTAAAAATCTTGATAGATCTTATTATGATGGGGAAATTAAAATGAAAATTTAAAATACCCTATGAATATAACTACTTAGATAATGATAGTTTATCTCATAATGGTCCTCCTTGATAATTAAATGTCATAAAAAAGAAAAAATATTCTAAGACCTAACTAATTAATTAATGTATTGAAACATATGGGGGTTGTAATGATGATATAAAGTAAAATAAAATGAAACGAAATGTAGAAAAAATATTACTGATAAAAATGGGTTTTCATTGGTGTTTTTTATATAGTATATATTCATTAACCTATTAAATATTCAATTATAATTATTGTCCTTAATCAATGTAAAAGTTATGATCCTTAATGAAAAATACCTAGCCTATAACTAGTCAATAGTTTCTAAACTCATGAGTCATTAAAAGCTTAGGTGCACCCCCATATGATAGCGGGTTTTAATTACTAGTGGGTCTATCTTATTCCAATGGTGTTAAATACACCCATATATTAGAGACTGTGATAAAATTTTCAATATATAACACAACATCTTTATTGGAAAATAAATTTTAGATAATTTGTAATCTTTAAAACTAGTCGTAGAATAAAAATGAAATTCCAAATAATATAGTACTATAGAATCACAATAATACCAACGTATAATAATATTTATCATCCACATGGATGTTAGCATATATAATAATACATAAAATATTTAAAACCACAAATTATAGGTATATATCCCCATACCACACCTCATCCAAAATGATAATCTCAATTAACCAATCCCATGCGATCAAGTACATCATTTCTCCTTCTAACTACAAATATTGACCAATAATGTTTAGTTCTCTACCAATGTATCTTTTATATCATATCATGATGTGAGTAATATATAATAGGGTAGAATGAATATGGTCCAATTAAAAACTAATAAATCTTGTTTTTGTTCATGTAAATTAATTTTCTATACAAAGAAGTATATTGTGAAGGAATAAATAATTAACCATAGTTGGTCCACAAGTTCTTATATGACTGACATAATAGAATATACATATATATTTTTGTGTCATAGTGTCTCTAAAAACATCACATAGTCATTCTAACCAATATTGGTCCCAACAATTGTATATTGAAATTCATAAATGATGATTTCTTGTCATATCCAATGGTATGAAAAAATGTATAATAACATAAGTCGATCCCTATGAGGTGATCCTAGGTATTTAGTAGTCATCTAGATTAATTAATTATTTGAAAGTGGTAGTCCTATAAAATTTATATGCATCCATGATAAAATAAACATTAGAGGAAATTCTAGGTTAGCAATAATCTTTAGGCATCTTATTCAATTACTAGGAGGAGATACTATGAAATAAATAGTAGTTTGATTAATTACAGACACCAGATGATATCATGTGTGTTCCATGGTATCATTATTGAATCTATACCCTAGTGGTTATAAATGGTGTTCCATTGTCATAATGGATAAACTTCAAATCCTAGGGGATAATCCAAGTAATTATATAGCATTAACAATAAATGAAAGATCCAAGGAGAAGATCCATGGAATACTAGTTAATACATATTAAAGGGTAGTATGTTCCTCCCATAACATATCATATATCATAACTCATAAGGGATGAGTGTTCTCCTAAACTATTATTCAAGGCAATGGTTAAACTATCATTCACATGACATATAATCATCACTCGAATTGTATAAGGATAAAATTATTGAATAATTTTTGAATGTGGCACTAAGAATCATATATACCAATTACTCACACACATCCTCCGTAGGGGTTAATATATACCTATGCAACCCTTTGTGTCCCCCTTGTTCTCACCAATCATAGACACACCACATGGGTTCCTCATACTAATTAACATATATAATGTCAATTAACTTCACTATGAGGGAATACATTCTCTTTACATCATCATGAACAAATGGATTACTCATTTTCCACATAGAAAAATTCATTATATCACCCTTTGGATATAAGGTTAAACCCATTCTCAATAACCACGCCATTACTAGGTCGATCACAACACTATATCAATTAATAAATACCGACATAGAATAATGTCCTAGGTAATTATTTTCATTTTGGGGGTGGGTCACTTTCACAATAGTCATGTAAAGTTACCTAAAGGCTCAATGGTACCACATTATTATGACCATGACATTGCCTATGACATACATCTCAATTTATCTCTCACCTAATCCTATAGGTCACTAATTGAACTTATACTATAGTGTAAAACACCTCATTAACTTAATGTATTTAAAATAACACCCCAATTGGTCCATAAAAACACAAGGAACACAATTATAATCAAGGCCTTAACCATTGATGACCATTTAGATCAATAAAGTAGAGAAGTGTCCCTTAATTCGCATATCAATTTATTTGAAACATATATAAGATTGAAAATTTTAATAAAAAATGTATCACCTTTTAATAATTTGATCCCCCTTTATATAGGTACCATACATATAACAGGACACATGAATCATATGTAATACCGCAATGAAAATTCATAAGGGACACTATCCACACCATTTAAGACGTTTTCTATTTAGTCCACAAATGTATAACTCATTGTTGATCCCATCCTTGTATATCCAACAAACATTCATCATCATAATGCCATAAATCATACCATAATGTCATATAATTATTTGAAGAAAATTTACAATTAATTAATTATCACATTAAAAATAAATGATAATTTATTTAAAATTAAACAAAACAGGAATAATATTTTGATAACTCATTGGGTGAACTCATTACAGAAAAACTATAACAAACCACCAAGGATAGTCTTGAACACACTCTTGGAACCATCTAATGAAAAATTCATATCATTCTACACCCACTCAAAATGAAATTTCAACTAAATTAGGTGAAAATTATTAATAAAATCCTATGATTCCATTAATCTGGTGATATGATGTGGGAATACATGCATGCGCCTTGTCAGTACATCCCAAATCTATGATATAAAAAAGATCCATCACAATAGTATGAATCCAATATTATTTTGGTTGAATAATCTCTCATATTCCAAACTTTTACATCTATAATTTATGGTATATCATGTGAAATTAACAATAGAGCACAATAGAAGAAGATAACCACATCAAGGGATGAAGAATCATACCAATAACACCACAAATACATGAATAAATGATAGAGAAATATGGGAGAAAAGTAGACCGACAATGAACATGAGAGAGATATAGAGGATATGAGTAAAGGATATACCATTTTATTATACATGGGGAAAAGTCATTATCTTAAATCTTGTAAAGGGTTACATAGTGTGGTCGTATGGTCAGCCAAACCATCTGGGAACTCTACAACCAGAACAATAAAAGGTAATTTCTCTCTTATAGTTTGGTAGAATGGTTAGTTAATCCATACTCCACTCATTATAATCAATCTTAGAAACAATATTATGGAATTATATGATTTTTATGAAATCAATCATTGACTACTATCCATCCCCCTAGACAGTTCCACAACAGAATGCTTGGCCACAAATTTCTATAAATATTATCTTAGCTATGAATAGGGAGAACATGTTTAAAATTTATGAAATGTAAATAAAATATCTCTAAAATAAAAATATAGATCAATACACATCATGTCCTGTGATCTATATCAAAATAAATCACCATATAACTATCCAACTCTTAGAATTTAAATTCAAATCCAGATATTTAAATAACCCCTACTCGGTAATTAAATAAATTCAAATTCGCTCAAAAAAGTATAACTCATAAATTATAGGGGTGTTATGAACAATCCACCATAGCCCTTATTTCCCAGAAAATTTTCATCTTGATTTCATCCATACATCTTATCATATCATGGCCACAAAAACATATTCAGTACAACATGTTCTACCTTAAAACACCCCAAAATCATGCATTTCACACCACCAAATAGGTAGTGTATAATTCAGTAATCATAAATACAGTACACATCATCGTCACCATAGAGAATTTAAAACTATCCATGAATCATTTATACCCAATTATAATAATTTTTTATCATATTAATCATTTTCAATCTAAGTACACTTTTTATAATAATGCTCAATTCCATTGAGACAATTCTGATCCACACTAGTCCTCTCCATTAAAATGACCTAATTATTTTTCCAGTAGTTCAATTACATGAATACTTTCATTACAAATTCCCAAAACCAATAACAATATAAAACAATAGATAAAAACAGATATCATTCCTTGTCTCCAATTATTAATTAATTTTGGAATGTCCCCACAATACATTTTAAAAATTTGGATACACTAGCCTTTCCTTAAAATTCCCAACCACATACACAAACACATCCATCATACTCAACCTGAGATACGTGATAAGTATTATTACCCACCATATAAAAATACAAGAAAAATTTATTGTTCAACCTAATTTGGAGGATAATTTCAAAAAATGATTTTTTACACATAATGATACATTATATCATTGACTGGGAAAAATATCATTACACTTAAATGAATATTAATGACATACATACTCCATCATCAAATATTGAACATGAATCTAAGCGGCATTATATTGTTGTATCCTATACCATCCATAAAATCTGCAATTTTCTCACCCTTATAACTGGTTCACTATTTATCTGAAAAAACCTCACACCTTATCTATTATATCTGAATACAAAAACCAACCGACATATTCCACCCCATGAAATCACATATATCAAAATATAATTATATAAAAGAAACTATATATAATATATATACCACCACACTTACATATAAGATCATACATTACCATTCAATGATTGATCTCAAGAATCCTTGACCCCACCCATATGAGGTCCTAATCAATTACCTATTATCCCTCAAATACTATGTGTAACCACCAAACTTTACCATATAAATTATAACAATGAAATAACATTAAATATAAAAAACATTACATGGTGACATTAATGTCACCATCACCAATCATCCAAAATTTCATTCATAATAAGGGAAATGCCTTCCAATAGCCAATTGTGGACTGCCCATATTAAATCCTTCATTACTCTACTCCTCGAGTTCAAGAACAAAAATGTCAACCCTCATGAATTCTTCAATCATATTTATCCATTATAATATCATCCTAGTAAAAATTTTATAAAATTAATTCTCTTATCAATCATTCCTCCACACCCTAATTCATTTATTATATCAACCCCACCTTATAGGGTACATTTATAAATCCATGAAAACTCCCAAGAAATTAATCCACAAATATAAAATTAGATTCACTAGAGTATGAATTCAAAAAAACCACCCACAAATCCCAAATTTAGAGGCACCACATATAACAAACACAATCCATATTTATCTTTTCTAAAACAAAATTTTGTAACCTCTCTACAATGTAAATAGAAAACAATAATCATGCTTCAGAGAGTTGCATGTTATCGATCATATTCTCAAAATAATAAATTAATATCAATATTCACTTCATTTAAATATAATATAACATGGATAACCAACAAAAATACTCTACATAATCATACATTTCTCTCATGAAATGGTCTATCACACTCTTTCCCACAATTATTTCATCATTTATAGATTCATAGTAGTTAATCCACGTTCTCTCAATAATGAATGATGATAATAAAATAAATAAATAATACATAATTTTGGATAGATATACAATAAATAAAACAATAGCTAATATGTAAAAAACAATCTGGGTCAACTTGGTCCATCACTCAAGTAGGCAGGCCACATCACATGTTACATGTTCCTGATCACTAAAAAATAAAGATAAGAACCTAGGTATACTGAAAACCATAATAAGAAATGATTAACCCATATAAAACTTACGCAAACCACCCATATAATTGTATTACTAATGGAACATAAGAAAATTTAACATAAAAACATTTATATAATCATGGTAATAATGAAATGACAAATGTTGATACAAAAAACAACATCATAATATCTTGTTCATAAAACTCCACACTGTGTACATCTAAATGATATGTCATTTAAAAAGATAAAAACGCCTAAAATATATGATGGACCAAATATTGAATATTAATACATCAAAAAAGTATAAAACTCAAAAACATATACTAATGAGATAACTTATGAGGCCATATATCCTTTTTCAGAACACTAATTGTGAAAATCAAGAAGATCCATCGATACGAATAGTTCCTCGTCTTTACCGGTATAATTCTAAAATTATATACATACACTAAAAGTAAAATCTATGGAGTGAGTCATAAATCCTATTAGGATTATATAGTTAATATATTCAATTATTGTAATCTATAAAAACTATTAAAAAAGTTTGAAAACTTTTTTCCAAAATAAATTCACATTGAGAACATATCACCTGAAATAAACCTATTGATAAACCATTTGTTTCCATTTAAAAAATATGTTTTCCAAAATATTTACTTATATGGATTGAATAAATTAATTAATTCCATTTTTAGTGAAAAATGTTAGCATAAATAAAGGATGCATATTAATTCATAAGAATAAACATCAACATGATACTACTAAAATGGTTAAAATAGACATAACACATGATATAAAATAAACAATGTATTAGTATAATTAATATAAGTATTTAAATCGAAAAAGTATGTTCAAAGTTCACCCGAGGATCATATAATATGGTTCTAATTTTAGCGTGTTTCAATTTATAATCTACTTCTCAAAAAGGGGGGGATTCATCCATCATTTTCTCTATATATAACTTGAACAGGTCCCTTAGTTTCTTGGAATGAATTTGGAATCTCCATCAGTCTTTATACCAAAGGCTCTGTATAACCCTTTTAGACATGAACATACTTTATTGGTCTTCATACCAATGTCACCTGCTATCAATTGTGTAGAAAATTCACTCACCATGTATCCCAAGTTCGACTAAATGAAAAACATAACAATGTCATAAGTTAATTTTGTAGAAAATTTATATCACAATATATTTTATAATGGAAACAAGATAATTTTTATAAAACATATATCATATGTCAAATTAATTTCTAAAAACACTTGAGAATACACTTCAAAACACAAAAATATTTGAGGCATTTTTTAGACACTTAGAGTGAACTTAAGAAACCTCACGTTAAAACACCCATATTAAACCTTAAAATGAAAATGTGAAATAATGGATCACACCAAAAATGGAACAGATATCAAGCTAGTATATTTTTAAATGGATATTTAACTACAAAAAACATTATATGATTATAAATAAAGAGTTATTCCATGTAAAAACACTAAAATTAAGGACATTGACCTCATAAATGGTTTCAAAAAGTTTGTGTTCAATGAAAAACTCCTAATTGATGAAGGATAAGGCCTCATAAACATTAAAAATAATAAATAAGAAACCCCACCATTAAAACCCATGAATTTGGCCAACCCACCAACTATGGATTCCATCGTAAATAGAAAATTAAGAAAAAAGAAATGGGTGGGGGAAAAGATAAAGAATCCATAAAGAATAGTACTTCCCCCATGTTTAAAAAACATGGATCCATGGATAATCGATGAAAATTAATAATGTATATTATCCTAATAATTTGGAATGGGTTATGTAGTAAATTAAAGAAAAAATGAGGCTCATGGTTAAATTAAATGTCAGCATAATTTTAGTAGAATGATACATTTATAATTAGTTGGAAATCTCACATAGTTCAAGAACCCAATATTAAAATTCATGAAATAACTATATAGGTTCACTTATCTCCAAATAATTGAGTCACATAGTTACCCATATTAATTAAATGGTTCTATAAATCATACCAAATCATAATATCCCCCAATTAGACAGCCTTGAAAAATTAACAGTATAATTAAAATAAGTGTGTTCCAACAATTCACCATTTCATATTTAAAAAAAAATTACCCCAATACTAGTGAAACCCAAGATTGAATTAAAATATTATAAAATTAGTGTACTTTCAACCCCAAATGTGTTAAAAAAACAATTCACCATGTCGCATTGTCCCCCCCCCCCCAAAATTCATCTATAGTCTCTTAAAAAATTTGAGAAACTACCCCAACACTAAAATTCCTAAATCCCATTCCTCCACGATACTCTACAATATAGAAAAATAACATAGAAAAATGGGTACAAATTACCATATATTCCCTTTTTCTGATAATCCTTGTTATATATATATATATATATGCTGCTCCAAAATGGTGGCATCAACCATAATCACTAAATCATCCTACTCTAATATAGTAGTTAGTCTTTGATGGATTCTTTTCATGTGTGAAATATTATAGAAATCCTGGATCTAGGTCATGCTAGGTGAAAACTCCATCTGATAGACTACCATCTAAATATATTCTATAAATAAAAACAACCTGAAAAAAATTTGATGGATTCATTACCTGAATTATGTAAGAACCGGGTTCTTATCTTTGACGTACAAGTACCTTATTTTCTTTTTCCTTAAGTGTTTTTGAGAAAATAGGGAATATTGGGAAAAATCCGAAATTTTGGAAAGTACACGCAGTGTACTTTTCTACACACCATGTACTTTTGGTCGTGTGGGATGAGTATACAGGGCGTATGGCCATGTCCGTGATGAAGGGTGTAGGAACCAAAAACACTCCGTGTAGTGGTCCCTTACACGTTGTGTAGTCACTCGAATGTTTAATAGTAAGGCGATGGCCAGCTGTGCGACACAACACGCCATGTACTCATGGAGACAGACCGCGTAGTCACATCGGTAGGTGAGCAGTGCCACGCTGGCAGGAAACTGCCAGATAAACAGTTAAACGAAGGATGTACATGTCGTGTACTCGGAAGTACACGCCGTGTACATTGTTTTTTCTCTTAAAATGGGTATTAGCCTCCCCTATTCATAGGGAAGGATTAGAATGGGAAGAGGTATCCAGAGAGGAAGGATGATGCTTTGGAGATCCGCAGAGCGCACGTCAAGAATATGTTTCCACCTCAGACGATCTTTTTAGAACCGCACAGGTAAGAGCATCCTTCCCCTGGTGTGTCTCTTACCAATTCATCCTCTGATGGAATTTATTTGAGGTTGAATGAGAATTCTTTTACCTCATATCTACAATGGTTTTGGGTGTTTCTGAAATCGACGTTCACGTATATCTTTCGTTGGTGTTAAGGGTAGGTGGCTTGGTGTTTATTGTTCCAACTGTCGTGCGTTTTGTGTGTTTTTGAGCTAAGAACCCATATTTGGGATGTCGTTTGGCCGAGTTCGTGGCTATTTTAACTACCTAGAACTGTATATGTAATATAATTTGATATTAATGTGTTTTTTGGGATCACTGCTTGGATCCAGGACCACCCCGGGCGTGCATTCCTCTGTTGAGCCGTTTGTCCAGGATACCCAAGGGTATCCCAAGTTTAAATTATTCATTACTTTTCCTTGAGAGGAATTGTATGTATTTTTCCTATTTATATGTTGGACATGGCCCGGTTACTTGTGCCTGAGGGAAGTGTTTTACTATAGCCAGAGGGCATGACTATATTATCCTGATGGAAATGATCTCTTAGCCTAACGGAAACTTATTCTGTGCATGTGGGCAATAGACTCTGTGCCTGAGGGCGATACTACATACGCCTGTAAGTAAAAATCTATTTTTCTTGTGGGAAAGTACCTGCGGGTTCTGTTCCTAATTACCTGAGGGTAAGGGTTGAGTATCTGTAGACACTAACTGTTTACATAGAAATTCACAGTGGCAATTTCTTAATATTAAAGGGATATAACGATTAATTAAATGGAAATATAAATGGTATGTTTGTTACTTTTGAGTACTGATTAGTTTGTTTCATTTTACTTTTGCATAGTGTTGTTGCATGTTAACACCTAGTTGGGCATGGGCCTTTGGTGTGTGCCTACTAAGATATATTTCTCCCACCATGTTTGGGTCATGCTTTTCAACCAAAACAGATTACGTTTCTGCAGTTATAGATAAGGGCATGGTTCCTTATACTGGTACATGAGTGCTGCTGAGGAGTAAAGGATCATGGGACATGGCATAGGCTTGCGATGCTACCGACTGTTTTGTGTTTGCTTTGTTGTACTCTGTATTGTATTGTATGGGTATGTAACATGTTCGGGATGTTTTCATAGAACTTGAGACATGTTGCATCATATCTATATACCTGGCTGGTTATCATTTATTGCAGTTCTTCTATGAAATGTGTATGTAATTTATCTTCCGATGTTGTTGTATGTTTATATCATATTCCATTGTGCTACACTTTGACAAATGAAGGCATAGTTTCCCCACAATCAGACATGGGCCCTCGATTCTAGTCGGCAGCCTCTGGTGTTTGGGGAAATGCGCTTGAGGTCATGTGGAGAACCGGGTTCGAGGCACCCGTAGAGTGGCACCCGGAATTGTGACGTTACAAAGTGGTATCAAAGGTGTTTCTTTTCATTGACATACTATTTGGAGCCTTAGACAGGGATAGGATGGAATAGAAGTTGGTAATAAGCCATGCCCGGGAGTAGCTAACCCATGTACATGGAAAAGCTAATAAACCTCGTATTGCAATTTTACTGATTTTGTAATTTTACAGTTGATTTGATTTCACCGTTGGGTGATAAACTTGTGATTGTGATGTTTATAATTTATTCATATGTTCTATTTAGTTGAAACCCGGTGAGATGAGGGTATGCCATCTCATGCATCATTTAGGCACATGATAGAAATCACATTCCAAGCATAGTTGCATGCCGTGTAGGTGCATTAGAAATTGCATGCTGTTGTGATCATTGTTGTGCTAAAAAAAGCATGTTGTTGTGATAGCAGCTTGATAAATACCTTCTATGTAATAAGGTATTTTGTATGAGCCGGTGTATAGAATGAATGCCAAATATTGGTTTTTTGGGAGTATGGGCCCCCATTGACTGGAATTTGGTGGATTATTGGCTTTTTGTTATGTTATATCACAGATAAGATGTCAAACATTGATTCGTGGGGAGTATGGCCCCTCACGGATCGTAATTTGACACTTAGATGATGATTATCAGTATTTTCTGGGTTCTGTAGATGTTTCAAAGGCATACTGTCCGGAAAACCAAATATACATGTCGTGTAGTGTTTTACACCCACCATTTATGTTCTTCTGTTCGGGAAGAAAAGAAAACTTGTTATGTACACGCTATGTACCATAAGTACACGCCGTGTAGTCTCTTCCCGTGTCACAAACCGTGTTGGCGGTGACACAGGGAAGGAAAGAGCTTGGGACGAACACGCCGTGTACTGGAAGTACACACTGTGTAGTGTTGAACCAGTGTCCACTATGTAACTAATAACACGGGCGGAGGAAACCATAATACATACACGTCGTTTCCATTATGGAACACGCCGTGTAGTCTGACCTAGGGACCCGGCTGTGTAACTAACAACACGTGTTGGTGTTATCCATTCGAGTACACACCGTGTGTATATCGAGCATGCCGTGTAGGGTGAGCAGTGTGTCCGGCCGTGTAAATAAAAACACGGGTCGGAGGAGCTCATCTATTACATGTCATGTACCTATGGGACACACTGTGTAGTCTTGTCAGATGACAGACCGTGTGGAGTTAGCCATGTGGCTGGAAAACTGGGTGGCGTACACGCCGTGTGAGGGAATAACATGTCATGTAGTGTCAATCTGAGTAGTCGGTCGTGTCACAAATGACACGGGTAGTTGGAAAATTACACCATAAATGTCGTGCAGTCTGTATACACGTCGTGTAGTTTTGTTCGAATGGAGCCATGTAGCGTAGCCATGTAAAAGGACCCAGGCAGGGGAAGGGAAGTCAGGTACTCATAGTGTAGTTATTATACATGTCGTGCAGTCTTATTTTGATAATTTTTAATACCTTCTTCCTCCCTTTACCTTTTGGGTTTCTTCATTTTCGGTCATTGATAATAATGAATCTAAAGTGAGGTTTTGACCTTTTAGTGCCATGCCTTCTAGATGACCGAACGTTACTTTCCAGGAGAGCGACAACGATTATACTATAGAGACAGTGGGCCATGGGCTACCAGTGGACCCTACAGCAAAGCCAAATGCAGCGCCAGCTGTTATACCGAACACAAGCATGGAGGTGAAGTTCCGTGAAGGCTTTATGTGGATCATGGAGACCTTTCAGGGAGAACCGCAGGCATCCACATCTATGGCCGAGGTGACACGTATCTTCCAGTAGTAGCATCTGCCTACATTTTCAGAGGATGGCGGACCACAGGCTGCGGAGTCTTCGATTGGATCGATGTAGACTATTTTCTATCACCATGAGATGCCTCCAGGGCAGAGGGTCAAGCTCACAACGTATATACTACGTGATTCCGCCAAGAGGTGGTGGGATGTTACCACCCAGTCATAATATCACAGAGACATGGCATGGGATGATTTCCAAGAAGTCTTCCATGACTTCTTTTCCCCAAAGACGCTGAGGGCTGATAGAGCTCGAGAGTTCATGAATCTGCAGTAAGGCGCTATGTCGGTGATGTATTACTCTGCTCTCTTTACCGAGCTTCATCATTTTTCACCCGTTTTAGTGGGTGATGAGTTGTTGAGGGCCATGCGGTTTGAGGATGGTCTCTGATATGACATATGAGCGCTGGTGAATGTTTTCAGGTTGCCTTAAGTACATGCTATTTTGAACCAGGCACTGATTATAGAGAGAAAACTACGGAAGCTAGTGGTGTTCGACAAGGCGGTTCAACACCAGTTACTGGTACTATTTCTGCTGGCAAGAGGAAGTGACAGATGGACATCTCTCAGGGTGGCAGTACCAGCCGGAAGGATTCTTCAGGTGGCCAGTTTAGTTACTAGTAGTGTGGTAAAGAGGGGCACAAGATACCGCAGTGTCCACATGATCCAGTGGAGTGCCGAGTTTGCAGCAAGATGGGTCATCTGCAATGCTTTTGTAGGGTGTTTCCACCGATGGCTACTGAGAGGGGTTCTATACAGACTCTGTGTGCGGGGGCATGACCAACAGCTTCATACCAGTCAGGGAACTGGAATACGTCACGGTGTGCAGGCAGAGATGGTGGTCGTGGCCGTGGTAGCCAGACACCATGATCTTAGAGGCAGCATGGCGGGATAGCTTAGGGTAGTCAGGCTGTGTCGCAGGGCAGCGGCACTGGACATGCATATGCAGTGCAACAGACCCAACAGGAGTAGAATTTCAGGCCTTATACAGTCATAGTTACAATTCTAGTATATTTTGTCTTATCTTCAGTACTTTTTGATACGGTTGCTACCCATAGTTTCATATTTGTACCCATTGTGGAGAGCCTTGGGCTCTGTGTTTCTACTTCATCTAATATCATGACGCTAGACACACCGGTAGGGACTAGAACGGCTGGTGTGCATCAGTGCAAGGAGTTCCCCCTTGAGGTTGGTGGGTGTCACTTTCTTTGGGACCTCTATGTCTTAGAGATGACATCTTATGACGTCATTCTCAGGATAGACTGGTGGGTTCCCTTTCGTGCCATTGTAGACTGCTATCGTCGTGGGGTGAGTTTCACGTCACCAGAGGGTGGAGATTTTCATTACAAGGGTGAATGGGATGTTCAGGAAAGTCGAGCTGGACTAGAGAATTGTGGGCTAGGTGGAGTAATGGCCTTGATTGCATGCTTATATCTGGATGACTATGGGACTTGTAAGAAGGATTTCCCTCCAGTGGTTTATTGTTTACAGATGTCTTCTGGAATACTTTTCAGGTCTACCTCCGGAGTGTGAGGTGGATTTCTCTATCGAGCTTGTTCTAGGAGCAGCATCGGTGACCATTCCTCCTTATAGTATGGACACACCTGAGTTGCAGGAGCTCAAGAAGTAGTTAGAGGAGTTACAAGAAATGTGTTTCATCTGACCCAATACTTCTCCTTGGGGTTCATCAGTCCATTTTTCAAAGAAAGCGGACGGTACGATCAGAATCTATGTGGATTATCAGAAGATAAACCAGTTGACGGTTATGAACATAATATCCCTTACTGAGGATTGATGGTCTTTTTTATCAACTTCATGGTGCACGAGTGTTCTTGAATATTGGATTGAGGTTGGTATGTCATCATCTGTGTGTTAGGACGTCTAATATACCTCTCACTACTTTCAGGAGCAGGTATGGTCTCTACGAGTATACAGTTATGCCATTCGGACTCACGAACATGCCAGTAGTTTTCATGGATCTGATGAATCGTGTGTTCAGTCCTTATCTAAACTCTTTTTTGGTAGTATTCATGGAAAATATCATGGTGTACTCTCACACTCGACATGACCATGCCACCCATCTTGAGATCGTATTGATTACAATGAGAGAGCATCAACTATATGCTAAGCTCTCAAAGTGACACTTTTAGAAGGACCAGATTCACTTCCTGAGTCAAATCATATCATAGGTTGTAGTAGACTCAGATAAGGTGTGAGCAGTAGTTTCTTGAGAGCAGCCTAAGAATTTGTTAGAGATACAGAGTTTCTTGGGGATGGCTGGTTACTAGAGACACTTCATACAGGACTTCTCCCGCTTAGTAGCACCGTTGCCGGTTTGACTAAGAAGGGTGTGATGTTTGTTTGGTCGGAAGCTTTCCAGACAACCTTTCAGGACCTGAAAGGAAAGTTTAGATCAGCACCAATTCAAATACTCCCAGATTAGGGGAAGAGATATATAGTTTACTGTGATGCATCAGGTATTGGGCTGGGAGCACTGTTGATGTAGGGTGATCTAGTTGTTGGGTACAGTTCTTGGCAGTTGAGGCCACATGAGGGGAATTACCCGACGCATGATCCCAAGTTGGCTATAGTTTTACATGCTTTGGGCTGTTGGAGACATTATCTGTTGGGAGAGCATTTTGTGGTTTTCACCGACCACAAAAGTCTCCAGTATATCATTATTTAGCATGACTTGAATCTGAGGCAGCGATGTTGGGTCAAATACCTACATTCTTTTAATTTTGAGCTTTCCTACACACCTGGTAATGGTAATGAAGTAGCTGATGCACTGAGCAGGAAGACTCAGATACAAGCTGTGAAAGTGGCTAGTGGTGAGTGGTAGCTTATGGCTTTGTTCTCTGAGATGCATTTGGAGGTGCATGATAGTCAGGGGAAGGCCTATGTTTCATCTTTATCTATGACCTCTACCCTTATGGATAGAGTGAGGATGAGACATCTATCCGATCTAGAAGGCCTAGTTTTACAGGAGTCGGTGGCAAGTGAGGACCCTTCTTATGGTTAGACGATAGGCGATGACATGGTTCTACATTTCCATGGGTGAGTATGGGTTTCGGGGGATATACACGAGGAGCTGATGCAGGAGTTTCATGCTTTAGCTTGGGAAGTTTATCTCACGCTTACCAAGATGTAACGTGACATGATATGTTAGTACTGGTGGCCAGGTATGAAGGGAGATGTAGGTAGTTTTGTTACGAGGTGTTCCACCTGTCAGTAGGTGAAGGCGGAGTATTAGAGGCCAGTTGGACTGTTATAGTAGTTAACCATCTTGGAGTGGAAATGGGATGATGTCGTTATGGATGTCATAACTGGATGGTCGAGGTCACCTCAAGGTAATGATGTCATGTGGGTTGTTGTGGACAGACTCACGAAGGTAGATCACTTTTTGCTGATCAAGGATACCTTCGGTGGTGACGACCTCGAAAGTTTGTATATCCGATAGATCGTACGTCTTCATGGGGTCCCTCAATCTGTCGTTTCATATAGGGACGCCCATTTTACGTCTCATTTTTTTTCAGAGTTTTCAGAGGGCACTGGGTACACAGGTGCTTCTGAGCATGGATTACCACCCTCAGACAGATGGCCAGAAAGAGCGTATGATACAGGTGCTTGAGGACATGCTGCATGCATGCGTCCTAGACATTGGTGGATCATGGGAGAAGCATATACCCTTGGTCGAGTTTTCCTATAATAAAAGTATCTAGGAAACTATTTAGATGAATCCATATTATGATTTATATGGTAGGCCATGTAGATCACCCTTGTGCTGGTTAGAGGTAGTTGAGGCAGCTTTACTGGGACCATGTCTCATGCAAGAGAATTATGAGAATGTCTAGTTGATTCAGAAGCAGATGGCTACCATGCAGTCTCATCAGATGTCTTATGATGATCATCGTAGATGACTTTGGAGTTCGTGGTCAGGGATCAGGTTTTCTTACATGTTTTGCTGAGGTTTGGACACAGACGGGTTTGGAGACAGAGTAAACTTTTACCAAGGTATGTGGTCCATTTGAGATTCTGGAGAGAGTTGGGCCGGTTGCCTATCGATTGAAATTACCATAGAGGTACCGAGCCATGCATGACGTCTTCCATGTATCTCAGTTGCACCACTACCATTCAGACCCATATTACAACTTTCATCTTGAGGAGTTTGAGCTTCACGAATATGCATCCTTTGAGGAGAATCTGATTCATATTGTTGATAAAATCACGAAGGTTCACAGAGATTGGTTAGTTCCTCTCGTACGGGAGGCTATGGCTGCATGGCTGAGGAGCAGGATAAAACCTGGGAGTGGGAGACCGACATACATGAACAGTGGCCAGAGTTATTCTTATCTTTATCTTCAGCAGCCTTTGAAGAGAAATTCGGGGATGAATTGCTTTAAGGAGGAAGTTTGCAAGAACCTGGTTCTTATATTTGTGGTACAGGTTTCTTATTTTCTCTTTTCCTTATGTTTTTTTGAAAAAACAGGGAAAATAGGGAAAATTGCAAATTTTTTATAGTACACATCATGTTCTTTTCCACACACCGTGTACTTTTGGCTATGATGGATGAGTACACAGGGCATGTGGTCATGTCGGCGATGAAGGGTGTATGAACCAAATACACGCTGTGTTGTGGTCCCTTATAGGCTATGTAGTCAGTCGGTAGGTGAATAGTAAGGCAGAGGCATGATGTGCGATAGAACACACAATGTACTCAAGGAGACACATCGTGTAGTCACATCGGCAGGTGAACAGTGCCATGCTGGCGTGAAACCGCCATATGAACAGTTAAATGAAAGAAGTACGTGATGTGTACTTGGATGTACACACTGTGCACTTTGTTTTTTAGCTTAAAATGGGAAGTAGCCTCTCATATTCACTAGGAAGGCTTAGAAAACGAAGAGGGCTCATGAGATGAAGGATAGAGCATTGGAGATCCACCAAGCTCACTTCAGGAATCCATTTCCACCTCGAACGATCTCGTTGGAACCACGCGGGTAAGAGCTTCCTTCTCCTGGTGTGTCTCTTTCCAATTATTCCTCTAATGGAAGTTATTTTAGGTTGAATGAGAATTATTTTACATGATATCTACGAAGGTTTTGGGTGTTTATGAAATCGACGTTCACTTATATCGTTCGCTGGTGTTAAGGGTAGGTGGTTTGGTGTTTATTTTTCTAACTACCTTGGGTTTTCTGTGTTTTTGAGCTACAAACCCATATTTGGGGTGTCATGTGGTTGAGGCTGTGGCTATTTTAACTACCTAGAAATGTATAGGTAATTAAATGTGATATTAAAATGATGTTTGGGATCACTGCTTGGATCTAGGACCACCTCGGGGGTACGTTCCTCTGTTTAGCCATTTGGCCAGGATACCTGAGGGTATTCCATGTTTAAATTATGAATTACTTTTCCATGAGATGAATTTTATGTATATTTTCTGTTTATATTTTGGAATTTTCCCAGTTATTGGTGCCTGTGGGTAGTGTTTTACTATAGCCTGAGGTCATGACGTTATTAGCCTGAGGGTAATGATCTCTTAGCCTGAGGGCAACTTCTTTCATGCCTGTGGGCAATAGACTCTATGCCTGAGGGGGAAACTATGCATTCCTATGGGTAACAATATGTTCTGCCTGTGGGAAAGTACCTGCAGGTTCCGTTCCTGATTACCTGAGGGTAAGGGTTGAGTGTCTGTGGACACTAACTGTTTACTTAGAAATTCACTATGTTAATTTCATAATATTAAAGGGATTAAATGAATAATTAAATGGCAATATAACTGGTAAGTTGGTTACTTTTGGGTACTTCTTAGTTTTTTGCATTTTAATTTTACAAACTGTTGTTTCATGTTTACACCCAGTTGGGCACGAGCCATTGGTGGGTGCCTACTGAGATATATTTCTCATACCCTATTTGGGTCATGCTTTTTAGCCCAAACATATTATGTTTCTGTAGTTAGAGATAATGGAAAGGGTCCTTATACATGTTCTTGAGTGCTTCTAAGGAGTAGGGGAGCATGGGACCGGGATTAGGCTCATGATGCTACCAATTGTATTGTGTTTTCATTGTTGTACTCTGTATTGTATTGTACGACTATGTAACATGTTTTGGCTATTTTCTTAGAACTTGATACGTGATACATCATATCTATATATCTCGATTGTTATCTTTTACTGTAGTTGTTCTATGAAATGTGTATGGAATTTTTTTTCTGCTGTTTTTGTATGTTTATATCATATTCTACTGTGCTAAGCTTTGAAAAATGAGGGCATAGTTTCCCCACTATCTGAATTGGGCCCTCGCTGCTAGTCAGCAGCCTCTGGCATTTGGGGAAACACACTTGAGGTCATGTGGAAAACCGGGTTCAGGGAACCCGTTGAGTGGCACCCAGAACCAGGACATTACAAATTACCATGTGATAAATTACATGTTGAAAAGATAACCAAAGAGATACATACTCACCAACATGGGAATCTAATAACTGAAAACATAAGTCAGCATAATAATTTTCTCAACAATGTGTTGTCACTAGAAAATTTATAATAATATGTACTTTCTTGTACATAACCTGGATGAGAATATCTCCCAATTAGGAGTTCCCACCCACAACATCTCAATAAAGAGGAGACCAACATGATTGTTTGTACGAAGAGTCAAAAGAGGCCATCCTAATCAATGAATGAGAACTTCTAATATGTGATAACTCGTCTAATGATAGGTTTATTTACCATGATCATTTAAATTCAACAACCAATTATTAGAAAATATTCTCTAGAAATTTGGATGTTACACTCTGACTAACCATCTCTTAATTGTTGTTACATGGTGAAAAACATCAACGTGGTTCCCAATGACACATTGAGTCACATAAATAACCCAAAAGTGAAGTAGGAGTTATTTTTTAAAACACTCACTTATGGAACTACATGAATCCAAAAATATAAAATAAATATAGGTAAATGATGTCTCCTTCTTCATATATAATATTTTGTGAGGAAAATGGGTTGATTTCATCATACATGAAAGAATAACCCATATAATATATTTCCTCAAAGGGTAATAGGTATATAGATAATGAATTTATTGATATATCATCCAACATCTACACAAAAATATATAGAGGCTACAAAAACCTCTCTGGTCTATGATATCTATATTTACTTCCATGGAAGTATAATCCTCAAAAAACAATTTCTATATTACATCATCTCATACCAAGATGCCAATACTTACCCCTCATTATATAAATCATATTGGTTTCTTCTAGGATCATGAACCGTCTAGATTTATCCCCATCATCCATTAACTCATACCTCATAATAAAAATAAATATCATACTTGTTCTGAAATGAGGTGAATAATTTAGAACCTATGACCGTTCATTGAAGGTCTCACCACCATTTTGAATAATTTCAGTTTTCTAGAGTTCATTGTTATATAAAAAATCACTCTAAACCCAATCGATAAGAGATAGTGTGACATGAACACTAGTTAATATAAATCCTTCAGAATCCTCCCAAACATCTAGAAACAAATAAGTAATAATCCTCAGTATACCCTATTAATACAGTTATTCCAAAATAGACTCCAGAAGAAGGTTTACGTTTAATATGTTAGTGAATACATTCTTCTTTATAGGAGTATAAGAAATTTAAAAATCAAAAGGCTGATGATATCATGGCATGTGATGGTTAAAAATATTTGAAAGAAGGATGATGATATCTCACACAAAATCTATGTCTTAGGTTCAATTCCATATATGTAATTATATGATTTATGATAGTATGTTTTAAATAGATATCTAAATTCTACATAAGGAGTTTATGTCACTAGGTCTTTACTAAATGCATCACAACTACAAACTCTCTCTCCTGGATTGAATAAATTTACTCCTGTAGGAGTATCTCCACTAAACCTTAGGCCATCACATTGTCACATATCATCAAAAAACACACAAATACTACATTGAAGACAACAAAGAACACATCACAACCTCTCATAGGATTGGGGAGAATAAGAATTGGAAAAAATGTCAAGAGGTCCATAAATAGCTCAAAATAATTATGAAACTTCTCATACCATTAAAAAACATCCCAATTATGTGTAAAATATTTCAATGAAAAATATATCTTATAGAGGACTCATAAAATATCTAAAATATCAAGGAATCCCAAAAATGATCTGATCTAAAACACGGTCTTGGGACCCCCCATGGTGTGACTACACGAATCAAACCAATATCCAATAAAACACCACTTTTAGGTATTACATGGCCTAAGAATATGACATCCTAAATTCTAATGTTTCATTTGGATAACATGGAGGATAGATGATGGCCACTTAATAATCAAAAAATAAATTCAATATAGTCAACATTATTATCCTTCAAATGAAAATACACTATAGTATAATAAATAAATATGACCTATAGAGTGTCCAAAAATATGTGGAATATTTGGATCATCAACAATGTACAGAATACAAGATAATTGATAATAAAAAATTCCATCATCAAATAATCATAATTTTTATAATGGCGTCTAATGGAGGACATCAGGATATCCTCCTCCCATACACTAAACATGTGGTAAACTGATCATAATTCAATCATCATAAACTAATTGAATCTATTATGATGGTATAATAGATCCTAAATTATCTGAAAATATTATTTATTCATTATGATACCTTGTTTAAGATAGTGATAATTGATATATATTTGAATTTTTCTATCTAATGTATTTTCTAATTTAATTTTTAAGGAACTAGGAGACTCATTTGGATGAATAAATCCCTTTCATTCCTAGTCCACTAGCTGAAATTCCCACTCTATAAACTTTGAATGTTCTATCTAGTTGGATGTTAGGGTAATGTGAGTCATTTCATCTAGTAGATAAATCCTAATATCCACATCTCATTGGGTTATGAAACATAGATAAATCATCTGGAGAAAACATTATTGTACCTTTAGATAAATATTAAAAGACCAATATCTAAACATTACTCGTAGACATAAAAAAATATGAAAACTATCTTGAAATAAAACATATATCCTATGAAACTAATTCTACTCTTAATTATCACAGATCCCCAAAACCTTGGAAGATGTGATAGCTTCCTTCTAGATTCAAAAAATACAACCACGTGGTGATAACAGTCAATATGTTACATTAATATCATCAAAAAAATACATGATTTTGATAAGGCTAAAGACATATTCTTCAAACATGAGGAAATATAAATTTAATTCTATGTCAGTGACTAAAACATGACACTGTTGGAACATGATATCATTGTCATTATACCCACTTAATAGGTTTAAAAAAAGATGAGGAGTGGAAAAAAATCCAACATGCCCATGGAATCAGATAAATTTTTATATAGATGAATTATATATCGCCCACTACTTAAAATAGATTCTATATAATAATTTATAAATATAGTACCTCTCATGCATTATGAAATGAAATTTTATTTCCATTTTATCATATTAGTTTTATGAATATTTTATGACTCATAACTACCCTAGAAGTTCACTGCCTTGTTTGATCCTCCTTTACTATATGTGTGATATCCTTCACCTGTGGACATATTATTTTGTAGCTAATAAACCATCGAAGAATTAGGTCTTATAACACACCCCAAAACATAATCTTGATAGAAACATTAAATATGGAAAGAATTAAAGCATTGTTGGAATGTGTCAAGAGCCTCTCAAAAAAATAGGATTAGTATGATAATACATTCAACACTGATAATTGATGACTAGATAATACCCTATAGAAGACACTAGCATAGTACCAAGTGACTACTGAGAACACTTACTACTGCTCGGATGAGATTCACTTCATTTTCAATGCTAAATGATATAATATCATATGATATTATACAATGAAGGATAAAAATTGATACATGTTTTAAAAAAAATATCATTATCCTCTATAACCTATTCATCAACAACCTCAATAAATGTTGGAAGAAAAGAAGAGTAAGTGTTTTCTTTAACATATGCTTAATGACCATTCAAAACATTGGGGCTAGTGAATATCACATTTTAGGTGTTCTGTAGAATCATGAACCTAATTTTTAATCGAATTACTATACTCCAGTAGTAAATAGTTCCCCTTCTCTATCATCATAAAATAGTTAGCCTTCACCTCCCTCTATGTATCCATTTCCAACCACCTGATAATGGATTCCTTCAATGTATTCAATCTGGGGTCTTTCTGTCTCATTTCATTCACTATATATTTCGAAAAAAATTCCATTTCCTTCCAATATATTGGTGATAAATCACACTTTTTTTCTCTTAGGTATCACCATATTATCAAATATCAGTTCAGTTTGATCTATCTACACCTAAAATTTCTTGGATTCTATATCACTATAGAAAAATAGATTGGATTTCCTGGTAATTTTTTTTTATCATGGTCCATTTTCCGTGTTTTCTCTTGACCACCAGCTAAGCCCATGGATTATATTTTCCATATCAAAAATTCCACAAAATTTTGATTTCATGGAGGAATATTTTATTGGGAATTCTCTGTATCACCATCTGTAAGACTTTATTAGACTATTTTGGGGGGAATTATCCACAATATATAACACACTATATTAATAAATTCAATAATTAAGTTTCAAATATCACTAATAAAACTAAAAAACAAAAATAGGTCCCAAATAAATAGTATCATAATAAATATATTAAAATAAAAAAGGGGAAGCATCATAAATTTAAAAACCTACCTATTTGGGAAATGATTGAAAAAATGAATAGAAAAAAAATCAACAGTGAAATTTTCATTGGATGGTGAGGTACAATGCCCCATGGGTTTTACATGGTTACTTCTAATCTTGTTCATAAACTACACTCCTTATACAGAATTCCCTATTTATTCCCAAAATTCAAAATAACGATTGATATCATTCAGTATCAAGAGAATCACATAAAAAATTTACTAAACAACCCATAATAAAGATTAAAAATAAAAACAATACTATAACACCCATATAAATAAGATGATTGAAAATAAGAATAAATAGAATGGAAAACATCCATTAGGAACTCTTGACTCGACTGATTACATTATACTAGAGACCACATGAACCTAAGAAGATTCCATATTTCCACATGCTAGAGACAATAACCTAATAATATTAGGCAATATCATTGGTGTATTTTCACCTAGGGAAAACTAGCATGAACCATCCATAGAATCAGATAGACACTATATCATAATTAATGTTAAGGGAAAAATAGTTATAAAATAATGTTAAAAAATAAATTTTAAATAAGATTCTATAAAAAAATATTATATCATTTAATATATAACATACTACAATAAGGACAAATTCAAGGTATGTAAATTCAAAAATATTAAAACTCAAAAAATGTGAAGGGACCACACATGGAAAAACATACGTCCTAAAAGTACAAAACACCAACACTGCTCCACATGAGATAAACCTGTGATTCAATTTCTCACCCATCAATATATGAAGGATTTTAATCAAGAAGATTCTTGTATATGCATAGTTAACATACATTTCCATGTTTCATACAAAACAAAATATATATAGTAAAAGAGGACTATGTAGAGTGAGATGTAACAAGAAAAGTATCATAAAATAATTTATTAATATAAGTCATTTAATCTATGAAACCCATTTATCTTATTTGAAATCTCATTTCCAAAAACATGTTATGTAAGAAAAAATTTTATATTAAGTCAAACACTTTATATAAATATGGTTTTCTATAAAACATAAAACATTTTCAAAAAAATCATAAATATTGTAAAATATGTAATTATATTCAACATTTAATAAACATGATCATCCTAAAAAACAATTATGAATAAATAATCATAGTCAATATCTTCTTCATATATCCAAATAAATATAAATTGTAATAACATGTGATAAAAAATCCCAAGAGGCACTAACATAATAAATAGAAGACTGTAAATAAAACTGACATGATTAATATTAACTAATGAGTATAACCATACATGTCTAATGTGATTTAATCTAAATATAAGATATTCTATTTGTATAATCATGGTGGAGGATCTTTTAATGTTCCCTTATCCCTATACTAAGAGCTATCTCATTCCTATACGTAATATTTTAATGAACTCTCAATCATAATCAAAAAAGGTTATCAAAGTCAATTGGAAAAAATGGAATCTCCCTTTATTCCTTGATATGAACCTCATGTTATACTGGATAACAATTTATCACACCCCATGTATCACGTTTTTTATTTGTTAAAAAAATTTCTACATTAAAAGTACTATATATCAAAAAGATATAGCATAAGAAATTTAATAAATACATTATTTCCATTATTATAAAAACCACTTATAAAGTAAAAAATGAATGAAAATACATTATAAATCAATTTCAACTAATTTTTTTTTCATTAAATCAAAAGAATTAGAGTGCACATAGGAAACCTCTATTTGGAAAACCCACGTCAATCAAAAAATTTTCAATATGAACCCATGTATCACACCAAAAATTGAAGAAACATCAACCATAAATCATTTAAATTTTAATTTTAAATAACCCTACCAATTATTATTGTATATTAATAGTTATCTAATCGAAAATTCCATTAAATAGATATGTTATCTTAGGAAACAGTTTCAATGTCATGGCCTTTGATGACAACAAACTAATTTATGAAAGAGAACGTATCCACACATAAGCCATAAGAAATAAAACATAACACCATTTAAAACACATATTCTATGACAACCAACACTATAGGGTTTCAAAATACAATTAAAATTAAAAAATGGATGATAAGGGGTAAAGGATGAATAAATTCTTTAGAATATTATTTACCTCATATAAAAACTCTTTGGGTCTTAGGTGAATCCACCAACAATAAATAATGAAAATTTATAATTATTTGGGAAGGTGGTTCATAGGAAATATGATAGAAAATGAGGGTAATATGTTAAAAATATATTTGGGATATTTTTTATAAAACACATTTTAAATGAGTTGGATAACTCCCATGGTTATTTCACGTGATTAGAAAAAAATGTATGCCAATATTGAAGATTCTCATTTCTCATCGAAACCTAGACACATTGATAACTGTAAGAGTCATATAGGTTGAGAAACCACGGTCATATAAAAATAATGTATATTTTCCCAAACCATCTACCCTCATATCGAAATCATAACAGTTATAAACACAATATAAATACTATGTGCAAGAATCTGTTTCCCATGAAATGTATATTTCAGACCCCTAAAATCCACAAAAACAAAAAATTAAATTAAAAAAATGAAAAATGAAAAATATATGTGAAATAAACTCTATTTGTATCCTATAAATCTGTATTACCACAATGTTTTAGTTTTATTAGAGACTAGACACATTTTATCCCTCTAATAAAATTTTTACATTAAATTTTTATCATATACTAGAGAAATGGAAACATTATAAATAGTATATTATTATTATTATTAGAGGAATATTGGATATGTTATTCTATGGTACATGTCAATTATATATTATAATAATATAATCATGTGTTCATGAGAACATAGTCACATCTTACTAGATCATATCTATCATGTGAAACTAAATAAAACACATTTACTGGAATAATGACTTTTCATATTAATAGATATGAGTTATAAGGGTAATGAATCATAAATAATTATTCATGATATATGATATAAGTTCATAAGAATAATATATAATTTTTTTGTAAAAATCTGTGCAGTAAACATAATCATAGATATTTTATTTTTGGGTCCCATATCGCAATCAAGATTATCATTGTGGATCATTTCCAAAGTGGATTTGGTTATGTCCCCATTCCCATAAACATGGAAATAATATGAAAAGTATACATAAAATTACATTAATCATATTTTAGGTTTTTTATAACAAGTAGTTCACCTTATTGGGCTTGGTCCAAGAACCTTTTTACTCTATAAATCATTGATAAACCCCATATGAACCCTCTCCAACTTAGGGTAAATTATATTGAACCCTTGGGCTTACAAAAACCTAATGTCGACTATTTTACGATCATGAGTAATAAAAAATTACCCAAGATAATATAGATACTTAATAGACCCACATCTCACAAAATAATGACCCACTAATATATATTCCACCAAAACATATGATCCTTTATCATTCCTTTAATTTTTATTTTACCCGTGATAAAAAAAGATTCATGAAACATGATTAAAAAAACATCACAATTCAAATAAATTAAGAGAAAATATTTAGACTCTATTATATGTTCATATCATCTTTTAAAAATATTTATATTTAAATTATTTTGACAATTATGTTAAATAATTTTCTAAAATAATTAAAATTATTCTTTGGAAAACAAGATAAAAAATATATTTCATTTGGTTTATTATGAGAAATAAAATTTTATACTATGGTGGGAAACTTATATTCTATATAAAACCACGTAAATTTTTTTTGTAAATAAATTAATTATGAAATCATATTAAGATGTGGAAAATAATTCATGTTGTAACAAATAAACATACTCTATAATATATATTTAATCATTTTAACCCATAATTGATATTTATTAAAAATTATATTACTATAATTCATTCCATTATAATCTCTAATTACTCATTTGTTAATAAATATTCAATAAAATCAATATTTTTGTGTCAATGGTTTTGTTCACCACATCTGTATCAGTTCAAAAATTATAGTCGTTAAAATTTATTAATAATTCGATCATTTAAGGTATCATAATCCTATTATTAATCTCCTATGTATTCATTATATAAAATTTTAAAACCATCCATGTAATTTTGTGCTGAAAAATGTAATTAAATCACTTCAAGGATACGGTAGTCTATACATTCATACAGGTCATATATTAAATTTTCAATTGATTGAAACAAATGAAGTTAATAATAATTTCAAATTATAGAATCATAATTATGTTTTAAAGATCATATATATTGATTAATATAATCTATATAAATACCAGTTATCGGATGGGATGAAAAATTAATTATGTTACTTCATGGAGGTTGTAGTTGTCATTTATGCATGATAAACGATTCTACATTACATTAGAAGAAAAATAAGATCAAAATTATTTAAACATTAACACACCAACACCTTGGAATAGTAAATACAATGATTTAAATACATAAATATTGTTATAGAATATTAGGATTATTTTTAAGATGAAATAATCATTAAAAATGATGGTGAGAACATATACCTCATCCATGGATAGTATCATTTGAAAATGACATAAAGGATTATTGGTTGTGTATTTTGGGAAAATAATAAACACTAGGTCCTATGTAATTATATTGGGATGGTATTATTGTATATATTGGTTAATATATGATTTTTATTTGTTTTGGTGAATTGATAAGATAAGGATCTATTTTATAAGTGAGGGGATTTTCACCCCTATAATTATTATGGAATTGTAAATATTATAATTTGTTATCTCATGGAGGGTGGATAAAAATAATAAATATTTGGATATAAGAAATGGGGGATTGGAATAAACAAAAATAATTAAATTAAATATATTTCTTAGTGACATCGTGAATCCTTACCCTAATACTTAAACATTTTTGGCAAATTTTTACCTTTATTGTAGTGATGAACATTTTACTAATGTGATTTTTTTGCAAAAAATGAATCATAACATATAAATTTTTTAGAAATATAGATTAAAAATATGAAATCAATTATATGTGATCCAATTTCAATTTTTGGAAGAGATTTATTCAAATATCTGTTCTCAAAATATTCAAATTTAATTTTTAGAAAAAACAATTTTTTAAAACATAGAATGAAATTAATCCCATTCCATATTTTGTAGAAACTATTATATGAGTGTTAATTTTTTTGATTTAATGTATTTTTTATATATTTAATTAAAATATTTTATAAATATTGATTAATTTAATATATTAGGTTAAAATACAATACCTTCATTAATGATAGTTTATTTGAAAAATTTGTGTCATTTCCTTTATAAGATGTTATATTATTTAATATAAAATATATAATTAATGTATGAATGCGAATTATTTTTTCAGAAGGTATATTTAATACTATTTGATATTATTAAAAAACAAAATTAGAGATTTTATTTTTTAAATAATTTACATTTATATACATAATAGTGTATTAAACAAAACAATTATATTTGGCCAAGAATATTTATTATAGTATTCATTATCATTATTTATCTATTTTATGGATATCCATACTTTATTTTAGTAATTATTACATCAATTTTAGAAAAATACTTATTTATATCATTCCATTAAAATATTCTATGTATCCATAAATTTATAATACTAAAAATTGTTATTAAATTTATTTATCATGAATTTATTGTATTTCTTTAAGTGAATTAGTCTTTTTTATAAAAGTCATTTCATTAACTAGTTTTATTCAACTGCCTATTAATTTATTTCAATTAATATTTTAGTGAAACACTATTCACATATGCTTTCTATCATATATATAAACATAAACAACGAATGTATAAGTTAATAAAGTGAATAAATTATTAAATTCCAAGGTGTTACATTTTCCCATACTTAAAATAATTTCTATGTTAAAATTTCATTGTTTTAATGGATTAATATTTGGATACTTCTTCCTCAATATGTATTTTTTTATCATGTAACCTCCTCAAATTTATGAGTTTGTAACAAAATTTGACCATTTTCTGTCTTGTTGTGCAACACTTTATCATTTCAATCAATAATGTCTATGAGATCTTACTCATATGACATATCTTTCTCTACATATAAAAAATGTTTCGTTCAGTGAGTGTGAAGGATCAGGTGTGTACTTACTCAAAATATGTACATGGAGCATGTCATGAACATGAGAGAGCTATGGTGGCAGTGATAACTAACAAACTACCATCCCAATACGATCATGAATTTTTCTGAGATCAATATATTTGTGGCTCAACATCCCCTTATATCCAAAATAATAACACTAATCAATGTATATATTTATAGGAATATTTCTTCATCCACTTTTAACTATATATATATATATATCTTTTTATTTTCATATCACCTTTCCATTAACAAGAATATACTGTGAATTGAAAGTAAATGTCTATATCATTCTTTGATATTTATATAGCTATCAAATATCCCAATAAATTTAATTCAATAATATTACCATTTCAAGTTATAATGGTTCACTTATTTCCATAGAGATCATCATAAGGATCTATTGTAATGATCAAGTGAAATCTACTGTTGCAAAAAAATTCAACTAGATTAATGAATTTAATCCTCAAAATAATTGTAATCCATAGATAGATATACAATAATATATGTTAGGGTTTTAGTGGTCTCTGTAGATGTTCAATATATCAATGAATAATAATTCATTTCAAATATCATCTCTAAACTCACCTTTTTTAGATTACATTTCCCAAAAAAAGTGACAGGCCTCAAATCCTAAGACAATATTAATTATAGTTCTATAAAATTAAACCTTATATATTAATTAATTTATATCCTTGAAATATAGTTATGTAATAAATATTATCCAATGGAAATGAAATACACTAACATCATATGGTGATCAATTAAGACTCAATTTGATTTGTGTCCTTTAAATGTCATGGGTTTTCTTATGAAAAACTATATGGTAATTTATTCCATTTCAATTAATTTATGGGTAATTGTTATACAATCCACATAAACATAAAATATTCTATCATTAACACTTTAAAATACCATGCATCCGAAGAAATACTATATACTATCACTTTTCATGTTATGCCACGAAAATTATTCTTTTAAAACTCAATAAAATTTTCTACTTATAATATGGATATATAATGATAAGATATATTCATCATCCAATATATCAGAAATCATGTTTTTTATTTAAGATATGCATATCGGATTCTAAAATGTTATTATCCCATCATGTTCATGGTGAACTATAAGACATTTATTACCTTATTTTGCAGAACAAAATCATTCTTATGTGACTACATAATTTTAAAATGAATAGATGGTTGAACAATATTCTCATAAAGATAACCATTATACCCTTATCACTTGATTCTAAGCTAAATAAGTTTTCAATTCGTAAGTAATTGATCTCTTTAAATCAACATCAAGGTTAATCTAGCATGGTATTGTTGACTCTAGGCATCATGCACAAATATTTACTTTCCTAGGATTGTAATTTATTGAGAAGTCATATCATTAATAAATGATGTCTATATCCTATAGTTTATGTTTAAATCATTCAATTTGAATATATAGTTAAAATTTTATTACCAATATATATAAATCACACCTTTCATCATAATATTAATACATAGTTATTTTTAGTTAAAAATTGTCATTGAAAACACCAAACATGCGACTATTATTTTATCACGTGAAACATCAATTGGAATGAGGAATATGCTAATAAAATGTCATTCTATATGAGAAAATGTACTAGTCCATTCATTGATGCGTCGCAGTCAATCAAAAATCCTTATCCATTGTAGGTAGTCTATGTATAGGTTCCATAACCATCTATCTCCATTGTTACTTGATATTTTATTTATATTCATCTATCCACAAGACTATGGATCCCTTGTAGGTCATAATTTATATTGCATTTAATATCAATGGGAAATTTCTCAAAAAGAATAAATACGATCAATTAAATCCAAGAAACCTAAGGATATCCGTCAATGTGGATGGTTTCCGACCATTCATAATAACATATTTCATATAAAGATCCATATATGTTATCTCTCTTATAATTATGTGACATAAGAATGATAATTGTTAGAGAAAAAATTCAAACATCTAAAAGTCAGAAAAATTATTCTCATTTATCAAGGACATAAAAATATTCCTCAAAAGAATAACATGTTTTTTTTCACCAGAATATTTGAGAATATCATCTATAATGATAAAATTTTTGATTAAAATAATAATTAAAGACTCTATTAATTATAGTCCATTAATATAGTTAGGTAATTTGTATACCCAATTTGAATCATTTTATGATCATCGTTATCATACCTTGTACATAATGTTTTCTTGGGTATATCACCCATTTTTACCTTTAAATAGTGATATTGAGATCAAGTAAAAATATTTTAAAATATAAAAGCTTGACATAGTTGATAAAATACATCATTAATAATGATTTTAGGTTTCATTTTATTTGTATCTTTTTATTAATGTTTCTAATAATTAATGTAATGACACATTGACCCATATTTCTTCTTTAAAAAAAAGAATATGTGAACCTCATGTTGAAACAATATGGTTAAGGAATCTATTTGATAGAATTTTTTAAAAATAATTCTCATAATTTTGTGTCTATATTGAGGTATTTAAATATGTTTTATTATAATATCCATATAATAATATATTATTTTTTATAAAAACACAATATAATAATTTCGGGGATGACTGGAGAACGCATCAGAAAATACATCGGCTTATTCTCCAACAATAGCCCAGTGTTGATTTTTTTCTACCCAACCCTTTGATATTAATACTCCACATATATATTAATTATGAAACATTGAATTGAAGTAACTTATATTTTAATATCATGTTTTTCACCACATCAATATAAAATATTAGGTTGATATATATTACCAATTTTTATATCTCTTCATCAGAAATAAATATAGTATCTATAATGAGAGAGTTAATCCATGACCAAAATAGCATCAAGTCCAATGATAATGAAAATAATAAGAATTAATGGATTCATATTCGAATAAATTAGTATTAGATAGGATATATATACTTTATATAAAAACCTCATAATATAATGCGTTTTTACTGATAAATATTTATATAACCATTCGGATGGTGATGTGACACTCGTAAATTATTATTTCCATATAAAAAAGATAAAACCATATATATTAAATATGATTATTTAGTATTTTTATCATTTTCTTATCTATTTAGGTGGTCATTATTTTCTTATACTGAAAACGTGAGTACGAGTATCATGCATCAATAATTTGAGTTGTAAATTAGAATATAATGAAAATCATTCAGGACATGTCAAAAATTATGTCACCTTTGAAAAAACCTTTGAAAAATTAGGTTCATCTAATATCACATTGATTTATCATATTTCTTCATAGGTTCAACCCTCTAAATTCTCATAACATAATATCAAAAAATAGCTAAAATATTCTCAATTACCAACTAAGGTGCATGATAATCACATAGATATATATTATATAGTTTTTCTTCATATTGAAAATATATATTAATAATAAATTCATAATAAAATTCATATTTTTGGGAATTTTAAATGTAGATACATAAAAAAAATTATCTATAATATGTTCAATATCACCAACAAATTTCTCCTCAAATAGTAACATTCTATAGATTTCCAACATAAAACATTTACTTATATCTTTGGGAATTTGGAACATAAGAAACAGAGTGATTAGATTCCTTATAAGGGAAAACATGTGAATTATCATTCTAGGATTATCAGTGAAACTAAGGAAATATTTTGGGTATCATAACATGATTACATCTTATAATATTATACCCAGAAGTCATAAAACATACAACATTATTCATGGAATAATTTTTTTTCATAATAATACACATGACTCAAATGTGTGAGGAAGCATCAACGATATAAACTGATCCATTATAGTATATCTTAATAATAAGAAAACTATTAAGGATATAAATGTTTGGAACAACAATAAGTGTATAAAATAATTTACTTATTTAGGTATCAATAAAAAGTTTATCATAGTGGATAAAAATGCATAGATCCATGGTCCACACCTCATTACATTAAACATAATAACAATAATTAAATTATTTAAAATAAAAAATTTAACGTAGAGTAGGATTGGTATAAATATATATATAAATTCTTGGACTTAGTCTGATCATTATTGTACTTTTTATGCTTTTAAAAACCTCCCATGCACCCATGTGGTTGGGAAAACCTCTCATGATCCCTTTAGATCACAATAGATATAAAAAATTACCTAATTAATTATATATAGATAAAAGACCCAAAAATCACATAATAAAAAACCATTTATATATTTCTGACTTGAAAATATGATCATTTAATGTTCCATTATAATTTAATTAATCTATGTTAGATAATGGGTTTGATAAATTTTGTATAAAAAATAAAAAAATTAAGTTGTTCAGATAATTGATGTGTATGAAATTGTAAGATCATATACATATTTAACCAAAAATTTTCTACAAAAATTTGAAATTAATGAATTTTTTTATAGAAAAATTTGAAATATAGTTTAAAACAAATATAAATCAATATTCTATTATTATATCTTTAAATAACTAAAAAAATAATTAAAATGATTGAGTATTATTTCATTTAGACTACAATTTAATATTTTTATTAACTTAAATTATTAATAATATACAATATGGTGGGAAAATCCAATCATTCTATATCTGCCAATATATAACCTTCTGTGTGAATCATTTGAAAAAAAATCAAAGGTTAGTGTTATAGAAACCATTTTAGAATATTTCTTTTAGAAAATTTTATATAAAGTAACACTTAGTAGATAAAATAATTATACAATTATATATATATATTTAAACATTCAAAAAATCAAATTATGAACATGAAAATTCAAATAAAATATTCTAGGCCCCAAAAGATACATTGGAATTATATTCCTAAAAAAAATATTACATATTTTGAGTAACAAATAGGAAAAATAATGATATTATATATGAAATGAAAAAAAACATAATATAAGAAAATAAATGGGGTTTATAAGAGAAATAACATATAATTTCATGTAATGTAATTTTAAACATAATCTATCTCAACATAAAAGTGATATTGTATCACTAAACCATTACTTCAATTGTTGACTATCTTTATATACATTATAACAAGATATATAAAAATTGATATTTATTATCAATATAGAAAAAATATATATTAAAACTTATATTATTATATATAATTATTTTATAATTTTAAATATATTAAAAATTCATCACTAAAATTGATATTCAGGTGTCAATGGATCTATTTTCCTTGATTTTTTTGTTTCAGTTATTCCCTTACATTAAATTTTTTTAGTTTTAATAATTTTTACAATTTTAATCCTTTCATAAATATCATATTTACTCATTATATACACATTTATATCTATATATGTAAATAGATGATGGTAATTGAATTATATCACTCTATGGAGATGATAGTCAGTACATACGTATGAGTAATGTTTTTATTTTTTAATGAATGAAAATAATGGTAAATAAAAATTTATTACTCCATAAAAATTGCTATATTATAAAAATCATGTGTGTTTTTAAAATATATCTATAAAACTATCATTGAGAGGTATTATTGAAAAATTATTTACATTTCTTCAAGGAGGTGGTATTCAATAAATACACATGGGCGATGAATTCATTTTCTATTATATTGAAATTGGAGAGAAAAATGGTTGAACAGTCAACAATTGAATATTTTACTATACTATTGATACATATTTTATTGTAATAAAATTTAAATAGTTTATTTTTATGACGATTGAAAAGAATTAAACATAAATAAGTTGAGTAAGGACAAATACTGATTCCTTGGAAAATCTTAGTGAAAACACTTTTTGGAATAATGGATGTGTCTATTGCAAAACCAAAACAAAATGGTCATGTATAAATATATTTTAAATATATTTTAGAATATATTTTATCTATAGTGATCAAGTGTTTAATAGAGGATATAGATGGGTTTTCTATATTATAAATAAAGGGTGGTTTACTT
Organism: Viscum album; assembly: GCA_963277665.1. Classification (NCBI taxonomy): domain Eukaryota; kingdom Viridiplantae; phylum Streptophyta; class Magnoliopsida; order Santalales; family Viscaceae; genus Viscum; species Viscum album. The sequence continues at coordinate 1,759,367,656 of OY728152.1, forward strand.
ATATTTATTCAGTAAGGCTAAATATAATAAATCCCATTATAATCAATATTTCTTAAATAAAAATTAAATTTTATAATATAATTTCATTTAAATATTAAACTACTCAACGGTAAAATTAATGAATAATATCATTTCAATTTTAAATCCATATCCCTTTTTAACACATTTAGACATTTTTACCTTTACTTTGATGAATTTTTTTACAAATATAACTAATTTTTGTAGAAACAATTAAATTGAACAATTAATAAAACAAAGAAAGTATTACTATAAATATAAAAACCATTTTATTATATTATTTCTATATAATTTTCATGTATTAAATCTACACAATTTTTTTTGAAAATAATCATTTTTTAAAAAAATATATAATTTTACACTATAAACATAATTATTTATAAATATATTAAAATTAATAAACATTATATGAATGTATACTAATTTAATTGAATATATCATCTAAAATTTTCATCAGAATCACTTTTCGATAGTGATTCATTTATTTTTTTTATTATAAAAAATATTTTCCACATAAATATATATTTTTATGTAATAGATTTTTTTCCTTTTAATGATATTATTTTAATATTTACTCAATGGATATGTAATGTATGAATTATAATTTATATTTATGAATAGAAAAAAAATATTATTCCATAGATTTAACTATAATGTCCTAGCCTTAAACATATCTTATTCTATTGTTTTTTAACTTCAATTCACATGTCCCGATCATTTATGTATAGAGTTTTATAGAATTAGGAAAAACATTTACAATTTTAACTCATACATTACAAGTGGAAACATATACTCATTATCCATTTTTTTAAAAGATGAATCCATTTGAAAATGAAACATGATTTATTTTCTAGACATATCTTCAATACATTCATCATGTAATCATAATTTTCTTTACTGATTTAGGACATATTAAAAAGATTATAAAACATAGTAGGAGCACAAAACCTCAGTAAAAGAGATAAAAAAGAAAGAAACCATTTTTCTAGTAAAAAAATTGTAACCCAAATAATGTTATTTGAGTGAATGAAACAAAACAATCACATGAATAACACTCATACTTTTTTCTCAAAGATAAAAATTTATGCCAATAAAAAGAAACATAAACTTGTTTAAGTGACTTAGAGCATCATATACATAAAATCGTTTCAAACCCCTTTAAATATAAATAATCCACATTGTAGAAATACAAATTGTAGATCTATAATGTGGATTAATATTCATATGAGCTATGTCAGGCTCACTCGTAAGAAATAATATGGCTCCACCCTTCTTATAAGCTTTAATGGCAGACCTGTGAGCTATAATGGGGCTCAAACATTTGTATAAGTTGTTTTAGGATCAACCATGATCTATAATGTGGGTGAACCCTTAGTATGAGCTCTATCGGGCTCACTCGTTTCATATAATGCTCATGTAACTTTTCATGAATCGTAAAACCCGTTTAAAAAAATCTTCTAAACCCATATGAAACACATTTTTGTAAAAAAATGACATTTCAAATAAGAATATATATTCAATACCAAGACACCAGACAAAATGATTAGGGTATTTCAATTTACATTTCATAACATTATGACATATATATGAATCCAAGTATCCAATAGTGGTTATGGCGGCATAGAAATCATTGTCACCATATATGTTATAACAAAAAAACATTCCTTTTATCATTAAAAATTGATTTTTCTAAAAATATTCCATTTTCAAAACCTTAAATGCAATTAAATATAGACATATAAGATCCTATATAATTGTTTTGAGACTATAAAAATAAATATGTATGTTAATATCAGGAAGAAAATGTTTGAAAATTAAATATTAAAATGTTTAAGGTTTCCCATACCACATTGAACATTTAAATATTAATATCCATGATTTACTAAAATTACCAAAAAAATAAATAACAATAATATAGATAAAGGATGGTTATAAAATTTCATAGTGTCTATATATACACCTTATAAAGTAATAATGGTTAATATTATCAAGAAATTACTTAATGAAATGACATTGAGACAAAATCTCATTCCTTGAGTTCGTCTCGTCATGTACAATAGTTATATTGCAGAAGAATAAAATTTTGTTACTTTATACATTCATGAGATCATTTTCAATTTTTTTACTTTTATTTAAATTATTACCATGTTAGGAAAATTGTATAATTATTTAATTTTATATCAATCATTTAGTTGATAAGTCGTACTTCTTTCGAAAATGAATATAGATTATTGTCAATAGTCTGTGAGGTCATATGTATATCATCTCAAAAAATATTCATTACATAATAATCACATTTATATTTAAATTATACTTCTAAATCCCATAATTAAAAATGGATATAAAAAATTTAAAAAATTGCAATCAAATATATGGTAAGATGAATATATGTGTAACACCCCAAGCTTTCACAACACGCATCCATTTGAATAATGATATAGATTCCATTGTATGCAACTTTGAGATTCCAACACAACGTGACCAATCTAACTACCCGTTATGAAAAGTAATACAAATTTTTTAAATTTTATAAAAATTATTTTTAAAAATGGACTAATTTTAGGAATAAGGAATATCCAAATTAGCTTAGGGTGAATTTTTCGTATTTTTCAAGAAACATTCAATTTTTTATAAATATTGAGAAAACTGCATATTTGGTTTAAACCAACATTTTTTCTAAATAATATTTTATTTTATTTAAATTTATTTTAGGACAGAATAGATACATAATACCTATATAAGGTCAATATAATTCATTGGATTCTGTTTATAATAATTTTAAATATACAAAACTTTTATTGAAATTTTTACCATCATTTACCCACCTCTTAAGAGCATTTTCAAATTTCTATAAAACATAATTTGACAACATCGATGAGTTGGAATTAAAAAATATGAGGGACACGGTTAATATCAATATGTAAAATGTGGTTCAATAAGATGAAAATAATATTTGGTTGAATAGTAACATTTGACTTTTATATACAATTATTAAAAGTAAATATTGTAATTAAGGGTAAAAATGATATCATAATTATCATAACACATATTTTAATTCTATTAGATAAGTATAATTAGACCAAAAAAACCCTTATGAATATACTATGATCCCATCTATTCCATATGGATTTGATTAGGAAATTTATTATTTTTTTATTTAAAGAAGAGTTAAAAGAGTTAAAATCAATGTTTAATAAATAAGAAAAATTTAATATTGGGTTATATATAAGACAAATTATACTATAAATATTCATTAGGAAGAAATTAAAGATTTACTACATAATGGTTTTCTATTTATAATTTTTAGACAATATATTATTAAATTTATTTATGACACAATGATGATGTGTTAATAAACATATTAATGAATGATTAATATAATTGATCTTATAAATATCCAAATAAATTTAATATGAGACTCTTAATGAACTACTATAATTTCATAGGTTAATATGACATTTTAGGGTTGATGGAATGAATTTTTTTTATGTAATAATGATGCTACAAATTTAACAAAAACAAAATACCAAATAGTGTCAAAATTGATATAAAAGAGTTTTTAAAAAAAATATTATTTTATTATTTTATATTCTAATCCTAAAAATCAAACAATCATACAAAGGGATTATATATTATTATATATGTCATTAATGGACCACTTGAGGTTCTATTGGATGATTATAGTATGATTATTAACCATATAATATAAAAATACAAAGGGACACATAAAATATCAAACCATTTAACTAAGAGTAAAATATAAAAGATAAGGTTAATATAGTGATACAAACCTCTCTAAAACGTATTGGTTGAGTGGTTTTTGACCCATCACCACCTTATACTTGAAATAAATCATTTTTTAGTGATTATAAACCGAAAATTATTTTATTATAAAATAATATTACAATATTTTCTTAAGTTCCCCTCACCCCTCTTATAAAAGGGCACTTCCCCTTATCTCAAATTTACACCACAAATGCCATTTGGTTGGGCCAACCGCAGAATAAATATTCTCTAAACTATCCTAAATTAATCTTAGAGTCCTTCCTTTAGTCATAAATCCAACCTATGCTGCCCTTTTGATCAAATCAAAAGAAAGAACCCAAAGAATAGGTAAATATTTCATAACCTCTTTCACGTTCTTTTCTTCTTCCACTTCCCCTTTCATTGTTGTTTACATTCTAAAATAAAAAATATGGTATATTCTATATACATTGATTTTATTATTAAAATGGTACAACAATATTCTTTATTATATCCATCCTATAAATGAAAAATACACCATAATTGCGTACATACAGATTATTGTCTCCACATCGTGGTGTAGTTTGTTATTCAAACACATCACCATTTGGATGCATATAGTAATGAGTATAAATGATGTAAATAATTAATATATCATGACAATTATTCTATATATATTATATACCATCAAATTATATATGATTTTAATATCAAAAGAATGATATTGTCACTCATGCGTACGTACAGATTACCTCTCCATGAACGCGATGAGATTCATTCTCCATCAATTCCATTAGAAAATAACATACATTTGATGATAAAAAATTATTTTAAAGACTTAATATCATTCATAATATTAATAATATTCATGTTATGGATAAAAAACATTACTTATGTTACAAATCATATAAAGGAAAATGAATCAGTTAACACCTGAAACGATGATACTACTGAAATATCAATAACAAAGAAATATTAGAAGATAATATATGATATCATATTAATTTATATGGTTCATTAATAATTTAATAACAATTATTTAACCATTATATAGGAGGTTAAAATAACCATAATCAAGAAAAAGTATAAGGTAAGGGTTTATTTTATAATCTCTTTTTTATCTGAAGTCGTTTTTACATAAGTATCTAGTAGGACATCTTTATCATCCACATCAGTGTTTCGTTAAAATGTAAATCAAAACATTTTTTACTATTTTATAGAAAATGGGTTAATGTCATTTATACCCTTATTTGACCTTATATATTTTTTAATGTAATCTTTTCTTAATTTTACCATCAAGGTAGTTTATGAAATTTTCGACAAAATTAATGTATGACTATTTTTTTAACTTATATGGTGGGTGCAGCTATTTTCCACCATTATTACAATGTCAAAGAATCCATTAAAAGAATATAATAATATTTTCAACATAAATACTTTCTTTAATAACTATATGACATTTAAATTACTTCCAAATAAATAGAGATATTTCTCTAAAACATCATTTATTTCATCTCTGTAAACATCCTTTTATAGATTTTAATCTTTTTTAGTTGATTTATTCGGATTCAAAACATCCATATTGTATTGAATGTTTTGTGATATGTTTGAATTTTTATGTGTTATTTTTACACCATTCATGGTTTATGGATAAATTATTGACATTTAGTATGCTAGTTTTAATATGAATGTATATGTAATGTTTAAACCCTTTCATAAGAGAAATGTATTGGACTATGTAACTGATGGGTGGAGCCCTATATAGCTCCTCAATGCATCGATAGGTGTCATGAGGCAATCTAGTGTCTTGGAACAAGGCCTTGACAGTATATTATTTTTAGTCTTGGAACAAGGCCTTGACTTTGTAGTTATGAATTCCGGCATTATGGATTTCATCATTATGAAAGTGGCAATGGATATTCCACGTGATTATTCAACTAGTAGAATATCCATGTGAATTAGTAAAGGGAATTATTTGATTTTATCTTTTCCATTTTATGCTGATTTTTATGTTTAAAAATATTTTTTAGTCATAACCATTTACTTAAATGTTTATGATTATTTATGAAAGTTTGTGTTATGTTTTTATCCATACAAAGCATATGAGCTCACCCCTTTCAATGTTTTATTTTTCCTAGGACGTGAAGAAGTATTGTATGGTTGACCTATAGGGATAGGATAAGGATATAAGAGTGTTCAAATGGGTGTAAAATTTTGTTCATTTTTTATTTCATAATGTGATATTAAACTTATGAATGTATCTAGCACTTACAAGGCTACTAAACTGATTGGTATTTTAGGACATAATTCCTTGTATCATGCCAATGTTATGTAATAATGCAACAAATCTGGGTAATTGGGGTCGGGGTGTTACAGAAGGTATTAGAGGATGTTTAGTAAAAACCTTGGAAGCTAATTTAGAAAAACTCTGATTATGAGACATTACCCTAAGATAGACTTTGATGATTATTATATAAGATCTTTCTAGAATTTTTGTAATGTAAATATTTTGTGAGTTTTCAATGAAATACATCCCTGTATGGATACGAGCAGGTGGAGTCAGCTCTAGAACAAATGTACATTGGGGTAGAACCTGAAAACACTTCTTTGAGCTAGACTCGAATGAGAACTACTGCATCACAACAGGCCTTGTTGCACTCTTAGTTACAACACTCCTGGGGGATATGCATTGGATAATTAAAATTTTCATTACAAACCATTATGAATGGTTTATGAGTATATACATCCTCAAAGAAAACATTTTTTAGGATTATGTATCATACAATAGACTATTGAATTTATGTTTACTATTTTACAAGTTTTAAATTATGTATTTTCATTCATAAACTAATCTACTGTATTCCATTTTTTAGAAATGGAACCTAGTGGAAGGAATGGAAACCATATCAATGAACGTAATCCATGTATGGATTTCCATCCTACTGAAGATAATTATAGTGGAGATGGTGAAGCAACTGGTGCTGATAATCATATCACCATATTGGGAAAACTTGCTCATTTTATGAATAATAACCTTACACATAAGGAGAACCCTGATCTGTGACATAGAGTATCAATGATATACCACTTCATGAGGAAACAACCACCAAAATTCAGTGGGAGTACAAATCCATTAGTAGCTGAGTAATAAATAAATTCTTTAGATAAAATATTTCATTAATTGGGTAGAAGAGAATGGGAAAAAGTTGTCATGGCAGTTTATCACCTCACGAGAGATGAAGATCAATGGTGGTAATTGATTCAGAAAATAGAGTAATATGATAATGAATCAAATATGGAATGGATGGAGTATAATGATATTTTCATAGAATAATTCTTTCCTCATGACCAATGTGTAGATATGGAAAGAAAATTTCTATGTCTGAGGATAAAAGAGGATGAGAATGTCTCAAAGTGTGACTCTATCTTTACAAGGTTAGCAAGGCATGCTGCAGAATATATACCTAACCCATGAAGTAAGATTGATTGTTTCTTTGACGGGTTAAATCCATTTCTCCGTCGAGCATTATTCTCACAATCCTTCTTGTAGTACAAATATATTGTCTCATGTACTATCAAGAATGAAAAGGAATTCTCTATGTGTTATGACTTTAATGTAAATCAAGAAAAGAAGATATCTGTTGAACACTCATGAAATGGAAATAAGGGGACAATGGGAAAATTTCAATATCCATCCTACCGTAAATGTGTGAAGAAACATCCCAGTACATTCCTGATGGGAATGTGATACTGTTACATGTGTGGTGAAAAATTCCACCATGCTCTTGATTGCAAGGGGAAGAAATATGTTGTCAAAGTTGAATAATACAATTTTAGAGAAAGGGGTAATTTTTCAATATAACTTCCTAAGTTCCAAGGAAACTTACCTCAGAAAAGAAAAGGGATGAAGGAGAAGCTTATGATATCACTACTACTGAGGTTGAAGCTATGAAATACATGGTGGTAGGTAATTTAATGGTTTCCTCATGTTTAGCTAATGCTTTATTTGATTCTGGATCATCACATTATTTCATATCTTCCAAGTTTTCCATGAAAATCAAATTTGATTTAACAAGGGAGTTGTCTATCAAAACTCTTATGGGAAGTATCATTGCAACAATGTTATGTAAATCAGTTCCCATTAAGGAATATAAAATTTATTTATCTGTGGATATCATCATTATACCCATGTTTGAATTTTTTATAATGTCAGTATTAATTGTCTTTTAGACCATGATGAAAAAATTCATTATTAGAAGACAGAGGATACCCTTTTCGATGATGATTAGGAGTACCTTATCTTTTGAGTAGAAACATCACCATTATATTTTAATTTAGATCCACCCCCAGTAGTGAAACTAAATTGAATTACTGGGGAGGAAGAGAATGAAATAATTTTGGGGGAGGAAATGAATTTTCAAATAGAGGACATACCTATTGTAAAAGAATATTTTGATTTGTTTCCTGGAGATTTACCTTGTCATCCTCCAGAAAGATAATGTGATTTTTCCATTAATTTAATTCATGGTTCAAGACCCATATTGGAGACCCCTTATAGAATGACCACTATAGAATTAGTGGAACTAAAGAGACAACTAGAGGAATTGAGTAATAAGGGATTCATTATCCCTTGTGTATCTCCTTGGGGTTCCCTTGTCCATTTTGTTAAAAAGAAAGACAGATCTATGAGGTTGTTCATTGACTATAGGTAGATCAATGCTATAACAATAACGAACAAGTATCCCCTACATCACATTGATGATTTATTCGAACAACTCCATGGAGCTAAATATTTTTCAAAGATTGACCAACGATCTAAAAATTATCAATTGTGTGTAAAGGAGGAGGACAATCCGAAAACAGCATTCCGATCAAAGTATAGGCATTACGAGTTTACAGTAATTCCTTTTGGGATGACTAATTCACCCTCTGTTTTAATGGATCTAATGAATAGAGTTTTCAAACAATATATTGATGAATTTTTAGTGGTATTTATTAATGATATCCTAGTATACTCCAAAATCTATGATGATTATGAAAATCTACTACAAACCATTCTAAAACCCCTCAGAATAAATGAACTACATAGGAAGGTAAAGAATTTTGAATTCTGGCTTCAGGAGATTTCGTTTCTTCGCTCTATAGTATCTAAATATTGAATCTCTATTTATCCATCAAAAACCAAGGCAATCCATGAAAGGCCAAAACTGATGAGTATACCTGAGGTACACAGTTTTATTGGTTTAGATGTATATTATCGACATTTGGTCATGAATTTTTCCCAGTTGGCAGACCCATTAACCAAGATCACACTTAAATGGGTTAAATTTGCTTGGAAAAAAGAGAGTGAATATTGTTTTGAAGAACTAAAGATAATATTTGTAAATTATTATATCATGACTCTACCATAACAGATAAATGGGATTGTCATTTATAATGATGATTCAATGAAAGGACTTGGTTGTGTCTTTATATAGAATGATACAGTTATTTCTTATGCATTACGACAACTAAAAATTATTGAAAAAAACTATCCAACTCATGGTCTTGAGTTAGCAGCTATAATATTTTCTCTAAAAATATGGGGACACAATATCTAGTGTGAAATTGTGAGATTCATACTCATCACAAGAGTTTGAAGTATATTTTCTCACATAATGAACTTAACATGAGGCAATGTCTTTGGCATTAACTAGTCAAGGATTATGATTGCACAATACACTACCACCGGAGGAAGGAAAATAAGGTGGAATATTCTTTGAGAAAAAAGCATCATGGATTTTTGAACAGGATGAGAGATGAAAGGGATCATACATTCATGGATCTAGTGAAAATGGATATCATAATAATCATGGAAGGTGAAACATCCATACTTTTTTCAATTGTTGCCAAACCATCTTTAATAGAATCAATAAAATTTTATCAGGATGATGTTGAGGAGTTTCAAAATAAAATTAAATTTGTGAATGATGGGAGATTGATCGACATCATATAAGAAGACATGATTTTGAAATTTGGGAAGAGGCTTTTTGTTCTCGATAAAACTGATTTGACATGGAAATTGATAGATGATGCTAAAATATTCAATTTATCTTTACACCCTAGTAGCACTAAGATGCAAAGAGATTTGAAAGAACATTTTTGGTGGGACACATGAAGAGAGAGATTTCTGATTTTGGGTCAATATGTATGGTTTGTCAACTAGTGAAATCTGTAAGGAAATATCCTGGAGGAGTCATGCATACTCTTCCCATACATGAGTGGATATGGGATAATATTATGATAGAAAATTTCATGGGACTACCAAAGACTCCTAATAGGAATAATGCATATGGGTCATTATTTATCATCTTTACATGTCAACACATTTGTTTGTTATAAGTGAAGATTTACCACTTGAACGTCTAGAAAGACTATATCTTAATGAATTTGTAAGACTACATGGAGTACCCTTATCGACTGTTTATGGCTGTGATCCCCATTTTACATCAAGATTCTGGAAAAGTCTTCAGAAATCATTGAATACTGAACTTCATTTGAGCACTGCCTACCACCCTCAAAATAGATGGACAATCAAAACAGACTATTCCAACCTTATAATACATGTTGAGATCTTGATCACTTGACTTTCATGGTATGTGGGATCAATAGTTACCTACAGTAGAATTTTACTTCACTAATAGCTTCCATTAAATTATTCAGATGTCACCATACGAAGCTATATATGGAATGAAATGTCCCACCACAACATGTTATGATGATGTTGTTGAAAAAAACCCATATGCCTAGAACCTATTGAGGAAACAGTGGAAAAGGTTAAGGCTATCCAAACCCACATCACAGCAACCCAATGTAGGAAAAAGTGCTATGCAATTAACTAAATGAAGTATTTGGAATTTCAGGTAGGAGATCAGGTTTTCTTGAAGGTATCTCCATGGAATAGAATCATTCGATTCGGTAAGAATTTTAAATTGAGTCCCATGTACATCAGAACATTCAATATTATAGATCGAATTGGGACTGTATCTTACTATTTTTCAATGCCTCAAAGTCTCTCTAAAGTTCACGATGTGTTCCACATATCATTGTTGAGAAAATACATGCCTAACCCAATGCATGTACTCAACTATAAGGAAATAGAATTAGAAAATGTTATTTCTTATTTTTAAATCCTCTCAAAATTTCATGATACTAGAAAACAACAGCTGAGAAACTGGACGAATCATATGGTAAATGTTCTGTGAAGAAACCATAAGATGGAAGAGGTGACGTGTGAACCCGAGGAACTTATAATGAAGAACAACCCAAATATTTTTAAGTTGTAATAATCTAGAAATGTTGGAGATGAAATTATTGTAAGTAGGGGTGAATGTAACACCCCATGCTTCAACAGTACATTTTCCTTTAAATAATGCAATAGCTTGCAATATATGCCACATCAAGATTCTAACACACTGCAACCTATCAAACTAGTTGTTATGAGTTGTAATACCCAAATTTTAAAATTTTATAATATTTATCCTTCAAAATGGTCTTCATTTTTCGATTTGGAATATCGAAATTATCTTAGGGTGAATTTTTGGTATTTTTTGAAAAACAATCATTTTTTGATGAATAATGAAAAACACTGTGTTATTGGTTAAAACCAAATTTTTATTTAAATAATTATTTATTTTGTTTAATTTTATTTTATCTCAAAATAGATACATAATAATTATATATGTTCAATGTAATTAATGGAATTCATTTTATAAAATGTTTAGATATATAAAAATTATATTGAACTGTTTACCGTCTTTTACCCACCTCTAATGAGCTTTTGTAAATTTGTATAAAACTTAATTTTACCTCTTCTATGAGTTAAATTTCACAAATCCGAGAGACACAGTTAATATCAGTATGTAATATGAGGTTTAATAAGAAGAAAATAAATTTTTGGTGAATAGTATCTTTTGTGTTTTATTTACCACAGTTAAACGTAATAGGGTAATTAAGGGTAAAAATGATATCATAATTACCCTAACATTTGTCCTAATTCTATTGGATAAGTATAAATCGACCAAAAAAAATTTAGTAATAATATATGATCCACTTTGGTGCACTTCGATTAGATTAGGAAATTTATTATTATTTTATTTAATGAGGTGTTACAAGAGTTAAAATCCAAGTTTAATAACTAAACCATTTGTAATATAGGGTTATACATAAGATAAATTTGACTATAAATCTTCATTAGAAATATATAAAAAATTCCTACATAATGGTATATTATTTGTAAATTTTAGACACTAAATAATTAAATTTATTTATGACACAATAATGATGCAATAATTACATTAATAATGAATGATTTAAATAATTGATTTTATAAATATCCAAAGAAATATAATTTGAGACATTTAATGAATTTCGATAATTATATAGGTTAATATGACATGTTATGGTTGATTAATTGATTTTTTTTAAAGTAATAATTCTGTTATGAATTTAACAAAAAAAATACCAAATGGTGTCAAAATTAACAGAAAAGAGTTTTTAAAACAATTATTATATTATTAATTGATATTTGATTCCAAAAAAATATAAGGATCAGAAAAATGGCCTAAATAATATTATATATTTCATCAATTAACCACTTGTGATTATCATGGATGTTTATAGTATGTTTATTAACAATATAATATAAAAATACAAAGAGACATGGTAAATGTCAAACTATTTAACTAAGTGTTAAATCTAAATGATGAGGTTAATATAGTGACCCAAACCTACCTAAAACCTCTTGGTTGAGTGGTTTTTGACCCATCCCCTCCTTATCCTTGAAATAAATAATTTTTCTGCCATTTGGAAGCGAAAATGATTTTATTATAAAATAATATTTCAAACTTTTCCTAAGGTTCCCCTCAACATTCTTATAAAAGGATGTTCCCCTTATCTCAAATTCACTCCTTAAATACCATTTGGCTCAGCCTAACCCAGTAGAAATATCCTATCAACTACCCTCCGTTCATCCTAGTGGCCTTCCTTTTATCAGAAATCCATCCTAAGATTCCCTTTTGATCAAACCAAATGGAAGAACCCTAAGATGTGGTAAATATTTCATCACCTCTTTCAAGTTATTTTCATCTTCCACCCCCTCATTCTTTGTAGTTTCAATTATAAAATAATAACTATTGTATTTTCTAATACTGTGATGTTATTAAAAAAAGGTACAACAATATCCATTATTTTATCCATCTTATAAATGATAGTCACCATACATGCATACGTACAGATTGTCGTCTCCACATCATGGTGTAGTTTGTTATTCCAACACATCATCATTTGGACGGGTATAATAATGAGTATTAGTAATGTAAATAATAAATATAACATGATAATAATTCTTTATATATGATATATCGTCCAATTATATATGATTTTAATATCAAAATAATGATATTGTCGATTGTGTGTATGTATGGATTACCGTCTCCACAAATGCTATTAGATTCATTCCGCATCGTATCCATTCAAGAAAAATTTTTATTTGATGAATAAAAATAATTTATAAAGACGTAATATAATTTTGAATATGAATATGATACATCCTACCTCTAACAAACATTACTTACTTAACAAATCATGTAATGTATAACGAATCAGTTATCACCTGAAATGATGATACTACTGAAATAACATTAACAGAGCAATATTAGAAGATCATATATGATATCATATTAATGTATATGGTTCTTGAATAATTTAATAATAGTTATTTCACCATTATAAAGGAGTTTAACCTACTCTCAACCAATGTAAAGTACAAGGATAGGGATAATTTCACAATCTATTTATTATTCGTGGTTATTTTTACATATGTATCTTCTGACGCCTCTTTATAATCCACATCTGTGTTTCCTTAAAATGAATTTCAAAACCTTTTTTACTATTTAATATAAATTGTTTCATAATAATTTATACAATTATTTGACATCATATTTTTTTAAAGGAATATTTTCTTCGTTTTCCAAACATGGTACATTATTACCTTATTGAAAAAATTCAGGTAAGAATGTTTTTTAACTTATACAACGGGTGCGTCTATTTTCTACCGTTATAACTTTGTCAAATCTTCTCTTACAATCATATCAAAATATTTTCAAATTAAATGTTTTATTTATAATTATATGACATTGAAATGATACCAAAATAGATATAGATATTTCTCTAAAAAACGATTTCATTTTATCTCTGTGAATATATTTTGATGGATTTTAATCTTATATGAAGTTGATTTATTATGATACAAAACATCCATATTGTTTTGATAGTTTTGTGATATGTTTGACTGTGGATGTTTTTTTACACCATTAATTGTTTATGGATAATGTATTGACATTTCATATGATAGTTTTATTGCGAATGTTTATGTTATGTTTAAACCTTTTCATTTAAGGAATGCATTAGACTTAGTAAGTGACTGGTGGAGCCCACTATAGCTTCTTGATGCATTGGTAGGTCTCATGAGATAAATTAGTGTCTTGGCACAAGGCCTTGAAAAAATCTTATATGTACTCTTGGAACAAGGCCTTGACTATTTGGTTATGGAGTGTGGTATTATGCATTCCATCATTATGAATGTCACAATTGATATACCATGAGATTATTAGAATAGTAGAATATATATGTCAATTAGTAAATGGCATTATTTGAATTTATCTTTTCCAAATTATGATAATGTTTAAGTTTAAAAGTATTTTGTTTTATTCTTATACATTTCCTTAAATGTTTATAATTATTTATGAAATTTTCTACTATATGGTTATCCAAACTGAAAATCTGAGCTCACCCCTTTATATGTTTTATTTTACCCAGGATGTGAAGAAGTATTTTATTGTTGACCTGCAGGGATAGGCTAAGGATATATGTGAGTTCAAAAGGGTACAAAATGTTGTCGATGTTTTTATTTAATGATGTAAGGAAAAAAGTATGAATGTATCTAGTACTTCAAGGATACTAAAATAATTGGTCTTTCAGGACATAATTCTTTGTATCATGCCAATGTTATATAAGAATGCACCAACTCTAGGTAAATGAGTTCAGGGCATTACAATATGTAGGAGTAACATTTCAATTTTTCATTTATCATTATGGAAATAAGGTTAAAATTATTTTACCTTTAAAAAATTATCATAATATTATTAAAATCATAATTATATTTTAAATATACTCATATATATCATACAAGTTTTGTGGTGAATAAAAATGATCCACATCTCTTCGTCGAGATGAATCTTCACATGTATGTACGAATGAAGTATTCAGTTTTATGTGCATGGAAGGTAAAAAAATAATTGAAATATCATTATTTTAAAATGATAAATATTTAATTAATATCATATATAAACATTTATACAATCATTATAACTAGTCTTGATAAATGGTAATGAAAAAAGAACAATATATGTTTGCATGATTGTAGTTCGCCGTACACACGGACAAAATGTTCATTTCTCATTTGATTAAATTGGATATATATTTTTGTGGTGATATTAGTATAATAACATCCCATTATATTAGGGATTATGGGGTTATTATTTAATAATATAATAATATGATTTAGAGTAAGTGGAACAAGGAATAGAACCAAAACACTTAAAAATGATACTTCTTTTTCTGTTGATCGGCTTTGAAGAATACCATGACAACACTAATATGGGTGTTCTACCTAAAATAAGGCCACATAAATGAGTGTGGTTATTATAGTAATAGGTTTTGCATCATATTTTGTGATCCAAGATGATTTCTATGTTTTATTATTTGAGAAGAGTGGGTACATTTTTATAGGAGAGGGGAAGGACACCCTTGGAATCTATTTAAATATTAAATTAATATAAATTAAATTTCACTTTCATATGGTCCAAAAATCATTTATTTAAAATATAATATGATTTTTGGTTTAATCCCCTTCATCTAATTAATATTAGACATGTTCTGAATATTTTTTAATCCTTACCATTTTTTTTAAAACTGATTTTAAAATTTTTAATCTTACCATTATATTATATTAGTTATACTTTTTCAATTAATGTAATTTCCATAACTTGTCAACAAATAGAAAAAAGATACATTTATAAAATATTTCTACATATCCTTATAATTTTTCCAATTATTCAATTTTTATAAGATCATTTATTAAAATAATTTATATTTAAAAATACAATTACTCTCAATTTTGAAACTATTCATTAGTTGACATTTAAAAATATCCTAAAAGAAAGATTTGTGAAGAAATACAATATATAATAAAAAAATCATAATTATACAACAAAAAGTTATCGAAAAATTATACGAGATTATATTTATTTTAATATTTATAATATCATTTATATGATTCCTTCATTAATTAAGTAATTATTATATCATCATTGTGTCATAATAAAATTTAATTATATAATTTTTAAAAATTATAAATTAATTACCATGATTTATGAAATATTGTTTTCTTCCTAATTAAAATTTATTGTTGAAGGAATCCATATTATAACTCAATATTAAAATAATTTTTTTTTAAAAAGCGTAACAAAAAGTACTATTCATTGATTTTAATACTTTAAATGTATTACGGTCTTCCAAGTGTCTACAAGTCATCCTAAAAGCATCTCAAGGTTGATTAGAGTTGGGATACACTTATCCTATTAAATTATAAAATGTGTTAGGATATTTTTATATTATTATAATATTATTTTTACCTTTAATTGCCAGATTTACACTAATCTGTGGTAAGGAAAATTAATAATAAAGTTACTATTCCGAATGTCCAAAAAATAAATGGGTCCTATTTAAAAAAATTGTACCTTATTATTATAACTATTGAATATATTTACCAAAATTGAAAACATATAAGTTGTAGTAATTAATTTAAAATTAATCCCTATTGTCAAAATGAGAAAATATGTTTTTTAATGTAAAAACCATCATAAGATTGACTTGCACTTATATCAAATTTCAATGTATAATTACATCCAATTACCATAATTGTATTAAATGATAAAAACATAATCAAATTATAACTTAAACACAATTAAAAAAGTCAACCTAAAAATATAAATAAATTACATGAAAAATAGTTTTCAATTGAAATATATTATTTTTCAATATTAATTAAAATATGAATTTGATAATAAAAATACCAAAATATAAACAAAGGTAAAATTTTCTTCCCCACATCTAATTAATAAGTTTATTTTATAAAACATTTCATTTAAAAGTGTCAAATTCATTATTTAAACTGGGTTCTCTCCAAAAGGATGTAAATATGTTTTTTTATATTTCATTTATACAAAAAAATTGTTATTATTTTCATACCATTTCAAGAAAAAATATAATATTAATTTTAAACATTGCATTGAATATGTTACATATATATTTAATTTATAAAATCTATAAAGGGTGCTTTTATTATTATATAAACTCACTTATTTCCATTTAAATAGTTTTTCAAAAATACATTACCTTTTAAATAAAAAGGTTTTTATATCAATTTAAAAAAAATCTTAAAATAATTAATTAAATGAATGTGTGAAAAATATTTTCTTAAATAAATTAATTCTATTCATTCCCTCTATTTAGATTACTAGGTTATATGAAGACATAAAAATATTTAGTTGTTCACTTTAGATCGATGTGGCGTATTATGTACGAAATTGAACATATTATCTCCTTTTAAAAACACAAGATGTTACATTAACAATAAAATTAAGAGAATTTAAATTTTAAATAAAAAATACGAAGGTAAATGTATTAAAACCAAACATATCGATTTAACCATGAATTATTATAATATTATTACTTATCAATTAAAAAAATTAATTTATATTATTAATTAATTTAATTAATTATAATATAAATATGTTGATAAATTTTATTAGTCCTTGTCCTAATAATTATTATATTTATAAAAAAATATTCGAAAATATTTTCTCAAAATTAATGGTATTTCTTTTATTGAATTTTTCGAATATTTAAAAAGGCAATTATATTTTAAATATCAATTAACAATAAAATAATTTATAACAATTTATATTTAAGTAATATTATTATTCATTTCATTTTGGTGTTATGTGAATCACAATATACTAAGAATATCAAAATTACTACAGATAATTGGTTATAAATTGTCAAGGTGTAACTCATCGCACAACCAAAAGCACATCCAAAAGGTAACATTAGCATGTATCCTACAGAGACATCACTTAAATAAAATCCTAAATAATAAAGTCAATTTATTTAATTAATTCAAATACTACCATACTATAACATTCCAATATCACATACCTAGTAGCACACCGTTTTCATCGATCTTATAATCTAATGCACTAACCCATTCTTAATGACTCAATATCACATAAAAGACATTAATAACCAATGTATTTCGTTTAAAATAACGTATATCACATATTATATCATGCAAAGAACCCGATTCACCTATCATGAGCTAATTCCAAATTATCCCAACTATCCCACCTAGGTCGTAATTCTTATATGAAAAAACACCACAACTCTGAAGAAACAAATATACACTCTTTTTTCTAATATCACATGAAAATTGACATTGCAAATCCAAAATTATAGAGTTCTAAAATACATATTTATATTAGGCATCTCATACCAAAATCATTATCTTAAAAGGTACGTAATCCTCTTTTTCAATATTTATGCATGACTAATAATTGAAGAATCTATAATTGCAGGTTGATCAACACCTAGAATTCTTATATGGGGTCCATCCCCTTATGGTTCACATTATCATAATTTGGATAATATTATTATAATGGAACCATTACGATATCATTAGTGTTTATTACTACAAAAACATATTTTTTATCTAGTAGAATTCCACAAAAAAGTTGTATTGTAAAAAACCAAATCTGTTTTCATTGAAAAATTAAATAACTATTCCCATTTTCATTTTGGATTCATTTATATTAATTCTAAATAAGTAACAAATTATAATGTTTTTATGAACTGACCAACTAGGATCATACATATCCCATATAACAAGGAAATCCCTACCATCACCAAGAAGAATCAAAAAAATATATCTCCATGAACTCTCATTATGGAAGATATATTTGGGTTTACATGAGATGAATTCCCCCGCCAAGTAAAATCAAAAATCAAATTATTTTTTATGAATATTTAAACACATAAATAGTATATTATATGGTATAAAATTAAAAAATAGACATTAAAATGACATGTGAATCCAATATTCCAAATAAGTTTAATGAAAATAGGGCCTTTCCCACCAAGCAAAGACCTAATTTCCTAATAAATCATAATTCCATGTATATGTAATAAGAATTTTTTCATTCTAGGATTAATCATAAATCCATAAAATTGGAATCAAAGTATTGAAATCTCATATCCCCGGTATCCTAAACATCCTATATAAAAATGTTTCATGATGCAGAAGTTTCATATCAATCATAAACTATAACTTATTCATATATGACATGTCTATAATCTTCTTAATAATTAATAATAAATTAATAATAGATTATTTCTATGATATCTGGAACATAAACCTGACTTCTACATTATAATGTCCCTCTTCCATGACCACAAAATTTTACTTGATGTGGTGAGTCAATGGGACCTTAGGTGATCCTCAGTATATAAATGATGAAGGTGGCTAAATTAGGAAATCTAGGGAGTTTTCAGGGAAAGACTATACCCCCATAACATTTTCTACTGTAATAATAGAAATAAATAACCAATCATAATCCATGAAAAATAATCAATAGATTATTAAAAATTAATAAAATTTCTCTAATAATAATAATAAACTAAGGAAGAGTAAATTTATATGGACTCTTATAAATTCAATTATAATACAAAACTAATCTACCATTTTTCCAATCATATATATTATAATATAAAAAATAATTAAATACACTACGGCTCTAATAACATAATTGAGCCTCAAATATACCAATATATAGTCCTGCATGATTTTTTATTTATTGATCTGTTCAATAAAAATATTATCCAATGTGAACCTATGTTCAGGGATGTTTTATCATGTATCTGTGTGCCTTTACCACCCATGGAGGGTATGAGTACAACTCATCCAAGCTCCAACAATAATTTCTAAAAAATTACTCATATAAGAAAAGTATGATTATATGAAGTTCTTAGTTTATCAAATAAAATACTCTACAATATAAAAAAACAAATTATTTCCCTTTAGTTTTAAAATGACACCCAATATTGATTATACTTGTTTTGGAAAATTTTAAATTCTCTCTCAGAACACCACAAAATTTTTCCAACAAAAATGGATCTCAATAACCATATTGTGGAAAGCATAAACACTAGATACCTTTATGTATCCAAAGGCATCCCAATATTTTTATTTTTCAATATGGTCACTGTATGGTCCTGACACCAGTTACCTGGTGTTGAGGCATTATTGGTTACATTGGCTTAAAAACAAGGAATAAGCATCCCAAAGGACCGATAATTTTAGTATTATTGGGAACAAGATACATACATAAGTTCATCATTACAACATGAAATGAAATACATCATAGAAACTCCTTAGACAACTTCCTTGACTCCTATGTTATTTCAGCATGTCATTTATAATAGACGTATTCATGCCTTGAGAAAATGAAACATAATAAAGGGGTGAGATCAAATTCTCAGTAATGGTAAGCAATAATGTGGAAGATAACATAAACATTATACATGGAAAATAATTTAAAACACAATCCTTTAGAAATAAACTTTAACATATTATGGAGGAAATATGAGGTGAGTAAATATATTCATAACATAGCATAATCAGGGGTATTCTTCTAGTCTAATAACCACATGAACCATCAACTTCATATTCATAGTGAGGGAATGCACAATGTGGGACCTCATATCTATTCCATCAAGGCCCCGTGCCAATACCATAAATAATGATTTTTTCAAGTCCTTGTGCCAAGACTGTTGCTTGTCTCATGAGACCTATGGAGGCCTTAAGGGGCTATATCAGGCCCCAACTGATACTTACTATGTCCAATTCATTCCTTATATTAATGAGGATAAACATAAACAACATACACATTAATATATTAAATGTAAATAGCTTTCCCCGAACATTAAGCCAAAACACTATCCACTCAAAGTAAACGGATGAATTGTTTAAAGATAGAACATCAATAGAAAAAATAATCATAAAACATTTTATTGAATATATTGGATGATAATACAGAATACTAATCCCAATATTACATAATAATCAACAAGTGTTTTGAAATAGAGGATGATACTCTTATAAAATCTTCAAGAAATTATTGAAATAAATACTCTTTTACTTTGAAAATAAGAGTTATTTTGGAAAAAATAATTTTATAATACCAGATGTAAAGTAATATATTTTTATTATAAAAAAATTATTTTATAGATATAATGGTATCTAAAACCAGATTAGGGATTCCCCTGGAAAATAGGTATGAAATTGATATATTCCCATGAATCGGGCTTGTATTTCAGAAACAATTTGAAAGATCCTTTTAAAAAATGTAACTATACATAAAATGAGGAAGGATTCTAGTTTTTAAAAATATATATGATACTCAAAACGAATATATGAGGAGTAAATAAAACTAAAATGGAATTTCATTGATGTAATTAGACAATGAAATTATCCCGAATGAAAATGGACGTTCAGGTGGAAAAAACCCATAACTTAAATCCAAATGTATTCCCCTCATGAACTAAATGTCATGGAATATGAAATTATACAAGTAAATAAGTTATTTAAGAACCTAATATACATGTATTTAGTTTATGATAATTTTTTTTAGTTCTTTTATGTTATTATTTATAAGTTATTATATTGAATTTCATCGTTCCAGACTGTTTGTTTTCGGGATTTTCATAATGGGTTCACTTTCTTTTTAGTAATGAAGTTCGTGTAGAATGGTTGTAAATATCAAGAATTGAAATTACATATTATTTATGAACATCCAAAATTTTTAATGGCCACTTCTATAATTTGATTATATGCAATTATGATGAATCGTTAGATGACAATCACTTCGATTATTTGGCGGTATTTGGATTATTTTGAACATGTTTTTTCACATAAATTAGTAATATGTACATAAACTAGTTCCTGAATATTAATTAGGTTTTAATTCATATATTATAGTATTTTTAAATCATAAATATGGTTTCATGACCAGTAATTAAGGGAATATTGAAGAACAAAACGTCGTCGTCCACAAAGGTTGTAAATTGGAACATCATGGACGTAGATTTCATTTATAAAAATAAAAGGGAGGGAGTAAAAATATTGTTTATGGTTATTACATTAAAATGAAATAAATCCAGTATATAGATGATACTGGAGTTATCTTGGTCACTTGGTCAGAGGAGGTGAGGATAGGATAACAAAAGAAGATAAATTCAAATGAAACTCAATGTAAAAGAAGGGTGCCTTACCTCTTGAAATAACATCCTCGAGAACCTATTTAAGGGAAATGATATGTGCCTTTTGGAAAGACCAAGAGCATAATGTTCATGGGGAGTGACTAGGGAAGTGTATTTGGGTAGAACATTGAGGAGAATCAACACTTAGAGGAGTGAAGAGAAGAGGGAGTGGTGAGGGGTTTTTATATTGGAAGAGAGGGGTAGTTTTTGAATACTTAATTCATCATTTTATTATTTACCTCATGAAAACCAATAGTATTGTTTCATGTGACCATTAATAGTAAAAAGTGCATGTTAGTCCGAACCAATTGGCCTTGCATCACTTGTGATGTCATCAGTTGTGTATTTAACTGATAATTTCTATATACGGTATTTTATCGTATTTCACTATTCATAAAAAATTCTAGCCTTTCAGAAAAATCCCAAAAATTTAACCCCACAATTTTTCAACATGTAGAATTAAAAAATGAACTCCTTTTTTTAAAATTAATTTTCTAAATATTATTAAATTAATTTATAAATAAAGTCATAGTTAATTCGAAAAAAACAATTTTAAGGTGCAATTAGTTTGATTTCACATTGAAAAAGTAATTACGATCACATTATCTTATCGCCTCAAGAAAATAAAATTATAATATTATTTACTGTTCATAAAAGTCATATTACTATTAATATTACTATTCTTATGGGTATGTTACTATTCACCAAAAAAACAAGTTGGTTCAATCGGACTCTAAATAACTTACTAGTCACAACCATAGATAACCGTTATTCGAAATTAAAAAAAAAAATAGAGGAAAAGTTGTGTTTAATGGATAGATTATAAAATGCATTGAATATTTATTTTTAATATCATGGGGTGTTACATTCTCCATTCCATACAAAAATTTCATCCTCAAAATTTCATTTTACAATCTAGGCCAAAAACAGTTGGGGGTACTTTTCATTCATTGCTTCCTCTAGTTCCCATGTTTCCTCTTCGTACTTGTGGTTTCGCCATTGTACCTTGAACAGATGAGTAGTCTTGATGAGTAGAATGTTTTCTCTACGATCTAAGATTCTCCCTATATTTTCATCATATGAATGATCATCCTCCAACTGTTCCACCTATGAAGAGAGTAAATTTGAAGAGTCTAGTATGTACTTCCTTAGGAGGGATACATGAAAGAAATCATGAAATTTCTACATGGTAAGTGGAAGTGCAAGTCAATAGGCTACATCTCCGACTCGATTGAGGATATTAAAGGGGCCAATATACCTGAGACATAACTTCACCTTTTTTCCAAACCTCATGACCTTATTCCATAGATATATCTGTAGAAATACCAGGTCTCCAAAATTGAATTCAGGGTCTTGTTGACGGTTATCTGTATAGCTCTTCTGTCAACTTTGAGCTGCCTTGATATGATGCTGAATAGTTTTTACATTCTCTAACATTTCATCAAAAAATTCAAGTCCTAGAAGCTTTTTCTCACCGACTTCATTCCAACAGGCATGTGTTCTACACCTTTTCCCGTAAATGGATTTATATGGTGCCACGTGGATGATCGAGTGGAAACTGTTGTTGTAGGAGAATTCAACCAGTGGAAGATTTTGGTCCTATCCTCCATTAAATTCCATAGAACATGCTCTCAACATGTCTTCCAGTTTCTGAATATTCCAATCAGATTGGCCATTATATTGAGGATGATTGGCCATACTAAAGTTCAGTTCCAAGCATACTTCATGTTGGATACTTTTCCAGAACGTTGAGGTGAATCTAGGATCATAGTTCGATACAATAGATAGTGGTACTCCATGTAGCCTTAGCATTTAATTGATGTAAATCTGTGCTAGTTTATTCAATGAGAAGTCCTCTCATATTGAGATGAAGTGAGCTATCTTTGTAAGATGATCCACAACGACCCATATAGCATTGTTTTCTCTAGATGTCCTTGGGATTCGAGAAACAATGTCCATGGTAATGTTATCCCACTTCCATGTTCGTATGTGTAGTGGTTGCATCATCCCTTTAGACTTTTTCCTCTCAGCCTTCACTTGTTGACATACTAGGAACTTTGTTGTATAATCAGCAATATCCCTTTTCATATTATCCCACCAAATGTTTTCTTAGAGGTCTCACTACATATTTGTGCTACTAGGGTGTGTAGAGAAATTAGAGCTATGTGCATCATCCAATAGTTCTCCCTTCATCTCAGGAATAACAGGAACACAAAGCCTCTTCCCGAATTTCAAAATGACACATTAATATGATAATTTAGTCATCTTCCCATCATTTATAGCTTTAATTTTCTTTTGAAACTCCTCATCATCAGCCTAGAATTTTTTATCCTCTCTAGCAAAGAATGTTGGGAAACCATCTGAAAAAGTATGGATGTGTTACCTTCCATGATAATTCACATATCCATATTTACTAGATCTGTGAAAAAAGGATCCCTTTCAACTCTAATCGTGTTCAGAACACAATGATCCATTCTGCTCAAAGAATCTTCTACTGTATTTGCCTTCCCTGTGTTGTAATGTATTGTGAAATAATAGTCTTTGAGTAGCTCAATACATCTCTGTTGTCTCATGTTGAGTAATTTCTGTGATAATATATATTTCAATCTCTTATGACCAGTATATATCTCACATTTTTCAACATATAGGTAATGTGTCCAAATCAACAAAGCAATGATTACTACTTCTAACTCAAAAGCATGAGTTGGATAGTTTTGTTCATGAATATTTAGCTGTCTAGATGCATAGACAATCACTTAATCATTCTGCATAAGGACACAACCATGTCCATTCTTTGATGCATCACTATAGATAACAAACCCATCATTCCCCTATGGTAGGATTACGATTGGAGTGTTCACTAACCTACTCTTTAATTATTCAATGCATTCATCACATTCCATTGTCCATATGAACGTAACCTCATTTCATGTGATCTTGGTCATTTGGTTGGCTAAACGATAAATGTTCTAAAGGAAACTCCAATAATAACCTGTTAAACCAATAAAACTACCTACCTCATTTACGTTCATTAGAGTAGTCCATTTTTCATAGCGTTTGACTTCACCGGATCTAATGATATTCCTTCCTTAGAGACAATTTTCCCTATAAAGGAAACTTATTAGAGCCAAAAATCATACATTCTAAACTTCCCATATAATAAATTACTTCTCAGAGTCTTCAGAATAGTGTGAAATTGAATTTCATGTTCCTCATGGATTTTAGAGTACACAAGGATATCATTAGTAAACACCATCACAATGTAATCAAGATATTCCATGAAAACTCTATTCATCAAATCCATGAAAACAGATGGTGCATTAGTTTGTTCAAAAGGCATTTCTGTAAACTCATAATTCCTGTACCTAGATCGTAATGCTATTTTTGGAATTTCTTCATTCCTCATAAGTAACTGATGATATCCCGATCAAAGATCAATCATAGAAAAATATTGGGATCCATGAAGTTGATCGATTAAATCATCAATTCATGGCAGAGGATACTTATTCCTAATTATAACATCATTAATTTCCCTATAATCATTACACAACATCATAGACCCATATTTATTCTTCACAAAAAGAATAGGGGATCCCCATTGATAAACGCAACGAAGAATAAATCCTTTGTCACATAATTCCTCTAGTTGTTTCATTAGATCCACTAAATCCACAGTGTCCATTCAATATGTGGTCTTTGATATGGGCCATGACCCAGGATTTATGTCAATAGAAAACTCTATTTCCCACTCTAGAGCATGTCCAGGTAAATCCCCTATAAATTCATCAATATATTCTTGCACAACTGGAATGTCTTCTATCTATACATTCTTCTCATCCATATTTATTTCATTCCCTTCTATTCCAATAATTGACTTCATAAGAGCTATTGGGGTGGATCTAAATGAGAATCACATAGT
Organism: Viscum album; assembly: GCA_963277665.1. Lineage (NCBI taxonomy): Eukaryota > Viridiplantae > Streptophyta > Magnoliopsida > Santalales > Viscaceae > Viscum > Viscum album. Next base: position 1,759,393,811 of record OY728152.1, read on the forward strand.
GAGGTTTCGGCTCAAAAAATAAGGGATTCTACCCCATTCTTAAAAATTGTAACTGTCTTCTTCTTGCAATAGATCTTCACATAATAATTTGAGAGACAATCCATAATGAGGATTATATCATAGTTATCCATTAGTATGATGATAAGGTTAGAAACAAAATCACGTGTATGTGTTACGAGGGGGACTAATCGACATGCCTTTGTTGTAATGATACATCCACTAAGAGTGTTGACTGATAACTCCATTATTAAAATCAAATTGGAGATATCTAATTTTCATGGAAAATTTGGAAGATATTAATGATTGTGAAGATCCAAAATCAAATAAAGTATTGGCTAATTGGGATCAAACAATCAATGAACATGCCACCCCTTCCTTAGGAACTTCAACCTCAACAATTTTAACTACATAAGCATGGCCTTGATCCTTTGGCCTTATTTGGGGAACATTTACATGAATCTTAAGACATTAATGTGCATAATGTTCCATCTCCCTGCAATTGTATCACATAATATTAGTAGCTTCTTTCTTACCCTTACAATCCAGAGATAGGTGTCCTTTTTCTCTGAACTTGTAACAGACTCCCATTACCATCAGGAATGTGCTAGGGTATCTCTTCCCATAATTTATGCATAATGGAAATTCAACCCTCCCCTTCTTCCCCATTTTCTTATTTCCTTTCCCATAGTTTTTAGATGCCATATTCTTCTCTTTCATTCTTTTAATGTAATAAGACTTAGAAAATTCATTTCCCGTCTTGATAACACTAGAGACTATATCTTTATATGATTCAAATATTTGAGAGACAAGAGCCCTTCGAAGGAATGGTTTTAAAAAATAATTTAATCAATCAATTGTTATCCTTGGATTACGTATGTAGTCTATAGAATTCCTTACCACCCTTTTAAAGTTGTCTTCATACATGACTACATTTTCATCCTCCTTCTGCCTCAGATTCAAGAATTTCTTCTCCATATCTGATCATTTTCACAAGGGATATACATTACTAAGATGATTTTTTAAAATCCCTCCATTCCATCTCTTCTATTTATTCATCCACATTTGTATTTTTTAATAAGGACCATCACTAATCTTCATCACTCATTCAATGATAAATAGTCATGACAACCTTCTCTCTTTCGTTACATCCCAAAGCGAGAAATAACTTCTCAAGTGAACATATCCACTACTCTACTACAAATGCATTGGTAGTCCCATTGAATGAAGGAGGTTGTTGTAACATACAGCGATGTAACATATCTCACCCGCATTGTGGATCTGGATTCTCTAAACGAGTATGGTTATTATTCATAACCTGAGTAAGTTGTCCCAGTATTTTTATGAGTTGGTCAGTATGAGAGACAACATCATTATCTTGCGTCGGAGGAAAATCCCTATAGGGAACACGTGCATTCGTGCGGTTTCCATTCCTTCTACTTGGCACCATCTCTAGATAATTGCATACACTAGATTAGGTTATGGATCATAATATATAATCATAACATAGAAAAATACATAGAAAAATTTGAGATTCTACACAAAGCTAATTCCATATTCATAAATCGTTTCATTAAGGAAAATTTTACATTTTAATCCATCATAATGGATTGTAAAGAAAATTTGAATTATCCTAATAATATCCCCCAAGAGTGTCGTAACCAAGAGTGCTACAAGGCCCATTTTCGTGCACCAGTTCCCATTCGATTCTAGCTCAAGGTGGTGTTTTCAAGTTTTACCCCTAGATACATTTGTGCTAAAGCTGCCTCTACCTACTCGTATCTAGACAAGGAATTATTTCTTGAACGATCCAAATAATCTATTCCTTACCAAAATACAAGGATGTTATTGTATGTGTATCCTCAAAGACTAACATAGGGATTTTTCCCTAATTCTACATTTTCTAAATCTAGTTTCCATGTATTCTTCTAAACTTCCTCTAATACCAACTATATGTTCTTGACTAAAATTACCCAGAGCCTGTGCCTTAATGGTTACATTGAAATAAAAACAAGGAATAAGAATCCCAAATGACTAAGTAGTTTAGTATTATTGGAAACATGATACGTACATAAGTTAATCATTATGACATGAAATGAAATACAACATAGAAACTCCTTATACAACTTCCATAACTCCTAGGTTATTTCAGCATGTCATTCATAATTGATGTCTTCATGCCCTGAGAAACTAAAACATAATAAATGGGTGATCTCAAATGCTCAGTAAGGGTAAGAAATACAGTGGAAGAAAACATAAACATTATACATGGAAAACAATTGAAAACACAATCCTTTAGAAATAAACATTAACATATTATGGAGGAAATATGATGTGAGTAAATATTTCAATAACACAGAATAATCATCGATATTCTACTAGTCAAATAATCACATGAACCATCTAATCCATATTCATAATAATGAAATGCATAATGCGGGATAACATATCTATACCATCAATGTCGCGTGCCAGGATCATAAATAATCATTCTGTCAAGGACCATTTCCAAGACCGTAGTTTGTCTCATTAGACCTACTGATGCACCGAGGGGCTATAGTGGACCCCACTAGACACTTAATATTTCCAATTAATTCCTCATATGAATGGGGATAAACATAAAAAAAATACAAATTAATATATTAAATGTAAATATCATTCCCCAAACATTAAGCCAAAACACTAACCATTCGAAGCAAACTGATGAATGGTTTAAAGATAGCACATCAATATCCAAAATAATCATAAAACATCAAATTGAATATTTTGGATGATAATATGGAATAATAATCCTTATATTACCTATGAATAAATAAGTGTGTCGAAATAGAAGAATAATCTCTTATAAATCTTCGAGTATTTCTTGAAATAAATACTCTTTTACTTTGAATAGAAGAGTTATTTTGGAAAAAATCTTTGTTAAAATCCAAATGTGAATTAAGATATTATTTTCATATCAAAATAGGTTTTTTTATAGATATTATGGTTTCCAAAACCAGATTAGGGATTCCCCTTGAAAATAGGTATGAAATTGAGATATTCCCTTGAATCGGGGTTTTATTTCAGAAACAATTTGAAAGATCATTTTAATGAATTTAACTATCCATAAAATAAGGAAGGATTTTGGTTGGTAAACATATATATGATAATAACACCAAATATAAGAAGAGTACATAACAATACATAAGAATTTCATTGAGGTAATTAGACAATGAAAGTATCCCGAATGAAAATGGAAGTTCGGATGGAAAACCCCTTACCTTAAATCCGAATGTGTTCCCCACTTGAACATTAGGTCCTGAAATATGAAATTATACATATCAATAAATTATTTCAGAACCTAATATACATGTATTTTGTTTATAATAATTATTTTTAGTACATTTAAGTTATTATTTCTAAGTTACTATATTGAATTTCATCGTTCTGTAGTGTTTTGTTTTCATGATTTTCATAATTGGTTCACTTGTTTTTAAGTAATGATGTTCATGTGGAATGGTTGTAAATCTCCATAATTAAAATTAAATATTATTTATGAAGATAAAAAAAATTTTAATGTCCACTTCTATCATTTTGTTACATGGAATGGGTTTGAATCATTAGATGATAGTCACTTCGATTATTTGGTGGCATTTGGATTATTATGAAATAGTTTTGTCACATAAAATAAAAATATGTACATATACTGGTTCCTAAATATTAATTAGTTTGTAATTCATATATTATAGTATGTTTCAACCATCAATATGGTTTCATGACCATTACTAAAGGAAATATTGAAGAAGGAAACATCTTCTTCCACAAAGGTTATAAATGGGAACCTCATTAACGTTGATTAAGTTTATAAAAATAAAAGGGAGGGAGTAAGAATGATGATAATGGTTCATCCAGGAAAATGATATAAATCCAGTATATGGATGATACTGGAGTTATCATGGTCACATGGTCAGTGGAGGTGATGAGAGGATAACAAAATTAGATAAATTCAAATGAAACTCAAAGATAAAAAGGTTTCTTTCCTCTTGAAATAACTTCCTCAAGAACCTCCTTAAGGGAAGGGATTTGGATATTTTTGAAAGACCAAGAGATTCCTTGACATGGATAGTTACTAGGGAAGGTTATTTTAGAATAACATTGAGGATATTTAGGGCTTATAAGATTGAAGTGAAGTGGTAGTGGTGAGTGGTTTTTATAGTGGAGGTGAGGGGTAATATTTGAATATTTAATTCATTATTTTATTATTTCCCTCAATACAAAAAATATTATTGTTTCATTTGACACTTTATAGTAATAATGGCACTTCAGTTAAAAAAAAGTGGCCTTTCATCACTTGTAATGTCATGAATTTGGTATTTAACTGATAATTTGTATATACGGTATTTTATCGTATTTCACTATTTATCAAAAATTCTAGAATTTCAGAAAAATCCCAAAAATTTACCCCTACCATTTTTCGACATGTAGAATTAAAAAATGAACTCAATTTATCAAAATTATTTTTCTATATAATATTAATTTAATTTTTAAATAAATTCATAGTTAATTTGAAAAATAACAATTTTAAGGTGCAATTAATATTATTTCACATTGAAAAATTAATTAAGATCTCATTATATTATTACCTTAATAAAATAAAATAATATTATTATTTACTATTCATAAGGGTCATATTACTATTTATATTATTATTCATAATGGTATAATACTATTCACAAAAAAAATCAAGTTTGTTCTATCAGACTCAAAATGACATACTGGTCACAACTCTAAATGACCATTATTCGAAATTCCAAACACAGTAGAGGGAAATTTGTGTTTAATGGATAGATTATAAAATTAATTCAATATTTATTTTCAAAATAATGGGGTGTTACAGTCACATTGAGATGATCATAGTCAATAAATAGTCATTAAATTTCATCATTAATTTCTATTTGGTAATCCTAGGCATTCTATATTCATTAAGAATAACGCTCATCCATACGATGTAATCATATGGATTATTAGTCATTAGGAATCATTTTGTATTCTTAATAGGTTATCCTATGTAATAAATTACAGAATACATAATGTAAATCCTGAGGTTATATCGTGAGTGTTCTATATTCGTAGGATCAAACCCAACCCCTAGGTGTGATGTTGGGAATTCCATAGTCAGTTGGCATAAACACCAAACCTCAAGAGGTAATAATTGTTTTTCTATAGTAGTAGGAATGATATATAGATCCATTGTTAATGTAAATTTAATCTCATGAATTTAGATACAAATTTAGTATCCATGTGTTCCAAGAGTAACATCGAATATAATATATCTGATATTTGTTATCCATTCACACACAATGTCTCACATGATCATGTTTAGCCTCTTGAGAATACAACCTGTTATCATCAATATAAACATATAATGATCCCATTATAAATTCATGTTCTTATGGGCCACCAATATTCAATACCACCCATTACATACACACACCCTCTATGGGGGGTCAATAAATCACTATGGCACCCTTCGGGGTCACCTATGTCACATTAAGAACAAAATCCCTATATGAGATTATATATATTATTCATATATCCAAGGTCCAAACCATAACATAATGACCATAGTGTCCCTAAACATCTTTATAAACCTACCATTCCTTCATAGTCCTCTTAAAAAATTCTATACTCTCACCTCTCTAGAATAATGAATTAAATCACATCTTATTACCAATGTAATCACTGGGCTAGTACCCACACCCCTGAGATCCAAAAACATCTACATGGTATATGAACCCATGTAATAAAAATATAAGTGGGGGATGAATCATATCCTCAAAATCATCTCATCTATCAAAAATGTACTAGGAAAAAAATATTTTCGCACACGAGAAATCCCTAGGCCACCCATTTCAATTTAAATTATTTACATAATAAAATATATTATTTACTGAATAATGATAGAATTATTCATATTTTATATAAATTATTTAATACAAAACATGTCCTAACAAAAGAAAAGAATCGTCAAACAATTTTTTAAATGATATAAAAACTTTCAAATAAATTCGGTGGAAGAAAAAAAAAGAGACCTTCCCCCGACTGTGAGATCATAGAGATAAATATCATAATAAGACTTGTCATTTTAAAATTCTTAATTATCAGTAGTATCCCATTAATATTGAGACTTAAAAAGATCAGATATCATTTATATTTCTTTATTAGACTTCCTAACAACAAAGTTAAATACATTGTATCCATGGTCTGTGACATGATATGGTAGACATTTTGAGGACTTCTCTTCAGAGGGGAAGAGAAACCCTCACAATCAACTATTCTAGTCTTACCATATAAAATTGAATCCATAAATTAGGAATGGACACCACTTCCATGTTCCATATTGTTGTTAATTACACTCACCCAAACATTATTAGAGATATTTTACCACTACTCAAATAATTGGGTGGAAGTAAAAATTTTCTGAACTGCCGATGAATATCGACATATTGATGAGAATCATTAAAACTACCATCCTTTAGGCTTGGAAGATTAGTAGTCTGCAATTGCGTGAATCATTTCCCCCAAATGAGGAGATGCCAAACCATTATCTAGAATTTCATGATGGATCACATAATCCGAAAGATTTCCCTTTCATATCCATTCTAGAAGGGATGTTTGTTTCAAATTCTCTATGGTGAGAACCCTTAATCGGGGAAGAAAAGACAAATGTTTTCACATGATCAACTTATTCCATTTCATATTGTATCCCATCAACACCAATGATTGTAATAAATGGATCAACCTACACATTCCCATAAAATAAATGATGATTAAGAGCCCCATGAACAATCATTCTTTGATAGGATCCCTATTCAGAACAATCTTTCATTCTTGTATTTGGATTGTCCTTTCCAATACTACACTCAATACCATGCCTCACCACTATGGAAGGTGCACTCTATTTCAAATCCTCACCCACAACCTCATATATATTTTTTACCAGTTTCTTTATAATCCCTATAACCATAATACATATTAGATTTAGTCTCGTAAAAATCAAGTCCCTAGTCTATTATAGGAATTGATCTCTATCATGTCAATGCATCATTATCAATGCTCATGAAAACTGAACAATATAATGATTTCATACATGAAACCTTATCATTTCCAATTTAATTACAAGAATAGTAGAATGTTGGAATATTTTAATTTCTAACAAAAACATTCAGATAATCAGTTTGGGGGGAAATGACCTACTTCTTAATTAATAATAAACTCAATTCAAACTCAACAAAAAATCTAGATAAGTAACCATAATTATCCTAATAAGTACTTTTATCCATTTTTATTGGCACCCTAATTGGAAGATAATTTTCAAAAATAATCTTTGGATTCCAGTAAATCTAATTCCATATGAAAATCTTAATCCAAACTAAGATATAGGGTTTTTTAACCTCAAATGGCTTAAAGTGAAGACACCACTCTTAAATTAGAATGGTTCACAGTTTTAGAAATTTCCAATAAAATCCATATCAATTCTTCATTAAATCTAAATTTGGAATGATAATGTGGTAGAAAATACTTCATATTATAATACACATACAATTAGAGGACCCCAAACCAAAGCCAATATATATACCATATATTTTAGTTTCCTTGTCGTTTTCCCCGTTAGAAGAACAACATGCCAAATAATCAATATTTGACATAAGGAATGTCTCTAAAAGAAAACAGATTACCTCACAATTAAATGAATAGTTTCTTTTTTTATATATCTATCCAACATCGACATCTTCGAAAGAGGAGAAGGTTATTCAAGATGTTAGGGACCTAAAATCCTCCTCATTCATCGAGTTCATATCCCTGTTAGAAGATACAACATGGATAGTTATTGGTAGGACTGTATTCTTCAAAGAAGATGGCTTCCTCGCATAAGCATCTGAATAATTCCCTATAAACATGGATCCAACTAAATCATTCATAGGTTAACAAGAAGGTGAGGCCATACCACCCAAAATCAAATCAATCCTTAAGAAATGTGGTAAATCAATTAAGAATGTGAGACCTGGGTTCCAACATTATCAATGACCATAATATCCCTAGACCACACTCTAGAATACATCAATAACATCATAAATAAAACATTAGATTATGAATTATATAAATATTATTTTAAAATGTTATTTTCCTATAAATTTTCATACTCATTATATATTAAAATTTTGCATAAATGTTAAAATAATAAAATTATAGAAATTAAATATTATGAAATGACATTTCTTTTTATATTTATTATTTCAATATTAGTTTATCGTATATTTTTTCAAATTTTTTAAAAATATATATTTGTAAGAGAATAATGAATAATGCTTTTTAAAAAAAGAACAAGGCTTTTTTTAAAATATTATAAAATTATTACTAATTCTAAATTAATGAATCCTTTTTATATGTAAAAATATTAATTTTATAAGTAAATTAATGATTTTAATTTTTTTGGGTTTAACCTACAAACCCATACTTGACATTTTCAAAATTATGTAATATTTTTCAAAACAAATTGTTTCAATACATTTTACTATTAGTACATCAATGTTAATCTCTATCATGCATGTATGTTGTATAGAATAAAATGACATTCATCTTTTGATTCTTTATCAGACTACAATCAAATGATAAATTTTGTGTATATTTTTAGATTAAGTGATTTTTAGTTGAATATTGAAAAAAATAGGTTTTTTCTTAAATGATGTATTTTTTATTTTATAAGTATATATGAAGGACAAAAAATGTTAAATATCATTTTCTTTTACAATTATTTATTTATTTAATAGTCTTATTCATTTTCATGATAAAATTATAAATTTATAAATTTTTTTTTGACCTTATAAGAGAATTTATATTTTAATACTAAAAGATAATTATTATTATATTTGGAAATTTTTGATTGATTGATTTAAAAGAAACATTAAATTTATAATTTTTTTAAAAAACCCAAATTATATATAGAAAATCATTAATATTTTTATTCAAATACCATAATTAATATTTATTCATAAATTAAAAATTTTCTATGAAAAATATTTCACATTGGATTAATGTTATAACTTATATTAATTTCTATAAATAAGGGTGATTTTACGTTTAAAAATTATTTGGATTGCAAAATAATTTTTATTTTAATGTTTTCCATTAAAATGATTTCCTAATGGTGAGGTAGGGTAACCATAGTAATGGAAAATTTAGGTAAATGATTTTTTATCATCATATGAAAGATAAAAACATCTGAAAAATCATTCGATACTAGTTGGTGGAGGGATTATCATTACTTTCTCATTTTTATATCCATTATGTTAATTTTTGGATCTTATTCCCTTGAATAACTTTGTGATATTGTGTAGAAATAACATAGGTTTTATAAATGTTCCATTTTCTTCACCTATATAAAGATACCATCACATCCTCATTTATCCACCCATTAACAAAAATTTGGATAAATAAAAATATAACTTAGTCTTTACACAATACAATTTTTTAGGCTTTTATATTTTGGTATATTTGAAATACCATGATAAGGATCTTTATGGAGGTACCCAACTAAGAGCTTCCATGTATGTAATGAATGAGTCATATCACTTTGAAGGGGCGGTAGACCGCACTTCCGTGGATTAAATTATCATATTTATACAACATGAAACACATAAAGGTATGTTATAAATTATAATTATAGAAAAATATAGATAAAATACATTTCATATATATCATATATAATTTTAGTTTCATCATATTGGCCTCCATTAGAGGCAGTAGGAGATAATTGAACAATCATTGTCAGTGAGGCAGTAGTTCTCCTAACACAGAAATAGTATGTTCATATCCATTAGATAGAGGTTTGTGTAAGTTTACATTGAATCCTCATCAGAAAAACATTTGAGTATATTTAGGATACTTTTACTTTTATGAAATCAATGAAAATAAATATAATATAGAGTGAAAAATAATATTAATAGAATGAAATTTTAGAGAAGTCGCAACCTCTTAAAATTTGTAACACCCTTTGATTTGAGCCAAAAGGCTCTCTCGAATTTTATTCTTCCCAAGTTAAGGATTATTATAGAAAGAGAGTGATTTTGGGAGATCGTTTGGGCAGATTTTGTAGCAACCTTGTTCTTGATAGGAGTGTTTAAATGGGTTGGGTGAAGCCCATTTATAAGAAAGACGAGGGGCACGTTAAGAAATTCTAGGAATTATAATTTATTATAAATTAAATTTAGATAAAAAATGACTCCAAAATAATTTACATTGAAGATAAGATTAATATATGTCGATTTAAAATCATCCATTAAAATTTGGACTGGGTTAGGATATTTTTTAATATCTATCATTTTTATATAACCCTTTTTTACTCTTACCATTTTATCAAGCATTTAAAATATTGAGATTCAAAATAGTTACAAAAAGATAAAAAATATCCAATTAAAGTGTCATTAATAAATTTTTAGACCTATTATAATCATTTTTAAAAATCACATTTTATTTCGAATTTTATAATATTTAATTAAATATTTTATATTTTAAAATATGAATTCTGTAAATTTTTACACTATTCGAATCATGAATTTTTAAAAATGCAAAAAAACTATGTTACTTCGATATAACATCATTAATACAAAGATAAAATGTAAATATCATAAAAAATTTGTTTATAACATCAAAATAAACAATTTACATTTATTTCGACAATTATAATATCATTTATTTCAATCATCCATTAATAAGGTAATCACTACCACATCATTCTGTCATAAATATATTTATTTATATGATGTCTAAAATTACAAATAAAATAAAATGATATATAAAATATTAATATATTTATATTTATTATTTATAGTTCAATATATCACTTATATAACACCATATATAAATTGGTTTAGTAAAAGATACATGTTTAGGTTAAATTTTACCTATTTTAAATTAAAAGTAATTAAATGTAATATTCAAAAAAAAGTGCCTCCATGGGGTCCTAAAATCGACCCAAAGATGACCATGGTTGTAAATAACTCATAAAATTTGGTGAGTACATTTTTAGGTTAGTTTAATGTTTTTATAATATTATGTTTTACCCTTATTTTCCAGATTTACAGTTTAACCATGTTAAATAAAAAAATTACTGATGTTATTATTCATAATATCTAAAAATAAAAGTTACATTTTAAAAAGGTTATACAACTTGATTCAAAAATTTTAATCCAATTTTCCAAATTCAACACACATAACTTTTAGTGATTAATTTTAAACTAATTCTGGTTGTCAAAACTAAAAAATCATGTTTTTATGATGTAAAAGATACGAAAAGATTGACACGTGTTTATATCTAATTTCCATGTAAAATTACTTACAATGAACAAAATTGGATTAAAGGGTTAATTATAATAAATTTACACTTTCAAACCAATTAAAATTAAAGTCTGACTATATAAATAAATTATATGGAAAGGCAGTTTTGAATTAAAATGCGATATTTTCTATATTCATTAAAATGTGATCTTCGTCATTGAAATTCCAAAATTTTATACAGTGTTAATTTTGATGAAATTATTCTAAAGAAGAATTTTATTTTGTCAAATTTAACATATAAAAGTGAAAAAATATATATTTAATAAAGGTTTCCCATCAAAAGGCGGTAAAATGACCTTTTATAGAAATTTAGAGTATTTCTTGCATAAAATCGGATTCATTCTTTTTTAAGCACCTAAAATTTGTTGGATAAATATAAATACATTTAAAAAACATGTCTAATCATATTTTAGTAAGTTCTATTCAATCCCACCAATACAATAGCTTTGTGTTAACTTCCATTTAAAATAATATTACTATATTATTATTTTTCATTATATCTCAATGTTCTGTGCAAGATAAGATTTTGGAGAAAACCCTTGTCACATGTCATGTACGCTAGCAGAAAAAGAGTTTAATTTAATGTAAAATTAATATTGTATTCATAAGTATTAATAGAAATTAAAAAGTATTATTCTATAAATACATTGGTCATTATACCCCAACTCATGTCAACAATCGCAAAATAAAATGCTCCCTAAAACTGATAAAACATGTCATCATATGAGGCAATTGATACATTTTTTTAATAGTGATGTTATTCATGGCTATATAATCAATTCAATGTTTCATGAAACTATCTTTATTTTTAATGAACTAAATAGGAATACCCCATGGTGAAGTGTTATAACGAATAAAGCCTTTATAAAAAAATTATTCATCTGATTTTCAAATTAAATATGTTTGATTAGATCCATTAAATAATGGGGTTTTGACATTGGCTTTGCATCAGTAACTAGTTACATTTTGAAATCAACATCACGATCTGATATAATACTGGGTATCTTCTTACAAAAAACATCATGATATTCATTTTCAACTGGCACATCATTAATATGAATAGTTCCCTTGTTTTCAAAAATATGATCAAGATGACATTCATTTACATCTTTAAATAGTTGTTCATCCTCTGGATATGGTATCAATTTTATGAAATCATTCTTGTATAGAAACTGAAAATATTTAATAAAAACAACTTATTTATCTCTACGATCAATCATAGGATGATAAATCAAAAGCTAATCCATACCCAGAATGACATGAAACACTAATAAGGGAAAAATAAAAATGTATGGAGGTAAAGTCTACAAACCATAACAGAAATATTATTATAATTCAACTTTGTTATAATATTTCCCTTTTTGTTTTAACAATAAGTTATGTACTCATTTATTGAGGTGACATTTCATGTTTTCAAGATAATTTCCCATAAATAAAAGAATCTATAGACCCCCTATCAAAAAAAACTTTAGAAAAAATTGAGTAAAACAACTACGTAGCAGATATAACATCATTGGATGGACCGATTCCTATTGATGTAGTCTCAAAGGATACCATGAAACCTTTATTCTTATAGTCTGGATTCATTTATCATTCAAATCTGCCTTTTTGAAGGCAATTGCATAATGACCCATCTCACCACATATAAATCATTTTACATCGTTCTAATCAAGATTAATCTTAAGATCATTTTAATTAAAATCTCAGCCATATATCCAAACTTACAACCGCAAGAACACTTCTCTATTTCGGTAAGGCTTTCCCTGGGGTAAGTTTTGTTAAGCATTTTAGAAATTGGAATCTATACATTCTTACAATCATATTTCATTGATTCATTCTTACAATTTCATTCCATTTGGACCCCTACTTATCCTTATTTTTATAGTGCATTTGATCATTAAAAAAATCCATTTATACCCTCTCATCATATTCGAAAAGTATCTTATAAATATTGAACTCATGGGAAGTCAATTCTGTTCTATATCTTGGCTTTAGTCCAGAGTAAAAAAGGGTTGTTTTTCTATCAATATCTAGAATAATATTTTGACAAAACCTTCCCAGTCGAGTGAACTTCACTTCATACACAGGTGCTGAATCATCCTACATCCACTTCAATTAAATTAATTGATTCTCTATAATAATTCTAACTACATATGGAAAATATTTTTCAAGGAATGACTTTTAATTGCATCCCACAATAAGGCTTCAATATCCTCTCCATCCCTAATATTGTTGACCATTGACCACCACTGATAATATTCTCCTTCAAAATGATAAATGGAAAGACATTCCATTTGATTATCTAAACATCCCATAACCTATAAAATATTTTCAAGGGATTTAATCAATTATTCATCTGCTATTGTGTCAGAAGATCCACTAAATGTATGAGGGTTTTACTTATAAATTGTTCCACTATCATCATGTTCTTTTGCGGTATCTATGGTAGTTATTATATATGGATGCCACTGCCATTTATTGCAGGTTTCAGTTAATCCATTTCTAATAAAAATCTATCAGTTCCACTCATTACCATTATACAGTATAAATTATAAAGCATATCATTATGTCGGTGCCTTTCCACTTTAGCCTCACTGTTTCTTCTACGGAAAACCACTATAAACAAACATATCATAGTCTAAGAAACATTGTAATCATTAAATTTCATAACATTTAAAACTAAAATAAAGAATAAAAATCATTTACGGTATTCTTTTAACAATTCATATCCCATACAGTTATCTAAATCATCCTATGATACTGACTTTAAGGACCCTCCCTAATTAAATTAAATAATATTGAATATTATTCAAGAACTATATTCCATTCACATTGAGAATAATTTCATGATTATAGTTTTAATTAATTAGTATATAATAAATACATAACATTTGAAATTTGTACAGATCAGTTACCATGATAACCATATCCATTTCATCCAAAATATAATACTTCTCAAATAAAACATTTTTTCTATGAAAAATGTTTATAATAGTTTACGTGGTTTCATTCATCATATTACACATCCTTAGAACCTATAAAAACAATGAGAAACATGGGATGAGAACAAAAAGATCAGTAAGGGATATAAAAATATGGATTTAAAACATTAGATCATGAATACTTATAAACATATGAAATCATTTTCAAAAAGACAAACTTGTCACACATATATACATATGTTTTGAAAATTGATATTTCCATGAGATTTACACAAAAAATAAAGAAAATAAATATACCCAAAAAGGTATCTAGGGGAATTACATACATAAAATTGCAACCATCCCATCTACAATATAATTTGTAACCCTCAGAGCTACCTTACAATGTAACCCTCATAGCTACCTTACTGTGTATCCCTAGCAGTTACACATTAAGTAACCATATGTCCGACCTCCAACATACACATACCCAATTAATTGGATAGATATATAGGTACGACACATCAACATGAAAAATCCCCACGAACCCGAACATAATCATAAAACATTAATAATAACATTAAATAATTCCTTTTGAATTTTGTAACAAATAATTTTAAAAAGATTTTAAGATAAAACTCTCTTAAAAATATCATATAATTGTAGTGAGACTTAATAGAGTGTATTAAATATTTATATATAATAAAAATAAACATAATTCAACATAATATAAACAAAATTTAACAAACATAACGTTTTAAAACCACATGAATAATGAATTAGAAGGTTAACCAAAAAGATGAATTAAGTCATGTCCTGTCCTAGTGGGGCCCATCCTGCGACTCCCCAAACCCGCATCCAATAGGCTGGGGTCTGGTTACTAGAACAGATTAGGGATATCAATAACAAGTGAGGTGTTTCCTATGTACATGTACACTTGAACACATCTCTATTCCCACAAATTCTGAATGAAAAAACCACTAAGGAACAAATGAATGAATAAAACTAAAACTAACAACTGAGTAAAACAAAAAGTATTGTGAGAAAAGTAAACCTGGCCAAAATACAAGCCCCCCAAAAAAAAGAGTCTGAAAACTAAAATTTCCAACCAGTAAGCACAAATACATTCTGGGAATTTTTCTCATATTTGTAGGAAGACTTTGTGCTATAAAGAAAATCTGAATGATCGATCCTGTCCTGGTCCACCCTGGACTCCATAAGAAAGGTGCTTGTCTTACCAAGACAAGACTTGTGTGGGAAAATCTCGTTCAAGGGTAAGTATAACCATACTTAGTAGAGGATCCCAAAACACACAAAGTAATACAAAAATTAATGGTACAATCATCTCTACACAGTATATGGAAACTAAACCTATAGAAAGAGAAACACATCCAGACATACTCGAAACCCAGACCCGTAGTCCCGAACAACTGCATACCCATGCTAGGGGTTCCATTAGAAGATTACACAAATAAATCATCCAATATAAATGACTCCATGAGTTTAATGGCTTTAATGACATCTATCTGAGATGTATAATTCATCGGAAAAATTCATGAGAGGGATAGATTAACTGATATATCAAAAAGAGAATAGATACAATAATTCTAGGAGAACACAGTCGTGACTGGGAAAATATCATGATACACATATGAGGATCACTGTCTGAGACTTGGAGGATACCACGACTCATCTATATTCAACTGATAAGTAGAGTATCGATATCTTGTAGGATTGGTATCATCGATTCCTGACTCTACCTAGGGACATGAATGGTTATAGGATCTCACTCATGGCCTCTCATAGGAATACATGACTCTATCATCGAAATTTATACTGAAGGGATCATAATATAGTGTGTGGAAATGATACCGGACCTTCAGGTGAACGTGAAATGGGGGAACTAAACCAAACTAACCCTTCTCGAGTAATGGTGGAAAAGAGAACCTTGCCTTGAAGAAGATAGTGCAAGGCGTGTAAGAGTGGTTACACACCATGTAACATGACCCTGGGTACTGCCCATGTATAACAGCATGAGTATAGAGAACATGGCTGGTATAAATGCTTATACACTATGTGTTGTAAGGATGACACACTCTTTCAAGGTATCTGGGTTCTACTCTGTGTACACGGGTCATGTGATCATACCCTACCTCAACCAGTGTTTTCTAACTGGTGTAACTGATACATGGGGCGACCCGCACAACTAGCCTTTTCTGGAGGTATGGTAGAGTACATGTTGTGTACTCCACCCCATGACCATGTATCATCCAAGATACATGTTGAGTCCCATGTAAGGACTGACATACCTTATGATAGTGGACAAATGTCGTATCTACGCTTCCTGTCTCCTGGAACACTAGTCGCCACTAGGTGGGGATCATGCATTATGTCTTCCTAGAAGCATGTTGTGTCTTTTACCATGTGATGTGCTCAAGACCTGGTAGTTGTCATGATGACCCCACATGGAAATTTCTTCGAGATATAAGATAAGTTTATTGTGATTTTTTAGAATTGTCTTTCTTCATTGTCGAGCTTCGGGCGATCCTCGGTTATTTGATCTGGGTGTCTGATCAAATAAAAAAATCAGGGATAATAGTCTCCTCGATACTGCAAGGCCATTTCCTTTAGTTTCATCCCTCCAATCTCCCCAAAAAACAATTCTCGATCCACCAATTAAAATAACGCTCGATGGTAGATATCTATCGAACCATGTTGATTCATCCTCCTCCTTCATTGTCTCCCATCTAGTAGGTCATCACGATGATCAATATCCAATTTGGGGTCATTACGATGCGAAACAGATGTGCAATGATCAGTTGTCTATAACCCCGTGAAGAACGCGAAGAACTTGGGGGTCAGAAGGGGGTTAGAAATCAATTAAACCAAATTGAGGAATGAAACACCATCATAATTCTTTATGGAGTTGATATGATCCCATTATAAGGATTAAATAGGGTGAATCAACAACAAATCATAAATTTTCATAAGTTAATTCTCAGATCAACACCCCCGATGAAATGGAAATAATAATCCTCCTGCAAGAACACATGATCCGCAGATCAAACCATTCATGGGCTAATCGACATCCATCCTTCAATTGTAGAATGTGGATAAATAAATTGAAATAACAAAAACCCCACCTCGATCGTCGATGAAGAGGGATATCAGTCAATGGTCGGGATTCGATCTCATTGTGCATGATCAACGTGTTGTCGTTCGTCAATGTTCATCAAGAACTCTCTAAGGTTTCTCCCCTCCTAGGAACTAGATTAATTTAGGGTGTTTTATATGATTATGATCCTAACCCTAGGATCCTTATTATTTAATGGAAACAAATCATTTCTACATTATGGAAAAATTTAAAATAAAATAATTTATTATTTAATTTTATTTCCTTTAAAACGTCTAACAGCTATCTCATGTACTTGACCCTTGTTGGTCGATGTTAGGCCCTGCCTATGGTAAATTCATAACATAGAGCACTACGATGCCCTTGGATTTCTGATGTGGGAACCCAGTTAATATTTATACAATTTTTTAGTTAAATCATACATGAACGCTCTATAAAATTTTAAGTTATATCATACATTTATTTTCGGCACTCCGGTTCGTAGAATTGCAAATCGTCGAAAATCGTTGTTTTGTAATAATTAAAAATAATATTTAAAAGTAATACATGAAAAATCAGATACATTACATTCTCCCCACCATATGTATTAATTTTCCTTAAAATCAAGAACAAAAGTCTACTCTAACATATGTGGGTACTGCCCATGAATTTGAGTCTCCTAATCCAACATACTCTCCTAACAATTCTCATGCCTCCAACAGACACACACTATGGGAATCCCTCACCGACCAAGGATCCTCTTCTGTTGATCCTATATCTACATTGGTTATTCTATGAAGGGGACTCCATTCTCCATGTCTAGCTCACCCCATTCAATGATGTGTAATGGTTCAAGTACATACCTCCTCTACTGTGACACATGGAAGACATCATGCATCGGTGCAATTTCAGAGGTAGATAAATGATGTATTCGACCATTCCATCATTGGGAAGAATCTAAAAAGGGCTGATGATCATCAGAGAAAAATTTCTACCCCTGTTAAATCTCGGAAACCTTTAACAAGGTAGGACCTCATGGAAGACATGGTCTCCCTCATCTAACTCTAACGGTCTATGATTCCTATTATCATTAGACTTTTGTTGGCTCTGTTTTGTATTCATACGCTTCAGGATGATCTTCTCCTTCTCGGTGGTAGCTCACACCTTCTCTGGACCCAGGAGTATTGACTCTCTAAGGTCATTCCAGCAAAGCGATGACCAGAAGGGTCACACGAATAAGGCCTCAAATGGTGTCATGATAATGGTGTAGTGGTAGCTATTATAGTATTAAATCCTCACTAATGGTAGGTGTTCCTCCCAACTATGACCAATGTCCATGTTACAGGCCAACAAAATATCCTCCAGAATGAGAATGGTTCTCTCCATATGACCATCTTTCTGGGGATAGAACGTTGTGCTCAAGTGTAGGTAAGTTCCAAAATCCTCATGTAATCCCTTCCACAATAGTAATGTAAAATGAGAATCATGATCTGTGACTATAATTGAAGGATCTCCATGAAGCTGAACTATCTCTTTCACATAGAGGTGTCACACGCTCTCTATGAAACTCTGCATCATGATAGTTATGATGTTTTCTATCATGGTTAGCCAGTCAATGATCACCTAGATGGTATCGTGTACCTTGGATGTCTGTTGTAAGCCCATCACAAAGTACATCAATATTACATCCCACCACCGCTCTATAAATTCTAGTTGGTGAGTTAATCCTTCTGAGACCTAGTGATACGCCTTTACCTGCTAGCATGTAAGACATTGAGAAATGATCTCTACTATTAACTTATTCATTATTGTCCACAAGAACTGATGTTTAATGTCATGGATCATTTTCTACAATCCAGGATGTACCACCAAGGGAGACATATGAAACTCCCTCATAAACTCCTCTTGCAATGCACTGACATGACTTTGTATCCCCTAAAAATGTATACATGCTCCCCACCATGCAAATATCCATCAAGGGCATGTACTATGGACAACTGAGCACATACAGTCTTGTAGTCAGGACCTCTTAGTTGTGCCTCCCTGACTCACTATAAGTGTGGAGGGGTAACAACCACCGACTGGATCCGCAACTCTCTTATCCTTGAAGGGGCCATCCGGTAAAGAGACATCGATATCGTCAGAGCACCAGGCTGCATGTCTATCCCAAAATCGATATCTCGCTGTGGGGGTAGAGTCGTCGCCTCCTCAGGAAAGACATCCATAAACTCACCGACGATCTCTGGAACCTCCATCATTTCAGCATCTACTGACTCCACTGACAACTCAGCTAACAAGGAGAAGAGGGGTTCCTCTCTCCTCCTACCCTTCTGACTGCTCCGCTCACCGGTGAAGGTAACAAGCCGGCCTCCCAAGTCTAAGAACACAACCCTTTCATGGAAGCAGTCGATGAAGGCAGACATAGAGAACAGCCAGTAGATGCTTAGGATGACATCGTATAGTTGTATCTGTAACAATAGTAGATCACTGACCAACTGATGTGGCCCTATCATTAGTCTACATCCCCGATAAACATGTAATAAGTTGGTCTGACCTCCCACTGGTGTGATCAGCACCAGGGGCACTGGAAGTCTCTCGACATCTAGAACCAAAGCATGAGCTATAATTGGTACAACGAAGGAGTTCGAAGCTCCGGTATCGAACAAGTTATAAGCAAGGGTGATAAACAGACTGATAGAACCTCGAACAACCTCCGGCCCTGCTTGAACTGCTGCCTCCACAGCGTGAAACTATCCAAACCTAGATCCTCTTCCCCACGTCTTTCGTCCACCTCCCCGAACAGGCCCCAGTCGAGGTCCCTAAGGAGCACCCTGAGGTCGTCCTCCTCCTGCTACGTCTTCCCTCGGAGGAGCGGGAACTCGCTGTCCCTGCTGTTGCTACTAGAAAGGCCTGGTTGGAAGCTGTTGTTGGGGTGGGTGCTGGGGCTGTCCGCCACCGCCATACGATACTCGGCCCTGGTACTGACTCTGTAGATGTCCATGGCTCCCACAAACGAAGCACCGTGGTCTTGGGCCCGATGGAAAAGGGCGAGGACCAGGGGACCGGAACTGAAACTGTTGCGGCCTACTCCCTGCTGGTCGGAACATGGAGGGTCCTGACGAAGGAGGGATGGAGATGATGTACTTACCCTCCGATGTTCCTAGCTAGATCCCCTCTCATGACACACCTAATCGAGCATGAATCCTCTCTACCACTTCGGCCATCTTCTGGGCCTCCATGTACATCGGCAGGGTGAACGAGGTAATAGTATACTGGAGGGAGGGTCGGAGCGCCTCCTCTAAACATCTTGCCCAATACTCCTTGTCTAGAAAGTGGTCTGGAGAAAAATTTTGGAGGTCCTTGAACTTGATTCCCATCTCCCTTACTGACATACTACCTTACTGGAGGGAGAGTAGCTCCTGCCTCTTTTCTGCCATCATCGTCGAAGAAAGGAATTCTGCCCGGAACTCCCTCTCAAAATCATCCCATGCCACCTCAGCATCTCTCCACTCCCCCAGGTAAAGCGTCCACAACTGACGCGCCACTCCTCGCATCTAGCTAATGTCCATAGGAACCCATTACTCGGTCAGGGCCTGAATCAGGCTGAAAGCTATCACCAGCTCCTCTAGCCGCCCTTCTGTCTTCATGTAAGAGGTGATTCCCTCATACTTCTCGAGGTTCTATCGCTGGAAGGCTTGAAGAGTCCTCTACCACTGGTCGTCCTCCCCCACTCGATCTGATCTCTGCCGATCGACCAAGGTAGTCCTTGGGGCCTTGATCTCCCACACCAAACGTGTTCGCCTCCCAGGTGCCGTAGCTGCAAGGTAAACAAGGAATGCCTATGCCCAAGTAGAGCAGAATATTGTTCTTAAAACATGGTAAACTTTTTATTTATTCTTAATTCCCAAGACACCCCATAAACATGAGAACACAAGTCATTATTATGCATGTACCTTTCATAGGGCCTCTACCCTGCAATCAGTGGGGCCTCACTTGTCCATTCAGGTGGTCCAGAGTCCTTGAATTGGATCATGGCGTGCCCTAAAATCCCATGTCCTGGCTGGTCTTCCCTGGCCTAATTCACAAACCAAGGTCACCCAACACTATCACCCTACCATACCATGTAGTCCTCACTGTGCCTAACTCCAGACTCTTTCCTATCTCTCAAACCTCCCTCTGATACCATTTTGTCACGACCCGCCTTCTCCAAAAGGAGGGAAGGGTTAGCAGATTTCCATCCCCTTCCTTCTTCAATCTGAAGGAGAGATAATGACCCCTAAATCCCGCCTTCAATAGGTCCCGGAGTGGCGACCAATGCCAAGGGTATATAATCACTCACTAAATGGAAGGCATTACCCTTTTTCATTTTATAGGATCGGGAGATAAGATAGTAAATCCCACAACACCAAAATTTATAGTGCAAGAAAAGCCAAAACAACCATCCCCATTTGCATGTTCCAAAACTAAATACCACAAATTGCAAAATGACTAAAATGGTAAAGTACCAAAGTAAGAAAACAACAATTGCAACTATCCCAAAGGTCTGAGCATGTATGGTCCAGCACGATCCCTGAAGTCCTCCTAGAAACCTGAAAACTGTTTTATATACGTAGGGTGAGCATACAATTATACTCAGTAGGGAAAAACCTAAAGCTCTCATGCACAAGTGGGGGAACATAGTAGAGTCCCATGAGAAAAAGTGTAAACAAAACACCTATCAAGGTAAAATAATAACCCAAGACTCACCAAGGAACACTCTCCAAAAAACGCATGTCAAGTAAAGTATAGTAATAGCACATCGATGTCTGGGTACCTCGCGCCACTTTCCCACCGGTTATTGATGACATCATACGCATCGGACCAATATCGTCATTCTCACTACAGTCCCACTGCCAATCCCCGCCCGCACACACCTCAGCCATAACCTCACCGTAGTCCCACTGCCAAACCTCGCCCGAACACACCTGGGACACATCCTCACTGTAGTCCCACTGCCA
This sequence comes from Viscum album, assembly GCA_963277665.1. Classification (NCBI taxonomy): domain Eukaryota; kingdom Viridiplantae; phylum Streptophyta; class Magnoliopsida; order Santalales; family Viscaceae; genus Viscum; species Viscum album. Next base: position 1,759,416,214 of record OY728152.1, read on the forward strand.
AACCCCTCCTGCACACACATGGGACACAACCTCACCGCAGTCCCACTACCAAACCCTTCCCGCACACACCTGGGCCACAACTGTAACATGTTACCATGCCTGCAGACACCTAGGACAGAACAACCGCTACCACACCCGAAGACACCTCGACCTCATCCCGAAGATATTTGGGAAACCACCTGCCTGCACACACCTGGGCTAACCACCACACAACCCGGCCCGAAGATTATTTGGCTAATAATGGACTTCAGGCCATCACAGCCTGCCTGAAGATATTTGGGCTATCCGGGAAGGGCTGTAGAAAGGAGAAAATAACCAGCCACTAATAGAAGTGTTGGGGAAAACACCATCCCCCATGAAATGGGGGTTTTCGGCACTAAGTGCTCTACTTGGGTGGGGTGAAAATAAGAAACACAAAACTACAAATATAAGTATAGGTAACAAGCACTCAATCAAATTTAGGTTTTTCTTCAGCCCGCCTAAATAACACAATCAGTACAACGTCCAAGTCAGAACTCAAACCAAACCAAAACGCATTTGTCTCATCCAGGTTTACATGTTCATTAATAATGTTTAACATAATTTTCTGCAATTACTAGGCAACTAACACCATAGGTACAAACCAAGGGAAAAAGATTCATCCAAGCATCAAGAATCAACTACAACATCCACACCCAGTTCTCTTGTAAAGTCTCAACAACAAAGGTATAAGTGAGATCACTAGAATTAATGGAACCAAAGAAAACCCTAAGACACTACCCCAGGTCCCCCCAATTAGTTTCTCAACAACAGATGATCCCACCCCAATTCGTGATATAAACAATGTAACCACCCGTCCATAAATTCGCAACCACTGGACACACACCAACAGGGGGATCCCATCCCCAGCAACATCACCCAGAAAAAGTCATGTGAAAGGAAAAACAACTAAAACACCACCACCAACACAAAGTAGGCCCATGTCAGTATTTTCAGATTTATGCGATTTAACACACACCATGATTTCAATTTCTGTGTGCTTTAACCGGGGTAATCACAGAAAGGATTGATCCCAGTACCTCAATTTATTTAGTTGGATATATGTGATTTACCAAATCTTATACAGCACAGGTTCGCAACTACAAAACCATCCATTTAAAACATCACTTGGGGTTAATTAGTGCACAGAGAAAGACCACCAATGGCCATGATTTTCAGTAGGCTTAATCCCACTCAACTCAAAAATCATTAATCATAGAAGATCATAAAACAATTCAGGATCATCGATCCCACCCCTCCCCTTCGTTATTTAAAATCCATTTATTATCTTCATTACAGTTTGGTTCATCCAATTATACAAAATCAAAAGCATGCCCACCCCACATGATACACAAAAGATAGAGATGAAGAAGAAATTCCCTATTTGTTGAACAACGATTGATGCTAAGCCTGGGCATGAAACTCCACGAATAGTGATGTAGCTCGTCTGAAAAAAGGGTACTCCTAGCACATGGTGATCAAGAAAAGCAGAAACCCATGGAGAACCTTTAGTTTATAAGGGACGGGGACAGTTGAGATAAGAACGTGAAACCGTGTAAGGAGCGGGGTCGTGGGTTGACTACGTGGTTGAGACACACCACACATCATTAAAGGGTTGGGTGGTTTAAACCGACGCACACACTATGTTAATTCATTAAATATTTAATTCAATGTAGATTATGGGTGTTACTGGGATTTAATACAAGCTTAAAGGGGCAAAATAGGGTTTAAAACCCAGTTTGAGCAAAAGGAAGGCATCACTGGAAAAACCCCGACAAGGCTGGGTGACACCAATCTGTCTCACCGATCATTTTCACCGATCATTCTCACCGATCGGTCACGCTGAACGATCTCGCCAATCGGTCGCGCTGATCGGTCTCGCTGATCGGTCGTGCCGCTCGATCTCACCGATCGGCCTCATACCGAGATGTTATCCCATTAGGATCCAGATTTTGGGCAAAGGAAAGCAACCTGATAGTCTGGGTCATCCCACATTTGATCTCACTGTGCATTATCCACACATCGTCTTTCATTGGAGATCATCATGAAATATCCAAGGGTGCTCCAATCTAAAGCTCCATAGGATTTAAGAGATTTTTCTAGGGTTATGAGCATAACACTATGCTCCTACTAATTTAAATAAAAATAATTTTTTCTCCGTTATGGATGAATTTATAATAAAATAAATTATTAATTAATTTTATTTCCTTTAAAACATCCAAAATATATTTCCTATAGCTGACCCATACCGACTATGGTTAGGCCCCACATTTGGTGAATTTGATTCATTGAACACAACAGTGCCCATGAATTTATGATTTGGGAACATGTTTAAATTTTATTATGAATTTTTATGAAAACTACTCATGAATGTTGTTTTAAATTTTTTTTTATTTCAAACATTTATTCTGGTAACTCTAACCCTCAATATCACATGCCATCTGAAATCCCGGTCTTATAATAATTCCATACAATACTTAAAAATTATACACCTAAATTCCATGACATTACCAATTCAGGTCAAGGACTCTCTTACCTCCAGTTTTTCTTACATAAAATATGATTATACCTTTTTTATAGTGGTTAAAAGAGTAATATATTATATGATTTTTTATAACATAATTTCACCATTTAATTACTACTTTTTCCTTTTATTGTGTTATTTGTGTTCATTACATGATTTATATGGCCTGTTTGTATTTTATTTTCTTGTTGTATAAAAATAAATTCCATAAGTGGAAATAAATGGTATTCATATGTTTCCATAATATTAAATGATTCCACAAATAATTTTGGTTATATGGTATGAAGAATAATCATTAGATAAATCGTTATTGATATCTGTTTGGATCATTTTGTTGGTTATTTGATAATAACAATCTTATTTCATTATATATCATTAATATTATATGAGTAACTTAATTATAGAACATAAGAGAGGTAATAAAAGAAAATTTTAAATATGAATAAACCTTTAATTTTTTTAACAATCATCATTGAAGGATGTTATGTATATTGAATACCATCGTCTACAATTTTGGTAAATCGGCACATCATGGACAGAGTTCGTTTTTTTAGAATAAGTGGGGGAGGAGAAGAAATAAATTGATTAATTCTTCCATTAAGATGATAAATTCTTAAATATATATGATTATGTATGTTTCATTCGTATTGGATAATGGGAGGATACGATAGTACAAGAAAAGAAAATAACTAAAAAGAAATCACATGAAAATAAGAGTATATTTAACTATTGATCTCTTCTCCAGGAGAAACTTCTTAAGGGCATTTGTTTGACCGTTTGGTGAGACCATATGGTATTGAATGTGGGTAAGATCCTTGGTATGATTATGTTATGGAACATAGGAAATGTTGAAGGATTGGGTGGTGTGAGAGGAAGAGGGGGTGAGGGTGGTATTTATAGTTGAGGAGATGATGGGTTTTACATTTTTTTAATCATTAGTTTAATATATTTTTTTATAAATACAATGAATAAACTTGATTCATGTGACCCTAAATAGTAATATATACATGTATGTTCTAACCGACGGCTATTTTCTTTTTCCATGACTCAAGAATGATGCAATAATTCATTTATTTAGAAAAAAATTATAAAATTATATTTCACTATTCACCAAAAAATATTATTTTTTCAGAAAAATCCCAAAAATTCTCCATAACAATTTTTCAATGTGTCAAAATAAAAAAGGAACTCCATTTTTTTAAATAATGTTCTAAATATGTTTAATTTAATTTTCAAATAAAATTATTATTAATTCGAAAAATAATAATTTAGAAATATAAATAATTTTATATCACCTTAAGAAACTAATCAAGATATCCTTATCATATAACCTTAAGTCAAAAAAATATTAATATGATTTACTACTCGTTAGTGTCATATTACTATTCATGTTTATCATGACCCGTCCCAGTGGGGCCCACACAGCGACTCCCCATGCCTTCCACCAATAAGCCAAGGGCTGCTGACAAGAACCGAGTAGGCATATTACTAACATGGGAGGAATTCCTTAAATTACCATACACACGCACACCTCTCCAAGCACACAAATGCTGAAATGTAAAAAAGGAACGCCAAGGAACAAAATGCATGCATACACCAAAACCCAACCACCAGAGTATAACTAAAGGTAACATGCTGAATGTAAACTAAGCCAAAATATATTCCCACCAAAACAAGAGTCTGAAATCCAAAAAGTCTAACCTGTAAACAAAAAGAGGTACTGAGACTAGTGCTCATAGCCGTAGGAACACCTCAGCCTATGAGGAACTCATAAAGCTTGATCATGTCCCGGTCTGCCCTGGACTCTATCAAAAGGCTGCTCTTCTGCACAAGACACGACATGTGCGGGAAAAGCCCATGCAGTAGTGATTATTACAATACTAAGTAGAGGAACCCGAAAAACCACAATGAAGTACACTAATAAAAGGCACAGTCAGCTCTATATAGTATATGTCTAAAAAACATATAGCATGTGAAACACAATCCAGATATACCTGAAACCTAGACCTGTGGTCTAGAGGCCAGTCACACAACCGCATACCCCCACAAGAGATCTAGTCTGAAGATTCCATGATGAACTCTTTCTGAGAGAACACACTCCATGAGTCTGGTTGCACAGATAAAATCAGTCCGAGAAGTACTGTTCATCGTGAAACTTCACAAGAGGTAATTGCACACATTACGGTACACACACTCTTGAGTGGGATGATCATGTTGGATAGATACACTCATTAATGGAGACACACTCTTGAGTGCGGAAGATCACGATACATAGATGAGGATCACCGCAAGGGCTTTGTTGGATACATAGATTCATCCAGATTCACTATCTAGGTAGAGTTCAACACCCGGTAGGGTTGGTCACATTGATGCATGAATCTACTTAGTGTCAGGAATGGATATAGGATCTCTCTCTAGGGCTCTCAGAGGGATGACTGACCCTATCACAGAAATGCGTACTAAAGGGATCATACTCCTATAAAAGGAAATGATGCCTGACCTTCAGGGGATTGAGAAGAAGGGGAACGAAACCAAACAAAACATGTCCAAGATATGGTGGACAAGATGACCAAGTCGTTTTCCAAAAATTACATGGCGTGTATGAACATCACACGACGTGTCTTCTAACCCTGGGTACTTCCCGTGTTCAATGGCCTGTGTTTTAATGTCAGTTGTGTTGAAAACATCAGTACACAGTGTGTGGTATGGATTACACGCCATGTCTGAGTCACAGGGGTCGGCTCCGTGTATGCTGACCACATGTAGGTACACAACCTCAACCCATATATGCCACCCCATGTATTAGGAAAACGGGGTGACCCGCACTACTAGCCTAACCTAGTCGTGTGGTGTAGTAAACGGCCGTGTACTATACCCCATGTCCAGGTATCCCCTGGATATATGCCAAATGCCTCGTATCTACCTATTCCATGTTGCGTAGAGAGTGCATGCCTTGTTTTGAAGCTGTGTAGTCCATCTCGTGTTTGTGTAATTTCCAAGGTATCTACTGGGATTTGGGGAAGGTTCAACACGCCTTGTGATACCAATATGATACCTGAAACCCTGGATTCCACTGAGCCAGTCCACACGGCGTGTTCTTCAGCTTACGCGTCGTGTATTATGGAAATTTCTAGAATCCAGAACATCCACCATCTCACCTTCTGTGCTACCCTTTTCAATGATCTGACCATCTGATCTTTAGGAAACACAAGAATATAAGTCACCCCCGATGTCATGAAGTCATTTCTGTTGTTTTTGGGACTCCGATCAGCCCCAAAAACACGTTTTGATTTACCCGCATGAAGAATGATCGAAGAATGATAATTCCTGAACCGTGTGGATTCATCTGCCATTGTCGTCATCATACCTTCGCTTGGTCTTCATGATTTCAGATCTCAAATTTGGGATCGTTTCATCGCAAAATGGACATGAAACGAACCATTGTTCTTCACCCCACGAAGAATGTGAAGAATGCACAAAATAAGAAAGGGGGAGGAAATCCATAAAAAGAAAACATGGAATGAATCTTTTTAATTGTTCATCATGATGTTGATATTCTGTGTTTAGTAGGATATAATGAAGATGAAATCAACATGAAAAATTCAACATGGATATAAATCCCCAAAATCAACCCAATAAACCCTCCCATAAGAACGCACAAATCCCCAGATCAACTTTTTTGTGGTTTAACTACATTCTTTGTTTAAATAAAATATTGGAAAAATAAAAATAAATAACAATCCCCTACCACAAAAAGGGATCGATCACTAACGAAGAGGTCATTGTCTTCATCATCGATATCCATCAAAATTTGTTTGTGCAACGATTCATAACTATGATTCATCGTCGTTCATCACTGAGTGTTTTTCCCAAGGCACCACAGATTCTCCAGAGCTTCCTCTCAAAAAGTTTTCAAAACCGTCATTCTATTATACCATTAATAAAGCAAATGTCATTCAACATTCTGTTACAATGCGTCGTTAATGAGTCAAATTGTCGTTTCTGAGTCCTTATGACATTACATTAATTATTAAAAATAATTCTCGTCATTGCACTACAACGAATGTTTAATATAAATAATAGAATATAATTTTCCATTTATTTTATTTTATATTAATGAAAACGTCTGAAAATTATCTTTTCCCTCAACCAACCCTGGTCGAGTTTATACTCATTCTTAGGCAAAGTTGTCATCCTGGACTAAATGGTGCCCTCATATTTTTAATCCAGGCATCCATTTGAAAACTGCCACAACCGTGCACATGTGCCGACTCACATAACATTGAAAAATGTTCAAACAAACATTCTGGTATCACGGGGCCTAGGAATGAGGTGTTTTCTGTACACTTAGTCTCGTAATAATTCCCCATAATATTTAAAAATACTAAACGGATAAACCGAGACATTAAATTTTCCCTACCTTGGGGCTTTGTGTCCCTGGAATGCCAAAACAAAGACTACTCAAAAATACGTGGGTACTAGCCACAAATTTGAGACTCCTTCTCCCACGTGCTCTCCTGAAGATTCCCATGCTGCCACTGAACGCACGGTAAGGGAATCGATTTCCCATGAAGGATCCTCTCATGTCGATCCTCGATCTCCACTGGGTACTCAGCAATGGTCACTCCATCCTCGATGTCCATATCACCTTAGTTAATGACATGTGAAGGGTCATACATGTACCTCCTCAGTTGCGACACCTGGAAGACATCATCTTCCCGATTCAACTGTGGCGGTAGAGCTAGGAGGTACAACACCTCCCTGACTCAGCCCAGTATATAAAAAGGTCTGATAAACCTAAAAGATAACTTGCCTCCCTGACCAAATATCCATAACCCTCGTCGAGGTGAGACTCAATGAAAGAGTTTGTCTCCCTCATCAAACTCCAGAGGTCTCCGTCGTCTGTCAACATAAGACTTTTTTCTACTCTGTGCAATCTTCATCTACTCCAGGATGATCTGCACCTTCTTGGTGGTGGGTCACACCAACTCTGGACCCATGAGTGATGACTCTCCGGGATTGGTCAAGCAATCTGGTGACCAGCAGTGTCTCCCATAGAAAGCCTCGAAAGGTGCCATAAAAATGGTGTAGTTGTAGCTAGTATTGTATGCAAACTACAATAGGGCTAGCTGGTCCTCCCAACTGCAACCAAAGTCCGGGATATAGACTCGTAACACATCCTTTAGAACCAGAATGGTACTCTCCATATGACCATCTATTTGGGGATGAAATTTTGTACTCAGGCGTAGTAGAGTCTAGAAAGCTTCCTACAATCCCTTCCACAACCGGGATGTGAAACTGGAATCTCGATCATAGTCAATCATCGATGGGAATCCATGAATCTGAACAATCTCTTACACGTAGAGGCATCAGAATCTATCTACAGAACACTTCTCCCTAATGGATAGAAAGTGGGACGCCTTGGTGAGTCAGCCAACGATCACCCAGATAGCATCATGCCCCTTGGACGCCTGTGGAAATCCTGTCACTATGTCCATTGATATCCCATCCCAATTCTACTCTAGGACCACCAAGGGTTGAGCTAATCATGCTAGAACCTGGATCTTGGCCTTCACCTACTGGCATGTAGGTCATCGAGAAACAAACTCTTCTACTGCCTTCTTTATGCATGACCACCAGAACTATCGTCGAAGATCCTGGTATATCATTTCCACTCCTAGATGTACTGCCATGGGTGATGTATGAAACTCCTTCAGAACCTCTTCCTGTAATTCCATTGGTACAACAGTGCATCCTCTAAAAAAATTATGTGATTTCCACCTTGTGAATATCCATCATGAGCATGTCCTGTGGATAACTGTGCACATAAAGTCTCACAGTTGACATCCCCAAGATGTGCCTCCCTAACTCGTTGTAAGAGTGAAGGGGCGACAACTATCGACTGTAGGTAAGATGCATCCTATCTGTTCATGAAGGTAAACTGTAACATGGACAACTACTATGTCGCCTCAATCAACAACTGTGAGCTTGACCATCTACTAAGAGAATCTTCCTCCTTGTTCCCTTTCCCAAGAGTATAGTTAATCTCAAAATCATATTCCTGGAGTAACTCTATCCAACGCCTCTGTATTTGGTTAAGATCCCTCTACGAGAAGAGGTACTTGAGGATCATATGGTCAGTATAGATGATGAACTACTCAAACCTATGGTAGTGTCGCTACATCATCAATGTGAAGAATACTGCCACCAACTCTAGATCAAGAGTCGCATAGTTCTACTCATGTGGCCTAAGCTGGCATGAACCATAAGCAATCAATGCATGTCTCTGCATCAGGACACGGCCGAACCCGGTCCCTGATGCATCGCAGGAACTACGTACTTGACACCCTCCTCTGGTAATCTCAAGATTGGGGCTCTCTTCAAACTCTGTCGTAACTTCTCAAAAGCTTGTTGGCACTTCTCCGTCCACACCATGGGTTCCCCTTCCAGATCAGGATGAAATCAGTGATGATATTCGAGATAAATCAATAATGAATCTCTGTTAATATCATCCCAACCCACAAAATCTCCACACCTCTGTCATGCTCTGAGGTGGATCCTATTATAACACTGCCTCTACCTTGATTGGGACCACAGCTACACCATCATCTGAGATGACATGTCCCAGAATGTGGACCTTCTAAATCTTGAACTGGAACATTGAAATCTTCCCATAAAGCTGGTGCTCTCGGAGTACATCTAGTACCATCCTCAGGTATCTTGGGTTCTCTTCCTCTGATGCTAAGTACACAAGGATTTCATTGATGAGGACCACTATGAACCGATCCAAGTACGGTTGGAAGATCTAGTTCATCAGTCCCACGAACACTACTAGGTAATTTGTCACACCAAAATGCATCTCTAAGTACTCATAGTGACTGTAGTGGAATCTGAATTCCATCTTTGGTATATCCTCGTCTCGTACCTGTAACTAGTGATAATATGATTGTAGGTCAACTTTTGAGAACCATTGGGCCCCTTTCAGCTAATCGAAGAGGATATCGATTCTCTGTAGTGGATACTTGTTATTCACTGTCACCTGGTCCAAGCGCTAGTTTTCCATCCACAACATCGAACTCTCATCTACCTTCTTAGAAAACAAGACTAGGGCCGCCTACAGTGAAACGTTGGGTCCTCAGAAACTCTTTCTCTTGAAATCCTCCAATTTAAAACTCATCTCATGATGCTCTGCAGGAGCCATCTGATATGCTGAAGAAAAAATTCATGTCCTCCCGGGGTGTAAGTCGATACAGAAGTCGATTTCCTAGTGGGGAGGTAGTCCTGGAACATCTTCGGGAAAGACATCCTCGTATGCCGCCAGTACTTCTGGGATTTGGGAGCTCATCACATCTACTTCTTCAAGGGCAGGGCTATACAATTCATGTGTGACCGGATGCACCCTCTTATGCATGATACCACTCCATGCTGCCAAGTTTTCCCATTATCCAACAAAGGAAAACCTTGTCCCATCACTACAGACATAATGCACTCTTCGTGTAAAACATTCAATCTGGGAATCGACTAAAGATAACCAATCCATACTGAGAATGACGTCATGAGGCCTCGACGCTACCACCAAGAGGTTCCAACTGAAACTATCGCCTCCATGTGTAATATCACTCTATTTGAAAAGGTGTTTGATCTTGGAGTCTCCTCCCATAGGTGTCTCCAAAAGTAAGGTTCAAGTCAATGGTTCTACCTGAATCTCAAGGTTTCACACAAGACATGTGGATATGAAAGAATGACTATCAGCTTTGTCTATAATTACAGCAGCTGTGGTAGATAAGACACAAATTGTACCTCGAATCATCCATGGATTCCATGGGTCATCTACCTCAACTACATGCAGTGGTACTCGCACCTGTCCCCCAGCTCCTTGAGCCTGGTGACGACCTCCTGGGGGTGGTGGTGGATGTATTTCGAAGCGTGTTCCACCCCCGACAGCTCTCCCTACTCCTCTACCATGTCCACCACCTGGCGGGTTTGTCTGCTCCACTCTCTGCATCTGCCTTAGTGGTCAATACACTACTTCCCTGTCAGTAGCTTGATGGTTCGGACATTCTCTAGCGAGATGTCCCCAACCATCGCATGCATAGCACCACTTATCCATATGATGACTAGATGTAGTCTAAGATTCATGGACCATCGACCCTCTATCATGGGTCCTCCTCAGATGTCTTTCACGTCCTGATCCTTGTTTCTGACGTCAGCTCCCCGCTTTCGAGGTCTCTAGACCTGTCTGCATGCTGCTGACTGTCATCGGCTACCTCTGCTCCTCCAAGAATCTCTCGATCACCAGTTCTTTCTCGAGCACTCCATCATAAGTACAAATTCATATAGGCATGATTATAGCTCATATGTCTCATTATAAACCTTTCTTGAAGATCCGATCTCTGAGGTACTAATCTCTGAAAATATCCATCGAGTACCTGGTGTGGTTTGTGAACCTAGAAGAATAACCAGCTACTTTCATACTGCCCTCATACAGTAGAAGAAGCTCTTGGATTCCTACTGCTCTCAGCGTAACCAGAGAGAAATCCTCCATAAAGAGTCACTGAAGCACCATCCACAAAAGATTCTCCTCGTCGTGAGTCGGTGTGGTCAGACTCCACCATTGTCCCACTGAACCCAGATGAAAGCTCACTCTTAAGATCTCAATCTGGTCTCCTGGTGTCCTTAGTAGACGAAAAACTCTAGTCACTGACTCAAGCCAGTCCTTATCCATCTGATGGTCGGGCTCACCTCAGAAGATGATGGGTCTCTGTCTTTGGAACTCATGGAGCACGCTCAGCCTGTGCTCCTTGTCGGTCGGTACTATAGGTACTATGGGCTGCTCCACTGGTGGTGGCATTTATGGTGCACCACCTAGTGGTAACACATGGGGAACTGGTCATTGTATTGAAGCCTCATCACTGAGGGGTCATCCTTGGAATAACTTTGCTGAATCCTAGTGGGTATGTATCGCTGAGGCATCCTATAAAAAAAACAAGATGAACTATGGTCAATGAGTATATCTAGATAGCTAGCACAAAGGACATGGAAAACACATACCATTACTATATAATTCATGTACCTTTCTTCCAATTCCCCACAACCCATGTTTTCATGTATCGGGTCGAAAAGCAGGTTATCAGAGTCCTGGTGTATGGATACGTCGGTCACCCACACCAACACGGGAGTCCCTGACCTAAAATATGAACTCGACACACTCAAAATTTTTGACCCAAACCAATCACATAGACTCTTGGTCATAAGGTAGAACCGAACACCTCTGATACAACTCTGTCATGACCTTTCCCAGTGGCGCCTGCATTTTGACCCCCCATGCCCACCTCTAATATGTCAAGGGCTGGTGACTAGCACTGAGTAGGAATATTAATAACATGGGAGGCATTGCCTATGCACATGTACACACACACACATATCCAATCACTCAAATGCTAAAATGTAAAAATGGAATTCCAAGGAAAAAAATGCATGCGTACAACTAATCCCAACCACCAGAGAACAATGGAAGGTAAAGTGTGGAAATTAAACATGGCCAAAATACAATCCCACCAAAATAAGAATCTGAAATCTACAAAGTCTACCCTGTTAACACAAAGAGGTACTGGGATTGCTGCTTGTAGCCATAGAAACATCTTGACCAGTGTGGAACTCAAGAAAGATCGATACAATCCTGGTCCACACAGGAATCTGTCAAAAGAATTCTTGTTCGCACAAGACACGACACGTGCAGGGAAAGCCCATGCAGGGGTGAGTATAACAATACTCAGAAGAGGACCCTAAATAACCACCAAGCAATACATAAAGTAAAGGTACAATTATCTCTACACATTATATATCTACATAACATATAGAAAGTGAATCACAATCTAGATATACTCAAAACCCATACCCGTGTTCTAGAGGCAAGTCAAACAACCACATAACCTCACTAATGATTCCGTCTTAAGATTCCATGAAGCACCCTTTTCAGTAGAACACATTCCTCAAGTCTGGTAGCTCGGATGACATACGTCTGAGAAGTATCGTTCATCGTGAAGCGTCACAAGAGGTAGTTACACTCATTACAAGATACTTACCCTTGAGTGGGAATATCATGATGGATAGATACACTCATTATGGGAGACAGGCTCTAGAGTGTGAATGAACACAATAAACATTGGAGGATCAATTCCAGGGCCATGGAGAATATCGTGAATCATCCACATTCACTAGAAAGGTAGAGGATCAACACCCAGTAGGGTTGGTCACATTGATGCCTAACTCTACCTAGGGTTTGGAATTGATAAAGGATCTCACTCCGGGCCTCTCGGAGGGATTCTTGACTCTATCTAAGAAATTCCTACTGAAGGGATCATACTACTATAAAAGGATATGATTTCTGATCTTTAGTGGAATGAGAAGAAGGGGTACAAACCCAAATGAAACATGTCCAATATATGGTGGAAAAGACAACCAAGCCATTTTTTAAAAAGTACACGGCGTGTAGGAATGTCACACTCCATGTCTTCTGACCCCGGGTAATAACCATGTTCAACGGATCGTGTTGTAAGTTTGGTCGTTTAGAAAAAGTCCGTACATGGAATGTGGTACGGATTACATGTCATGTCTAAGGAACTGGGGTCGGCTCCATGTATGCTGGCCATGTTCCCGTACACGGCCTAAACCCATGTACGCAAATCCATGTAGTAGGTACACTGGGTGACCCACACGACTGGCCTCACGTTGCCGGGTGGTGTAGTACATGGCTATGTACTAGACCCTATTTCCGTGTATCCCAAGGATAGACACTTAATCCCATGTAGCCACCATTGCCATGCTGTGTAGAGAGTACACAATGGGTTCTGAAGCCGTGTAGTCCATCCAATGTCCGTGTACTTTCCAAAGTACACGCTGGGCTTCAGGGAAGGTCCAAAATTCCATGTGATGCCCATATGATGCCCTAAACCCTAGCGCCTACTGAGTGAGTCTACACCGCGTGTTCTTTGGGATACACGCCGTGTATTCTAGAAATTTCCAAAATCGTGGACATCCACCACCGCACCTTCAGTGCTTCCTCGTCAATCAATCAGAACATCTGATCTTCACGAAACATCAGAATCGTGGTCACCCCGACATCCTGATGTTGTTTAAGTTGTTTTTGGGCCTTCGATCAGCTGCGAAAACATGTTTTGATTCACCCGCATGTTGAACGGTTGAAGAACGATAATTCCAGAACCGTTTCGATTCTTCGGTCGTCGTCACCATCGTACCTCTGCTAGTTCTTCACGTTGTAGAATATTCAACCTGGGATATCTATGCCACAAAATGGATGCACAATGCCCCATTGTTCTTCGACCCATGATGAACGTGAAGAACGTGCGAAATAAGAAAGGGGGAGGAAATCCAAGAATAGAAAACAAGGAACCAACCTCTGATGTCATTCATCAAGACATTGATCCACTCTCGTTAGTAGGATCTGAAATAGTATAAATCAACAATAAAAATTCAACACGGATAACAAATCTCTGAAATCATCCCAATTAAACCCTCCCACTATAAGGCATGAATTCGCAGATCAACTTGTTCACGGTTGATCCGCCTTCGTCCTTTAAATCAAAAACAAGGAAAATAAAAATAAATAACAAACTCTTACATCAAAAGGGATCGATCACTGATGAAGATGTCATTTTCATCATCATAGAGATCCTTCCAAATTTGCTGGTGCAGTGATTCACGGCTATGATATTTCGTTGTTCTTCACTGAGAGTTTTTCTCCAAGGCTCCATAGATTATCCCAATCTTCATCTGAAAAAATCGTCAAAGACCACCATTCGATTATCCCATTAAAATGGTGAATGTGATTCAGTGTTCTGTTACATTGCATCATTAATGAGTCATGTTATAGTTTATGATTAATTATGACATGGAATTAATTATTAAAAGGTTATCTCGTTATTGCCAAGTAGTGACTGTTTTCAAATAAAAAATAAAATAAACATTGCCATTTTTTCCTTTTACTAAAAACGTCCTAAAATTATCTTTTTTCCTCGACCTATGCTGGTGGAGGATAAATCATCTCTTAGGTAAAGTAATCATCCCAGATCCAACGATGCCCTTGGATTTTTAATCTGGGGATCTGTTTGGAAACTACCACTACCGCGCACATTTGCCGATTCAAATAACTCTAAAAAAAAGTTCAAACCACCATTCTGGGATCACGGGGCCTCGTAATGTGGTGTCGTCTCTATGCCTGGTCTAGTAATAATTCAATATAATATATAAAAATACTAAATGGAAAAACTGAGACATTACAATGTTACAATTTATAAAGGTATGTTACTATTTAGAAAAAAACATGTTGGTTTTTTTAGACTCCAAATAACAAACTGATCACAACTGTAGATGCCTATTTTTAGAAATTAAAAATATAAAAGAGTAATAATTATGTTTAAATACTAGTTTATAACTATATCTTTAATAAAATTTCATTATGAGGAGGATTTTTTTCATTTTTTTAATAAATTTATTTGTAAAACCTTGGTGTGTCAAAATAACTTATGGTAGAATTGGTTTAACGTTGTTAAAAAGATTAAATTGTTTGAAGAACTTTCTTAATATAGTATAGTTAATGTGGGGTAGAGAATATATATTTCCTCAAAATATTAATGTCTATATTTTTTCTATGTAATTGTATAATTATGTGATATTACTTATAAATAAAGAATCATTACGTATGTTCCCATTTCATCACTTATAAATGGAGGCCACCACATCTATATTACACGGCTCATTATAAAGCTTTATCTTAACAAAAAAATTCCATGTCCCCTAAATAACACCCTCTAAAATATTTTTATCGATTTCCTTAAAATTAAAATCAATCTACTGATACATAATTAGCTTCCCAAGGGATTGATTCTAATGTACATGTAATAATGTCCATTAAAAAGTTATTGTTCTTTTATTCTTTTACACCACTCAAATCCTTTCTATACATGATGTTATGATGAATCCCAAATTAATAATATTATTAATTTTTTTTAATAATAATGATAAATCCCTTTTATAATTTCTTCTAAAATCAATATGAAATTGGAAAATTTTTTCACATGTCTGTGCGGAATATAACCTCCATGAACAATGTTATTAATTTCCCATAACCAATTAAAATGGTATGATCGAATAGTCATGAATTTAACTAATTTAATATCTACAAAATTTGTTTAATTCTGAAATGGTCATTATTAATTTTCTTTCCCTTCCACATTCTATGGAAAATAAAAGTGTCATTTATTTGTATTTTCAAACTTTCTCCTTTAGAAAATGAAATATTTCTTATTCCATAACAAGAAAATATGATTAATTTATAAATTTAGTTAATATATAAAAATAATATTTATGTAAAAATTAATATTCATTAAAAATAATATTGGTAATTCTATATAAATGGTTAATGAAAAATGTAATAGAAAATTTATCTACGTTTAATGGAAATATAAATCTACCTTTCATAATTTGGGTCTATTTTGGGATTTTATGTAAAATTGTATAAGTATTCAAAAAATTATATAATAAGGGACATGAAGATATTTTATTTTTGAGATTATAATTTAATTTTGAAACATAATTTACCATGGTCATCAATAATAATGTGTTCAAATAAAATAATTGAACAATACTGATTAATTGATATAATCAGAATCTAAATAAATAATTAATAATGAATGATAATAAATGGAATTTGTAAAAATAAATACAGGGTAATAATTTAAATGTCTTTATATCTAGTCAATATTAGTTAATTATATTAGATTCTAGCTGTAAGTGAATATCAATTTCATACATTGACATTAGAGATCTTTGATTTGTCCCTTGTTACACGGAAATTTCATGTTATCTTAATTTTTATCCATTTTACACAGTCTAATTATCCTAAAATTGTTATACATTTGTATATATGTTCCTTACTTATATAAAAATTTAAATATATGTTTTCTGTATTGGGTTATAGATGTTTATAGTTCTTCTAAATGTTATAATTATTTAGTAAGCCTGATTTAATAGAACAATCTTATTTATTGTATCATGTCAAGAACTGACACTATTTATTTAAACCATGAATAGATTCTAAAATTTTTATTATTTTATATAGAATACTCTATATTAATGTCCTATTTTATAGAATAAAATATGTCCATTCCTTCAATAAAAACATTCCAACTTATTTAATAATTCATCTCTAATGTGGTCTATATTTTTTCAGTATTCTCATAAATCCTTCACATGAATTTTATTCATTTGAACTCCATGTTAAGGACCAATTTTTAATTTTTAATTAGGAACATTAAAAATTATTTAATACATTATTCTCTTGAGAAGATATTTTTTAACCATCAATTATTCCATAGGAAATTCTTAATAAACTAACATCATTCTCATAGGTTTGATCTTGCTTAGGATTTATATATGTTTTCATTCCATCGTGTGGAAAACGTATAGCTGGTTTTCATTTATTTGATAGGTGGGACCAGAATAATATATCCTTATTGTGAATTTGGAAAAACAATATATAACATGAGATTTCTTTTATGGGATTATGAATTCATCCAAATCAACCATGGTATGTTTCAACTATTTGTATAGAAATGTGGAGTAAACCTAATCTACTATGAGAAATTTGGGACATCATAATTTTTTTATTAGTAGTGACCATTGATATTTGATTATGATATCATGTTTTATATCATTTAATTTTAAAATGATCCTCTAATTTTATTATATAAAGTTATTATTAAAGAATAAATTTTTCATGACCATCATCTTTATTTTCTTTTGTATGAATTATATATTTTATATTCTACTTCCTTTTTAACATTCTGATTACAATATTCTTATGTTATGCTCAATATTTGTCATGTATTTTTATCAATTATTTTTACCATTAGTAAGAATTTTCTCACACCACATAATTATATATCCTTTCACAATGTCATATGGATATGTATAAGGAATGATAAGGGTACAATAAGATCTCAAATATTTCAACAATAGATAAATATTCAAAAGTATTGTGGAATAGGTTTTGTATGTAACTTTTACAAAAAGAAAAAAATTCATCTAGGTATTTTTAGATTTCAATGAGATATGTAATGATAGAGTTATGAAAATGTTGTAAAAATTATGATATTTTATGATTGGGTTTCAATGTGTGTATTGACCATGTACTATTGAGATAAAAAATTCCATGTTACGTGATTTGGGTTTAGGATTTTTGCTAACCATGTGTCATCCATTCACTACTAAAAACACATTGAAAATATAAATTAATTGATGTAAATATGTCAATATTTAAACAATCATTGGACAACCTAAAATTCTTCAATTATTATATAAATTCATTAAAAAAAGTTTCTATAACTCTCAAAATTTAATAATTAATATCAATATTTAAAATTAACACATTCATGTAAATAAAACCCTTAAATCAAATAAAAATTATAAACAAAAAATTTAGAGAAGTATTCTATGTCATCAATACATATCTATTTATATTAAAATATATAAAAGTATTATTTTAACAGAATATGTGAACTATACCATATTTAATTATGATTAAATTGTTAGGTTTTATTCTGTAGTCAATTAAATTAACCATGAAAATACTCCTCAAAAAAGATAATAAGTGGGGGGTATAACACAATATAAAGCCCACAATCATGGACCAATCTACACTATCTCATCCAAAACATTCATATAATGTATATAATAATTAACATGAATCATTTAATTAACTAAAATTAATGAATAAAAATCATTTTTGAGTAGTTGATTAAATATCAGTATCATTAATTTTCTACTAAAAACAGGAACTACCTCATCCCATCAAAAAAATTGGAATATGAACAAGGAAAATATACTTTACCTTGTATAAAATTTATCGGATCCCCACCCACCATCCATGAAAAAACATGACATATCATTATGATCATGATGATAGAGATGTAATAGGGGATTTATAGATAAATAAGAATGACATCTAGTGATATAATATATTTTCACTAAATATTTAATATATATCTGAAATAAACATGGTAGAGAATGATAATGGATTGGTGTACATGAAGACTAGATACATAGGAATCTTAATTTTTTATAATCAAATTTACCTAAAACATCATTAATATCATAATATACCATTCTTCACTCATCATATAGAGTAATACTCTAAAAATTAGGGGAAAATTAAGATATATAAATTATTGAGATCTGATTCTCAGTATGAGTATCCATGGGAGATATTAATCAATGATAATATATATGAATATCATTATCATAAGGGTATGATAGATTTTGATTGTCAATTGAAAATAAAACCCAATAATTCATGAATCATAATACTAAATCAAATCATAAACCATCATTATAGCATAATATTATGGAATTATCAAAGAAATAATCATTATCCATGACATTAAATCATAATAATATAGAAATTTCATAAGAATATGTAACCATCAATGACATAGACACCCTATCATTTGTCATGATTATCTATCAATACCATTAAATATTATTTTATCATACATCACAAATAGTTTCCAAAATCATATTGGATCATGTCTCCCTATCTATTTCCCACAGTGGATTGAGAACACGAAGTCATTTCCCATTATTGTCTCATGAGATATAATTCTCAATACAATGAATTAGAGGGATAAAAAATATAGGACCACCAATCAAGTAATGAAACAATTTATATGTTTTCCATAATATCATTAAATATTGGTTACATAATCATATAACAACCCATAGTTATGAAAAATGATTCATAAACATTTTTTCAAGTAGAATATCATGGAAGAGAAATAAATTTCATTCAAGTTTCATCGTATGTTTGATAAAAAATTGGAAGGAAATGGGTTTTGTAGAATCATTTATAAGTGATCTAAATCATACAATGTGTTTAGAAATAATTTTTTTTGTAATGTAATTTCATATCCCCAATGATGTATAATTATCATTAAATTAGGGGGAATAAATTAAAAATACTTTTATAAAAATGTCCCAAGTATTATTCGAAATCCTGATAAAAAATATCCCATTATTCTGATAATAATTTGAATGTGAATTCAAAAAAATATTGAGAAAGTATATTTATTTAAATGAACCTGGGAGCCTATAAAATATAATCAATGTAAATAAAAATCTTGATTGTTTGAAAATATATTCCTACCTTATATATTAAATGAAAATTTTATTTTTACCTTTTTCAAAAAAGATATGAAAATATAATACAAAAAAAATTTAAAAATATTCCATTCTAAGCCGCTAAAAATAAATTAAAAGGTAGAAAAATATGAAATCTTAAAATATTTTAAGTAAATTAAAAAAATATTCATTATTTTTTTAATAATATCAGCTTGGAATAATTTTTTGTCTGCCAAAGAAGAAATAATGTCCTATATTATTTTAAAGTCATTCTATGCTTCATTTTATGTACTAACACTACTACAAAATGGTCAAGGGATGCTCCACCATTTATCATTGCAAAGAAAAAAGCATTGATAAATAATACATGTATCAGCGCTAGAAAAGCATTGATAAAGATGCCATGTATCAGTGCTAAAATTTTAGTGCTGATAAAGGGTTACATTTATCAATACTAAAAAATCACGAATAAAGAGACCCTTTATCTCTGCTAAAATTTTACCTCTGATAATGGAAGGGTTTGTAACACCCCAAGCTTCCATGGTACGCACCTCTTTGAATAATAGAGCAGCGTGTGTTGTACACAACCTCGAGTTCTAACACACCGCGACCAATAAAAGTAGCAGTTATGAATAGTAATAACCACTTTATGAAATTATATATATTTTACATTTCAAAATGGACTTCATTTTTGGATTTGTAAAATCGGAATTAGCCTATGTTGAATTTTTGGTATTTTTCTGAGAACTTCCAATTTTTTATGAATAGTGAAAAATACTTAAAAACAACTTTTTTAATCAAAATAATTTATATTGATAACATATACTATTGAGTGGTTTTAAAGAATAATTAGAATATATTTTTACTATTTTATCCAATGGTGGTGATTAGAATTAATTTAACATTGAAATTGGACATAAACAATTGTCAATCATTTGATATATATTGTTTCTTAAAAACACGCTATTTGTTGTTACAACGGAAATTAATTTTAAAATTAATTAATTCAACTTATATTTTTGGAATTTTGTAAAATAGACATAATTTTTGAATTTGGAATACCAATTATATCTTAGGGTGAAATTTTGGCATTGTTCTGAAAAACTTCAATTTTTGATGAATAGTGAAACCACTAAGTGGTAGTTAAATAACTGATTTTTTTCATTTAAATGAAATATAACCACTTCTGTGATTTTATTTTCAAAAATATGACATACGTGGTTGTCATTAGGAAGTAAAATGTGGTTTAATGGGATTAAAATATTTTTTGGTGAATAGTAACTTTTAAGTTTAATTAATCACGATTAAAGGTAATTAGTGAAATTTAAGGTAAAAATGGTATTATAAAAATATTAAATGACCTTTAAAATTGTCTTACCTCTATTGGATGTGTCATTTCCGACCAAGAAATTACATGGGTAAACTTGGGGACCCCATGGATCCACTTTGGTAGGAAAATGACATAAATAACTTTTATTTAAAGTTAAAATAAAAATGTCACAAACATAAGTTGTTTTAATAAAACAATTTTTAAATGGGGTTATACAAGTTATATATTTGACTATAAATATTCATTAGAAAGAAAAAAAAATTTCTAAATCATGATAATTTTTTTATAATTTTTAGACATTAAATAAATTAAATTATTTATGACACCATGATGATGCAGTGATTACCTCATTAATTAACGATTTAAATAAAATGGAATGATAATGTAAAATACAAGGCTTACACTTGTCAAAAACCTATTGGATGAGTATATCTATAACCCTTATCACCTTATCCTCTAGTTATATAAGTTCGGGACCTTTAAAATCCGAAATTCATTATATAATAAAGTAACATTTCATTACTTTCCAAAAGTCCCCCTCCTCTCCACTTATAAAAGGCCCCCACCACTACCACCTTACTCACACTTTAAAATCCTTTTGGCACGGCCAAAATCAGCCCAAATACTCTCCCATATTCCCTCCCTTACTCCTAGAAGCCTCACTTTGGGCATAATTCTTCCCAAGGAAGCCTTTGGCTCAAATCAAAAGAGTTACCCGATTTTAAGGTAATGTCTTCGCTTATGTTATTTTGTTTTATTATGATTATCCATCACCCTAAACTATTTTTATTCATTTATATTGTAAAAAAACTAGTATCCTAATCATACTAGGATGTTTTTATAAGAAGTATTCGAGCTACACTTACACACACCTACATCTAATGGTTAAAGAACATACTGTTTCTGTGGATGGTGACTTTCTGCCTCATGAAACGATGATTGTTCAACACTCATATAACACATTCAAAGGTGGCCATTAAGATGTCAATATTTTTATAAATAATATATAATATGTTAATGTTTTACTTAAGGTTCTTTATTTTAAATTTATTACATACCTTTATTGTTTCCATTATGGG
Source organism: Viscum album (assembly GCA_963277665.1). Classification (NCBI taxonomy): domain Eukaryota; kingdom Viridiplantae; phylum Streptophyta; class Magnoliopsida; order Santalales; family Viscaceae; genus Viscum; species Viscum album. The sequence goes on from OY728152.1 coordinate 1,759,438,361, forward strand.
TAAACGCGATATTTTCATTTTAGGAAGTGCGGACTACCGCCCCCTCAAAGTGATTTGAATCGTTAATGCCATATGTGGGATGTATAAAGGATGGAGTAAATGATATTATATATGGTATTATACTGTAATTATAATATACCTTTATATAATTATGATTTCATTCCATTAAATATGAAATAGAAATGAAAGTAGCATTTATGCGTACGTTCGGCTTACCGTCTCCATTAACGGTGCATTTCATTTATTATCTCTAAATGTTATGTAATATTATGAATGAATGTATATAATGGATATATATGATATATATGATATCTACAACATGAATATAATTCTGGATATAATGGATATATCACCACATGAACAACATGTAATTATAAGAAGTTTATTTTTGACTCAAGTACCAAAGATCGACAAAATGACAGTTATTAACTTAAATAATTACATAATGTTCATAACATGGTAATAAGTGATATAAAAGGAATAATTAACATGAAAAAGGTTCTTAAGAAAATAGAAATTAACTCTAGTTTATTATTCCGGAGGTTAAAGAACGGTCGAGTCATGTCGGACACGAGGTAAGGGAACTTCTTAACCCAATTTCCATTCATTGGGTTAATCCTCTACTTTCAAATTATGTCATGATATTATTATGTCCTATCTTGTATTTGTAATTTCATTATGTGTAATTATAGTGAATACATATAATAGATCTATTTTATTTAAGAAATGATCTTTGTAATGGACTTCGTCTCAATCTCCTTTCATTGAGGCATATTTGGTTTTATACAGAACTTTCTTTTATACGGTGTATAAACCCCTTTGAATTGTACGTTTATTCAAAAGGAATATTTATATACGAATCATTTACTAAACGAAAAAAGGGAATGTTTTTGTTGTACGTATGCGGAGACAATGACTTCTCCTTCGCTGTGACCATTATTTGAGTTTCGTCTTCCTCTACAAGCCATACATTGTTTTTAAAAGAAAAATAAATACCATTTTTACTTTTCTTTTATTTTGGTATTGAAAATGGTATTGAAAGTGTTTTTATTATATCAATGTGTTGTATTGATATCTTGTGATTGAAATGTGTAGATGTTATGTTTCCTTTATGCATGTTTTATGTGATACGATTATGTTATGGTTTATGATATGTTTAAACCTGTTCATATGAGGAATGCATTGGACATAATATGTGACGGGTGGAGCCCGCTATAGCTCCTCGATGAATCGGAAGGTCTCATGAGACAAACTACTGTCTTGGCACAAGGCCTTGAAAAAATATTATTTGTGGTATTGGCACGAGGCCTTGGCTACATGGTTATGATAGTCTGGCATTATGCATTCCATCATTATGAAAGAGGTTATTGATATTGCATGTAATTATTCGACCAGTAGACTATCTATGTGAATAAGTAAATGGAATTTTCTCATTTTACGTTTTCCATATTATGTTGATGTTCATGTTTAAATGGCTTTTTTTAGTTATACATTTCTTCAATGTTTATGTTTATTGATGAAATCTTCCACTACATTTTTATCCTTACTGAGTATCTGAGCTCACCCCTTTCAATTTTTTAATTTTTCCAGGATGTGATGAAGTATTATAGGAATGACCTATAGGGATATTCTGAAGGGGATATGAGTGTGGAAAATGGAGACTATGTTATTTTATTTTTTCACTTTGTGATGTAATGTAACATTTATGAATGTATCTAGTGTTTCGAAGGCTACTAAACTAATCGGTCTTTCGATACTTGATCATTTGCGATCATGACAATGTTACGCAGTAATGCATCGACTCTGGGTAACTGGGGTCGGGGTGTTATAGTTGGTATCATAGGCCGTTTAGTACTAACCTTGGAATCTGGATTTAGATAAATTATGATTAGAGCACATAGCCCAAAGATAGACTTTGAGGATTAGTATAGAAGAACATACTAGAATTTTGGTATTATAGAGATTTTGTGAGTTTTCCGAGCAATACATCCCTGTCTAGATACGAGCAGGTAGAGGCAGCTCTGACACAGATGTACCTAATGGTAAAACCAGAAAACACCTCTTTGAGCTAGACTCAAACGGGAACTGGTGCACGACAACGGGCCTTGCTGCACTCTTGGTTATAACACTTCTGGGGGATATGCTTAGGATGATTCTCATTTTCTTTACAAACCACTATGAAGGGTTTTGAGTATATACTTCCTCAAATAAAACATTTCTTTTTATGATTATGGATTATATCCCCAAATAGTTCAATTAGTGTTAATTGTTTTACAAGTATGGAATTATGTATTTTAATCTAGTTTATCCCATTGTTTAGAAATGGCGCCTAGTAGAAGGAATGGAAACCATATCAATGCACTCACTCCATGTAGGGATTTCCCTCCTTCTCAAGATAATTATTTTGGAGTTGGATATACAACTTGTTCTGATCAACTTATTACCATACTGGGACAACTCACTCAGGTTATGAATAATAACCTTACTCGTATAGAGCACCCTGATCTGCAACGTGGAGGATCAATGTTAGACCGCTTCATGAGGCAACAACCGCCAACATTTAATGGGGGTACAAATACATTAGTAGCTGAGCAATGGATAAACTCCTTAGAGAAAATATTTCACTCCCTGGGGAGTAGCTAAAGGGAGAAGGTTGTCATGGAAGTCTACCGCCTCACTGGAGATGACGATCAATGGTGGTCTTTGATTCAAAATACAAAGGAAGATGAAGAAGTATCAAGTATGGAATAGTGAGAGTTAAAAGATATTTTCTTAGAAAAATACTTTCCACATGACCATCGAGCAGATATGGAAAGGCAATTTCTGAGTCTGAGACAAAAGGAGGATGAGAATGTTTCAAAGTATGAGGCTAACTTTAGAAGGTTAGAAAGTCATGTAACAGATTATATACGTAACCCAAGAAGTAAGATTGGTCGTTTCTTTGATGGGTTAAAACCATTTATCCATCGAGCTTTAGTATCACAATCCTTCTCATCGTATAAAGATATTGTCTCCTGTGCTATCAAGATAGAAAAGGAATTCTCGAAGTCTTATGACAACAAAGTAAAGCAAGAGAAGAAGAGAACGGTGGAACAAGAGACAGATAAAGAGAAAAATGGAAAGAAGGATTTTCCATTATGTGATAATTGTGGGAATAATCACCCTAGTGCTTGCCTAAAAGGAATGAGAGTTTGTTATAAATGTGGAGAAAAAGGTCACCAGGCTTGTGATTGCAAGGGAAAGAAAGAGGATATCAATGTTGAATGATAAAATTGTAGGGAAATGCGGCATTATGAAAATGAATGTCCTAAGCGTCAGGGAAACATACCTCATAAAAGGCCAAGGGATCAAGGACAATCTTATGTTGTTACTACAGTTGAAGTGGAATAATTAATGTATTGGTGCTTTTGGAAACAAGGATTATATTCTGGTTATTAGAATAATGTGATATATATAAGGATTGTACTACAGTACTTGTTGAGTTCATTAAGGTTTTAATATGATGAAGGTAATCATATTTTTTTTTGTGAAAATAAGAGAAACTTTACCTTGTTTGAGGAATTTGATGATACAATTGATTTTGGAATTTAGAGACCTTTTAGAAAAAGTCTGGACAGAGGTATTTTGGATAACTATAAAGGTTGGAATGGATTAAGTTGATCTTTGGATAGTATTGTTTAAGTTTAAAACATTTATGGAGATTATTTTTGGAATATTATAATACTATAGTTTTAGGAAAAGGACAACCTGTAGGGTGGGGCATAACCCGTCGCATTGGACAAAGCTGCAGGAATCGAACACACAACCATAGTGCGACATTCCTTTATTACCTACCACTAGCCTACAGGATGTCCCTGGTTATTACAGAATAGTTTTATGAATCTAAATGGTATGTGTTAATATTTGGAACCTTATACAATTAGGATAAATAGAATATTTTTGAGTTCTATTACCTTTTAGAGTGAAAGATGGGTTTGTGGTAAAAAATTATTAAAGAATGAAAGTCTATATGAAAAGTATGTATATTCCCTTACGTTCATAGTAAATCTCCAAAATAAATTCCTCAACTTTATAAAAGGTATCTTAAAACAAAAATGTTGCCGGTTAACTTTTCCAACTGGGGATTCAATGAACGTTTAACTAATCAAAAGTTTGTGATTTTCTTATGGTTAACATTCTCCTAATCTAGTTTTCTACAACTCTCCATCAGACCTTGATGGTTTTTTTTTCTTCCATATCAATATTTTCATAGAATCCTATTATGGTCTATCACGGGTGACCTTTGTACTTATCTTTCTTTCTTTGAAAGTTATATTTTTATTAACCTTTTTTACGATGCGGGTTTTCCATAAAGGTATTTTATATTTTCAACCTTTTATTTTCAATGAAAAAATTTCAAATTGGTGGGACACAATTTATTGAAGGAGGGGAGAATGTAACACCCCAAGCTTCCATGGTACGCTCCTCTTTGAATAATAGAGCAACGTATGTTGTACGCAACCTCGAGTTCTAACACACCGCGACCAATAAAAGTAGCAGTTCTGAATAGTAATAACCACCTTTTGAAATTATATATATTTTACATTTCAAAATGGAATTCATTTTTTTATTCGTAGTATCGAAATTAGCCTATGTTGAATTTTTGGTATTTTTCGGAGAACTTCCAATTTTTTATGAATAGTGAAAAATACTTAAAAACAACTTTTTTAATAAAAATAATTTATAGTGATAAAATATACTATTCAGTGGTTTTAAAGTATAATTAGAATATATTTTTACTATTTTATCCAATGGTGGTGATTATAATTAATTTAATATTGAAATTGGACATCAACAATTGTCAATCTTTTGATATATATTGTTTCTTAAAAACACACTATTTTCTGTGACAACGAGAATTAATTATAAAATTAATTAATGCAACTTATATGTTTGGAATTTTTTAAAATAGACATCATTTTTGAATTTGGAATATCAATTATTGGTTAGGGTGAAATTTTGGGATTGTTCTGAAAAACGTCAATTTTTGATGAAGTGTGAACTAACTAAGTGGTAGTTAAATAACTGATTTTTTTCATTTAAATGAAATATTACCACTTCTGTGATTTTATTTTCAAAAATATGACATACATGGTTGTCATTAGGAAGTAAAATGTGGTTCAATGGGATTAAAATAATTTTTGGTGAATAGTAACTTTTAAGTTTAATTAATCGCGATTAAAGGTAATTAGTGAAATTTAAGGTAAAAATGGTATTATAAAATTATGAAATGACCTTTAAACTAGTCCTACCACTATTGGATGAGTCATGGACGACCAAGAAATTACATGGGTAAACTTGGGGGACCCCATGGAGCCACTTTGGTAGGAAAATGACGTAAATAACTTTTATTGAAAGTTAAAATAAAAATGTCACAAACATAAGTTGTTTTAATAAAACAATTTTTAAATGGGGTTCTAAAAGTTATATATTTGACTATAAATATTCATTATAAAGCTAAAACGATTTACTAAATCATGATAATTTTTTTATAATTTTTAGACATTAAATAAATTAAATTATTTATGACACCATGATGATGCAGCGATTACCTCATTAATTAACGATTTAAATAAAATGAAAAGATAATGTAAAATACAAGGATTAAACTTGTCAAAAACCAATTGGATGAGTAGATTTAGAACCCTTATCACCTTATCCTCTAGTTATATAAGTTTGGGAACTTTAAAATCTGAAACTCATTATATAATAAAGTAACATTTCATTACATTCCAAAAGTGCCCCTCCTCTCCACTTATAAAAGGCCCCCACCACTACCACCTTACTCACACTTTCAAAGCCTTTTTGCACGGCCAACCTCTTCCCAAATACTCTCCCAACATCCCTACCTTACTCCTAGAAGCCTCACTTTGGGCAGAATTCTTCCCAAGGAAGCCTTTGGCTCAAATCAAAAGAGTTACCCGATTTTAAGGTAATGTCTTCGCTTATGTTATTTTGTTTTATTTTGATTATCCAACACCCTAAACTCCTTTTATTCATTTATATTGTAACAACACCAGTATCCTCAACATACTAGGATGTTGTTATAAGAATTATTCGAGCTACACTTACACACACCTACATCTAATGGTTAAAGAACATACTGTTTCTGTGGATGGCGACTTTCTGCCTCACGAAACGATGATTGTTCAACACTCATATAACACCTTCAAAGGTGGCCATTAAGATGTCACAATATTTATACATAATATATAATATGTTTATGTTTTACTTAAGGTTATGTATTTTTCATTTATGGAACACCTTTATTGTTTCCATTATGGGTAAACGCGATATTTTCATTTTAGGAAGTGCGGACTACCGCCCCCTCAAAGTGATTTGAATCGTTAATGCCATATGTGGGATGTATAAATGATGGAGTAAATGATATTATATATGATATTATACTGGAATTATTATATACCTTTATATCATTATGATTTCAATCCATTAAATATGAAATAGAAATGAAAGTAGCATTCATGTGTACGTACAGCTTACCGTCTCCATGAACGGTGCATTTCATTTCTTACCTCTAAATGTTATGTAATATTATGAATGAATGTATATACTGGATATATATTATATATATGATATCTACAACATGAATATAATTCCTTATATAATGGATATATCACCACATGAACAACTTGTAATTATAAGAAGTTTATTTTTGACTCAAGTATCAAAGATTGACAAAATGACCGTTATTAACTTAAATAATTACATAATGTTCATAACATGGTAATAAGTGATATAAAAGGAATAATTAATATGAAAGAGTTTCTTAATAAAATAGAAATTAACTCTAGTTTATTATTCAGGAGGTTAAATAACGGTCGAGTCAAGTCGGACACGAGGTAAGGGAACTTCTTAACCCAATTTCCATTATTTGGGTTAATCTCCATTCAAATTATGTCATGATTTTATTATGTCCTATATTGTATTTGTACATTATTTATGTGTAGGTATAGTGAATACATAAAATAGATCTATTTTATTTAAAAAATGATCTTTGTAAGGGACTTCGTCTCAATCTCCTTTCATTGAGACATATTTGGTTTTATAAACAACTTTCTTTTATACGGTGTATAAACCCCTTTGACTTTTACGTTTATTCAAAAGGAATATTTATATACGAATCATTTACTAAACAACAAAAGGAAATGTTTTTGTCGTATGTATGCGGCGACAACGACATCTCCTCAGCCGTGACCATTATTTGAGTTTCGTCTTCCTCTACAAGCCATACATTTTTTTTAAAAGAAAAATAAATACCATGTTTTACATTTCTTTTATTTTGGTATTGAAAATGGTTTTGAAAGTGCTTTTATTATATCAATGTGTTGTATTGATATCTTGTGATTGAAATGTGGAAATGTTATGTTTCCTTTATGCATGTTTTATATGATACGATTATGTTATGGTTTATGATATGTTTAAACCTGTTCATATGAGGAATGCATTGGACTTAATATGTGACGGGTGGAGCCCGCTATAGCTCCTCGATGCATCGGCAGGTATCATGAATCAAACTAGTGTCTTGGCACGAGGCCTTGACAAAATATTATTTGAGGTATTGGCACGAGGACATGGCTACGTGGTTATGATCGTCTATCATTATGCATTCCATCATTTTGAAAGAGGTTATTGATATTGCATGTGATTATTCGACCAGTAGAATATCCATGTGAAGAAGTAAATGGAATTATCTCATTTTACTTTTTCTATATTATGTTGATGTTCAAGTTTAAAATGATTTTTTTAGTTATACATTTCCTTAAATGTTTATGTTTATTGATGAAAGCTTCCACTATATTGTTATCCTTACTGAGTATCTGATCTCACCCCTTTCAACTTTTTAATTTTTCTAGGATGTGATGAAATATTATAGGAAGGACCTACAGGGATAGTCTGAAGGGGATATGAGTGTGTAAAATGGAGACTATGTTATTGTAATTTTTCACTTTGTGATGTAATGTAACATTTATGAATGTATCTAGTGTTTCCAAGGCTACTAAACTAATCGGTCTTTCGAGACTTGATCTTTTGTGATCATGCCAATGTTACGCAGTAATGCATCGACTCTAGGTAACTGGGGTCGGCGTGTTACAGTTGGTATCAGAGGTAGTTTAGTCCTATGCTTGGAAGCTAGATTTAGATAAACTCTGATTAGAGAACATAGCCCAAAGAAAGACTTTGAGGATTAGTATAGAAGAACATCCTATAATTTTGGTATTATAAAGATTTTGTGAGTTTTCCGAGGAATACATCCCTGTCTAGATACGAGAAGGTAGAGGCGGCTCTGACACAGATGTACCTAGGGGTAAAAACCGAAAACACCTCTTTGAGCTAGACTCGAACGGGAACTGGTGCACGACAATGGGCCTTGTTTCACTCTTGGTTACGACACTCCTGGGGGATATGCTTAGGATGATTCTCATTTTCTTTACAAACCACTATGAAGGGTTATGAGTATATACTTCCTCAAAGAAAACATTTCTTTTTATGATTATGGATTATATCCATAAATAGTTCAATTAGTGTTAATTGTTTTACAAGTATGGAATTGTGTATTTTAATCTATTTTATGCGGCGACAACGACTTCTCTGCCGCCGTGACCATTATTTGAGTTTCGGCTTCCTCTAAAAGCCATACCTTTTTTTAAAAGAAAAATAAATACCATGTTTTACTTTTCTTTTATTTTGGTATTTAAAAAGGTTTTGAATGTGTTTTTATTATATCAATGTGTTGTATTGATCTCTTGTGATTGAAATGTTGAAATTTTATGTTTCCTTTATGCATGTTTTACGTGATACGATTATGTTATGGTTTATGATATGTTTAAACTTGTTCATATGAGGAATGCATTAGACTTAATAAGTGATGGGTGGAGCCCGCTATAGCTCCTCGATGCATCGGCAGGTCTCATGAGACAAACTAGTGTCTTGGCACGAGGCCTTGACAAAATCTTATTTGTGGTCTTGGAATGAGGCCTTGGATACATGGTTATGATAGTCTGGAATTATGCATTCCAGCATTATGAAAGTGGTTATTGATATTGCATGTGATTATTCGACTAGTAGAATATCCATGTGAAGAATTAAATGGAATTATCTCATTTTACTTTTTCCATATTATGTTGAATTTCATGTTTAAAAGGATTTTGTTTTAGTTATACATTGCCTTAAATGTTTATGTTTATTGATGAAAGCTTTCGATATATTTTTATCCTTACTGAGCATCTGAGCTCACCCTTTCAATGTTTTAATTTTTCCAGGATGTGATGAAGTATTATAGGAATGACCTGTAGGGATAGTCTGAAGGGGATATGAGTGTGGAAAATGGAGACTATGTTATTGTAGTTTTTCACTTTGTGATGTAATGTAACATTTATGAATGTATATAGTGTTTCCCATGCTACTAATCTAATCGGTCTTTCGAGACTTGATCTTTTGTGATCATGCCAATGTTACGCAGTAATGCATCGACTCTGGGTAACTGGGGTCAGGGTGTTACAGGCTTTATCAGTGCTAAAATATTAGTGCTGATAAAACTATAGTCCCATATTTTATAAAATTGTTTACACAGTGTCCACTATTTTTCATTCCCCAATGCTCTCGCGGTATTGTACCCCTGCAACAACTCCCCTCCCCCCTGATCTTCATGTTTCCAGAACTCACCCCCACCGTTCTTCGCGTTTCCAGACCTCTTCCGCTAGCCCTACTCCTTATCCTCCCCGCAAACCCTAATTTTCCTCATGTGCGCTCAACCCAACTCCCCGTGAACCCTACTCCTCTATTTATCAAAATTTGGCGGCTCCTCCCATGCACTCTCCCCTCAAACGGTCACGCCTTCCCCTCCCAACGTAGAGCAGAAGTCTCCTTACTTCACCTCCTCTAAGGTGAGGTTCTTTTCTCTTCTTATTGATTCTATTCTTGAACATTCTTCTTAGGAAGGATTTGACAAAAATGATGATTCGGTTTTTGTTTCTTTTTGTTATGGTTTTAATGCTTAATGGTCATACAAAGGACTTTTAGGTTACCCTCATGTGTTAAGTCATGTTTTTTTTATTATTCTTCTCATTCTTATGAAATATTTGTAAAATATTTAGTTGAGTTTGGGGACATGAAATTTCTGCTAAATTATTATGTGTAAATTGTTGAATTATCATGCTATTTTGTCTCAATTGGATGGATAGTACTGATTAACCTAAATACTATAATGAATTACACTAATGAAAAATAAAGTTAAGAGGGAGTTTTCATGTGATTTATGAAGTTCAATAATATTTCTTATATATTTTTTGTTTTATTTGTGTTGTTGCTATGTGATTTATTCTAGAAGTTGTTAAAGAAATTGATTACTACTAATAATATTTTATAATCACCTTTTATTATATTCTAGTCACTTAAGGTTGCTAATTAATTGGTTGAATGGAAATCTAAAATAAAAGTGTTATATATAAAATATAAATTCTACTTTAATATGACAGAATTTTTAAGGAGGAGTTTTTAGTGTGAATTTATCAAATGTTTTCCCATTCATGCTACTATGTATGGGGTATTTATCACTATGATTTTAAGGATGATGGTTGATTGATGTGGTTTGGAGCAGGTGGTGTGGTAATAAATATATTAGTGATGGATGGATTATTGTGTGGTTATGATAGAAATGATATGGATATTTTGGAAGACAATATGAGGTTTTATGGATTTTGGGATGTGTCTATTTGTATTTTTTGTCAGTAAAATTTAGTTATTATTGGGTGGTGTTATAGTTTCCTTTTGGCATGGAATATGGTTGGAATAAATGAAAATAATAATGGGTGATGGGTTGGAAATGATAAACTATGGTTTGTTAAATGATTAATGATTATGATTGGATTAATTATTTTTAATAAATGGTTAAAGATATAATAAATGTTATTAATGATTAATTAAAATATTATTGTGTGTAGTGATTTAATGATTGGTTTTACATTAAAATGGTTAACAATTAAAATTCATTTGGTAATAAAAATCCAGAAATTATAATGATAAATGAAATGAGGAGTTGGTAATGTTGATTTGGATGCTTATGTGATTTTTTGGGGATTTATTGTGGCATTATAATGGGAGTGGTTTTTAAAGAGTGGTAGTAACAAGGAAATGGTTGACGAAGGTGTTTGCAGTGTTAGTTTGGTGTAAACCCTTAGGAGCGATTTAAGTGTTACTATATACTTATTATATTTTATTATTATTTCTTACGCACCACAACATGAGTTGAGTAACCTGATTGAAATCCATATGGGTACTATAGTTCTATGTATTTTTCTCCATATCTAGGTTATAGAGGGAACACATATAGAACCTCTCCCTCTTCCCTTATCCCCCTTCACACTTAGTGTGAGTTGTAATGTCTCACATGGGGTGTATACATATTACCCATAGCGATTTTATGTGTTGGTGTATATTTATTCATGTTGACATGATTATGTGTTTTTGGTATGGATACATAGTGGGGGGATTGCATTGTAGGAGGAGAGTATGATGTTTATATCCTTCATATTTATGATATCATTCTAAGATGAGGATGTGATGTGTTGTTGTGATTTGGATATTGTTTTTTATGTGTTTGTGAAATGTGTATGTGTGGATATATGGTAATGAGATTATATAGAAGGGGTTGAAGCATAAGAAATATTCCATTACTATGTGAGAATAACCAGATTAGTGGGGAAGTGGATGTGGGGTAATTTGTTAAAATATATTCTTTTGATATTACACTTAAGATGGAGTTTGGAATTAGAAACTTATGAGGACTGAATGGGATGATAGGTCAAAAATATTTGATAAAATTTTCATATGGATAACATGGGAGACCATCTATGAAACAAGTGATTATCCCCCTATGATTTATAATATGTAACTTGAGCTTACAAAAAATTTTATGCATGATGATATTGAATGTAGGGAAGAGACCTAGGAGTGGTAGATGTATCATTCATTTTTATTATCATGTTTGGACTGGGGAGATTTAAGGAAACTATAATGAATCTCATGTAATTATATTTAATGAATTCCATATTGTAGAGATTATGAGAATCCTTTCTTTACTTATAGATTTGGCTACTAGTTTTCATCTATAAGTATTTTTGGTAGGTGAGGTATAAAAGGATGGACAAGTTGACCATAGAAGGGTTGACCCGATGGAGGATGATGAGCCATAGAGGATGATTCCATGTGAGTTATACCATCGTCGACACAAGTGTTTATCCCAGTGAAACCCTTTTTGTTTTGAAAATATGTTGATTTTGAGAATGGAGTGAATGAGTTCATCATGTTTTCAAAGGATTACACAAAGGATCCTTCTAAAATCCTTTGTCCATTTTTATGTTGTTGTTATTGTATACTAAATACTCTAGAGGTGTTCAAAGAACATATGATATGTCACGGAATAGATCAGAGTTATAAATGTAGGAATAAACACGTAGAAAAAGTTAATGTAGCTAGTGGATGGGATAAAACTGCGTTTTATGGATCATCATATATGAATACAAAAATCGATAATGAATAAAAATTTATGGAGGATGTGATTACAGACGTCGGGGATGATAAAGATTGTATTGAGGAAATGAAAATGACAATTGATGGTGAACTCTGTGATTGCCAAAAATTGTCGGGGAAGTTAAATAGTTGTGAAAAGACGACATTATATGCTGGTTGCACGAAATATACAACATTTTCAGCTGTATTGAAGATGTATAAACATAAACCAAGAAACAGATGGAGTGATGTCAGTTTTATGGATCCACTTTCTCTCTTGAATGACATGATCCAGGAAGATAATGAGCTCTCAGGCCAGACATATGAAGCTAACAAATTCTACGCTTGATGGGTATGATTTGTGAAAGATTACATGCCTGCCCGAAAGAGTGTATATTATATCGCAAGGAGAAAAAATCACTTATAGAATGCCCAAAGTGTGGTGCTTCTCGATACAATAAAGATGAATCTAGTCCTAAAAATGTTGTATAGTAATTTCCAATCATTTAAAGGTTTTGGAATCTATATAAAAGTGAAGTAACTGCAAGAAAATTGTCGCGGGATGCAAATAAAAGAAATAAATATGGAAAATTAAATCATCAGGCCGACTCTCCTCAATGGAAGAAAACTTATCATGAGTATCCGGAATTTGGAAAAGAGGAGAGAAACCTTCGTCTTGCGTTATCTATAGTTGTAGTGAATACATTTGGTTTTCAAAACAGTACTCATAGTACATGTCCTGTTATGTTGGTAAATTATAACTTGCCACCCTGGTTATGCATGAAGTAGTAATTCATCATGTTATTTTTTCATATATCAGGACCAAAACAACCAAGTAATGATATTGATTTTTATTTGGATCATTTGATCAAGGATTAAATGTTATTATGGGATTCATGTGTTATGTTAATGATGATTATAAAAGTGAATACTTCACTTTGAGAGTCATGCTATATAGAACAATAAATGATTTTCTTGCTTATGGAAATTTTCCAGCCTATAGCATTAAAGGAACTCAAGGGTGTCCCATGTACGAAGATGATACAGAATCTATTAGGATGAAAAATTCATTGAAATTTGTGTTTCTAGGACATCATAGATTTCTACCATATTGTCATAAGTACTGATCTTGGATGACATCATTCAGTGGAAGTTCAGAACAACGCACAACACCTCTCTACTAACAGGTGATCAGCTGTTTGAGAATGTAAAAGATGAGAACAGTGTTTTTTATACCATTTCTGAAAAACCTTATGAAATTAGGTTGGGAAAAAGAGATCAGTTTTTCATTGAATTATCATACTGGATTTTTTGGTATATCAGACATTTTGTTGATATGATGCATGTTGAAAAAATATATGTGACAGTGTTATCAGAATGTTTCTAAATTCTATGGGAAAAACAAAGGATGGAATTAACACAATGTTAGACATGGTTGACATGGGAATAAGAGAAGAGTTGGCTCCTGTGAAAGGAGAAAATCCAATGCTTCTTCCTCCATAAACTTATACACTTTCTAGGTATGAGAGATACTAGTTTTGAAACATCTTCAATGTTGTAAAGGTTCTATAGGGGTATTCATCAAATATCAAGAACATTGTGTTAATGAATGTTTTAAATTTAAAAGGTTTGAAATAACATGACTGCCATGTTTTTATGTAAGATATAATTCATATAGCTTTACGTTTTATTTTTCCCAAGAATTTTCATTATACGTTATCCAAAATTTGATTATGTTTCAATGATATATGTATCCAAGTTTTAGATAGGACAAAATTTCCAGCTATGGAAAAATAAATTTTCATCATACTATGTGAATTAGAAATGTTCTTCCCTCCAACATTCTTTGATATGATGGTTCATTTGATGATTCACATGGTGAGAGAGATTCGACTTTGTGGTCTAGTGCACTATAGATGTATGTACCCCATTGAAAAATATATTATGATTTTGAAAGGGTATGTCAAAAATCGAAGTTGGCCAGTGGGTTGTATATTGGAGAGATATATTGTTGAAGAATCCATTGAATTTTGTACCGAATACCTATCTAATGTTGAAATCATTGGTCTTATGAAATCTTGTTACACTAGATGCATTGATGTTGAGGGAATTTCTTGAAGATATGTTGTGACAGTCAATATTACAGATCAGGAGAAGGCCCACCTTTTTGTTTTTCATAACAGTTGGGAGGTTTCTCCATATATTGAAACTCACAATGTAATTATTAGGTAGTTTAATCCATAAAGGGATGAAAAATGGATATCAAATAGACATAATAACCAATTTATAGGATGGTTTCTGAACCATATTTTTATGTAGTTGGATGAAAATAATAATGCAATTTCAGAACGACTTCGATGGGTAGCTTCCAGACCATGTGTGTATGTATTTTCGTACAATGGTTATGTAATTAATGGTTATAAATTATATACAGATGAACATGATGAAGATAGTAACATGAAAAATAGAGGAGTTAAACTTGTGGCTGAAGCGATGCATGTTTTTAGTAGTAGGTACAGAAATCCAATTTATGAAAAAATGTCATACTTTGGCATTATCAAACAAATATGGGAGTTAGATTATACAACATGATGTTACCCAATTTTTCAATGAAAATGGGTTGATAACAATAGTGGTGTTAAAATAGATGAATGGGGATTTGTGAAAGTTGATTTTGGTAAAGAAGGGTACCAAGACGAACAGTTTATAATTCCATCAAAAGCGTTACATGTTTTTTATGTTCCAGATCCTGCAAACCGAATGTGGTCGATTATTCTGTTATCATCCAAAACTACAGAAGGGTCTGATGAAAATTCAGTTGAGGATGATCTTTTCAGGGGTACGTTGAAATCATTTAATAGAGGTCTCAATTTAAATGATGTTTTTTTCAGAGTAGACCACAATGAAGGGATTTGAATAATCTATAGAGGTCCAAAATCCCTACAACCTTTGAAAAAAATAAAGAGAGTTCAAAAAACATGTTATGTTTTTTGTAATATAGATTTGGTTATCTCATGTTATTATCATATCATTACTGAATTTATGTAATCGTAATTAACTATTCAATAACTTTTGTAGATAATGACCTATGCACATTCTGGTGCTCTTATCATTGAGGCTGAACAAGTCCTTCAAGCAGCTGCTGGTGCAGTTCCTACTGTGGCTTCTCACAGTGCAGAGCAATAACAAGTTTCTAAACCTATTAATGTTCTTAGTGTTGAGGTACAACAACCATCATCTCATGTTGTTGCTACCATTTCAGATAAACATATAGATTATTTTGATATCGATGAAATGGGTAGGGATGAAGGACCGACGTCGCAAAAAACACAAGTGCACCATAGTTTGACTGTGTTAGCCAATGTTCTTAAGGTGAAAAGAGAAGGAATCAAATTTCATGTCGGATGGAATGAATGAGGCCAATATGTGAGTCCCAACAAATCTATGTTTATAAGTTACATTGGTGTTGTCACTCTTCCACGCGTGCCGGTTGACATAGACTAATAGCACTATGTTGTTTCCGTGCTGAAAAGTGTGATCTGGGAAGAAATTATAGTAACATTATGATATTATTTGTATAAGTTACGAGAAAATAATATAATTAAAAAATTTCGTACTCTTCTCAATCACTTTTAGAGTACATTTATAGTAGATTATTCACAAAATAATTATGTAATAAGTCTTGCAGGTAGATTCGTCGAGGTTTTCGCACTATTTTAACAAAATATCACATAAATGATTCCAAAGGTAAAGTTAACCTACACCCACACATTGTCTATGCTCACTCGATATCCCATGAAGAATGGGATTCATTTATTGGCTGCCATCGGGATGATCATTTTTAGGTAAATTTTCGGTGATAATACGTTGTTTGAAGATACATGTATTCAATACTTTTATTTTAAATATTTCATTTATGAAACAACAAATCAGTACTAAAAATAAGGAACAAGCATCAAAACCAACATACCCCTATCGTGAAGCAGGGATGGGGTACGCTTCACTCGAAAAAAAATGGTACATATTTTAAATTTACAGTAATATTGTTAGGTGATAATAAACAACATCGTAATTATCTTTCAAGATTTTTTATGTATATTGATGACTCTAAAACCAAAGACACTTCCATCTCACGTCATGTGCGATGGAAGAAGGCATGTGTAAATAAGGAAGGGAAGATAGTAAGTGAAAACACACCAAAAGTGTGGGAATTATGTGTAAGCATGACACGAGGATAAAATTATATGTTTTAAATTGCTATTATATAAAAATAATTAGTTATTTTCCTATATATGAAATTCATAGGAATCAGCTACTCCTGTAGTGGATTCCAACCTATTATCGAAGGCTTTGAAGAAGAAAAATAATACGGTAGTGTCAAAGGTTCGGGATTTGGGGTGAAACCCAAAGTATATTTTGAGAAAAAAAAGAATCAGATGATAGAGATGAATAATGGAAACAAATGAGAGAAAGACTAGAAACTCTTGAAAAACAATTTCAATGGAAGGAATAGTTTCAAGTAACTATTATGGGTGGGAAGCAAGAAGAAGACACAACTCAGGAACAAACAGAACGTGAAGATCCCGCCCCACCCCCACCATCTTTGATGTGAGACATTCCCCTCAAAGAGCTGTCTTAGCCATGGTAATCAATATTCTAATAATTTTTCTCACAAAATTTGAATCATAAAAACAATGATAAATTTCCTATACTGATCTTCCATAGGGTGATAATGACTGTGATATATATCACTCAACACCCACTTATCACCTTTTAGTGTGGGATACAATGTTCCACATCCCAAATGACAAGCTGAATAATTAACCACTTCTGAAAGATCATCTGAAAGTGTTGATTAATGTATCTCATGAGCCAAATACAGAGCTACCTATTCCACTTTATGACAATTATATTCATACAATCGAAAAAGATATTGGGACATTCCTTGCATGGTCATGAAAATATGTAAGATTACACGGGGACAAAGAGGTAATTATTTCTAATTTTTTCAAGCTAAAACATTAAGAATTAATGAAAAAGGGTCTGAAACAATGAATGTTATTATCGATAGAGAAAGGGAATGGGGTGAAAACGTTATCTCAAAACCATCTAATGGATCATCCAACTGATCCCAAAGAGCTATTGAAATCACAATAACACCACATGTTCTCTATCCACATTTACTATCATTGAATACTCATGTCAATACGAAACTATGAGGTGGTAGTAATCATATAGTGGTTTTCGAAAAAAATATATACGAATATGAAATTCATGATTTTGATGCTGCTGAAAATGTAAGTGAGATCCTTAATAACGGTTGGCTATGCATTATAGTCATAAATATATATATGTGGTGTGTTCTCATGATTTGATTTTCTAAAATCTGATCTAATGTGAAAATTATGACAAAATACATTTTATATTATTGATAGACATATATATGAAAAACAGTTAATTTTTTTTCCATGATCCACAATTCAGGCTCATTACCCCACAAACCACATCAACACATCTAATGAAATTAGATCCATCAAAAAAAGATGAAATAGTGAACGGCTTGCTAAAATCATTTGAAAACAAGATTAGAGATTACAGACTCTACCTAATACCAACCATGCCGGGGTAAAACTCTATGATTAAAGCATATCAATTATATTTTCATTTATTTTATTATTTATTCAATTTCATGTTTCTAAGAAACATTGTTTACTAATTTCGGTGAACATGGATACTCTAATGATTTATTTTCTAGATTTAAAGCAAGGACATCCAAGAAAATGAACACACATGATGGAGTTTCTGAATCTGTATGACACTACATCCTTTGTTTTAGGTTTACACATCAATTAATATAATTTACATTTTGTTTTACTGAGGATTATGTTATGATAGGTTTGTGTATCATTATTGTCTAAAAAAGGAATGAGTACAAGGGCTATGCATAATGATTTGAGTAAGTACTACGTCTAGAAAAATATCAGGGTATATATAATAAAATTTTAATATCAAAACACATATCAACAGAAGTTACTTATTCTCTTTATGATCAAATTTTTTCTGTTTCCAAAACAAACAAACAATAATTATTATAGTTATTATGGTTGTAAATTTAATAATTTTATCATTTTTCAACATCAAACTAGGATCCCTAAAGAAATATGTTCAAAAACAACTACTATTTCATTTAATTTATTTATTAAATATTTATTTTTATATTTTATAGTACTACTCTGACCGTCGTGAAGCATAATACTCAAAAGACAATATAGATTTGTTCAGAAATGAGTGGTATGCATACCTGATGGTAGATTGTTCATAAAGAACATAAAGATCTGACTTGAAGACGTGTACAATTGGTAGACATTTTTGAGATGGGTTAAGGGGATCAAAAGATGAAACATTGTTGTATGTAAATGTTAGTATGAAAAATTGTAATTATTATTAAATAAAACATCCATTCTCCAATGAGTCATTTCCCATTTTAATAGATGAAATGCACCAGAAACATGAAAGAATGATGGACCACTCGAATAGACTCTCTTTTGTTTAAAATAGATATAATTCTAAGTGAAAACCAAAAATGTCCTACAGAAATCCAAACAACACAATGAGATTGTGTTGATACATTAGGATAATGATCCATGGGTGTATTGGTGATGTGTATGAGTCATCCCCACCACAATCTAAGACATGGTGTGGACCGTATCACTCAAAGGGTCTCTATTTTGTTTAATATTGACAGAATTTTAAGTGAAATCAACAACATACCTACGAAAATCCAAAACAAAAACCATTTGGATTGTGTGGATCCTTTTGAAGATTGATCTATGGGTCATTTTTTACATGTACAAGTCAACTCCGATTCAATCCCGGGCACGGTGTGGACGGTATCACTCAAAGTGTCTTTCCTTTGTTTAAAATGGACCGAATTTTAAGTGAAAACAACAATTGACCTACGAAAATATAACAAAAAAAACTTGGATTAGGTTGATCATTTAGGAAAATGATCCTTTGGGTGCATTGGTGATGTGTATGAGTTAACCCCTCCTCGATCTGAATCATTGTGTTTCCATTATCACTTTAAGTGTCTCTCTTTTGTTTAAAATGGATATAATTTTAAGGGAAAACAAAAACTGACCTATGGTTATCTGACCAAAAGCATTCGAATTGTGTTGATACATTAGGTGAATGATTATTTGTGTGTTTTGGTATGTGTACGAGTCAACCCCGCCTCAATCTGAGGCACGGTGTGGCCTGTATCACTCAAAGTGTCTCTCTTTTTGTTTAAACTGGACAAAAGTTTATTTGAAAACCACAAATGACCCACATAAATCCAACCAAACACATTCGGATTGTGATGATCCTTTTGGAGAACGATCCATGGATCATTTTTGATGTTTACAAGTCAAAACCACCTCAATCCGAGCCATGGTATGTCCGGTATCACTCAATGATTCACTATTTTTTAGAATGGACTGAATTTTAAGTGAAAACAACAACTAACCTACAAAAATCCAACCAAACACATTCGTATTGTGTTTATCCTTTAGTAGAATGATATTTTGGGTGAATTGGTGATGTGTATGAGTCATCCTTGCCTCAATCTAAGGGACAATGTAGCCGTTATTACTCAAAGTGATCTGTTTTTTTAAAATGGACAAAATTTTATGTTAAAACAACAACTGACCATTGAATATATGGCCCAACACATTTGGATTGTGTTGATTCTTTATAAGAACGATCCATGGGTCATTTGTTAGGTGTAAGAGTAAACCTCGCATCAATCTGAGGCACGGTGTGGCATGTCTCACTCAATGTGTCTCTCTTTTGTTTAAAATGGATAGATATTTAAGTGAAAACTATAAATGCCCTATGGAAATCTGACCAAATGCTTTAGGATTGTGTTTATAATTTAGGAGAACGGTCCATGGGTCATTTTTTGATGTCTATGAGTCAAACTCACCTCAATATGAGGCACGGTGTGGCCGGTATCGCTCAAAGTGTCTATCGTTTGGTAAAAATGGAAAATATTTTAAGTGAAAACAATAACTGACCTATGGGAATATGACCAAAAGAATTAGGATTGTGTTAATCCTTTAGTTTAACGATCCATGGGTCATTTTTTATGTGTATGATTCAACCCCACCTCAATCTGAGGCACTGTGTGGCTGATATGACCCAATGTGTATCTCTTTTGTTTAAAATGGACAGAATTTTAAGTGAAAACAACAAATGAACTATGGAAATCCAACCAAATTCATTCATATTGTGTTTATCCTTTAGGAGAACGATCCATGGATGCCCCCAACCCCCTGGAAGGCCCCCAACCCTTTGGTGCCCCCACCCCCTAGACACCACCCCACCACCTGGACACCTGCTGCACCCCCTGGATGCCCCCACCCCCATGGACAACCACCCCTACCCCCTTGGACACCACCACACCCCCCTTGAACAACCCCACCCCCCTAGACACCACCCAACAACCTGGACACCCCCACCCCACTGGACACCTCTACCCCCATGGACAGCCACCCCCACCCTGTTGGACACCACCCCACCCCCATTGGACAACCCCACCAACCCCCTAGACCGTTCTAACCCCCATGGACACCACCCCACCACTTGAACACCCCCACCCATTTGGACACCCCTAGCCCTAGAAATCCCCCCAACCCCCCAACCCCCTAGACACCCCCACCCCCAGGACACCCACCAACCCCCGGGATGACACCACCACCCCTCCTAGACACCACCCCACCACCTAGACACCCCCACCCCTGGACACCCCCACCCATGGATGACCACCCCCACCATCATGGACACCACCCCACCCCCCTTGGACTACCCCACCAACCCCTAGACAACCCCACCCCCCTTGACACCACCCCACCCACCAGACACCCCACCCCCTAGAAAGCACCCCCCGACCAACTAGACATTATCCCAAGCCAGGATACCACCATGGATACCCCCCCCCCCACTCTAGATAACCCCCACCCCCAAGACACCCCAGCACCCCATGTATTCCCCCCCCCCACCTAGACACCCCCCTCCTAAACACCACTCCACCACAGAGACACCCCCACCCCTAGACACCCCCACCCTCATGAACAACCCCCACCACCCCCGGGACACCACACCACCCCCCTTGGATAGCCCCCCCTCCCAACCTCCTAGACCGCCCCTCCCTCATGGACACCCTAATCCCCCCATATACCACAATCCCCCCAGACACCCCTACCACCCCTTGGACAACCACCCCAAATCCCTGAACAGCCCCCCAACCCCCTAAATTTTGAATTGAATCCATTATGTATTTAATTAACTTATGAATTATGTGTTATATGTGTATGAGAATAGATGTTGTAGTGGTATACTTGGTGTAATTACATTATGAATTTTGTGTTAATTTTTAATGGGTATAATTTTTTAGATGCTAAATTTTTTGTAGGTGTAATTTGGGAGTGTTGCGGCTAAATTATTTTTTGCAGCAGACATGGCATTTTTAATCACTTTTTTAGCACTGATAAAAAAGATATTTATCATCTATTTTTTAGTGTTGATAAAGGGGTATTTTATCAGCACCTTCTTAGCACTGATAAAGTACCCCTTTATCACAGCGTTTTGAGCGCTGAAAAAGGTACCATTTATGAGTGCTGAGCTTTGCAGTGGCTTTTTAGTGCTGTTAATGAACGTTTTTAGAGCCGATAAATCCTGTATTTTGTACATGTTTAAACTGAAACAAATGGTGAAAATACATGATAATATTATTAATAGTCAAATTAGGGAAATAATTATTGGGTTTTAAGTATACTATATTTATAATTTCCTTAAATGTTTATTTAGGATTTAGAATCCTTAGAGGAAAGTAGAATATAACTTAAACCCTTACCTAAATTCTGAATTTCATTATAAAAAAATAATCACCAAAATAAAAAATTTAAATTTATTCTAATATTTTAATAAAACTGTATATATTATTATAATATCTTCTATGATCCATTTATTACTATTCAGTGCCCACTTATTAAAAAATATTAATTAAAATCTTCATTTATATGTGATAATTTTTTCATTTATGATTTTGTTTGGTTGTTCTAGTACATTCATATTGATCAAGTATTGATAATAAAAAGAATTATATGAATGATATAACTATAATATATATCCACCATATACAAATATAGAATTATCCGTAGTTGGTTCGGAACAAAAAATTAATTACCCACATCAAAGAGACAGTAGTCTGTATGCACATAGGATAACTATTTTAATATTCTAATTATTTCTATTAATGAAATATAAATAATATTTTATCCATACATACTCTTATTTTTCAAAAATACTATATATATAATCATTATATTTATCCTTATTACCAAAAATTTATGGAAGAAATGAAAAACTAATAACATCGCATCATAGAGGTGGTAGTCCACACATACACACTAACGATGATATTCTTTTCATGCCGATTTAAAAATATTAATTTAGATAATATATTATAAGTTATGAAGAATAATTTCATAATAAAAATCAAATATTAATATTAATACTATAGTAAAAAACATCCATGACAGATGGTGATTTAATTTGAGAATAACACTATATGGATCTTTTTTCCACATGTATTCATGAGTGATACATTCATTTCCCATTTAAATTAAATGAGGAGAATAACAGATGTGAAATAATCAAATTAACATAAAAAATATTTCTAATACTCGATTCTCCATGTTACACTGGATATAAATTTTTTGAATTCTTGAGAAGAAATAAAATTTAATGTATTTTGTTTTGAGTTATACCTCATTAGTGATATTCCTCATTTGTCTTACACATTATCCATTGAAAGGAAAATATTATGTAAATAAAATAAATTTAATATTTTTTTATATTTAATAAAATTATTTAGGACATTATTATCTAATATAAGAGGATCTTGAATGATTGTGATGAGAGGTGGGTGTCATTTTATAAAGAGGGAGAGGAAACACAAAGATTTTTTTAGAATACAATATATTAATATCTATTCAAGGAATGCCTATAAAATTATTCATATTATATGATGATATAATATATGATTTATAAACATACATATAAAAATGTTTATCCAATTTTTATGTAATTTTTATGGTTATTTTTTTATTTTGAAAATATTTTGACTCAAAAAATTGTAAATGGATTTTTAGTAAAAAACTATTCATAATTAGAAAATAAAAGGTGACACATAAAAAAAGTTAAATTATTTTTAAAATATTATATAATTTTGATAAAATTAAATTTATATTGGTCATAGAAACATATTTAAAAATAAACCCATAAAAAGAGATGAAAAACTGTTTTATTGAGAATGTATTTTTATATATAAATTTCATTCTAGAAAAAGTTACAGATATTTTAATTCCTATGAAATTATTAGGATTATTCATATAAAAAACAACTTTAATAAAGTTTTAGTAAATAGAAAATTGTTATTTAAAAAAAAACATGAATGAAAATGGAAATTTTATATTAAATCAGTATTTTTCACTATTCAATGAAATATTATTCATTTCATAAAAATCACAAAATTTCCCATTAAGATAATGTGTATGAAATTATATAAAAAATGATATCTATAAAATCTTGACAATAATTATTTTTTAATTATAATATGGATACATAAATTGTAATTAAATCTTATATTGAAGAAAAAAATGAAGAAAAAAATGACAGTATTGAATATTGAGTTCTTATTTATAAAAAATTATTAAATAAATTCAATAAAGAAAACATTTCTAAACAATATTTTATTATTTTTGTATTCTCAATCATTCAACCAATTTAATATCTATTTTATAATGATATATTTTATCATGATTCATATGTACTCTGGGTTCCATGAAAAGAAATCTCTCAATGAAATTAAATTCATTTAAGGAGAAATATATCTGAAAATAATTGTGTGTTTTTATGCCCTAATTAAATGAATATAACAATAAAAATAAGACCACCTTTATAATGAATATTATATACTTCCACCTCAACAAATCCTTTGGATTCAATGTATCTTCCTCAAATTTGTTTCCCCACAAAACATTGATCATGCTATTTTTCATATTTCTAAACACATTATATCTATGATATAGATTCTCCATTGATTATTTCTCATAATTTAAATATTATTTGACTGGTAGGGCCTTTGAGTTTGGTGCATTAGAAATATTATATATCTGAATCCTAAATATACATGTATGGAACATGTCATGGTGTTGAGTGAGATTAAGTAGAAGTACTAAGTGATAATAAATCTTCCTAAAATAATTAATTATTTAAATGGAAATTATATATTTTGGGTTCAATTTTCCATTATTTCAAAATTTTATATTTTTATTCCTAGAATATTTTTACAAGAATGCAAATAACAATTTTTTAACACACTATATCAGAAATCAATTTTTTTGAACATTTATATCGATAGTGAGATACTTTGATGTGTTGTTGAATGAATCTAACCTTATCTACCATTTAATCAGTAGGATTATCTACTTATTTCATTATTTATAAAACATCATCACATCATATTACTAATAAAAATTCATTCTAGTAAAATACACTAAATAAAAGTAGTTTGCATCCTTTTTTCCCTTACACCATGTTTGATGATACATGATGTTTTCCCCCAGGATTGCATGACATTTCCTAATGATGGATGTTTATTTTTTTATAACATGAATACCTTAAAGCTATAAGGGGTCAATATTATTAAAAGAGATTTCCTCGGTATAGATTTTTTGGACCTCCTTAGGATTTGTTTATCTTTGATATGATATTTTAAGTATGTTTTTCCTTGTCTCATATTATTTCTTTATCTAAATAAAAAATTAATGTTAACAGTATAAAGGTATTTATTTGAATTTATTTGAATTCCCAAGTGACCGATATTATTGAAAAAATGTTCCACCAATGGAATATGTTCATATTAACCACCACATAAATGCATTTAGAAATTTCTATAAATAACTTCTATAGTTTGAATGGTCGGTTGAGATTGACCATCAATCTAAAAAATATATGTGGTACAAAAATACAACTCAGTTTATAGAGCCTTATTCATACATCACCAAAACGTCGAGGTAAAACTCAGATAATGATTAGATTATATATTATATGGTTCTCCTAGAAATAATACCTCTAATTTAATGTATATCATAGAAATATTATCAATATTGAAATATTATCTGATGGAAAATAAATTTGATGATTCTTTTAAGTTGATTGGATACCCTTAAGTAGCATTACACGCTTTACATTTTATTTGGAGTCCGAATAAAAAATTAGTGGTAATGTTTTCAAATATTAATTTTATTCTTTGTAATGGTAGTAAGTTCCCATTTTAATTTTATTTCATTTCCTTAAAATTATTAAATAACAAAAATAATGTTACATTTATTGAAATATAAAAATTCATTTTTCCTCACAAGAAATACTCATTAAAATCCCTATACATATTCATTCAATAAGGATGAATTGATAATGATAAAATATGAGGTTGAAAAAATTGGTAATTACTTATGTTTGGTATTTAAGGGGTTAATAATTGATTTCTAATACTTATAATTCAATCCCAATCATGTGTGAAATCATTAATATTTGTCAACATCTTTTACAATTCAATATCCTCTTTTTGTGCAACATTAACCCTCATATGTTTGGAGAGTTGAATATTAATATGATAAACATATGATCTATCCCACCTAATCATGATTTATTGATGAATATTATATAATAAATCATTCAATATCTCATTTAGTTTTCATCATGGAAATATTATCATAATATTTCTAGGTCACATCACTATCTCCATGTTTTTCTTTCCTAGGGCTGTAATGTATTGATAATTCATAATATTTAATAAACACCAACCATATACTCTATAATGTATTCAAAATAATATATGTGACTACATACTTCAAGATTTTAGGATTTGTATATATGAAACACATTTCATCATTATGATAATTCTTATTTATCTTCATTAGAAAAATTATGGAGGCCAACTTTAAATTAGGAGTAAGATAATTTTCTTCGTGTATTTTTACATGATGAGAGGAATTTTATACCACCATATCATTATTCTTAATGAATATTCTATTAAGCCTATGTGATGATTCAATATATATCACAAAAACTTTTCCACTAATAAATATCTCGTAAATCATTTGCCAGTATACATCCATCCAAAGAAAACTATAGATCATTGTTAATTTTGTTGTTTTATGCCATTTCTTCATATATATTTTCATTGAAGGATCCACTGTATAATATTATTGATATTACATGACACATGAATGAATCATTGTTTTCATCACTTTCTTCGTTGCATGCATCCATCTGTCGAAAACACACAACTATTTCCCCGCATTCCAACTTTCAAAAGGCAGACAACATCCATCACTTATTCAGGAATGTTTTCTCCTTGATCAAAATAGGATGTTGGGATGTCAGTATCTCCTTTATTGGATTCCCCCTAAGAATTTGTTTCCTAGTCCGAGTATCCCTTAAATATTAATACATTTTTGTGAAACGCTTCCCAGATGACATTTCTTTTTGGAAACTGGTTAATTACACTACTTCTTATGGAAATTCTCAAAGATCATGTTAGGGAAGTGTCCTTTAATCAGGGGAGTAGTCACATTAGACATCGCTTGCATGTCTGGATGCAGAAACACTACGGATCCTGGTTTTCATCCCCTTTTGATAGGGCTTCTAGAGGGTGTGGAAGCCCGAGGCATCCAACATCGAGTGTGGGGAATTTTATTCCAGGGGAAGATCTCTAAGGTTTTCCTCAATTTCCAATGTTAACAAAGGGTATGGCATAATTTTAACATCTAGCATTCATATATCAGATGAATCAGAACACTAATAGGAGTGGATCAGATGGGTACATCCCTAAGAGGGAGCACCTGAGGGGTTTACTGGAATAGTGGATCAGAACATCCAGTGCAGATGTATTTGAGGATTCTTAGGTCCCAATAAAGGGGATTCAAGGGTTTACCATTAGCTGTGATTAAACATTTCGGAGGTTTCCTATGCACCTTCTGCAGACGACTTGGATCAAATCCCACATAGTAAAAATGGATGGAAAATCTCGGTGTAAGAAAATGACAATGACCAAGAGATAGATGGCATAATCCCACTGGGACGTGGCAGATCGAGTAGGAATCAGGATGGATGATGGATGGTTAAATCAAGTGGATGAGAAGAATGGGATGTAACCGGTGTGAAGATGATAGTGGTGTGGTGGTTGAACCTCATAGGGGGTTCCAACGTATCCCTATAGAGGGAATCAAAGTCAATGTAGTTCAGTGGGGCGATGGGAGACTTGAGTAGGTGAGCCATGATAATGGACAGATGGATGGAACCAAGAGGATGTAGAAACTCCGAGTTGGGACATGGCCTTCTAGAAAATCAAAGGCTTCTGGGAGAGGCTAGGATGGGACATGGCTTATAGGAATGAAACTCAAGAATGCTTCTTTGGTGTTCCCATTGTAGGGAATCAATGTCCATGTAGTTCAGGATTTGGCATGGAACCATGGTCTACAAAAAGGAATATTAATTGATGACAATCTAGGGTTACATGTGGTTAGTGGCCCATTAGTTGGTCTAATACCACTATGAGATGGACTGAAGATGTGGGTCCCAATAAAGGGGACACCCAGGTTTACCTGTTTTTCGGGTTGATACTCATAGAGGATTCCTACATACCCTATCATGGATAGAATGATCAAAACCTACATAGTTATAATAGGTAATGTTTAATAACACGTGGGATGAGGTTGAACTGACATGAAGTGGTCGTGACTGATGGCTTATGGGTATGAACCTCATGGATGCCTCCTACAATTCATTCATGGAAAGGGGAAAGGATCAGTGTCCACATAGTTCAGGATGGGAAGGAAATAGTTCTTATGAATGGTTAGCGGCCAAGAGAGTATTCCATGGTCGATTCTTTCTCTAAGCCCACATGAGGCATGCTCGTAGTGAGAAACAAGAAAAAACAAATGCCTGACGATAACATCACGAAAACTGTGTCTGTGAAGAATGGAGCAGGGCTTAAACATGGTTAGTGACTGAGAGAGATGGAGGTTATGACATACTATTTGATGGAGGCCCAAATTGATAAATAGACAAATGGGAGAGGTAAGGGGTATCGAGTGTCCCATGTGCCCATATCTCCATTGGTCTTTTCGCATGGAAGAAGATAGGAATAGAAAGTATATTACCTCTTAGGAGAAAGGATAGTGGATTAAATTAAGATGGTTTCCCTCATCCGCCGACAGATTTCATTCCATGAAAGGAGGACCTCATACAATTTGAGAAAGATCACACTCCCATGGAGAACCAAGAGCATGGAAAATGCCTGATCTAGGTCACCTATTGTATATTTAATGTGGGGAGGCAATAGTTTAACGTCATGTTCTAGGGACTATGTCTCCTGGTAGTTTAATGTCCTACAGTAAGGATGATGAGGGTTCACTCCCCAAAAATAGTGCATACATAATCAGTGCACATTAACCCTTGGTGATGGGAAGGAACTGACAATTCAATGTGGAGATGGAATTATGGAGTATTCCTTTGAGGATATTACATTATCATGGATATGTGATGAAGAAATAATCATTCGTATTCCTATGAAAAGGATCATTAGGCTAAGAAACATAATACAACGCACCACCCAATGTACGTTGAAATCAAATCATACAAACCTAAAGATACATATATGAAAATGTTATGTAAATAATTAGATTTTGGAATGTGGTTCTTCTCAATGAAGATGGGTTTTGTGATGTCTGGACGCTTCACAAAGTCGATTTTCCTCACAATGTGAAAGGGATTCAGGAAGAGGTTGGGATTTTTAAAGGTAAAGGTCTTGATTATGAGGTTGGGATTCATGAAAAATATAGTCTTCTTGAAGGGGTTATTTTAATGGACTATAGCTTCACCTTATCAAAATACGTTTTCTTTGGAGAGATATTTAGAAGGGCTCTATGCTTCACAAAACCTCCAGCACCCCAAAGGTGCCCCTTCCTCTGTTAAGGTCATATGACGTTGTGAAGGTAATCTATACCATAAGTGGAGGATGGAGAGAACACGATGTGGTATGGATGGAAGAGGTCAAGTACCATTGGCGGTCCATATATGGGTTTCGTGAAGGTCTGTATAAAATAGGTGCTCAAAAGTTGAAAGGGCAGAGACACAGTGGTTTTGAAGGGGGTGAGCCCCCCATTTTTAGGCAATCATGGTCGGCGAGTGTCGCAGAACACTCCATTTAAATGAGTCATGTCATGGATAGAAGCAACATTGTCCAAAGGTGTTTCCCTCACAGAGGGTGTAAGACACTGCAATGAGGCCGATCAAAACAGCCATCGTGGAGCAGGTCGTAGAGGTCACTAATTCATGTGGAGGGGTTGTGAGATGATGTCAAACTCACACTAGGTTGTAATTATATGGATATTATCATGGAGTAGGACACACATAAATAGTTTGGTTGTGATGATATCATCATGAAGGATCCCCTTTGGGAAGGTTTGGAGGGACTTAGGCCTCTATGGAGTTTTTATTCCCTCTATCTATACAAGGAAAATTGAACAGGCGACATATCGTAGAGAGGGGTTATTGTGGTGGGAACAAAGTTGCATCACAAAGGCAGGCTCACCACTAAATAATTAAGAGATCCGCACATATGGGCACCATTAACTGGTGGATTAAGATTCGAAAAAATCCCTAGTGGGGAATCGTAATGAGCTTCGGCAGGTCATCGCGGAGATCTTCAACGGGTCATCGTGAAGCCCGTTCCAATTGCACATATATATAGGGGGATCAAAATCATTTTTAGTTATCTGGATCATCGAAATGATAGTGTCGACACTATTAAATTTTGAAATGATCCTCTCCATGATTTCTTTAGTGATGCAGAGTTCATTGGTTTGGTGATTCGTGAATTCAATTTTTTAAACTGGGGCATTGTGATCTGTTGCATCCCATTGTGGCGCAGGTGGAAGTAAATAATTCATTAGAGAGAATATCTGGTTTTCAATCGTCTCTGTGAAAGGTATCTTGGAATGTTCTCTAAAAATGATCCAATTTAAGGTTTTCATTCACCGACCAAAATTTCTCCATGTCCTCAAATCAAATGGCTGCTCAGGAGGTCTCATGATAAATTCATGCCGACAACACTGTTAGAGTTCCATCCATTTTATGGTTTTGGCTTGCGGGTTGATGTATTCATCACCAACACCAGCAAGGATGAGCCTGCCCACTATTTGAGGATCACCCCAATGCAATACCAGTGGTACAGGGCTACAGATAAGCATATTAGAACAAAACCTACCTTGGTCATAAAAACATTTTTGTGAAACCATTTCAACAATATTGATTAAAAGGAATTGGTTCAAGTGACAGACCCACCCTTCTACAAGATGGTCACCATGGCAGGGATCGAAAATCCAAAAAAGGGGTGGATCCCAAGATGGGACTTATGCTTGGGTGAAATCTTCTATGATGATTGGGGATGGGTATATTCGGCATATGCATACTGTAAATAGTTTGAGAATTTTATGAGGTATAAAGGAATGTATGGAGAAGCCTAAGATTTCCAATACAACATCTCTCAACTGAGGCAATTTATACCAAAAGTGAAAATCTAGTGGTCACTTGATACCAACACATTCCACCTGCATAATGGGGAGGTTGGCATTATCACTTAGGACCTTCATCAGATTTCTATCATCCCAATAATGGGAGGGATGTATGAAGAGTTCCTCTACACCATGAATTTCTAGGTGATAGATAATAGATGCCACCTTTGGTGATGGAATGGAAGAGGCTAGTACGAGGTATAGACGAGGATAAACATAACACCAATGACATCTAC
Organism: Viscum album; assembly: GCA_963277665.1. Taxonomy (NCBI): domain Eukaryota; kingdom Viridiplantae; phylum Streptophyta; class Magnoliopsida; order Santalales; family Viscaceae; genus Viscum; species Viscum album. Next base: position 1,759,469,850 of record OY728152.1, read on the forward strand.
TTTATGAATTGGTTTTTCTATTTCATGAATTTCACACTAGAAGAGGGAACAGTACTAGCGGGGTCCCCATTTGTCTATGAGGAGATCAGTAGGCTAGATAGATTTCATACTGGGAAATCCTAGAAGATATCTAGTGGAATCTTTTGGGATACGACATCAATTATGAGGAGCAGCCAATAGTCAGGAAGGTTAGTTTATCTCAGTGTTGATAGGTCGGTTGATATTACTATTCAGAGATGCCCACATGGGGGTATGACTATCTACATTTTTCATGGAAGATTAATTGGATGGTGGGGACCTCATCAAGCTATGTAAGCTGGTTCTGCAAATGTTGTACCATATACTCCAGCACATTAGTGGTGTATAGAGGCCACTACAGGTGTGCAGACTGCTCCGCATTTTGTACAGCTGGATTGCGGCACACATGGGGGAAATTAATATCATAACCCCATCTCTCCATCTGGTATAAATTCATGGATTGTGATTTTTAATGTTTTAGGGAGTTCCCCATTGATTCTACATTCAATTTCTATTCTAGAGAAGATGGGGAGGGCAATATAATTCATCTTCCACCCATTTTAGTTTCCAACTTGATCCTATACTGGTGATGGAACATACACCATTTAAAAGCGGACTTATCTTCTAACTTTTTGCGGTGTTGTTCTGGTGACATAAGTATATTTTGATCCTCTATGTGAACCATATACCCTAAACATATTTTCCCGACAATTATGGTGCATGTAGAGGCAGACTCCTCGAGTTTATACACATGTCCTCCACGAGAACAACTACTCCATGATGTGCCAATTTTGGATATATTTAACAAGGAAGGATGAGATATTGTTTATTGAGTTAGCTCCATCTAATTTTTTATTCAGAGAGGTTCACGATTATGCATAGTGCTAGAAGTTTTCCTACCCTGGTGAGATGCTGATACAAGTGACTATTTGGTCCTGCAAGGTGATTCCCTACAACTCGACACCGAACAATGACGAGGGGGGACATAAAAAAGGAGGTGTGAGAACATGAAAAGGTAGTGAAGTATTAATAGAAGGGAATGTTGGATTTGAATCAGTAATCTATAAGCAAGTGCTAGCAGGAAGAGATGTGGGAGAGGTTGTAGTGTCAGGGCCAGTGGTTGTATCTGGGAGGGAACAGAAGGGAGGTGAATCAACCTGGGGCTTTCATAGGGTTTCACCTCATGCCATCGGGAAGTAAATACGTCCAATATATATTCCCTCTTCTGTCATCCTTCCAGAGGAATAGAAATATTGTGAAAATATAAAATAGTAACACGATATGAATGACTTGTAAAATAATTTGAACATGCATAGGATGCCACTGGGACAACATGGCTTCGAGAAGGGTATCTTCAATGATACCCCTTTCGAGTGAAGAAATTTTATTAATTGAGATAGATGAAGTAATGAATTCCTATATCAACATAAAGATAATGTCACGCTACAAAATGGTGCTTCTAAAAATGAATACTTATATAAAAATATTGGTGGCTCAGCTGGAAGTGTGTTTCCCCTTGCCCGGTCATGCAGATGAATCAAGGGGGGAAGAATTTGATGAGGGAGATTTTTTATGAGTAATGGAAGGGATTTACAAGGGATCCACTCTTGAAGAATGTGATATATTTTCCTAAGGGGGGGTCTTATCTGTAGAATTCATCATAACTTTAAAAATGATTTCATACTCCCTTGCATTTCTCTATTTCCCTTACAACCTTATCTTGGTTTCAGAAAAGACACTTATCTGCATAAGAGAATCTTTAGTCAGCCACTTCTGCGGATGAGGATTAATGATAAATATGCATATTGAAAAAAACACTAGGGTATGTAGCCAATGAAAAGGTGGTTGTGGAATCCAATTGTTCTGAGGGAGCAGGCATGACCTCCTCAGAATCATCAAACCCCATATTCATATATGGAGAGCCGCATCCTAGCCTCCCAGCGATGGTAGAACCGAGGAAAGTGCAAGAGGCTTACCATAGTATGTCTCATACATCAGAGTTATACTGATTGTTTGTTTGGAAAAATTTTCTAATGCACACATGCCTGCATAGTTTCTAGGATAGTGCATATGTTTCTGATGAATATGGATGGGAGACCAGAGGCTCCACCACAAATATGGGTCTTGATCTCTATATTATTGAGGGCCCTAGCTGATCAGGCCATGGTTCCTTATTAGTGGCTGATGTTAGCGGGTGATACTACAAGCGAGATCAATTCTAGAATTGACCTGGTGGACATCATCGATGTGGAAGCTAGGAATGGAGACCAGCCTGATGAAAACCCTATTGTTGAACTCTTGGGAGAGTTTCCTAAATATGAACCCGTCAACCCATAGGATTGGTAGTTGACTCCTTCTGATGAACATGATAGAAATACTATTCATTAGTGGTAATGGAAGCTGATGAATAATTTTATTGGGGATACCCCACAATAAGAATGGATAAACAAGATGGGGTGGCTTCATTCTCAACTAGGTGAGCTATGTGCTAGAGGAGTTGATTCCCAACACCTTCACGTGCTCATTTGAGACTACCTTGATGAGAGGGTGCGGGAGGATGAGAACAACTTCACTATGGTTTGGTAGCTAAGGAAGGCCTTCAATGTCCAATGACTCCAAGAGGATGAGCCTAAGATCCAACAGTTGAGGGAATATGTAAATTAAAAGTCTACTTTCTAAGATGCACAATCAGGACTCACATCATGGCAGAAGGCCCAGCTAGCAGAGGCTGATGAAAAGATGAGGTGAGCATTTCAAAATATGAATATTAACTAAAAAACAAAAAATAGTGCATGGATTAAGGTAGATGAAATACTCCCCATCACCATCGAGGAAGATGTGAAACTTAACAGGAGAAGGTAGATCTTGGACTCCATAGGCTAGTGAGTAGCGGAGCTGAGATGGTCCTTTCAAAAGTCCATCCATTCAATTGGAGGGGCCAACCCTTGGGTGCTATAAATTATGTGAACTCATAAATGTACAATAGTGATTTTTTTGTTTATTTTGGTTGCGTTCATGTGTTCTGTTATCAGATTTGGTTGTTGTATTTCCATAACATCTTTGAAATACCCAATGATCAATCCCTATGCTCATGCGGGTCATTCTCGATGTGAGAAAAAAGGGATGGTCACATTGATATTATGTTTTAATATGAGTGTGACAACCAATATCTAGGAATTTGGGGTCTAAAAGACCGATCCTGGTATCTGGGAAGAATGAAGGAGGCCTGACTTGAGAATAAAGTCATTATAACAATCAAATTTCCAATATCCCAATTTGACCTGGTGGACAACTAGAGCTATGTCAGGGGAATTGGAATCAATCCAAATAGGGGGGAGTGAAAAGTGTGAATCAAGATTCATAAAATATTGAACATTGTAGGGATGGAATGATAATGAAGGATAGTTTTTGACCATTTTTGAAACATAGAATCCATATTATGTTATCCTAAAATGGGGTAAACAGATAAGGGCCAACCACTGACCATGTTTGAAACATGGACCCTGAATTGATATATCATCCATAGTCTTCTGTAATGTTAGCCTAGGAATGTTGGTGAGCCATATTCCGAGAATATGTACTGTTAGGGGATCATTAAGATGTGAAAATGGGTGAATATCCAAATAAAGGGCACACAAGGCATAAAGATGGATTTATGGGCTATTATAATGGTGTCCAACACTCTAGAAATTATGGCACTCTGATGGGGAAACATTACATGGGTTCATCGGTCTTTGTTCTAATCATGGACCATACTCATTTCTTGAAATGATTTCTTTAGAGAGGGCCTTCAGTGTCTTGCAGCATTATGTAAAGCCAATGAGGATGATAGACACATAGTTTACCATCCTACAATTAGGATGCGGTTTCCCAGAAAAGAAATGTGTGGTTTCGTACACATCCCGAGGTGAATGAGAGTTGTAGGGGCCCACCCTACACCACATGTTCCAAGTGGGATTCATTAGGCCATAAGCCTTAGGTGGCCAAATATGGGGCTATACCTGAGGGAATGTGCTTGAGCATTCATATGTATCACATGAGTATGGGAATCAAGTCATGCATAGTTCATAGATGGTTCGTTAAAATCATGTAGGACAGAAGGAATGATTTGTTTGGGTGCACTAGTACACATCCTACCAAAACCACTAAGCCCACCTGAGTCGTGCTAGTTGTGGGAAACAAGGTGTAGTAATGGTATTTTCATAGTACATGAAGGAACACATTATGAGAAATTAAATGTTATGGGACTGGTAGCTCAGTATGACCGATCCACCTACTAAACACACATAGATACATAGATATGTAAAACTGGGTGTGTTATAGTTCCCTTTAAATATAAAAAAGTTAAAAGATGTTAACCATGAATCTAGATTCCTGGATCACCGTGGTGGAGCTGCGAATATGGAGGATAATCTTGGACCATGATCAAAATAAAGTATTTGCTTTACATTAGCCTGGCATGGGTACATACAAATATGGGTCGACTACATACCATTTTCGAAACATTGGACTTGTTGAACAATGTTTTCTGAGGTCTTTTGAGGTCTTGGACCAAGATAATATGTGAGATAATGTGGCATGGGACCAGTCCATAAAGGGGGGGTCCCATCAGAATGGGAAGAGTATGGAGATCCAAATAAAGGTATCATCAAGTTTGGACACAAAATGAGGAAATTTCTAAGTGAAATCCCACACATTGGGCACTACACCACGACACATTTAAGTATACAAATACGACATGTCTGAGAGAGGGAGTCAAATCCCATTCGAAATACTATGGTCCTGGGGATGCAAACTATTATTTTAAGGTCATAGAGTGGACCATTGAGAGGGGGCTTGGTTAAATGGAATGTGTGAAGGGAGGAGAAGTAGAAAAACCCAACATTTATGAGGACCAAATAGACATTCCATTTTATGACACATTCTTAATGAGAACCCCAAAAAGGTTAAATTAATTATTCTTGGACTAGAGGATCATGATTATCATCATTCACAGGGACAAATGAAGGATTTGTAGTACCTAGGGTAGAACCTAGGTACTAAACATCCATGAATTTTCTACGTATCCCATGAGGATGGGAATCAATCCATACATAGTACTCATGGTATGATCTAAGATAATAGTCATGGATATTGGACCAAGATAGAGAGAGAAAATGAAGACTCATGGTGTGATTGTTACAAAACTTGACGTGAATGAGGATAAAAGTCTTCCTCGCCACTCCACATGCTTCTACTAGAAATTTGGTTGAGGGGGCTGGAAAAAGGGAAGGATTTGTGATTCTACAGGCTCGACCTAATGAAAAATATTTTGGGCATTCCTACATATCTCATGAATATGGGAATCAAGATACATGTGGTTCTAGAATATGTCATGGTAGGTTATTAATACCTGGGGCCATACTATTGTATAGGTATGGCCCATGCAATAAAAGAAGCTAAGTTTGATGGATCTTGTTTCTTTCTTTTTTGTAAATCCACAAAGCTAAGTTGTAGAATCCGGTCATTTCATAAGGAATCAAGACATATGTAGGCCTTGAAAATGGAATACTAGATGACTAATTCCAAATATGATATTCCCTCCTGTGTGGACACCACAATGTTGTGCCAATTTTCATCATACATCTATGATGATAGTGTCACAGTTTAGGGTCATATGATAGGAAAAACCCACGAATTTTAACATCGGGAAACAAAGACACAACATTTTAATGTCATGTGGGACTAGGTAGTGGATTTTAACGTCATATGTTTTGGACACACACAAAATAGCGACTTTCTAAAGAGAATGTGCATGGCGTGAGAAAACATACTCAACGTGAATGAGGATGAGTTCCACACCACAAATGCGCAATTCTAGGAGATAAACATACATTTAATGGTTTATAAATGGTCAATAGACCAGGGGCCTGACCCAATAGAAAAATGTCTGGGCATCCCCACATATCTCATGAAGAGGGGAATCAATCCATACGTAGTTTTGGAAGATGTAATGTAGTTTAATGTCATGATACAAGGATGGGGACATGATATACTATTTCCTAAATTGGGAATATGTGGTTTTGGCTATTATAGTCCTAAAATTAATGAGGACCTAAGTCTACATATATCACACCATGAAATCCTATAAAGGTTATTTCCAAAAAGGCCGAACATATGAGATAATTAGTGGATTCTGAGCTAGACCCAGAGAGGAAATGTTTGGGCATTCCTACATATCCCATAAGTATTTGAATCATGATATATGTAGTATTGGAATACAACTTCTTATCGCCATATGATGTGGATGGGGGTATTAGTTAACAGATGTAGAGATTGGACCGGAAGATGTGATATTCTATTAAGCCAGAGTAAACCATGACTGATCCTCTAAGCCCATGTGAGTAGCTCTCTATGTGGGATATAAGGTTAGAGAATATATTCAAAAAATGTTCAATACAGAGAAAATGGAAATGGACCGAAGCCTCGAATGACATGACTCCATGGTTTCGTTCTCTTAACACACAAACTTGCACTGAAGGATTGCACCAAGAGTGTCAAAAGTCCCCATGAACATGTTGGAGTGGAAATAGATGTGAATAACATGAGCAGTATTTATGGATTAATTGGGGTGTCATAATGCATGAATTGTGTCAGAATGTCATTCAAAATCCATAGAGATGAAGGCACAAGGAGGTAGGAGAGAACTAAGTGTCGAGACCCAAAACATGATGTACATGGACATTACATTACTTTTTTGGAATACATAGTACATAACAAAAACACACACACAAGGACCATAATAGTTTAGTGTCTTTGGAAACTCGGAATATAATATTCTAATCGTGGTGAAAGATCTTCAACATATCCTATAAAGATGTTCCCTTTTTTTTCTAACCTAAAACCTTTCTTTATATCCTGGGGAAAAGAAACATAAAAGGGTGAGCCCAAATTCTCAGTAAGGGTAAACAAAAGAAATATCAATCACATCATATTCATAAGAACATAACATTTTATAAATCTTAACCCGCAAAAGAGATCATAATATCATAACATGGGATAAATCATAGTAGTGAAATTTAATCCCAATAATCATAACATAAAACATGAAACTTTGTGTCATATGCACATAATCATAGAGAATCATTTATTATTAGTCAATACTCATTTCCAAGACTATCTTAGTGGATAAATTCCATTTCTGAACCGAGTTCAGTCCTCGTTTCAGTAATGTTTCACTGAACCGGTTTAACCTGCTGTTCCAGCCATGTCTATCTCATGAGATATAAAATCATTACCCAATGCATTGGAGGGAGATATAGGTCCCACCAATTTCATAATGATACCATTATTATGTGTTCCACAAAGTCATAAATCATACATCATTTCATAACCCATGTAATAAAAATGGGATTCTTAAATAAAATGACATAATAATACAATTCATATAAGATAAAGGAATTAATAAAATTAATTCCATCACAACATAATCAAATCAATGTAATAATAGGGATAGAAACAGAACCCTATATTATCATATATGGAAAATAATTTTGAAAAAACACTTGAACTCCATTCTTGAGGAAAATATCCTTTCTACTTCAAAAAAATTTTCTTTCTTAACATGTCTTACAATTTTAAACTAAAAGAAGATGATTAAAAATAAACTTGAAAACTTGTAAAGGATTATTCTTGGAAATAATGTATTAAAAATCCATTCATGCCGTATAAGTGAAAAAAACATTATTCTCTTACTTTTTTCGGAAAAGTCAAAAAGTACCTTGTACGAAAAATGACAAAGGATTCCTTTAATATATCGTACTAAAAACTAACGGAAGAGTAAAATTGGATTTAAAAAAATTGTAGTTGGATGTAAACAATATTACATATTGAGGGAACATGGATATGGATGATAAAATACACCCCAGTAAATAGAAAATTATAAACAATCTCGGATAAAATGAGATTGTGATATTTTCCCTTACCTTAGGTCCGATTTGCTTCGTAAGTGTCCTAAACTCTAGTATAATGATTTAAATAATGTAATTGAATGATTCCAGAATCATACTCATTGTTATGATATCATATATGGTTCACATATGACTTTATATTACCCGTTCTTTTGTAAATTCAATGTTATAGAGCATTTTGGGTAAAATTGTCTCATTTGTCGTTCGTGTTTTAACTTTTAATTATTCATATGATTACATAGATCATGATTACTTAAATATAGAATCTAAACCATGATTTATATATAATATATATTCAGAATATACATATATATAATAGATCAGTAAATGAAATGAAATACACCATTCATGGAGACGGTAGGTCGTACGTACGCATGAACGCTGTTTTCGTTTCCTTATTTAGTTTAATGGAATTAAGTATATGACATACATATATATACACATAAATCTAGTATCATTATTATGTCATATATTTCATTATTAATTATTATATATACATTATAATAATTCATTAATGGTTAACGTGGAGAATGAATCTCATTGCGTCGTGGAGACGGTAGTCCGTACGCACGCACAAGCGATGATATCGTTGTAATGATAGTGGAATTTTATTGGAGTGTATGTATACTATTTCAGAATCAATATCACTATAAAATAATCATATATAGTTATTATGTACACCATTATACCCATCCAAGTAAGGTGGTGGTATAAAATAGATTACACCACGGCGTGGAGACGGTATTCTGTACGTACGCACGTGCGATGATTACGTTTTCCGTAGGATGGATAGATGGTGAAATATGGTTGTTTAATACTTATAATAACAAATAAGTAAATTAGTGATACTGATTTTATTACTCTATAATGAAACAAACTAAGAAGAAGAAGTGGAAGAAGAAATAAAGTTGAAAGAATCGGTAACAGACATTACCTCTTCTTGGAAGCGTCTCTTTGAGATCTCATTTTAGGGCACTACAATTGGTCTTTGAAGAAGACCATAACCTATAGGATGTTTCTAGGGAAGTGGAGAAGAGAATTTTGTAGGGTTTGTCCGAGCTTGATGGATAAAATTGGTGTGAGGAAGAGAGGGAGGAGGTTCCCTTTTATAAGGGAGGAGAGGGGCTCCTTTGGAAAAACTAAAAATATTATTTTATTATAAATCCAAATTCGGTTTTAAATAGCTCCAAATTAATTTATTTCGAAGCTAAGGTGGGGATGGGTCAAAATTCTATCATCGAATAGAATTTAGACAAATTTAGGTTCCTATTTTAACGTTATAATTTATATTTAACTTTAAGTTAGATAATTTTACTTTTACCATGTCTTTTTGTATTCTTACACTATAAGGTTAATAAACTTACTACAAGAAGCCCAACGAACCCCAAGTTGTTTATTATTAATATATATAACCTTATCAAATTCATTTGGCCAAACCATAGATTTTTAGGAATAAAATAACAATTAATAATATAATATTTGTTTTAAAACCTATTTTATGTCAATTTTGACACTATTTAGTAATTGATTTTTGTGGAAATTATAACAGAATGATTTGTACGAAAAAGGTTAATTAAATCAATACTAATATGTCATATTAACATATAAAATTAGTTTAATTCATAAAAAGTCTCAAATTTAATTTATTTGGGTATTTATAACATCAATTATGTCAATATTTCATTAATATGATAATTGCTGCATCATTGTTGTGTCATAAATATATTAAATTATGTAATGTCTAAAAATTATAAATAAAATACAATTATATTGGAAATACTTTATGATTTATAATGAATATTTATAGTTGAATTTATCGTATGTAAAACCCCATATTAAAATTGATTTACTTATTAAACATTGATTTTAACTATTTTAACCCTTCTTTAAGTAAATTGATAATAAATGTCATAATCTAATCCATGTGGGCCTAAGTGGTCATATTTTATTCCTAAGGTTGTTTTTGGTCGAATTACACTTATCCAATAGAATAAGGACATGTGTTAGGGTAATAATAATAAAACTTTTACCCTTAATTACCCTATTTACTTTTAACCGTGGTAAAGAAAAGTAAAAAGTTACTATTCACCAAAAAATATTTTCATCTCATTGAACCACATTTTACTTACTGAAATCAACTGTGTCTCTCGGATTTTTGAAATTCCACTCACAGAAGTGGAAAAATTATGTTTTATGAAAAATTCATTTTGTTTAACTACCACTTAGTGGTTTCACTATTCATCAAAAAATGACAGTTTTGAGAAAAATACAAAAAATTAGGCCTAAGCTATATTTGATATTTTAAACTCAAAAATGATGTCTATATTACCAAATTCAAAACATATCAGTTGCATTAATTAATTTAAAAATTAATTCCTGTCGTCAAAACAAATAGCGTGTTCTTAAGAGATAATAACTATCAAAAGATTGACACTTGTTTATGTCTGGTTTAAATGTGAAATTACATCCAATGACCAACATTGTATTAAATTGTAAAAATATATTCTAAATATACTTTAAAACCACTCAAATTAATAATTTATAACTATTAATTATTTCGATTAAAAAAGTTGTTTTTAATTAAAATTTAGTAATTTTCACTATTCATCAGAATATGAAAGTTATTCGAAAAGTACCAAAATTTCACCCTAAGCTAATTTCGATAATCCGAATCCAAAAATGAAGTCCATTTTGAAAAATAATATTTAAAAAATTTCAAAAAGTGGTTATTACTATTCATAACTGCTAGTTTTAATAATATTTTAATAGCATATTGTTGTTTAGTGAAACTCGTTATTGCATACTAAACACGCTATCGAGGAAGGTCTCAATTGCGTGTAATGCAAGGCAAGTCAAGGATGCGTGTTGTGCAAGCTCCTTTTTGTGTAGCATACAACACAAGACATTAATGAAATCAAAAATAATATTTTTCATAAAATCTCGCGGTGTTACATTCTACCCCCCTTAAAATGAATTTCACCCTCGAAATTCTTCGGGGTTATAAAGGGTTTACTACTCGAAAGTTTCATTAATAGAAACCCACATAGTAAAAAGGAATACCAGAACTAGGATATAAAAACTAATGTATGAAACATAATGGTTACCCAAATAAACTAATCACTGGGTTTCCACATAGGTGAATATATGGATATAGAAGAGAAATCTAACCATCATGTTCTGATGGAGAGTGGTAGAGAACATGGATATGGAAAATTCAGAAATCACAAAGCCATAAATTTGTGATGATCTAAGGTACTATCTGAATCATCAGATATAAGAGCACTAGGACAACATTTTTGGTTTTCAAGATCATTTCCCTAAAGTTGATGAAATTGGAATTAGAAGAAATAATTTCTTGATTTTGGTATAGTCTCACCTTTGGTCGTTCTTTGGACAATTTCCACTTTATCTCTTAAATAAATGAAGTTGAATTTGTCATTCGTGATGTGTTAGCAGATCATGTGATAGAATGATGGGTCATTCCATCTGTCTCAAACAAAAGGTTAGAAAAGTTATCAATAAATACATAAGTCCATCTATACTGAGATTAATCATATATGGTTCCTAAAATGGACTTATAATTCATATATCATACTTCTAAATATAATAAAAATTGTTTCTACTAAACAGGGACTTCCTGTAGGCCAGTGGTAGGTGGTAAAGGCCAGTCGCACATCGGTTGTGGGTTTGATTCCCACAGCCTTGTCCAACGTGATGGGATGTCGCCCATCCTGCAGGTTGTCCTTTTTCTAAAACTACATTACTATAACATCCCATCAATAATATCGAAAAATGTTCTATCCTTAAACAATTCTAACTTATGTCAAACATAATCCATTCCAATCTTTTGGCTTATCTAAAATACTTTGGTCCAACCTCATAGTATAAATAAAATGATTACTTGAAATGTCACTTAATAATCACGTGAATGCCATCATTTATCCCCAATATATCAGAAGATATATCTTCTTGGCCAAATAACAATCATGTGAATAACTTAATCATGTATTCTCTTGAATAATGAATACCCATTAATTGAACCATAGTGAAAACATGAATGCAGTTAAAAGTTAACACTTTCCACATACCAAAACCCACAAAATTCTATATACTCAAACCATGATATCCCTTAATCCTTATATCAATCAAGAGCTCATGAATACTATCAAACATTTCATTTTCTCCTTATCCCTTCATTATGCACATATCATCTGCTTTCCAATATATTTGAATCACTTTTCATGGTTACCGGTTCCTTAAAATTATTGAAAACCCCAATAATACAAAAATATTCTAATACCCAATAAAAGTACCTCAACAACATTATTCTTTAATACCAATACATAAACACTTCAATCCAACCTCTTCAATTATTGTCCTGGAATAAGTACTTCTTTGATTTAGAAGTAACTTTTTAGGTCAGGGCATTGAGTTGGGTAATGCCCATGTTCTCCACAAATAATACATTGAGCTCTATAATAGTCTGTCACTCTATGACCCTTTTCTCCACACAGATAACATCGGTCCCTCCATTTGAGTTATTCCTCAAGGTTATTCTTCCCTTCATTAGAAATCTCAATCATTCTTTCTTCATGCTCCTCAACATGTGAACATGCATAATAGTCTATCTTCCTCTTCTTTGATGAATTAGGTATACCACTAAATTTCACCTTTTTAATCATATATCACGATGACTGATTCAGCATAATCACAATATCATTCTTTCTAGGCATTACATAATTTTTTTGCTCATAGTCTCCAATTTTTCCATTGGATTCAATGTCAACAGAATTCCTTCTGCTTCCCTCCATTAACTAAAACAGAAGAATAATTCTGTGAGAGGCAAAAATCATGCTAGAGAAAACAACATAGTAAAGGGGGATTACCCTCAATATCTAACATCTTAGGTTAAATTCTAAGATCGTTTGCTCAATTCTAGGGCTATAACCTATACGTATACTTAACCTTAGATACATCCCTATACATACCTTAGAAATATCTCTAGGGAACTCACTAAAGTTCTCGCATCCTAGTTTCCAATGGTTGACTAAACCTTTCCTCTGATACCAACTGTAGAGACCCGAAACTTGACGTACATGGACATTACATTACTTTTGAGGAATACTTAGTACATAACAAAAACACACACACAAGGACCGTAATAGTTTTGTGTCTTTGGAAACTTAGAATATAATCTTCTAATCGTGGTGAAGGATCTTCAACATCTCCCATAAAGATATTTCCTTTTTTTCGTACCTAAAACCTTTCTTTATATCCTGGGGAAAAGAAAACATAAATGGGTGAGCTCAAATGCTCAGTAAGGGTAAACAAAAGAAATATCAATAACATCATATTCATAAGAACATAAAATTTTGGAAATCTTAACCTGCAAAAGAGATCATAATATCATAACATGGGATAAATCATAGTAGTGAAATGTAATCCCAATAATCATAACATAAAACATGAAACATTGTGGCATACACACATAATCATAGACAATCATTTCTTATTAGTCAATACTCATTACCAAGACTATCTTAGTGGACAAAGTCTATTTCTGAACCGAGTTCACTCCTCGTTTCAGTCCTATTTCACTGAACCAGTTTAACCTGTCGTTCCAGCCATGACTATCTCATGAGATATAAAATATTTACCCAATGAAATGGAGGGAGATAGAGGTCCCACCCATCTCATAATGATACCATTCTTATGTGTGCCACAAAGTCATAAATCATACATCATTGCATAACCCATGTAATAAAAATGGGATTCATAAACAACATGACATCATAAAATAATTCATATAAGATAAAGGAATTCATAAATATAATTCCATCAAAATATAATAAATTAATTTAATAATAGGGATAGAAACAGAACCCTATATTATCGTAGATGGAAAATAATTTTGAAAAAACACTTAAACTCCATTCTTGAGGAAAATATCCTTTCTACTTCAAAATCATTTTCTTTTCTTGACATGTGTTACAATTTTAAACTAAAAGAATTTGATTAAAAATAAACTTGAAAACATGTAACGGAAGCTTCTTGGAAATAATGTTTTAATAATAAATTCATGCTGTATAAGTTAAAAAAACATTCTTCTCGTACTTTTTCGGAATAGTCAAAAAGTAACTCGTACGAATAACGAAAAAGGATTCCTTTCATATATTTTACAAAAAGCCCACTGAAGGGTAAAATTGGATTTAAAAAAAATTGTAGATGGATGGAAACAATATTAATTATTGAGGGAACATGGATATGGATGATAAAATACACCCCAGTAAATAGAAAAGTATAAACAATCTCGGATAAAATGAGTTTCTGATATTTTCCCTTACCTTAGGTCCGATTTGCTTCGTAAGTGTCTGAAACTCCTATATAATGTTTTAAATAATGTCATTGACTTATTCAATAATCATACTCATTGTTATGATATCACATATGGTTCACTTATGACTTTATATTACCCGTTCTTTTGTAAATTCCATGTTAAAGAGCGTTTTGGGTAAAATTGTCTGATTTGTCATTCGTGTTTTAACTTGTAATTATTCATATGATTACATAGATCATGATTAATTAAATCCATAATGTAAAACATGATTTATAAATAATATATATTCATAATATACATATATATAATAGATCAGTAAATGGAAAGAAATACACCATTCATGGAGACGGTAGGTCGTACGTACGCATGAACGCTGTTTTCGTTTCCTTATTGAGTTAAATGGAATTAAGTAGATGACATACATATATATACACATAAATACATTATCATTATTATGTCATATATTTCATGATTACTTATTATATATACATTATAATCATTCATGAATGGTTAACGTGGAGAATGAATCTCATCGCGTCATGGAAACGGTAGTCTGTACGTATGCACGAGCGATGATATCCTTCTCATGATCGTGGAGTTGTATTGGAGTGTATGTATACTATTTCAGAATCAATATAACATTCCAATAATCATATATAGTTATTATGAACACCATTATACCCATCCAAGTAAGGTGGTGGTGGAAAATAGATTACACCACGGCGTGGAGACGGTATTCCGTGCGTACGCACGCGCGGTGATTTTGTTTAATGTAGGATGGATAGATGGTGAAATAGGGTTGTTTCATACTTATAATAACATATCTGTATATTATTGATACTGATGATATTACTCCATAATTAAAAAACATAAGAAGAATAATTGGAAGAAGAAATAAAGTTGAAAGAATCGGTAACAGACATTACCTCTTCTTTGAAGCGTCTCTTTGAGATCTCCTTTTCGGGCACTAAAATTGGTTTTTGAAGAATACCAGAACCTCTAGAATGTATCTAGAGAAGTGTAGAAGATAATTTGGCAGGGTTTGGCCGATCTTGAAGGCTCAATGTGGTGTGAGGAAGAGAGGGAGGAGGTGCCCTTTTATAAGGGAGGAGAGGGGCTCCTTTGGAAAAACGAAAAATATTATTTTATTATAAAGCTAAATTTTGTTTTAAATATCTCCAAATTGATTTATTTAGAAGTTAAGGTGGTAATGGGTAAAAATCATCTCATCCAATAGAATTTAGACAAGTTTAATCATTTATTTTTATCTTTAAGATAGATAATTTTATTTTTACCGTGTCTTTTTGTGTTCTTACACTATAAGGTAAATAAACATACTATAAAAATACAAAAGAACCCCAAATTGTTTATTATTAATATATATAACCTTATCTAAGTCATTTTTCCGAACCTTATATTTTTGGGAATAAAATAACAATTAATAATATAATATTTATTTTAAAAACTATTTTATGTCAATTTTGACACTATTTAGTAATTGATTTTTGTGAAAATTATAACAGAATTATTAGTTCGAAAAAAGTTAATTAAATCAATACTAACATATCATATTAACATAGAAAATTAGTGGAATTCCTAAAAAGTTTCAAATGACATTTATTTGGGTATTTATAACATCAATTATGTCAATATTTCATTAATAAGATAATTACTGCATCATTGTTGTGTCATAAAGAAATTTAATTATTTAATGTCTAAAAATTATACATAAAATACCATTATGTTGGAAATATTTTTATCTTTCTAAATAATATTTATAGTCGAATTTATTTTATGTATAACCCCATATTAAAAATGATTTACTTATTAAACATTGATTTTAACTATTTTAACCCTTTTTTAAGTAAATTGATAATAACTGTCATAATCTAATACATGTGGGCCTAAGTGGTCATATTTTGTTCCTAAGGTTGTTTTGGTCAAATTACACTTATCCAATAGAATTAAGACATGTGTTAGGCTAATAATAATAATATTGTTACCCTTAATTACCCTATTTACATTTAATTGTGGGAAAAAAAGTAAAAAGTTACTATTCACAAAAAATTATTTTCATCTCATTGAACCACATTTTACTTACTGAAATCAACCGTGACTCTCGTATTTTTGAAATTCCATTCACATAAGCGGTAAAATTATGTTTTATGAAAAATTCATTTTTTATAACTACCACTTAGTGGTTTCACTATTTACCAAAAATTGAAAGTTTCCAGAAAAACACCAAAAATTAGGCCTAAGATATATTTGATATTATGAACTCAAAAATGATGTCTACTTTACCAAATTCAAAAACATATCAGTTGCATTAATTAATTTAAAAATTAATTCCCATCGTCAAAACAAATATCTTTTTCTTAAAAGATAATAACTATCAAAAGATTGACACTTGTTTTTGTCTGGTTTTTAATGTGAAATTACATCCAATGACCAACATTGTATTAAATTGTAAAAAAATATTCTAAATATAATTTAAAACCACTGAAATTAATAATTTATCACTATTACCTATTTCGATTAAAAGAGTTGTTTTTAATTAAAATTTAGTAATTTTCACTATTCATCAGAATATGAATGTTATTCAAAAAGTACCAAAATTTCACCCTAAGCTAATTCTGATATTCCGAATCCAAAAATGAAGTCCATTGTGAAAAATAAAATTTACAAGATTTCAAAAATTGGTTATTACTATTCATAACGACTAGTTTTAATAATATTTTAATAGCATATTGTTGTTTAGTGAAACTCGTTATTGCGTACTAAACATGCTATTGAGGAAGGTCGTGATTGTGTGTAATGCAAGGAAAGTCAAGGATGTGTGTTGTGAAAGCTCCTTTTTGTGTAGCGTACAACACAAGACATTAATGAAATCAAAAAAGAATATTTTTCATAAAATCTCGGGGTGTTACACTGAGGCCTTGCATACATGTCGTTCAAGGGTCCTTTCAGATGTCAAAAATTTTGAATGATCAAATAATGTAAAAAATGAATAATGGAAATGGATGAAAACATGTCCATGTATAACCCAATGCTCCTGGTCCCAACCCACAGTGCATCGTGGCACATAGTTGAACTTCAATAAAAGGGTCGAGGGGCCCAATTTGAGATCAGAAAATTCAAGAAGATGGGTACAGAAAAGGGGGATGTAGATCTATCAAGAGGGATGTATGTGTCATGTCTATTACAAGACCAAAGTGAATGAGGACCTAATCCCATACCACACCACATACCCCCTCCTAAAAAATTAGGCCAAGGTAACAAGAGGAAGATGTGGTTTTAATGAAACATAGATGTACCCAATGATGTTATATTTTAATGTTCTTACATGTTTGAAGAGAATGGGAATCAACCACACATTGTTTTGGAATATTCGTGTAGTTTAACACCATGTGATAAGGATATGAGGATATGGGTATCTCAATGAGTAATTCATATGGTGTGGAGAATAACCCTATTTGAATTGGGACATCAGCCCAAATATTCCACACCATTCATATTACCTGGAGAGAAATTTGGCCGAGCGGCCGAGTGAAATAATGGATGAACCAGAGATGGGCCCGAATATGAAATTTTTGGGTGTTCCTACATATCACAAGAGGATTAGAATCAATCCATATGTAGTTACCAAGATTTACATGTCATTTAATGTCATGTGACAAGGTCAAAGATCTTAGTTTAAGGTCGTAGATATTGGACTACATATGCCTTGTTTAGTGTCGTGAGCATGTGACAACAGGGAAAAGAAGGAGAAAAACAATTCTTATCTTCTGGGAGACCGTGGGATGAAAACAAAGATTAATTTTAAATACTAACCATGTTTACAACAGAGTATCCCTCTCTTGTGTCCTGGAAAGGGAACAAGCAATTCAGAATCAACCGCTGACCATATTCACAATGTGGGACTTGTGTCACGTTGTCATTAAAAATCCTTGGGGATGTTGGCCTGAGACAGTAGGAGAGCCCTATGATCTAGAATCCATAAAATTTGTGGGTCCATTCAAATGTGCAATATGATATAAATCCAAATGATAGGACTTGTGAAGAATGGTGGTACCCATGTATTTTAACATTTAGCGGCAAGGACAATGGATAAAGGAGTGGTGTCTCTAGGGGATGTGTGTGGCATGGAAAAAATAGCCCGACATGAATGAGGCAATATATTCCATATGATACTATGGAGTTCTAATTGGGAACTTTGGAATGGGGGATAATAATGTTTAGGGACCTGAGGCTTCTCCACAGATGAAATGTACCGGCACTATTATGTATCCCATTAGAATGGAATCAATTTGAATGTAGTTCTAAAAGTGTCATGAAATTTAACGTTGTTCAGTAAGGATGCATGGAGATTTTAGTTTAAGGACACAGATCTTCGGCTATTTTGTTGTTTTTCATCATGGATTATTAGGGTAGAGGTTTAACATCCACTAGGACGCGTATAGGTAGTTTAACGTCTAATAGGACTACAATATAGTTTAACGTCATGCGAGATGAGTGTGGTTATATTTAAATCTTTCAGCCAGGATGGGCCTCACAGTTTAATGTCGTGTGAAGGAGACATAATTATTTAATGTCATATGAGACTATGAGAAATACTACTTGAGTAATTTAGAATTAATGTTAGTATTATTATTCTCACCCTCCATGGTTACCATGAAGTATACACCATTGGGTTAATCCTTGTGAATGATATAAGGTCCCTTCCATTTGGACACAATCGTTAGTGGATTTCTTCTGGGTATAATCGTCATTGTCAAGGCTAATACCATGTATCATTATAAGAATGAGTTCTGAAAATCTTTCTTATTGAAATCATTGGTCATCTTGTATTGATGCCTCTCCAAATGGTGCAGGGCACAAAGAATGTTCTCATCAAGCACTTCCAGTTCCTCCAGATGAGTTTCTGAAACATTATATAGTTCCAGATTATTGTAGATGGCTATATGTAATTGGGGAAACTTAATCTCGATGAGCATGACTACCACCATTTCATACACCATGGAATATGGGGTCACCTAATTGGAGTTATGAGTCATAGTCTGATAATCCTAGAGAGCATTGGGGAGTTTTTCTGACCAACTATTCTTATTCATACCAACCATCTTCTATAGAATTTTAGAAAGGGTTTTGTTGAATACATTGATCTACCCATTTTCATGAAAGTGAAAGGAAGAGGTATTATTAGAACAAATGTGGTTCTTGGCATACAATTTTTTATGTTCATCGGATCAAAAGGTTGTGCTGTTATCTGTGGGGATAGAGTGAGGGACTCTGAATTTGTAGATGATATGTATCTCACAAACTCCATGAAAGAATGGTCCTTGACTTCCTTCATTGATAATGTACCTTCCGACATAGAAATGATATATGTAGTTTTTAGGATGAACCTGCACTAGAGGGTCATTTCTAGTGGATTTGGTCCCACGATATTGAGTCCCCAGACTACAAAGGGCCAAAATTACATCGTAGGGTGGAGATGCTCTAGTAGAAGATTATGAAATTAGCTTGAATTTGGAATGTATGGATTCTCTTGGAAACCCCGATACGGTCACAGATCATGGTGGGCCACAAAATACAACAATCTTCAGATCTGATGAGTGTGATTTGTCCATTTTTTATAGACCCTGCATGAACCGACATAAACCTCCAGTATGACATGATAAATCTCACCACCCTAAATGAAACAGAGGAGAATCCCATCAAACAGGCATCTATAAATGATATTCTCAAGATTGGGTCCACTCTGGAGGT
Source organism: Viscum album (assembly GCA_963277665.1). Classification (NCBI taxonomy): domain Eukaryota; kingdom Viridiplantae; phylum Streptophyta; class Magnoliopsida; order Santalales; family Viscaceae; genus Viscum; species Viscum album. The sequence goes on from OY728152.1 coordinate 1,759,489,923, forward strand.
TGAACTACATTGTGCACCATCAGATTTTTTCATGATCTAATTGATCTTCTGGTGGGTTACCATGCCGATGATACTCGATAATTGTTATCCTCTAGTCCGAGCTCACTTCTAATACCTCGGTAGGGGGCCCTGAGGTCTTTATGTGGAGGAACTAGCTATAATGTGTCTTACATGTTGGCTATCATCATTACTCATAGTGATGGGTGTTATCACCCTCTGACATGCCACATGGATGATCAAATCCTCCATGCCAGGCTTAGCATGTGATGAGTCCTAGCTACCAAAAGTGTCTACTCAACCATTCTACAATCGAGGGTCATTAGTGACTTCTGGGTGATAAGGTAACTCAAATATCAGCTGGTGGGTATGCTCTAACAAAGGAATGATATGCAACTTCCTAATGGCGTATTAAACGATGATATGCTTGATAACTAGTTCTGATTCCCCATTCACATGAAAGTGTGAAACATCAATATCAAGGGCCAACTTGAGATAAGTGATGACATCTTGGTACTCTGACTCATTTTTTGTACAACCTTATGAAAAATGGAATGAATATGGTTGGACAGATAGTGATGGCATGATGAAGATGATACCCAAACCCTCTCTATTGAGTCTGGGATTGACGAATTTTCTATCGGTAGGGATTTGGGAAGTGTCATCAAAGTGTATTTTCCAACACGGAATGGATTTATCTTCTGAGAGGATGGACTTATCTTGAAAATAATTATCCATAGACTAAACTTTGATGGTTGGATGGGTGTAAATAAGGTCTACAAATTCCTTCCACATGATATCCTTCTAGGGGACAAATATGATGCCAAACAGTTAAAGGATAAGTACCCACTAAGCTATATGGTGTATCCACATGGGGAGGTTCAGAATGAATTTTAGTGGATCCATTTGAAACTCCAATTGAATCACATGGTGTTGAAAGTAATTTATGGATTTTTGAAATGTGAATACTAGAAAAAGGAAGTTATTCATGATAGGGGAGTATATAGTCATTGTATAGAGGAACATGCGGCTGATGTAGTATAAAATGTTCTCCATTCCCCCATTATTTTTATGGACATGAAGGGTTCTGAGAGATTGTTCCTGAGAGGTCACATAAAATACCAATGGATTTTTATAGGTGGGTGGAATTAAAATTACAGTCCATAGAAATTACTACTTGATTTTCTCAAAAACATTCTGGACCTCCTCATCCCACTTATAATCTACACGATTCTTCATGAGTCGGGAAAAGTGCATACCCTTTCTATCCGTATTTGAGATGAATCAAAGAATGTAGGATATGTGGCCATAAAAGCTTCACATATTCACAATAATTCTCATAAGAGACATCTTATTGATTTCCATGATCTTCTCTGGGTAAATCTCAATGCCTCCGTACCTGACAACTAATCCAAGAAACATTCTAGAGGTGACCCCGAAGGCACACTTCACGGAGTTCCACTTCAGATGGAGGGTAATGATAAAGTTGGACACTTTATCAAGATCTTTTATATGGTCATAATGCTATTGATATTTTACCACCAGATTATCCACATATAATTACACCAATTCTCCTAGGATCAAATTGAATATGTAGTGCATGGCGCACAGAAAGGTCGCACCTGCATTCTTTGAATCGAAGGTCATTACCTTGTAGTAGAAAGTTACTTGTGGAGCCTTGAATGTTAAAGACTCTACATCCTCAAGGGACATTAGAATTTTAATATATCTTGAATAAATATCTATAATGGAGAGAGTCTGGAACCAAGAGGTAGTGTCAATTCATAGTTTTTTCTTGGGAAGGGGAAAGTCATCATTCAGACAATACTGGTTGAGATCCCGGATGTCAATTCAAACTATGATCTATTCATTATTCTTCTTGACATGAACAATGTTAGATAACCATATAGGGTACTAGAATTACATTTCATTGTAGGTTTTGATAATCTTATCAACCTCAGCCTCAACCATGACAATATGAGTAGGGTACATCTTTCTGGGAGGCTGTTTGAACTCGGGATGATTTGCTGGAAGACTGAGAAGTTGGACGAAGACCTGATGATCTGATCCTAACATATCATCATAAATCTAAGAGATAACATTACAATGATGCTTCAAGAAATCCACATATCATTGTTTCTCTCATACAGGCACAGTTCCACTGATCAATGTTGGTTTTAGATCCATCTTGTCAGCTTGGTCCACTGGTACCAATTCATCAACCACGGTAGAGACACCCTCTTAGAATATAGGAGGATAAACATCCAAATCCCCAGGGGAGGGATCATCTCTAGAAAGAAATTATTCTGAGTTGGTAGACAATGATGGGTCACTAGTGCCACCCTGGGTGGCGAAGCACACCACATTAGGGAATTTATGCTCTACTAAAACCATTGTGATGAAAATTATTGATGTGATCCCATCTGTACTTCAATCTAGGGGGCCACACTTTATGATATCAATAAAATAGTGGAACGCGATCTTGATCTGATTTACTACTGCCAAAAAAATCAAGAATTTATGACGTATGGTCAGTTCCATGGGGTGGACATCATAAACCTTATAAGTGTAGTGGGGGTCTTGGATCACTCAGGTGTGATTTTTTTAGGAATATGATATAATCTCTCAACACTATTTAATCTTGGTATTGTGCTTCCACCTCATTCGACAGACAATAAATAATTTCCCCAAAACATGGTTTGTGGCCTCAAATTGGTTCACTAAGAAAATGTAGGAATCACCAAGGTCATTCCAAGGGTCTGTTGCAACCATATTGTGTTAAACATCATTATCCTGAATCTATTTTTCCTTACCCTTGTAATATTAGGCACCCAAGTAGCATGAATCACAAGAAGCTAAGGGAGATTAATCGCCTTAGTGCACATCTACTCAACCATTAAGGGAGTATTAGAGACATTGGTGATATGAAGAAGGTTATGTTATGTGGAGGTGGAGCCATGGAATACCAATTTACACATTTTATGTGGTATCTTGTGAGCCAACCATGAACTTAGTTTTGAAAACAAGGCCACCAAACTGGGTCTTCTGGAATATATTGATAGGTAGTGTTTGTTCCGTCCAGTCATGATATTGAATTATCATGTTTGAGGGACACCGATCAACCTTAGACAACCACATCTCAAAGGAGTTTTCATGTCAAGATAAGTTTGATCCCTGATCTCATCTTCATAAGACAACGATGAATCTCCACACCCTTGAAATGGAAAGTGTTTTACAGTGAAAAAATGTGACCTTGTAAAGGGGATCCTTCATATTTTCTAGAGGAAGAGATAATGGCCTAAAATTCTACATGCTTGACTACCTCAGTATGGAAGGCTTCTACAGCTTCTACCTTTGCCTCAAACCAGTGGGGGCATCTTAATTCTTCTGAAATGGAATCACACATATCCACTTACAAGAGAATAACATTGATGATTGATTGATTTACCTTAATTATGGAAAGATTCTTTAGAATTTAATTCTTCCATGTTAGGAATATTCCTCTGTATACAGGAGATCGCTCTGCAGATGGAGGTTTGACTGACACTGCTAGTTGAACTGATGAGTTCTGGATGGTGTTATGAATGTTCCACTACTAACTAGTTGAAAAGCATGGAGTGAATACCTGATGAGGTTTAGAGGGTTGAGGTCGATCATTAATAGAAAATGGTTGACCTTATCATGGATGTTGTGGATCCACCTAATCGAGTAGTAGAAACAACAGTTGAGGAGGATCTGATGTAACAAGAAAAGATTTTCATGTGTCCTGAGCTCTACACTGGGCATGCTTCCTAGTCGCTATGGTGTTATCATCTTGGATGAAATCACTATCCAATGTATTTTGATGACTCACATAATAATGGCTCTGTCACACTAGCATCAGTTGGGGACAATGGGAGGATTCATCTGGTATTCGTTGTCATTATGAACCATTTAGGGGTTTAACAACTACATGGTATTAACCAAACCGTACCCCATATTATCTCATGATGAATCCTCAATTATTGGGGGTTTTCTGGGGGTATGTTTCTTCTCCTTGGGCATGAAATCGGTGAGATTATGAGATTACGATGTATTCAATGGGTGCTTTGATTTACTTTGCATCGCCAATGTTTTCCCTTCTAGGAAGAGGACTACTGAGTAGTGTTTTTCGGTAACATGGTGACTTATGAAGGCTTGGGATTGTATAAACATGCAAGGATAATACAACTGTAATGAAAAATTACAATTCAGTCCATCCGATCGCATTATTATGGGGACTTGGGTTATGCACCTGCTTCCACTCACATTCAATGTCACTGTCACTGTTGGGAATTATGAACACCCATTGCACCTATGTCGGGGCTGGACCTATCCCGGCATTGTTTTATCAACTAGGTAATGGATCCAGTGCTTAAACAGATATAAAATATTATGGGTGTTCCCAACGATCTGGTGATAGTTGTAGTAATTGGGGGGATCAGTGAGATCGACCTATTTGGGTCTTCTATATTCTGGTAGCTGTTACATTCCTTGGACCATGGCACTTAATAAATAACAATGGACCTAATTCTCATTAAATGAGTAGGCTAGGCTACATCAATCTGTGAATGGGGCTCTATGAGCCCATCGCTAATGAGGGGTTGGTTGAGCCAATCAAATAGGGGGAACCTAATTATCTCTCTTAGGTTGCAGTAGCACATTACGTGGGGGTGCCTCCAGATTCAATGGTGGGCGCTAGTGGGCAGGAGGCTCGCCTAAGGTTATTGGCCTGGGCGAGGCTCTGAAGGTGGCTCCATTGGTAATAAATCCATATTCTTGTGGTTCTCTATTTCTGCTACCATAGTGGGGTCGACCATAATGGTTCTTCTCAGGGGGACTACACGAGGAAATAGATGCGACCTCTTGGCCAAATGCTAGTATTCTTCTAGCCAATGGGCATTGATAATGAAATCCTGAAAACCCCCTGGGTAGGTCTGAGTGATGAAAGAGTTGACCAGTTTGACTTGACATTCCCCACAAACATTGTTAGCAGCTATTCCTGAGTTAGCAACATATCAAGGGAATACGTTTTGATTTTCAACCTAGGGACAAAGTCTATGATGTGCTCATCAGGCCTCTTAATGAACATGAAGACATTATAAATAATAGTATTCCTATGGGAGGAACTGAAATGGTAAATAAACTGTTTATGAAGATCCTCCCAACCAGCTACTAACCGATGGGAAGCTGGTTATACCAAACAAATGTGGGACCTCCAAACATTTGTACAAATCACCGGAGCATGGTGGCATCCTACAACACTGGAGTACACATCATGGGTCCACACCTTAATATAAAGTGGGATTCATGTTGCAGCAGGTCAGCCATCCCATTAAATAGGGATAAATAAGGATTTTTAGAACAACGGGGTGCTGGCATATCAACCACCCATATGGAAATGGATTTTCATCATGTGGGATTTCTACCTGTCGAGTTTGTTGGCCTCAAGGTGGGAAATGAGACTGTCTATCAGATAATATTTTTGGGGATTCCTTTCTTGACAAGGATCTGAGACAAACAATGCTTTGGTAGCTTCATTGGCATGATAAGCAGACCTATCTTCTTGTGGAGAAGCCGGTGGGATGACTTGCGAAACCACTGGGGGAACCTGAGCTATTTTTCAAGGGTTATTGGGAAGATCAGGTGTATATGGTGATTTATATTATCCCCTAATTCTAAAACATTGTCTTCTACACTATATATATGGGCATGATGATCAAGGTCTCATATAGGCAATTTTACAGGGGGGGGGGGTTGTCCTTGCCCCTCCTACACCAATCGAGGATTATCGTAGTCTGGTTATCATTCCACAACATGTTAAGAGATATGGTCATTGACCATATTTTTATGTTCTGTGAGCTATTGAAACATCCTATACAACCATATTTTTTACTGAACCAGATAGGTTAGAGGGAATTGAAAACCCTAGAGATTTCATTACCCTTACGGTGGTTCCGACCAACGGATAATGTCTTAGATGGTACATGATGACATAGTAAATTTTTTGGGCATGTAACCCTTCCCAAAGGATCCAACGCATGTGACACCTTCCCAGGGGGTATGTTCTCTTCAAGGATATCTAGCTTGGTCTCTTCTTCTGATAGGTCGGTCTTCTTAACTATCATTGTACCTGATGTAATATCTTCAATATCACCTGAAATGTTTGGATAGCTCTAGATAGAACAAAAATAAAGAAAAACATACCACCCTGATCCACATATCTGGATATGGGGGGTAACTAACATAATAATTTTTCATAGCACTATAAATCATTGGACGCATCGTCACTAGAGAGTTGGATTGGGATTGGGCGACTTTGGGTGATGAACCATGGGGAGCGCATCCAAGTAGACCATGCAGAGTTTCATTATGAGGTAATCAAAGTATTTCTCACACTTGGGGTAAACCACCCATCGATGATGGAGTCAGATATGTGTTTCCTAGTGGGTTTGGAGAAAGCACATGACCTCATCTTGGATAAGATATTTCGGCATACAAATGTTTGTGGTTGCAGGTGGCTAGAACATCATTGAAAATTTTTCCAATGAAAGGATGTCCCACATGGTCCTCATCTCAGACATGGGATCCAGCCCTTGGTTTCCCCTTTCATTGACTGCGGGGGGCTAAGGGGCCGGTAACATCACTGATGCAGACAATTGAGAATGTAAACTGGCTGGTGGTGAATATGGTGACCGAGCTGAAAATCTTCCAATTATTGGGTTTTCATTTGAGGAATGCAATGGCTAATCCACCACATCCCAATAATACAAAGTAGAAACCAAAACGTCCCAAGAATTTGATACAGTTACTAACGGTGGGTGATGTTGTTGTTTCTCCTCTATCAGTCCCTAGGACAAACCTCTGTGATCCATAGTTGATTTATAGAATGATCCAATTGGTGATAGAGAGGATCACATGTCCAGGCCCTGGGAAAAGTCTTAATCATCCTCCTCAGGAATATATCATCAGAATGAGTCATGGATCTGATGGACCACCCTTTTCGTAAGGTTTAGGCTTATACGCCGTGTTCCTTCACCGACCTCTAACATAGAGGATTGGGGTGGGGGTTCCATCACCAAATTACACTCCACCTCAGAGTCTAAAAAATACATGGGATTGATTTTGGTTTGAAACATCATAGTATTCATCCTTTTTTAGCGATGACCCACCCTCCTGCCCCAGTATGGTTCATTAGGATAGGGTTGGTTTTCGACATGAATAGGACTTTCGGACAAAATGATACATGGGAAGAGAATAATCCCGCTAGGATGAGTCGGGGTGCGAAGAGTACCCGGAAAAATGATAAAATCATCATGGGGAGGGCATCCTTGTCCACTGGACAATGTTAGGGGGGGACCTTTGTGGGCAGTGTTGAAGTATGTAGGACCTTCACTGGAGCTAGTGAGAGCATGGGTAGTACATACATGTTCGTTTACATTGGGAGTGATGGTATGAGGGGGGCCTTCGTAACGGGAAAACTGAACCAGGGGAAGACTTCCGTGTTGGAATCCAATGATGTGGGGTAGAACATCACTTATATGATTATTGATATGGGGAGGACATTAGTTAAATGATGTATGAACATGGAGAGGACCCCCACCATGATGGTTGACCGATTTAAGAGGATCTTCGCGTTAGCCACCTACGATAGGAGGAATGACTCCATACCTAGGATCACTTTTAAGAAATTAACCTTTATGTTAGATGTCTATGCAGCAGGGATGGTCTTTTCTCGGACTGATGGTGGTATGGGGAGAACCTCTATTCCAAAATTGCGTGTGGGGAGGGCCTTATCACAAATTTATGGGGGAATATAGAGGACCTCCGTGCTAGATTTCATTATCACAGGTCGGCCCGTGATGGGCACATTATGTGTCAGCACCTAGAGAGTGGTCCCATCCGACTCATATTGTGGTAAACGACTCGATCTAGGTCTACAGTCTATGTTCCTTTATTTAATATAAAGGGGCATTGATGGTTTGTGTCGGTGGTGTCATGGGACACTATAGCTATTGAATATGACGCCCCTAATGGGCCTCCTCATCAGCTTGCACATGACATTGGTATCAGGTTAACTAGACTAGGGATGGTTATGCATGTGTGTAGTCTTCCAACTCCTCAGCCTATTAGACCAATTGGAGGAACTGATTTGACCTAGTGGGAGACCTCCTTGTCATCCATTGGGATGATATCATAGTTAGGATGACCCAGAATACCCATACCTTATTGGAATAAAGATGTGATATTTCATATCGTTTTGAGGTGAACTCCAGAAAATGTTATAAGTTGGAGTGGTGAGCATTTCCTCTCTGTACGGCCCTTGGGTGTGGTGGTGACGATGAGTCACAAAGGCCTATAGTTCCTAATGGTTTATATCCAGAGTTTGGATAATCAATTATTCCTCAAACCATAAGACGAGGTCGCTGATCAACCTCTACCAAAAAACATTAGACAATGAGATAGGGCGTGGGTGACCAGAATCTATGGACATAGTGACTATTACAGAAGGGATGAATCCACACAGGGTTGTTGTGTTTGTGTTTCCTCGGCCCCTACGTCGGTGGTTGGTAGGTCATCAGTTTTCTGACATTGAAGCTTGGGTCCTGCAAAGTTGGAAAATACAACCATTATCACAGAAAGAAGGAAAGCATCAGCATGTGACCCCATTTCTTCCCATCTCCCATGATTGGTAAAAAGGATGCATACTAACAATGACGTAGACCGGGATTCCTAACGTTCAACGTCCCTAATCTCTGGTGAGTTTCACACCAGTTTCACTATTTTCTTGGTGTGACCTGGATCCCGATAGATGGATCTAGTGAAACTCTTATCTACTAATTTCTCAAATGATACAAATCTCCACATTGAAGAGTATACTCACATTGGGATCACCATTTCTATTTCTTATGCTTTCACCGGTGTGCACGTCCGTTTATTGAGATCGCACAATTGTTGCCCCACATTCTTGTTTTCAAAAGGTCGGTGACATACGTTACTTATTCATGGACATTTTCTCATTGATCGAATTGGGATTATGGGATGTTGGTCTCTCCTTGTGTGGATTCCTCCTAGGAATATGTCTCCTCATCTAGTTCCCCCTTATGGATAAATACGTTTTTTTGAAACTCTTCCTTAATGCCATATATTCAAGGACACAAGTTAATTACCCTTATTCTATCAAGAAATTACAATGGGTCGTGTTAGGTAACCATCCTTCGACCATGGAAGTTGTCATGTTGGACATTTCTGGGGTGTCTGGACACTGAAACACCAAGGTGCCCAGGTTTCATCCTCTAATGATAGGAATTTTTATGTTCCTAGATGTTCAAGGTGTCCCACGTCGAGTGTGGGGGATTGTATGCTATGGTCATGTCACTTAGGATTTACATAGCTTCCCATGTTGACACAGGGTATGCCACAAATTTAACATCTTGTAAAGATAAATCAGACTAATCAGAAAACATATAGGATTTGTTCAGATTGGTACATTCCCAAGAGGGAGCACCTGAGGGGTTTATTAGAAGAGTGGATTTGAATGGCTAATCAAGACAGATCTGATGGTTCTTGGATCCCTATAAAAAGGACTCCAGTTTTTATCATTAGTTGTGATTTAACCTCAAGGAGGTTTTCTATGTACCCTATATGGACAATAGTGATCAAAGCCCATGTAGATTGAAGAGATGGTTAATCAGGGTGTACTAAAATAACAATAACTCGGAGACAAGCTAGGGCTATCATGTGGATGATGAACCATCACAATAGGGAAACACATGGTTGGATGGTCATTTGTTGTTTGGGGATTATGTATGGTTAGCTACCCAAAGGGATGTCATTATCCCACTAAGACGTGGCGACCCAGGTGGAAATTAGAACGGATGATAGATGGTTTAACGAAGTGGATGAGAATAATTGGATGGAACCGACATGATGATGAAGGTTGTGTTTGTATTGAACCTCATAGGGGCTTCCTATATGTGCATATAATAGTGAAACAAATTCCTCATAGTTAGGTGGGGGTGATGGGATTCTTGAGGAGGCATTCCACGAGAATGAACGCATGGATGGGACTTCGAGGAAGAAGAACCTCTGGGTTGTGACATGGCTATCCTGAAACACATAAGCTCAAGGGAGATACCAGGATGGGACAAGGGTGCGATATTGAACCTTAGGGAGGCTTCTTATGTATCCTCATGGAAGGGAATCAAAGTCCACATAGTCCAATATGGGGCATAACACTAGGTTTACACAAAGCATAATGACCCGACGACATGCTCGGCGTTACGTGAGGTTAGTGGCCCAAGAGTTTTTCTGATGCCGCAAAGAGACAGGGCTATGATGCGGGATCCAAAAAATGGGACACCATGGTTTACCGGTTTTGGGGGTTTAACCTCAAGGGGGCTTCCTACATACCCTGTTTAAGAGATAGATATCAAAATCCATGTAGTTTTATTAGGTACTACTTAGCATCATACGAGATGAGGGTGAACCGACTAGAAGTGGTCGAGATCAATGGGCCATGGGCTTGAACCTCAGGGATGCCTCTTACTTGACATTCTTGAAATTGGGAAAGGATAAAAGATCACATAGTTCATGATGAGAGGGGAATGGGGATTTTTCATGGTTAGAAACATAGAGAGGACTCCCTGGTGGATTCTTACTCTAAGACCATGTCAGTCCTGATCGGTGTGAGAAACAAGAGGCAACAATGACTCGACGATCACGTTGCGAAAAGTGCATCCGTGAGGAATAGTATGAGTATTATGTTTGGTAAGCATCCTATAGAGAAGGAGATTATGAGATACTCTATGATGGATTCCCAAAAAGAGATAAAGCCAAAATGGATAGGGATGGGGTACCTAGTGTCAATTTTTCCAATCCTTCCGCTGATCCTTCTCCACGGACGAATAGAGGAGAAGAAAGGGTGATACCTCCTATAAATAAGGCTAGGGGATTACAAAAGGATGGTTTCCCTCCATTGCGGATAGATATCATTCCATTAAAGAGGATCTAATTCCATGTTAGGAAGATCTCCCTCTCATGGAGACCATTGGGAATTGAAAATATTTGAGATCGGGTAACCCATGTATATTGCATGAGGTGACACCATAGTTTAACATCGTTTGTTGGGGATGATGGTTATTAGAAGTTTAATTTCCAATAGAATAGACTATGTGGATTCACTCCCCAATACCATGACTTACATAACCAGCGTGCGACCATTGCTGAAGGAAAGGCACCGAAAATGCCATGTGGAGACGGGGTTGTGGAGTGATCCATTGAGGGTCTCACTTTGGTGTGGCTATGAAAAGAAGTAATAGGTGTTAGCATGCCTATGAAAAGGATAATTAGGATAAGAAATGTAATATGAAGTACCACACAAGGGATGTTTAAATCACTTTATAAAAACATGGAGGGCCCTATAGAAAAGGGTTATGTAAAGTGTGAGATTTCTGAAATAGGTTCATTACGAAGAGGATGGGTTTCGCGAAGTCTGGTCGCTTCAAAAAAATGATGTTCCTCGTAAAGGGAAAGTAATTCGTGAAGAGATTGATATTTGAAAAGGGAAAGGGCTTCATGAATAGGTTGGTCTTTGGGAAGAAAATGATCTTCATGAAGGGGAACCTTTAATACTATAGATATTTTCTTAAGAAAACAACTCTTTCTTTGGAGAGAGCTTCATGAGGTCTCTACGCTTTGTGAAACCATGAACACCCTGAAGTGGTGCCTTACTCAACAAAGGTTATATTTCATCACAATGGGAATCTCCACCATAGGTTGATTGGGGAGATAACACAAAGTGGTACGGATTATTGAGGCTATGTACCTTTGGTGATACATCTGTGCGTTTCACAATGGTCTATGTCAAAAGAGAGCTTGAAAGATGAATGGGTGGAGTCACAATTTTTTGGAAGGGGGTGATCCCTCTATTTATAGGAAACCACTATCAGTGAGGGTTTCAGAACTGACCTCAGAGAATAGTGACGTAGTAGAGAGGAGACACACCATCCACAGGCATCAACCTTTCATAGGGTGTGAGAACCCACAAAGAGGCTCATCAAAATGGATTCCACAAAGTGCGCTAAAGAGGTAGATGATGCCATAGTGGGGATGTGGGTCGGCATTGGACTCATGCCAAGCTTTGATGCCATAGAGACAATGACAGATGAGGCCTCACAGGAATGGTTCGGTCATGAACAAATCTTTACGAAGTATCCCCTATGCAATCATTTGGAGGGAAGGAGGTCCCTTTAGAGTTTTAATTCTCTCTTCTTCAACCTTGACTCCAATCGATGAACTTTAAAAAAATTTCGGCACCAAAAATCATTCTGAAAAAAAATTCACAGTACTTAAATTTTTATTACATTTTCTTCTTTCTCACAATCATCAACATAATTTTTAAATGATTTTCATGTCTTACTTGATATTATAATATATAATAATACCATTAATAATTAATATCACATAGTGATCATGTAAATATATAATAATTATATTCACTGATTGTATAGTGATCAAAGGGTAATTGATATATCTAAATGAAGTGACTACAAATTCATAATGATGATTCCTTAAAAAGAAAGTTGTCTTGGGTAAATCATGTTTCTTGAAACTCAACTGATGATGTAAACAATAAAGGTCAATCATTGGAAAGTATTGATATCTATTATGATGATAATGAAATTCTTAAATATAGGGTATATCATACTTCATCATGATAGTTTTTTTAATATAATCAAAAATTATTTCCAATTAAAATTGACCCATATTTTATTTGAAATACAAGAATAGGTGAACCCCAAGATGATGTATTGTGGTTTATGAATACCTTATACGGATTCCACAGTAGTTGTGTTGTGAATTCATAAAACATAATAAGGTAAAGTATATATGTTGTATATGAAATCTTTGTAGGACCAAGCAGGAGTAATATTGAAATCACAACATTAAGAAACATTGGAATACAAGAATATAATATATGAAATACATTATCATAATTTTGAAGAATTCCAATATATTTAATTTTATGATTCACCACAACTAGTTGAGATATAACCCGTGAATAAAATATAAGACTAATATAACAGATGTTACTTCAATTGGATGTCTATATTCATAGTCCCATTGATAGATAATCATTATAGGATTTTTAATATCAAACAATTTTTCTTTTCCTTGGTAATTGATAATGGATCAGTGCATGGAGATCATATCAAAGATCAAAACAACATCAAATTCAACTAGAGGGAGAATAATATGATTTTAATGAATAAAATTACCACACACTCATATCAATGATGAGTTTTAGAATTTATATGTTATCATATTTTAATAATTATTTTCACCACAATGTCAACATATTATCATTGAGGTGGTAATATGGTACACATAGAAAATTTCATAGATATAATACATTATTAAGAGCCCAAGTCATATATGATATTAGATATTCTTGAGTGGATTATAAGTATATATTTCAGACAATAAAAAACCTCATTAACCATTAGAATCATTAATTGTTTAATGTAATGAATATAATTCTTATATTAAATTAATTTGAGTTTTCTTGGTGCATTATTAGGACCTTATAATCCCACCGTTCTATATATGGTCCTTTTTTCACCATTTGATATTCATGGGAATTGTGAATAGCCCAAAAAATTTTATGAAATATCTCATTTCTAATTAATAAATTTATTTGTGCCTCTTTAAATATTTATAGCACGAAATTGATTATAATTTCATCCATTTAAATTAATTATTCATGATTTCAGGAGGCTCTATCATATTTTTCTTATCAAACCATGGGTCTAAAAAAAATTAAAAATTTCTATTAATATAGTGTGACCACATTGAATTATTACTTTATAGCTATTATAAAATCTAAGAGATAACAAATTTTAGATACATGGAATTAATCAACATAGTTATCAATAAATTTTTACTTAATGGATAATGAATAAACCCTCATCATTTCATTTATTTTATAGAATGATATACCTTGTATTATTTTTTTGTAATGATCTTGGAATTATTTCTCAATTTTAGTATGTAGAAGCATAAGGGAAGTAATTATTGAAAAAAATATCATTTTAGCATCACCCAATTATATAAATTTAATTTCACAATAATTCCATGTATTCATAATACGTTTCATCATTGTATCCAATTCCAATCTCAAATGATAAATGGATCGGAAATATATTCACCTATAAGAATAAATAATAGAAAATATTTTCAAAGTAGTATTAATCCATTTCACAACCACTAGTGGATTATAAGACCCACTAAAGAAGGTGTATGTGTCCAAAAAAATAATTAATTGTACACTATTCCTTGTACTGATCATATAGTAGGTGAACATGAATTAGGATTTTATATTTTTTGAGCATTCGAAAAAGATTCTATATTAAATCTTCTAAAGAATTTTTTTTTCTCTGGAGGACATTCATTACATTTTCCATGAAATTATTTATTAGGATTATTCTTCAATGTTCCATCCATTGACAAAAAAAAGAAATCATATTGTAGCTATATTGTAAAAATATTCTGGGTGAAAGTTCATGTAATCATGAAAATAAATTCTAATATCTCATATATAGTTACACATTATTATCAACTTAAATATTTTTTATTAATCACATATCATATTCAATTCAACATATATCATGTTTTGTTCTATCCCAATATTCATTATTACCTAATCTAAAAAATTATTAATCCATTCTATGATACAAAATATAGAAAATGATACATAAAATAAAAAATATATTATATATATTCAATGAAATATTTAATATATATAATCCAAATAAACATTCTCAATAAGCATAAAGGTTTGGTTTACTTGTATACTAGATTCACAGACATCTTATTTATGTAAAATCCTCAAAATATAAAAATAATTATTTATATAAGGTACATTATTGTTCTCATTGAAATGTCCAAGACCCACACTTCTGAATATGGTTTTATTAAAGAATATTTTTTTATTTCATCACTTGAATTATAAAACATCCTATATCAACAGTTATGTTTCTTTGGGAACTATGTATAATTAAATCTAAACACACTATATAATACTTATTTTATCTATAATGACTCTCCACCCATGTAAGTTCTGTTTAAATAACCCTTTAATTTGTCTTCCGAGGGATGATAGTGAAAAATAAAAAAAGTTGAGCTATAAATTCTAGTAATGGAATAGAAATGGGAATAATGAAAACAACAAGATCTAGAAATCATTAAATGATAATAATTTCATGTATCATGAATAAAAATATCAAGCAATAACATATACAAGATGGAATCATATGATCATGGAAACAAAATGATCTTCAAGAAACCTATATCATGAGATAAACATGACTCAATTCTTACTACCAAGAGTATATCACAACATTGATACAGTCACATAATAGACTGGGTTTACACCATAATCCCATTAATAATGCATCATGAGAATAGAAAATTACCAAATTAATTCAAGAGATATATTGGTTCACCCTTCATAACATTATCATGAATTTGTTTTCACAAAAAAGAACTAAATAGTAGGAATAAAAATAAGGGTTACCCATGGAAAGCAATTGGTTACGTAATCATATCAAAAGGCAAGGACAATAAGAGTATAATAATGGTTTATAAAAAAGATTGAGTTTAAATCATTATTGTTCATTAATTAAAAAAATAATATATAATGATTCACTATGTCTAACATAAATGAAAATAAGAAATAGAGTGTCTATGAAACATTAAAAATGTTCCACTTAAGCATAGTTTTATGGAAAAGAATAAAGATTATTTAAAGGAGATAAGGATTTAATTATTTCCATAAAACATGAAATGAAATAAAATTGTTTTTATTGATAAATTTATTGGTTTTATTAAGAAAATATATTTATAAAATATCTTAAAATTTTTAATTGAAAATGCGAAACACATAGTGAAATTTCCTTTAATCAGTTTTTCCTGTCGAGAGGAATTGAGAAGGGAACCTATTAATACATGTAAAAAACCCTATTTGAAAGATTAATTAAACTACATAAATATGTGTGGTAAATATTAAAATAATATAGGATATGTATATAAAAATAATGGGGATATAAAATAAGGAGTATTTAGAGAATGTGTAACCCAAATGAAATATGGATGTTCAGAGATATCCCTTACATTATGTGTGATAAAGTTATGCACTTATAGTTAATGTCTTATATAGTAAAATTGAAATCGTTCATTTATTAATTATGAACCTTTTACATCTATATATGATTTATTCTAACTAAATTACATTAATTCATGGAAATATTAATGAGTTATAATGATTAATTTCATCATTCCAGGGGTGATCTTTTAAATATTTTGATCGTTAGTTCATGTGTATATAATTATGGATGTTATTTATATGTTTAAAAAAACTCCAAAAGATAAATGATGATATATTGAATCACATGAAAACCATTAAATTTTCCTATATATCATTTGTTTCTTAAATATTTTTTATTCATTTTTTAAATGATTAATGATTAATGTGTAGATTATTTTGGTGGGTTTTCCAAACATTATGAACTAGTTTCATTTTACATAATATCATGTAAATATATTATATCTAGTGTATTAAATATCCTATTATGTAAGTATTACAATCTATTTCATTTAAATAGAACTATTCAATGGTGGGATAATTCAAGGGGTTGAGGAACCCCGAATTTTAAAATTTTTCTTACTTTATTATTGATTATTTATACCATTGCAATTTTTGGAGTAATAATAATATTTTTTTCGACTAAATATTCCTTTACTAATTAATGTTGTATTATACTGTTTTGTTCTTATTATGTTTCTTCTACAATCAAATCCATATTTTCTCACTCTAAGGTAGTGGTTGGTTAGACCATAATTTGGAATAAATTTTTAATTTTTATGGATATAGAAAATTTGTTGGTAAATAAAATGGTTCTTTAAGGCTCTTAGTTTTATTAAGGGTTCCTTCCAATTTATTTATCTTTAAGCTTTAATGTTTTAAGAAAATGTGCCAATAAAATATCATGAATATATATGATCTAGAAACGTTAATCAATTGTTTAGATGTAAGGGGAACATTGTATATCAGGATAAGAGGGTGTTATTAATTAACTCAGTGATTAAATCAAAACTGTTGTATTAATTATGACCCTATATATGGATGCGATGTATTCTCAATGATATTAAACTCATTATTATGAAATCAATTTCCATAGGATCTATGTATGAATGAATGATTGAAACTGTTTCTTAGAAAGATGTAATTAAATCTATTGAGATGGGACATGTTGGAATCATGGACCATATTTTTTTAATGATGGAATTTTAATATGTTCACATAGAATCTGTTAACTTATAATGACATATCTATGGAGTTTTTATCATGAAGGTTCATGATAAATCTTCTGAATGGGTATCCTTATTATGTTTTTTTCATTTTCATTCCCATAAACCAGACATTATTTCACTATTATAATAGATAATTAAAAATTATTGGTTTGGAGAAATATCTTCCCAAATTTCTGGTATTCATCATGGAAGTACAACCTTAGAGAAACTAGTAATGTACCTCCCAAAATGATTAATAGAACTATATATAACTTCTTTAATTATGATTCCAGTCACAGTGAAATTTATCTTGTCAATCCATCATGGATATTCAGAATTACACCTTCATGAAAAATGGAAATTCATTCTAGAGTTCAAAAAGAAATGGTAAATGTAATGCAAAGTATTAATACAATGTACAATGTGATGGATCAATCCAAGCACCAAAATGGTTTCTTAAATTCCGGGAACTCGTTATCCAACCATCATAGTTCCTAATTTTTTAGAGAATATAGAATAATTGATGGACTAGAAATGAACTATTGTGATGTTATGGGATGTTCATTGTATCAGCATGTCATATATGGTTGAAGGTTGATGAATTTGTTGAGAACCTATTTATAATTGTAAATTTTTCTCAGAATTTGTGGATATATATTTGGTTTTTTTTAATTTGATTGAGTACAATTAGGCTCCAGGAAGATTTAATGATTCAAATTAGTGAATGTGGATGAAGTGAGTAGATTAAAAATCTTTTGATGGTTGATGATGTAGCTTCCAGCAATTCATTATAGACATCTCAAAATTCCTCTCTATTTAAAAAAACCATCATTCACATTATGTAGGTGACCTGGATATACACCGAAAAAAGCGCTTATACAATATTTTAGGTTGCATACATGGACAATAGATTCATAGATCATTACACACTTTGTTTTTTTGGAAATATCAGGTCGACATAAGAGACCTCTCATGATCAAGAGTATTCACTAGACTTCATATATCTCTCTATGTGTTAAACCTAATTTTGATGGAGAAACATCTAGAATGTAGAGCCCATATGGTTGGGTAGGTGACTTCCTCATGCACTGTGGTATTGTTAAATGTTTGTTCCATCACTTTATTGTGCTGGGAATCATATATGATGCTGAATTATTTAACATTATTTGTGTTATAAACCATGTTTTCTATCATAACTAAAACTTATTATGGGTGGAATCAGATTATGAACTTTTTGGTAATTATCTACGATCATGAAATATGAAAATACCATGGATAATTTTCCCCTAAATTATAAGATATATCAACTAATCTATGCATCTAAATTAAATTGATACAAATATCTATAGAGAATAAATTCAAGTGTATGATTCACTATCAAAGATAAAAATAATGGGAATGAATATAATCTCTTCCATAAGGAATCTTGTGTATTTTGAACTAATAGTGGCGGAATATATGAGTGGTGTGGTTCATTCATGCTTTATTAAACCCTATTTAATGCTTAAATTTGTACTTGTACTTTTATTTTAATAATTTTTTTGGTTTTCCTATCTCAACCATTGATTATTCCTATATAAATGAATTTCAAGGTGTTACATTATTCTCCCTAAATAAAATTTCATTCCCCCTATTTTTATCATTGAATAACACATAATAAACCAAATATTCAATTACATTTCATATATATAGAGTTCTTATTATGATCACCTAAGATATGTTAATCATATGATTTCAAACTAGTTATACATGTCTTATTCTTCAAGAGGATATTATAATCTATCAAAATATATATAATAAAATATTCAAAATACTATTTCCCAAAAATAAACAAAATATTCTCTAATACCTTATGAGACTCCCTAGACTTGTACGTTCAAATATAATTCCAAAAAAGAATATTTTTAATTTTTATCTCATTAATTACCAAAAAAAATCCCAATATCATAAGTTTGTCATCTTTGTGAACTAGGTAAAATCATAAATAAAAATTTCGTGAAATAATTCTTTATTGTATAATGATTCACCACACATGTAAATTTTTTATTCATATCTTTATCATTTATTTTTCTAGGGAATAAGGGAATCATAAAAAAAGGGTCATCAATTATACCAAAACAGGAATAATCATGGGAATGAAGAAAAACATAGGAGTTAGAAATCATAAAATTATGACCTAAAAGGCATTGATCATGACTAAGCATATGTAACTTTAACATGTAGAACATGGAATCATATGATCAGGGAAACATTGTAATATGGTAAAAACATATAACATTACATAGATATGAGTCATAGAAAACTGTCCAGAATATATCACATGATGGACATAGTCCCATAATAGATTAAGGATACTCCCAAATTACATACATAAAGTCTCATGGGAAAAACAATACCTAATGATTTGGATCTCTATCTGAGTACACCCATCATAACATCTTTTATCACGTGTTTTCCACATATATAATCAATCATAAAGAATAAACATAATGGTTACCCATGAAATCAGATGAGTTTCATAATCTCGTTATTGGGAATATACAATGGATGTAGAACATTGGTACCTTTAAATAAATGAATTTACATATTTATTGGTTATTCATCGTGTAAAAATAATAATAGATCATGAATAATTATGTAAAAATGAATTTCAAACAATAATGCTAGTGGCTAGGTAATATTATAAATTTTCCACCTATTCATAACATTAAAGAAATATAACAAATAGTATATAATGTGGATAGTGATTTGATTTTCTAAATGAAAATAGAAATGAACTAAATTATGTTTTAATGATAAATTGAGTTATTTTAAAAATTAATGGACGATTAAGATATATTAAGGACTCTACATTAAAATGGATAAGAATAGATATGTTCCCTTTAATCGGTATTTCTTATTGAGAGTAAATAAAAAGTGAACAATTTATATCATATAATTATTATCAAAGAAAGATGAATTGAAATAAATACACATGTACGGTAAAAATTCATAGAATATAGGAGAATTATATAAGATTAATGAATGTAATTTTTGAGAACTATATATGGAAATCATAACCCAATGGTAATATGGAGATTTAGAGAGAACCCTTACCTTATGTATGAAGGTGTTATTCACATATTTGTACAATTATATATAATAAAATTAGATTTATTAATTATATAAGTTTTAATTTTTTCATCTATATTCTTTATATTGTAATTTTATTATGTTTATTTATGCCCATTTTGATGATTAATAATGATTATTATTGTTATTTCCAGAGTTTTCATTTCATGGTATCATGGTCGGTTAATTTGTTTATAATTACTAGTGTTCTTATAAAATGGGAATACATTTAAGATAGTTAAATGAAATGGTATTCATGAAAATAAATATTATTAATTGGTATTATATATCAATTATTTTCTTACTTCTGGAAGATTTTTTTGAAAAAATGTTAATGATAAATGTTTAGTTTATTTATGTGGATTTTCTAATCATCGTGATCTAGTAATGTTTTATTTAATATAGTACCTATATAATAGTTCAATAATGTTAAATAAGTTTTAGTATAAACATTAAAATGTAATTTAACTAGAATAATAATTTTAAGACTATAAATGAATGTGTCAATGGAAAATAAAAATCCATTATCTACCGAGATGGTCAACCATCATAATTTAGAATATGGAATTTTAATTGAACAAAAAGATTTCGGAAACAGGTTGGATATATGATAATCTATAAGAAATATAAAATTTCATCATATAAATTATACTTGAGTTATTACAATTGTATGGTGAAATTGGTGAATATAAGGTTGAAGATGGAAAGATATCAAGAGAGGTTGTATGGGAAAGTTACCTTAGGAAAAACACCACCTTGAAGGACGTCGTAATTAACATGGATTTGGTATTTGAGTGATACTAGTTAAACATTGATGTTGGTAGAATGGGGAGGAGAGGTTTTGGAAAAAAAATTAAAATATTACATAATTGAAAGGAGAAACGGGTAGGTGAGGGATGGTATTTATACTTAAAGAGGGGTGGTTTTTAATTATTATATAATAATGATTTTATATTTAAAGAAAACCACATTTTATTGGAATTAATTACAAATAATTTCATTGTTATATAAGTTTTTAAATGATTGTTAATATTTATAAATACATCCACCACCCATTTAATTTTTTCATTTTAATGTATTTTAATCCATTACCATTTATCATTAACCAACCACAGTATTCTACTTATACCATCGTAACTTCTTTTTTACCACGGTAATTTTTTTTATGTCCAAAAAATTTAATTGATATTATTACCAATTGTGTGCATTTCAAAATTAAATATTCAATCAAATTTTCTTGACTCAAATTATAAAAGTGGTAAAATGAAATTCTAATGTGATACTCATTTTAACTCATAAAACATTTTTTTAAATGATAAAATAATTTCTTTAAAATTATAATTATTTGTTTCTAAATATAACCTATTATATATTATTTAATTACTCAAATTTTTATATCATTTATAATGGTCAATAAAATGTAATTCAATATAATATAATGAATTGTTTATAAGATTTATGTAAAAAAGTATTTTCAATTTGGACCATAGAATATTGTTTTTTAAAAAATTAAAAAAAATACCATGTTATAATTATTAGATTCTATGTAAAAAAATAATTTTTATTTGCTCAAAAAAATTCTCAAAATATGATAATTTAATCTTTTTGGTATATATCATTATTTATTGAAATTTAGAAGGATTATATAAAAATGAGAATTTTTTAATTATAAAAATTATATTGTACTTTATTTTAATATATTATCATTTAAAAAGTGTTATATAAAATTATTTCATGAATTTAATTTTTTCCTAGAGAATGTATATTTACCCTATAACATATTTTTAATAGAATAATTTTTAGACCCTTAAAACAATAAATTCTAGATAAAATAATTAAATGATCTCAATTTACATTTAAATATGTCGACAAAACCAACACCAATAATAGACATTTGTTTTATTGAATAGTGGTCAAAATGCTGATAAAATGTATTTTTTTATGAAACATTAATTTTAAGGATCATATTTCTAAAAAAATACAGAATCACACATACTTATTATCATTTAATTATATTCAAATCATTTTCTAATGTTATTTGAAATTTTAATATTATATTATCCTGTCACTTTTTTTTCTATTTCATTTTTAGGGGTTTTATTATTTTAAAGGTTCATGGTGACCCACATTTTATATTTTACATTATTTATTCTCTTTTAATCTTCTAATTATAATAGTTTTGTTAATATTAAATATTTATGTACACTAAAAAAAGTGTCGTTAATTTTTAGTATGTGTCATATATCCATTTACTATTCATTGTTGTTAAATTCGTGTCAAAATTTGATGTAATAAGATATTATGAAATGTAAAAGTATTTATTTTAACTAATAATAAAAATTTAATTATAAAATAATAGTTCTATTAATATTTTAAAGGTGTTTTTTTGCTGAAATAGTCATCATGTATAGTCCACATTTTCATGACATGGGTAAAAATGGGAACTTATGTAGGGGTGAGAATAAATTCTCATTGCTGGTAAACATAAGAGATATATATCAATTATCCTTTATAATCGTATCATGGATATAAAATTATGGTATCATGTGATTTTCAATAAAAAATAATACCCATAAATTAATAGATAAGAATCATGATGTTGTCAAAAAACATTAGTATGTCACATGTTTTGGGAATCATCAAAAAATCAATCATAAAACTTGGGTAAAAATAATAAGAATATTGAAATTTCATAAGGATGTGATACTATCAAATGAATAAAAAACATATCATATATAAAGTTTAATATTATATACAATCATTTTAGAGTGTATTATTAATCATCACATGTTTACCATATACTAGAGGATAATTAATCTATACAATTTTTACATATTTGATTTATCAAATCAACCATTCCCAATAATTATCTCATTAGTTACATGGATTTTCCCATTTCATTGTACGAATATATAATTTTCGGATGAAAATTATCATAATGTAAATTATATGTTTTTTTCACAAGATTGTAAAACATTCATTATGAAATATTCTTATGACACAAGGAAATGAATTTTTAAAAAAATAATGTGTCATTTAATAATTTCATAACCCATTTAAAATAAATTATATTCATAATGTTTTCTTTATAACATAATTAACCCATTCTAAATAAATTGGTTTGTTGAAATCATCATTAAATATTAATTCTAACATTCCACTCAAAGAAATAAATTGGGTAATACCAATCCTAAAAGGTTGTATTCATAAGATAAAAATACCCTTAAAATAACATTCAAACATTAAATTAAAAACATTATTAAATTTCTTTATCAATTGAAATAAAAAAATTTAGAATCAAATGAATATTTCAAAATATTTTTCTTTTAAAATAAAAATGGAATTATGTAAAGAAATATTATTGATATATATTTATATATATTGTCTTAAAATCAATTATTAATGTATACGTTATATTAAAACATTATTTTCAAATTTATTTTTGAAAAATTAAAAGATTATTTTTAGGTAAATTTTAGAATGATTAGTTTTTATATGTTGGTAAAAAATGTTAAAAGTAGATATTATGAATACATTAAAAAACTTAATTATGCAAAAAATATTTCAAAAAAATTCTTTTATGTGTATAGAGATGGAATAAAAATATTATCAAATGAAGATGAAATAAGGTAATATTATATTAAAAAAAATTCACAGCCATAATAATTAATAAATAGAGATTAATTTTAATAATACATTAATGAATAAAGATTAAACATAAGATAATAAAATATATTAATTTAATATAATAATATTAATATAATTTTTTCTAAAGGGAATATTTATATAAAATCACATAAAGTAATGAGATTGTGACTTTAGCCATTACCTCAAGTCTATCAGGATTCATAAACACTGTGCCCTAATGTACTATAAATTTAAATTTATTATAATTATATACTAAAACTATACACAAACCTATATTCTCATAAATGATCCAATAATGAAATTTCAGTATATATTTATTAATAATTATTTATTAAAGTCATTATATCTTGGTCTTAACTATATCATTTTTCATGACATATTTTTTGTGGATGTTATAATTTTTTCAACTTGTCCATTGTTCCATGATAACCGTAATTTTAATAATTTTATAAATTAAATATTTAATAAATATTTTGATATTTATAACATTCTATAAAATATAATGATAACAATATTTATTTCCACACACATGAATATTTTAGTCAATTCAAACTAATGAATGATAGGTTCATCATATAATAAAAAATATGAATGAGGTATAAATAATAATTTCTCATTAAAGAATCATAATTATATCTTGTAAAACACAGACACACATATATATATTAAACATAACCATATCAATATAAATGTAAAGATTAAATAAAAATCATGCATATCACTTCATGGAGGTGGTATTCAACACATACTCACTTGCAACATTATCATATTTAAATAGATTGTTAATTAAGAAAGTATATAATATATTATAATTTTAGAATTATTATTATTTAATAAATATAATAAATGAATATTTAATTAATCTTAATAACCAAATATGAAAAATTTCAATGGATAATCCATCATATCAAAATTTGAATATGATAGTCCACAAGTTCACATTGGAGATACCTTTCATTATCATTTGATAGAAAGGTGGTGGAAATTTATTGTTCAATACTCATAATAACATCTTAGTATCTTTATTATATTTGATTCATATTTTAATGATAAATATAGTAGGTTTATAGAATGTGGATGAAGAAATAAAAATCAATGTTCTTAGTTTAGAATTATACCTTTTCTGTGAGAAATCGCCTTTAGTTTACAACATACGCTTTCATATGTGGGTATTTTGGTCAAACCAAGTCCAATAAGACATTATTTTTGTATTATATTAAATAATATTTTTGATGGAATGACTATGATAATTGTACCTTGATTTATGGTTAATATTAGTGAAATTGTGACATTTGGTAATTTAGAGAGAGGACAAACGTAGAGGTTTTTAGAAAATTAAAATATATTTATGTATTATTAAAGGAAAATAGATCTAAAATTTATAATATTTAAAAGGACATCATATATGGTCTTTATATTACCATTTAAAATGATTTAGAATTTTTAATATTATTTTTACCAAAAAAAAATTAACTTTTACTCTTTGAAACGGTTAAACTCTTAGACTAGAAACATACTCTTTATTAAAGCCATTATAAATAATAACAATAAATTAATGTTATCTCATTAAAATTTTATATATTTTTATTGAAAATTTGGAGTATGTTTTATTAATAAAATTCTATACATTAAAAAAATAAATCAAAAATAAACCTTTAAAACGATTTGCAAAAAAATTCCCGAAAAAATCAATTTTTGTATATAGAAATGTATTTTTTACCAAAATTAAAAATTCGTATGATTTCAATTAGATTATTTAATTAAGATTATAAAAATGAACTGATGAATACTAATAATATGGGTTCCCCTACAAAGTAAACAATTCAGTGCTGAAAAATTAAATATAATTAAATAATGGAGTTATATATATATAAATGAATTGAATATCATTACTATGATCTTGATAATTCAAAAAAAAACTATCACACCAAATTGACCAAATACCAATATTTTTAGAATATTATCTACTTCATTACGTTCTCTTAAAAAATGAGACAAAATTAATTTTGTTTGTTTGAAGAAGGGCTAGCAGTCCTCGCACACAACCACAAGCCCCCATAATCGTTAGAAAATCCTAATCTAAATAGATTGGAAAAAGAACGTCGAGTCTAGCTGAAGCCAAATATTTTTTCCATTATAATGGATATATATTAAATGTCTAAATTTACCTATTTCAAATACTCCTTATAATCATTCACCATTCCAAAATCATTATTTAATATAGATATGAATACACCTTTTGAATTTATGAAAACACCATCTTAACATTAAGAGCCCTGATCCTTATTGAGGCCCCCACCATATTGATCTTAACCCATACTACTATCTAAAATTTGATAGAAAAAAAATATATCCATTTAAATTATTATAGTATCCCTAAACTCGATACATATAAAAATATTTAGTCACCTAATATAGTTTTTAGTAATACCAATGTTTGTGGATGTAGTTAATCTGATTCTTAGTAAAAGGATCTTTATTACCATTCTCAAATCAAAATCATGACCCCATAACTTGTCACTATTTTATTTCAATCACATAAAATAGTAGGTTTCCTCCATATAATTCACTGATTAAATATTAAATTAATGATGAGACTTATATATATTATATAATACCACCAAGGTAGTAGTAGCATCAGTGAGGAAGAGAGAAACAGCAAAAATTCTACAAACAATAACACAAAATATATATTACCAAATGGAAATGTATGAATTCATGATGAATCAAGTATTTTTAATCAATTAAAAAATTACAACATGTACATAAATAGATCAAATAATTCAAAATAATTCCATAAATGTTATTCATGTTCATTAGTGACAATAAGTGAAGGAAAATCGTGGAGAGAGAAATCCAAGGCAAGTGGAAAGGGATAGGTCTTGCAACATCATCTTGGGTTCTTACTATGATGAAAATATAGAATTGTTACCAATAAAGGGTTATAGTTTTAACCTCATATTATATAATAGTATCCTTAGAATATATAAATTTACAAGAGTATAAAATATTCTAGATGAATTTATGATATAGGGTAATACAATTTATAACCTTAATATTGATTTCCAATATTCCACCTACTCATGTGATTCCAAAATCAGAGGGTAATCTGTTAAATTTATCGTTCTAGACCTCATATAATAGTTGAAGAAAATAAGTGACCTACATTGTTTCCACACCAAATATATAATTCTCGTAATACAAAGGCATATAGATGAGTATAAATATCAATATTTACACAAGGAAAATCAATTACATAATATATCAATAATTAATTTTTGGGTATTTATTAATTATTTATAATCTTATAAAGGAAAAAAATACAATATAACACCATTAAAAATATATATATATATACTCACCAGTACACCGACATTAATATCATTGAAATATTGGTCCCTTTTAGTATTTTTTTCTTCCTCTCAAAGAAGGACCCACTACATATGAAAATAGTATAACACTAATAAACAATAAAATTTATATTACAATAAAATTTAGAAATTAGAAAATCTAATACAAATCCTGGAATAATAACCACCTTTAGTAGATAAATTACTCAACATAAATATATTGATACTAATTTTCAATGGTTGAGTGGGTATATTATTTTGTTAGTGATCATCCTAAAATAGGTATCCTTAGGTCTCCCCAAAAAAGATGAAATCCTAGAAAAGTTATGTGGAAGGGGCCTTCACTAAAGTTAAGTATAATATTAATAATTAAACTTGTTTTTAAAAAAAAATTACTAAACAAAATTTCATATTTTATTGAGCTAATTTACTGATCGGAGATATAGCTTTAATATTCAAGAAACTGATTTGTAACAATAATGATCGAAATACACATATAAGAAAACTATAAAGCCATCTGTATAGAAAATATAATAGGGAAAATTCACTCCTCACCTGAAACAACCCTTGATTGATGTACATGGATATTAAATTCCATTTTGTAAAATATGTAAAAATATGCAAAAACAGACCCCCAAAGACTGTATTAGTTTAGTGTCATCAGAATCATGGAACAGAATCTTCGGTCTTAGTGGAAGATCTTAAACATCTCCTATAAATATATTCCCCTTTTTTTCCTACCCAAATACTTTTTTTAAATCCTGGGGTGAAGAATACAAAAAAGGGTGAGTTCAAATGATTATTAAGGATAAAAATGGAGAACATAAAAAAACATAATCATAATAATGTGAAAACATGAACATAATTTTTGAATATCATAATCGTTAGTCATAAAATAAATTTTGGTAGTATGTAAGGCATAAGACAAAAAAGATAATTAACAATGATAAAATAGAATTGCATAAAACATGGAATTGTTGAAGAAAATAAGAACATAATATTATTTCCATAGTATACAAGGAATTTCGTCCAAGAACATCATATTGGAAAAAGACCCTTACTAAACTGGGTCTACTTGTCATACCAACAATGTATTACTAAACCATATTTAATTGTCATTACATCCCTATATTACTAAATGAGATTTAATTTCTATTCCAGTCATGTCTATCTCATGAGATATAATTCATTACCTAATGCATTGGAGGTAGATAGAGGTCCCATCCATCTCATAATGAAATCATCATTACATGTTCCACAAAAACAAAAAACATCCATCATAGCATAACCCATGAAATAAAATGGGTTCCATAAACATCATTCCATCATAACATAATCCATATAAAATATCATTCCGTAAATTCAAAACTCTAATATTAGTAATAATATGGATAGAAACATAACATAATTTAATGATCATTATATTAATTAAGAAATAATTTTCATAAAACACTTGAACTCAAATCTTGAAAAAAATATACTTTATTTATAAAAAATGATTTATTTTCTCCAAATGTCATGAAATTTTAATATAAAATAATTTTATTTTAAATAATAATTAAATATCGTAAAGTAATATTCATGTAAATAAGGTGTTATTAGAGTGATAAAATCATTTAATATTGTATAAGTAAAAAACATTCTCCTCGTACTTTTTCCTGATAAGTAAAAATGTAACTCATGTGGAAAATGAAATAAATATTCCTTCTAAACCATGAATGAAAAGTTAAAAAATTTTAAAAATGAATTTAAACATAAAGAAAAGGATATTAAATATTTTAGGAAATAATTTTTATAAAATATGTAAAAGGATGATAAATATACCCTAGTAAATATTTATGTATAAACAATCTCAAATAAATATAAAATTGAAAAATTATAACTTACCAATTATAATCAGTTGAATAATATGAATCATAAAATAGAAAATAAATATATTAATTAATAAATATATTTACCTTTATAATAAAAATCATATAACATTCCCATGAAGCATAAAAAATCACACAAAATAAATAGGTGTTGTATAAGGCTTATGTCCCAATGAAATAAAAGTGAGACAAAAAATCCCTTGACATAGGTCTGATATGCATTGTATGTATCTAAACATCCTGTATAATGAATTAAATAATGTTACTAATTTATTCCACAATCATATTCATTTTTATGATGACATTTATGATCATATTTTCATCTCTTTTATTAGTAACATTTCATTATTACCCGTTATTCAGGTATTATCTGCTTTTTGTTTTAATGCATGTTTTAAATGAATATGTTCCTATAATTTTTTTAGTTTATAGTTATATGATTTAAATAATGGTATTAGTATCATATATATCATATTTATTCACTAAATTAATTTATATAATCATTTTTTAACAATGATTACATAGAACAAATAAATCGCATTTTGGAGACAGTAAGTCGTACGTACTAACGAGTGACGATATCATTCCCATAATTATTTAATAGTATTAAAGTGGATGGTGTAAATTATCTCATAAACAATATCATTTTATATTAATCAGACACATATTATTTATTTAATCATAATACTCATCCATGAAAGGTTGAGTTGAAAAACGGATTACACCATGGCATGTAGACAGTAAGTTGTATGTATACATGCGTGGTGGTTTCATTTTTCAAAAGATGGGTAGAAGGCGAACTATAGTTGTGTAATAATAATAATTAACTGTTATCATATAACTAATAATTTAGTTATTACATTACAATGAAACAAATCATGTGGTGGACATAGAAGAAGAAAGAATCCTGGATGAATCTTTAAATGATATCACCTATTCTTCAACATGCCTCCTCTAAATCTCTTCTTAGAGCACATAAGATGATATTTAAAGAATAACAGTACCCATAAAATGTTCTTGGGAAATTTTATTAGGAAAATGGTAAAGTTATGATATAGCTTTAAGGCTCTAAATAAAGTGAAGTTTTGAGGGAGGATGTTCACTTTAATAAATTAGGGGGGAACTTTTGGAAACCTCAAAAAATTTAATTTATAATAAAATCAAACACCAAATAAAAACCTCAAAAATGACACATTTTATAAAATGTTAGAGGATAATGTTTTGATATAATCATTAAAAAAATTATACATGTTTTGATTTTATTTTAAACCTTCCTGTTTTGATTAATACATATTTAATCTAATTAATTTTATTTTTATTAAAAATATTCTAAATATTATATGACAAAAAATATTTACATATGTGTTTTAAATTTTCCATAATTGATACTTTATTAAATTTTAGAAAATATTATTTTCAATATATAAATTTTTAAATATTTTTGTAATTTTTAAATAATATAATAATATATTATTGTTATAAAATATAATGTATCCATTTTGACACTATTAAGTAACCTAACTTTGAATAAAATATACATATAAAATAAAGTCAAAAAAATATTTATTGAACTCATAACATATCATACTAACCTATAAAATTCATGGATTTCATTAATTTGTCCATATGTTAATTATTTTAATATTTTTGAATCCATTTATTTTATATTTATATCAACATATTAAATTATACACCACTACCATGTCATCATTAATAGAAATTATTTTATATCTAAAAATTATAAATAAATTCACCTGATCTATATAATATAATTATATTTCTAGATACTCTATATTTTTGATGTTTTTTCATGTTTATCACTATCTAAAAATATTTATACATACAATATATATGACATTGACTTGTTGTCACCATCATTTGTTTTAATTATAATTACATTACATTCATAGAAAAAAGTCCATTAACTAAATAAATTCTAACCCATAAGTGATATAGGTAGACATTAAATAATATAATATGGGTTTTGTAGGTATTAGGGTAATTTTATAATCTTCATCATATTTGTAGTTGCCCTAATTTACCCGATTTACCTTTACCTGAGATAAATAAAAATTAGCATAGTTACAATTCATAATATCCAAAAATAAAATTAACATACTAGAATAATTTAAACCCACTGATTAAAAATATGGAATCCCTATTTCAGAAAAAAACACATAATAAAATAATTTAAAATTAATTTGTACTCTTAAAACCAAAAAGTGTGTTTTTAAGAATTAAAAACTTATCAAACGATTGTCTTCTATTTATGTCCAATTTAACAATGAAATTACATTCCAAGAAATACAATGGTGTAAATTATAAAAACATAATCCAATTACAACTTAAATTCAATTAAAAATATAATCAAACAATATAAATAAATTAGACAAAAAGGCAATTTTGAATTAAAATGAAGTATTGTTCAATATCCATCAAAATATAAATTTCATCCGAAAGATACCAAAATTTCAAATAGTTAAATTTTGATGTCCTGATTAACAATAATGAATTTTTGTTTTCAAATATAAAATATAAATGTTTTAAAAGATATATTTAGAATCAGTGATCTATCAAAAGGTGGTAAAACTGCCTTGTTTTAAAAATACTTCATTTATCCAAAAATTTGATTTTTTTTCATGTATAGTGTTTTAGAGAATACATTAGATGAATTTTAATGTTATATAAAATTAAAAATTTGGTTAATAAGATTCATGAAGTATTATTTATATAATATTTTAATAATATATCGTTATTTAGTGAAACACGATTTTGCGTACAATGAAAGCTCTTCAGGAAGGTCTCACTTATTTGTAATTAAAAAATGTCAGTGTTTCGATTAGTGAAAGATTACATTGGTGTCGCAGATAACTTTATCCAAAAATAGTTCTTTTATACATTGAACAAAATCAATACTCACTGTTGTGTGAAATGAATTCTATCAAACGAACAAAATATTATATGTACCATAATCCTAGTATAGTGTTGTGTATATTGTTATATAATACAATATTTCATTAAGAACAAACTATTATTGGTATAGAGTACAACAGAGGACATCAATGAAATAAAAAAATAATCTTTATCGTAAAATATCACGGTGCTACATTATACCCCCCTTAAAAATAATTCCACCGTTGAAATTTTTCGGGTTTATAAAAGGTTTAATACATGAAATTATCTTTCAGAAAAATCTAAATCCTAAATCGGAATACTAAAACATCATTTTAAAAATGAATGTTAGAGACATAATGGTTACCCAATGTAACTCATCACTGGGTTTCCACATAGGGGAACATAGATGGGAAGTGAGAACATAGATGTGGAAGAGAAATTTAACTCTCAGGTTCTAATGCAAATTAATATAGAAAAAGGTTGGAGAAATATAACGACATGAAAGACATAAATCTATAATGATTTAAGGGACCATTGGATTCATCAGATAAGAGGGGACTAAGATTACTTTTTTGGTTTTCAACTTCCTTTCCTAAAATATGAAGAACATGATATGAAATATATACATTATTTCAGTATAATCTAACCATAGTTCGTTCCTTGAACAATTTACAGTTTATCTCGTATTTAATGAAATGACATTGAATTTATCATTCGTGAAATGTTAGATGATAATGTGATACAATTATAGGTCATTCCATCTGTCTTAATAAAAACGTTATCATAAGTAATCAAATATGCATAATTCCACCTATACTTAGATAATATATAGATCAAAAAAACATCAACCAGAGTATAAATCATCCTATACATAAATGGATAACCTTACAATCATTACAAAAACAAAATATATAAAACTTTATAATGAGATGAACTAAATTGAATTAATAATTATCTCCCATATCTCACAAGGTAGTTCTTGGATGTCATATTCCAAACATGTCAATACCTAAATAATGTATTCTCTTGAAATGTTAAAACTACAAGAATTACCAAATAAACTTAGTGAAAACGTGAATTCTATCAAAATTAACTATTACCAAATAGTAAAAATACCAAAACATTTATATACTCAAATTATGATATCACATTGTCCTTATATCTTTCATGAGGCCATTAATACTATCTAATAACTAATTAAACCCTCTCTATTCTTTACACGCATGTCATCTGATTTCCAAAAACATTTCAGATGATTTTCAAGATTACCTGTATTATATACTTATGAAAAACTACATTGTACAAATAATTATTTGTTTCATTATTCTATAATACCATAAAAGTACTTCTACAACTTTATTCTACAATACCAATAAATAAACACTTAAATAAATCATATTTGATTATTGGCTTGGAATAGGTCCTTCCTAGATTTAGAAGTAACCTCTTATGTCCGGGCATTGAGTTTGGAAATGCCCATATTCTCTACAAATATGGCATTGAACTCCATTATAGTCTGTCACTCTATGGCCCTTTTCGCCATATAGATAATAACATCCCCTACATTTGAGGAATTATGAAAGGTTCTTATTCCCTTCTTTATGATATGTATGAAGCTTAATCTTCATTCATCTATTTACCAAACCATGTGAACATGCATAAAAGACCACATTCATATTATATTATAACATAATAATCCCACTACAGTTAACCTTATTAATCATATATTTCGATGACTAATTCAGAATAACAACAATATCTTTCAATCCAGTCATTAAAAAGTTCTATTTCCCATATTAACTAATTATTCTATCAGGTTTAATGTTAAAACAATTCATTATGATTCTTTCTATTTACTAAAACCAGAAACCATAGTGTAAGAAATAGTTAAAATAAAGAGGAACCACATATTCAAAAAAAGACACTTATAAGATGTCTAACATATGACATCTTCCTTAATCCATTATATCATAGGTTAACCCAACATTATGCATAGTCAAATTATATTCTAATACTTCATAATATTCTATGAAGAGTTCAGGAATTTTTAAAGCATATCCCCAGGGAGTGTCAAACTAGGTGTGCAGCAAGACCCATTGTTATGCACTAGATTACCCCAAGACAGGCCCAGAACATCTTATCATCATTTTTTCTGCTAGGTACATTTTTTCCATATCCACATCCACTTGTATTAACTAAACATGGATATATTTCCATGAAACCACTCACTCAAACCATTATAAGATTTCCCATACATTTTCTAATCATTTACAAAACCTTATATATATCCTTATAGAAATACCTATACATGTCCATAGATAAAAATCTAGGGATATCACTAATGTTTTCTCATCTTACTGTCTATAAAATGACAACAACATTTCTCTCATAGCAACTGATATGACCTAAGATTTATGTACATGGAAATTAAATTTATATTTATAGAATACTTAATACATTACACAA
Organism: Viscum album; assembly: GCA_963277665.1. NCBI lineage: Eukaryota > Viridiplantae > Streptophyta > Magnoliopsida > Santalales > Viscaceae > Viscum > Viscum album. Next base: position 1,759,524,631 of record OY728152.1, read on the forward strand.
ACATACACTCAAATATCATATTATTTTTCTGTCTATTGATACTAAGAATGTAATGTTCTAACTTGGTGAAATATCTTCAATATCTCCCATAAATATATTCCAGTTATTTTTTCTACCAAAAACCATTCATTATGTCCTGGGGAAATGAAATCATAAAATTGGTGATTAGAAATTCTATGTAAGGGTAAACATGGAGAACATCAAACAAATCAAAAACATAATAATGTGAAAAACTGAACAAAAATTTTGAATATCAAAATCATGAGTCATGAAATAAATATTGAAAGTATGCATGGAATAGATCATAAAGGACCACTAACAATGATGAAATATTATTGGCATTAAAAATGAATTTTTAAAAAAATAATAACAACATAATATAATATTTATATTAGAAAATGTATTATTTCCAATACCATTGTTTTTAACAAAGTCCCTTATGAAACCAGTTTTACATGTCATTCCGGCATTGTATTACTGAACATAATTTAAATATCATTCCATCCATGTATTACTAAAACAGATTTACATTCCATTCAATTCATGTCTATATCATTAAATATATATCATCACCCAATGCATTGGAGATAGATATAAGTCCCACCCATCTCATAATGAAATCAACCTTATAGGTTCCAGAAAAACATAAATCATTTATCATAGCGTAACACAAGAAATAAAATGGGTTTCTTAAACATCATTACATCATTCCATAATCCATATAAAATATCATTCCATCATTAATAGAATCATGTAATAGTAACAATCAGGATATAATCATAACCATATTTAAAGAGCATCATCATAGATGGAAAATATTTTTGATAAAACACTTGAACTCAATTCTTGAGGAAAATATTTATTTTTCATCGAGAATAATTTTTTCTCAAAATATCATGAAATTTTAAAAGAAAAAAAATAATTGAAATTAATCGTGAAATTTTCTATGGAATATTCATGGAATTAATGCACTATGCATGCTTAAAAATATATTCATGACATATAAGTTAAAAACATTCACCTCATACTTTTTTTGAGAAATCAAAAAGTAATTCATATGGTAAATGAATGAAATATTTCATCCAAAACATGTAGTAAAATTAAAAAAATGTTTAAAATTGACTTTAAACATGCATATAATGATATTAAACATTTTATGAATTATTTTTAAACAATCACATGGATGATAGATATACCCATAATAAATATTTATTTATAAAAAATCTCGAATAAACAGAGATTGATATATTTTTCCTTACCAATTATAATCAGTGATTCATATAACTAAAAAAATAATAATGTTATATGAATATATAAATATCAAAAAAATCATAATAAAAATCATAAAACATTCATGGGAATCATAAACACTAGGAAAAAGTAATAGGTGGTGTATAAGGTAAATGTCCCACAGAAATAAATGTGAGACAAAATAATTTATTAACATAGGTAGAATATTATTTTTATATGTACAAACATCATATATATAAATATTTAAATAATGATACTGATTTATTCCATAATCAAAATAATTTGTATGTAAACATTTATGGTCATATTTTTATCTGTTGGTTAGTAACATTTCATTATTACTTGTTATTCGGGTATTAAATGGTTTATATTCTTATACATGTTTTGTCAGATAAGTTATTATTAATCTTTTTATGTTATAGTTATATCATTTTAATTATGGTATTATAATAATATATATCATATTGATTAATTCAATTCATTTATATAATCATTATTTAATGATGATTATGTAGAACAAATCGAATCGCACTTCAGTGATGGTAAGTCGTAGGTACGCACGAGTGACGATATTGATCCCATAATCATTGAATGGTATTGATATGGATGGTTTATTGTAACTCAGAATCAGAATAATTTTATATAAATCTGATATATAACTTCATTAATTCCATCATTATACAAATCCATGGAATTGGGTGGTGAAAAATGGATTACTCCACGATGTAGAGATGGTCAGATGTACGTACACACGTGTGTTGATTACATTTTTCAGTGGATAGGTAGAAGGTGGACTATGTTTTCTTAATAAAAATAATAACCCCTTGGTATATGAGTACTATAAGAGTTATTTTGTTATAATGAAACAAATTATGAAGTGGATGTATATGAACAATGATGTTTAAAAGAATCCGTAAATGATATTACCTCTTCTTCTATGTGCCTCTTCTAAATCAACTCTTATAACACTAATGATGGTTATTAAATAATACCATGACCTATAAAATGTTTCTTGGGAAATTGAGAATGTAAATGGGAAGGTTATGGTTAACATTTAAGGCTCAAAATGAAGTTAAGAGTTGATGGAGGAAGTTCTCTTTTGTAATTGAGGTGAGGTGACCTTTTGGAAACCTAAAAAAATTAAATTATAATAAAATCTAACCCCATAAAAAACCATTGAAATATCCCATTTTCTAAGATGAGATTATATATGGTTGTTAAATCATCAGCCACTACAATTTATAAAGGTTTTGATTGTATTTTAAACGTTATCATTGTGATTTATTCATATTTAGTATATAGAATTTTATTTTTGTTAATAATATTTGAAATATTATATTGTTATAAATATTTAAATCTGTTTTGTCAATTGTTGATAATGGGATACAAAATGAATGTTTAAACCATTTAATTTTCACTTTGTCATTTTTTATATTTTTTAAATAATGTAATTATATTTTAATTTTATAAAATATCAATAGTGTCAATTTTAACAAAATTCATTTATTTGACTTTAAATAAAATCCACACCAAATATAAATTCTAACCAAACTATTTAATACACTTAAAACAAGTTATAAAGACCTAAATATTTCTTGGAGTACCTTAATTAGTTCATTTGATATTTATTCTAATATTTTTTAAACCATTTATTTGATATTTATATCAATAAACTAATTTCTACAACACTATTGTGTCCTCATAAATGGTGATTATTTAATCTATAAAAATTATAATTAAAATAAAATGAGGTTGATAATTTTATTATAATTTTGGAAACTATTTAGTTTAAAAATTTTATCATGTTTATCACTATATTAAAATTATTATAATTGTAATATATATGAGAGAGACATGTTGTCACCTTCTTTTTCCTTAATTATAATAACATCACATTTACAGAAACATGTCAACTAAATTAATAAATTCCAAACCATATGTGATATTTGACTTCTTTAATTCAACCAAAAGGATTTTGTCTGGTGTGAGGGTAATATTATTGTCAATATCATTTTGTTAGTTACCCAAATTTATCTAACTTACATTTATCTAATGTAAATAATAATTATAATGGTTACTATTTATATTATCTAAAAATGTAATATATTTACATAATTTGGACCCATTGATTCCAAATATGGAATCCATTTTTCATAATTCAAAAAAAAAATAACTAGAGTAATTTAATCTAAAATTAATTCTCCATGTAAAAAAACAAAATGAGGGATTTTAAAAAGTAAAAACTTATCAAAATAATTCCATGTTTTTTTGTCCAACATAAATTTGAAATTACCTTATATGAAAAAATTTTATTAATGAATTAAAAAAATCTAATTACACTATAAAACCAACTAAAACGATTATCTAACTATATAAATAAATTATACAAAAACGTAGTTTTGAATTAAAATGCATTATTTTTTCTATTTATCAAAATATTAATTTCATCAGAGAAGTACAGAAATTTCAACCAGGTTAAACATTGATTTCATAGATCCAAATAAGGTTATTATTTTTCTCAAATAGAATATATTAAAGGGTTAAAACTATATTTAAAATTGGTATTCCATCAAAAGTTGGTAAAACTGCATTTTTTTTCAAAAAAATCATTTATCCGAATAATTGAATTTGTACTTATATCTTATTTTAGAGAATACATAAGATGAACGTTAATGTTATATAAAATTAAAAATGAATTTAAATATACTCATAAAGGAAAGTTTATATAATATTTTACTAATATATAATTTTTTTGTGAAACTCTGTATTGTGTACAACTCAAGCTATAAAGAAAGGTCACTTTTGCGTGTAATGTATGACAAGTCAGTGTTGCATTTAGTGAAAGATTACTTCGGTGATGCAGATAATATAATCCAACATAGTTATTTTATATATTGAAAAATATATATACTTAGTGTTGCGTGAAATGAATTCCTTCAAATGAAGAAGAATGTTTTTGTAATACCAGCAAGACCAGCCAAAAGATAATATTTTTACTATTTATTAAATAAAAGAAAAATGTACAGAGGAGATGGGTGTGGTCAAAAAAAGGAACATTCCCTCATCCGTCAAATAAAACATTATAGATCGTAATAAGACATGTCATTCCCATAATCAGAGTCATCAGCAGTTTCCCATTCAGAGTGGGACTTACCCTGATTGAGGATCATATGAATATCAAAATTGAATTTCCATGAAATCTTAGATGATCATGTAGAAATAGTACGAGGTGTGTTAGAATAATCCATCAGGGACCTTATCTTTGAGGGAGCAGGAGTGAAGACTATGAAATCATCCACCTTCACTTTCCCCAAAAGTATAGCGTCTATGAAAGTTCAAGGATGGCTGTAACCAGCTGTTTTCTCCTCCACCTCAATGATGACACCCCACTTCGCAGAAATCATAGAGTATATCAAAATATTCTGAATGTCCCGGAGACAATCAACATTTTTAGGAGGCCCAGATTCAGGAGCCAACTCAATAGTCTCATCATGCATCCCTGCATTAGGATTATCGTTCATACTTATATTTGTAGGGTTAGTGAAATCCGGGGATCCAGTAATAAGAAGGCTATGAGTATGTCCAGACTCAACTAACCTAGTGGAAGTAATAGCATGATCACCCTTAGATGTAATCTCCTTGGAAAAATCAACCCTATCATTAGAGTGTCCACTCATCGGAGACTGATCCACTATCAGTCTTTTTCCATTCAAATTATGCACATGATAAATAGATTTACGAGAAGCCAACATCTCAGCCTGAGTGGCAGATGGTTTTTTTAGAGAATATTTATCATGATTTTAGAATCTTATATGTTTCCTCTCACGATTCTTTCTACAAATAGTTACCGGATGACCCTTCATCCCACATTTCTCACAAGAGATCTTCCTCCAACATAACTCCAATGAGTACCCAACAGGCAAGCATTCAGTGCAAAAAAGAGGCTTCCTTTCATACTCAACATCAATATTAATGTTATCATTGTGAGTGGAAAGAGTTACCTTATAAATCAATGTAGAACTCAAATCAACCTCCAATAGAATTCTGGAAAAATGTCCAAACTGAACAACTTATGTTTCCTTGTCAAGGTGAATAGGTGACCCAATTTACATGCCAATGTCATGAAGAATGTTTGGATGCCAAAGGACCCAATTAAGCCCATGCAAACGAACCCAGACATGAGAAAAGGCATTCCTGGAATGAGAGGCATTAAAATCAAGGGACTATTCATGAAGATGAATCCACCCAGGTTTCAATGAAAGGGACCCACTGCTCCATGCATGTACTTTGAAAGCATATGATGGGAAAATGCAATGGATGAATCCACAACCAAGAGAAACACACCGCCAATCAGAAGAACCCCACAAAAACGAAACTCGTCTGACGATATCATCAAACGTCCAGGATGTCTCTCCCTTTGCTAAAACAAGACGTGCAACTAAAGAATGCTTACTGATTGAAATCCTCTCATTAAATATATCAGGACTGGAATCAACATTGTATGTTGACCCCTATTGAATAATCCTACCTGAGTTAGAGTCGATGAATGAAGAATATGAAGGCGCAGATGCATGACAACCCGCTTGGACACTCAGATCCTTAACACTGCCATCTCGTATCATTGAAGCATCATTGAAATTCCTTGAATGGGGGTTCGAATGCATTAACAGACTCTTTGAAAACACCTTCTTTGACATCGAATGCAGTTGAGGAACATTGAAATCCAAATCCTTCCCCACTCCAGCCACCCGATTAACACTTCTTTCCCTGTTTCCCACCCCAGATCTAGAAACACAGGCCACAGACACACGTGGCGATTCAGAAAATCGCACACCGTCAGCCCTATTTGGACGATCCAAGGCAGTAGAAACCAGAATCATAGATCTGGATACGTCATGAGCATAGGTGATCGAATCAAATGGTAGATCTGGGAAACCTTCATCCCGGCGAGCAACAGTCAGAGCATCATGCCTCAGATCTGGAAGTGAGGCTTTCACCAAGGCTTCACTGGAGCATCTCAAAAAATCATTCTCGGTGGAGCCCTGTTCTCCTTCCACGAGAACTGAGTTGAAATAGTGAGGAAGAGGAATGGTAAACTCTAGACAGGAAAATCTCTCCAGCCCTAGCCGCGAGTCACCAACACTCACCGAAACCTCAGCGCCATCAAATAAATTAAAAACACTCTATCTCATATATCCAAAAGTGTTATATCACCCCATATGAATGGTCATAAGATGTCTCTAATTTAGAATATCAATGATGAATCTTCAATGAAAATCTATAAGAATACTAATAAGAATATAAAATAAAGGGTCCCAATGTCAAAAACCACAAAATATTGAAATATATCCATGAAGGATTTCATTATCAGGAATAGATATTCTAAAAGACTCGAAAAGTAAGTATTTTATTTTAATGAAACGAACTGTTGAAACAAAAATGTCAGAGAAAAAGATTCATTAATTTCCAATAGTTTAATTCAGAGGCCATCCAAATTTCTAATTTCATATAAAATATATAACCACACCTATATTTTTGGTGATTTTTTATATATCCAAACGAAATTATAAAGAAATCATAATTTTATTCTAATGAAAAACCATATTCAGATTAGAAGAAACTAACTTTATAATAAAATTGTAGAGGCTCATTGCGATGAATATTGTCAATATATAGAATAATATTTGGATAGATAAAAAACTCAAAATTATTTAGTAATTTCTGGTCTGTCACACATGATAATAAGAACTATAAATTAAGAGCTAAGCACCTTGGTAATGATTCCAAATGTGAAAAAATATAGATCACCTTAAAAAGGCATCATGGGTGATATGACAATAATCCTTAGAAATTTGTTTGTAAAACCATCATGGTAATGAAGGATCCCCATGTTAAGGGAAAATGATTCAATATTAACCATACTAAGATTCTTCTTCCATGTTATCTTATATAAAATTAATTATCATATCTCGACAGAAAAATTAAATAAAAACCAATTTTGAAGATATTATATTTTTGAATTATTAAATTAACATACTTTAAGTGTAATAATTATTTACAATTCATTATTTTATAGTTATAATATAAAAATTATTCATAGATATTCTTTAATGATATGGATATTCCTACTTATACAACTAATTTAATTGTTTGATTATAATTAAATACTATATTAATATTTAGTTTGAATTTTGGTTATGAGTAAATTCTGATATCAAACAAATTAAATTCATTATAGGAGAAACATATCAAAAAATATAAAGGTATTTAAAGAATAACAGAAAATATAGTATGGAATATAATCAAAAAATGTGAATGAAAATTTACATGAAGTTTGGATGTTTTTATTGTTTCTATCTAAGGGAAAATTATCTATCACACAAAACCAATGTGCACATCATGAGGAAATATTGTATTTAGATGTAACATTAACATTATATAGTTTATATAAATTTAAATTGTAGTTTCTATCCCTTTTCAATTGATATTCATAACTTATCTACATATAGTATTAAGATACCAAGAGCTCTTTCTTCCTCTTTTATATTTTATTTCATCAATGTGGGCCATTTTGTAAAGATATTCTCTATTTGGATAGGTAATAGTATATGACTATTTTTTCATCTCGAGAATTTTTTTAGTCCGACCAATGGGAATTTCATCTTCAACAATTTAACATGATTATTCCTTCTTCATATATGTCTTTTTCAATTTCTAAAAAGTGGAATTACACATGAAAATGGTTAAATAACCAAGTAAATCATACATAAGTCTATATTTTAATTACATGATCACTATTTAATGAAACATGGAATGAGTAATTTCAATAATTTCTTTATACATAGTGGATAGATCACGAAATGTAGAGTACCTTTACCCTAGTATGATAGGGGGGATTTACTCATGAGATTAGAGAGTTGTACCCTAATAAATCCGCGAGATCAATACTCGAAATTCAGTGGATACCCACTAATGAGTCTCACTGAAGGGTATACGATGTATGGTATTTCATTTCAAGTAGAGGTAGAGAACTTGTACCCATGTCGATGGGGGGGGGGTCAACACTCTAGTTATCAGTGATATATGACTTAGTATGTCATGGGGTCAACATTTAAATATAGTTATATTGGACTCACGCCCAAGATGATGTGGGGTCATCAAATTGGTCATCAAGGCTCCATGTTGTGGAACGTCAGGGGGATCACCACCTAGATAGAATCCTATTATAACCTACATGAAAAAAGACAGAAAGATATATCATCGTAACTCTAAATCTACTATGGAGGGAACACTCACATTTTATGTGGAATTAAAACTTGTATAGGATACTCATGGCCTAAATTCCAGATCGAAAAGATAGAGATATGAGAGGTATAATTTTCCTATTAAGGTACACAATTCTTATGGGTCCCACACGACATTTGACCCCTCTTTTTCAGCTGACCATGTACCTATCCACACTCGGGTACTAAACTGGTTACATGTACCCCGATGTGTTCTAGTGTACACATCGAGTCATCGTTTTTCTAAATTGAAAAAATGTAGTTTTGTTGACATGCCTGTTTTAATGGCCCTATATAGCTTAAAACATCACATTGTTGTGATCATTCTGGGAATGCACATATGATCGACAATTCGTTCGTCTGAATCAGACTACCAGTGAATAAGCCGCATTTCACACCATTATTCATGAATAGTTCCTCTTGGGTCCCACATCCCAATCCCAAAATAAATATTTTCTAATTAATACAGTTTTTATAAGAAAAATTTCTTTCTTAATGGGAACCAATATAATATTTTATAGTTAAAACCATGTTTATAATCATATATTAAAAATTACATTTCAACAAAAATAAAAGTAATATCAAGAAAAATGGATTTTAAAATTTATATCAACGGGAACATATTATTTAATATATCCAATTTCAATTTGGGGGATACATTTATGATTACATATATTTATGATAACATCCATGATAAATGAAAATACATGTATTCTAAATGAATTATTTGATCAATATTTTCTAATTTTTATATAATAAATTAAATTAATATATTTCAAATGATAATTAAAATATGATGTTCAATATAAATTTTAATTATTTAAACACACATTTAGTTGGTAACCAATTGTAAATATGATTAACAAAACAGAATAGTGAAAATACTATTTTTCAAGAAAATTTATTTTTCTATAAATAAAATATATTAAATTAATATTTGTTTATAATTAATTAAAAATTGAATTATATTAAGTGGATATTAAATTTATGCTCAAAACATCCAAATTATTCGTGAGTGGGTATTTTAAATATTTTGTAAAACATAAATTTCATAGATAATTTTTTTACCATGGTAAGAACAAAATGATAAATGTAAGAAAACAAAGGCAAATGACTTCCAACATTTCTAAAACATTTTTAGAAATAACTTTTGGAGTTTTTATTTGCAAAATATCACCCCTAACTCAATTATTTATATCATTTGTGGTATTTGTAACATTAAAAGATTAAGGATATATAAAATTAATGGGTGTTCTCAAAATGTCTATTTTATTAACATATAATTATGGACACATTCACCTCCCATAATATAACATTTATAATGATTTCTTTCATAAAACCTAGAATTATTTATAATAGAAGAACAATTTATCATGTTAATAAACCTATATTAATAATTATTTATCTTCATCCCCTCATTTCCAAGTATATTTCCAATAGAAATTTCAAGATACCAATCTACGTATTACCTATCCCATGCCATTTATTCTCAATCATTCTCTTATAAACCTACCAAAGACATGTAAATATGATAGAAATATAGTGATTATTATTATTTTTTGTATTTCTACTAAATGATAAACACTTATTTATTCATTTCCATTCATAATGAAAAGCATATGAATGTTCTCCATTTGTTGTGCATATATCACATCTATAAAGAAACATTTTTTATAATAAAATTTATTCATTGAATTTATAGAAATAAATAATATTATGATTCAACAACATTAAATAAAATAAATAATATCTTGATTTTAAAATTATAATGATATTGTACAATTCAATAATCATACTCACCTATTTACATATATAATGTGTATGTTTCATTTTGATCTAACTAAAAAATGAATGATGATATAAAACGCAATCATGAAAAAATATGAGAAATTAAATACTAATGATTTTTAATATAATTATAAAAAAATAGTGGACTATTGTTTTTGAAATGTGATATTATGTATTTAACTTATTATACAAATATCACATATGATAACTAAAATAACTTTAATATGTCGGCACCTATTCCATTTTCAAGAAAACATTAGGAAAATAATTTCAAAAAAAAATAAAACATAAAAATATATTTTCAATATTAATTTATATATAATATATTTTTGTTCCATGTAAATTATATAATTTTTTTTTATTATTTCGGAATCTATGGGCATGTACAAAATGAACATGGAACAAGTGAAGGGTTTTCATCTTATAAACTTTTCATTGAGTCATTACAATAATTATGAACTAATTTTATTTATGTTGTTTTTATACTACCTATTTAATATATTATAAAATTAATTATCATGTAATCATGTTATATTATGTTCAATTACTCAAAATATATTTTATGTGATTTTATTTAAAAGGTTACTCAATTTAAAATATTTTTTTAGAAACACTTCTGATTTTTTGAAACATGACACATGTTATATACCACATTACCTTTTTATGGTATTTTATTTATTTAAATTAACATGAATTTTTTATACATTATTTCATTATAATTCATGGTATTAACCTTGATAAATTTTGTAATTTTAAAAAAATTGATATTGAGTCATTTTTTACCCCATTCTTAATTTTGTTTTGTAACTGAATTTTCATTCATTGAGTTATTGATCCTTCGCATTAAAATGATTCATTTATGTTGAGTAAATTCTTCCCTTTTTATTTATTTATTTATTATCTCATATTATATTATTTAATAATGTAATCCCCTTCTCAAATAATTAAATCTTCATATTGTATGTTTCTCAAATAGGATTTTGATAACTCACATCTCCTTTAATTGAATTATAATGCTTCTTGTTGAGAATTTATTTTCTACGATTTTTTTCCATGAGAACCAATTATTATAAGAAATTTTATAATCTTATATGGGAATCTATGTGTTATGACAAGTGATATTTTTTTGGATACTTACTATTTATTTTTTAAACAATGCTATTTCGAAAATAAGAAAAAGGGGTTTTTATTTCACTTTTATATGTTTTGTATTCCTCTCACCACTTCTCGAATATAACCATATATGTTTTAATGTATCCATTATTCTGGATTCTCCTTAATATTTATGTTTTATAATATATTTCACTTCACCTTTTCAAAATGTACCTTTAAAGGTGACATTTAAATATGTACTTTACATCAAAGTAAAACATATTTTCTAAAAGAACATTTCTGTTTTCACTTCCATTTCCCTTATCACATCAAGAAATATTTATCCTATTAGGTTTTATATTTCATGATTTATCCTCTAATATATATATTATCATTTTGGGTATTAAACTCATAGTATCAAACAATTATGTTTTGTGTCCCATCATTTGTGTTTCTGTTCTAATAAATATTTTTAACTAGGGTCTTTTTGTTTTATTTCATCATAGTTATATGTTTCCATTTCATTATTTGGTTAATTTTAATTTCCAAATATATAATTATATTCCTTAGATTACTAATGGCTATTTTATTCAATTGTTGAAATATTCATATGCTCAATTATCTTTACAAATTTTCATTCATATTATACATTATTTAGGTTGGATGAGGTTTACCTAGAATGAAATATATCTCACTTATAGAAGATGGGATATGTTTTAACTTACCATTAGATTTTATTCCAATACAAATGATTATTTCAATGTTCATTATATATTTCATGACCATCAACCATATTACTCTGGATGGGTTATGGTCACATTATTTCAATTATTGACATAGTTAAAAGTATAGGTGGGTTGTATGCTGTTATTAATATAAAAATGATTATTGTAATTTTATATTACGTATTTTTTACTAAATGTTTCATCAAATTAATTAATTTCAATTAATAAATTGATGGGTGGGTCCCGACAATATATTTATATCGTTGTATCTATTGGTCTCATTAGATAAACTAGCTTAGGTATTTTGGTGTATTCCATCCCAGAACATGATATTTATTAAACTCTATGACTAGATGATAGGAAAAAATGATCATGAGGTTTTGTTTTAATTCAGGGAATTAGTTGTATAGTATTATGAATTTTCACAATAATTAAAGAGTTATAATAATCTATGTCATATATTTATTTTCATTTCTACCAATAAATATGTCATTCTCTTAGTTTAATTTAATTATGAAATTATGATGAATAAAATTTCATTTAGCAATATTTATTAGGTGAATTCATTAGTTTCATGTTTTACCTTGTTGAGAATTTTACCTCACCCATTATTATGTATTCATTTCAAATGTTATGAAGAAAACTATTACATGTTATATGTAAAGAGGATAACTTGTGTGGTGAATTTGACGGAGATTTTAAATTTTGTGACTTCAGTTATATTGGTTTGGTCATTCCAATATATCATTGGTAGTTTCACATAATGGATATTGAGAAGGAGGGGATCTCATCATCCTTTTACAATGATGGAAACTGGTTTATGTTATTGTTGAATTCTGAGGTGTTAAGGGAGTTTCATACATCCCACATGGCCATATATTCGGGTTTGGAAAAAAATTATGTTAATATTCTATTTAATTTTTTATAGGAAATAATGAGGTGTATAATTATAGATTTTGTTTCCCCTAGTCTCATGATTTAAAAGGTATTGTCTCAAAATTAGATTCTAGTAGGTTTGACCCAATCTCTTGAGAACAAAAAATGGATGTGATATGGAATATGAGAGGATATTAGGATTGATATTACCCTGATAAAATGAGTCTATGATTATATCATTGTGGTTTATTAATAAATGAACATGTATTTACTCATTAATTATCTCATGGAGTATATTTTTTTGATTGTTTGTGGTGGATGTATGCATTTTAGATTATCTGACTTCATGGGGTCCCCAATATGATCATATCTTACTATGTTCATTGTTTCATGTCATGATTTTCAAGACACATGGATTTGGATTTTGGGACACAAATATAGATGAGAAAAAAATTTCACACACAAAAGGGGATCATGAATGATCAATCTATATATTTTTTTTTGAATCTGGTATGACCATGGGTGTTAAACATGACCTATTTCTAATAGGATCACTTTATAATTGTGTAGATTTCATATAAGAATAATGATCTCAAAATTATTTTTATCTACCCTTTTTGAAAATTTATTGGTGTCCTAGAAGGATATTATTTTTATAGAAAATGTGAGGAAAGACAAGACTTTTTGGGCTATAGCTACTGAAAGAGATGACATAGAATGTTCAAGTGATCCACTTTTATATGAGGATAACTGTAGACACCTGAAGCTTAACGTACATGGACATTACATTACTTTTGCGGAATACTTAGTACATAACAAAAACACACACACAAGGATCGTAATAGTTTAGTGTCTTTGGAAACTCGGAACGTAATCTTCTAATCATGGTGAATGATCTTCAATATCTCCCATAAAGATCTTCCCTTTTTTTTTACCTAAAACCTTTCTTTATATCCTGGGGAAAAGAAAACATAAAAGGGTGAGCTCAAATTCTCAGCAAGGGCAAATAAAGGAAATAAAAATCATATCATATCTTTATGAAAATCAAAACCTGCAAAAGAGATCATAATATCTTAACATGGAATAAATCATAGAAGTGAAAATGAGATCCCCATAATCATAACATAAAACTTGAAACTTTGTGGCATGCACACATAATCATGGAAAATCATTTCTTGTTAGTCATGACTCATTGCCAAGACTATCTTAGTGGACAAAGTCCCTTTCTGAACTGAGTTCACTCCTCGTTTCAGTCCTGTATCACTGAACCGAAATAACCTTCCGTTCCAGCCATGTCTATCTCATGAGATATAAAATCTTACCCCATTGCATTGGAGGGAGATATAGGTCCCACCCATCTTATAATGAATCCTTTCTTATGTGTTCCACATAATCATAAAACATACATCATCGCATAACACATGTAACAAAAATGGGATTCTTGAAACATCATGACATCATAAATCAATTCATATAAGATAAAGGAATTCATAAATATAATTCCATCACAACATGATCAAATCAATGTAATAATAGGGATAAAAGCAGAACCCTTTATTATCTTAGATGGAAAATAATTTTGATAAAACACTTGAACTCCATTTTTGAGGAAAATATCCTTTCTTCTTCAAAAACATTTTTCCTTTCATAACATGTCATACAAATTTAAAATAAAAGAAGTTGATTAAAAATAAACTTGAAAACTTGTAAAGGATGCTTCTTGGAAATAATGTTTTAAAAATCCATTCATTCCGTATAAGTTAAAAAAACATTCTTCGTACTTTTGTCGGAAAAGTCAAAAAGTACCTCGTATGACAAAAGATTCCTTTCATAGATATTACTAAAAACTCACTGAAGGGTAAAAATGGATTTAAAAAATTGTAGGTGGATGGAAATAATATTTCATATTGATGAAACCCGGATGTGGATGATAAAATACACCCCAGTAATTACCAAAGTAAAAACAATCTCGGATAAAAGTGAGATTGTGATATTTCCCTTACCTTAGGTCCGATTAGCTTTGTATGTGTCCGAAGCTCCTGTATAATGGTTTAAATAATGTTATTGACTTATTCCAGAATCATACATATTGATATGATAGCATATATGGTCATATTCTTAGCATCTTGTTAGTAATATTTCATTGTTACTTGTTACTCGGGTCTTTATTGCCTTTTGTTCTTATGCGTGTTTTGCCGAATAAATTCTTATTCTTCTTTTAAGGTTATAGATACCTTATATCCAGAATGGTATTAGTGTAACATATATCATATTTATTCATTCAATTCATTTATATAATTACTATGTAATTATGATCATGTAGAACGAGTCGCATCACATCATGGAGACGGTATTCCGTACGTACGCACGAGTGATGATATCGTTCCTATGATCGTGGAACTGTATTGGAGTATATATATATTATTTCAGTATCAATATTACTTTATAATAATCATAAATAGTTACTCATTACACCATTATACCCATCCTTGTAAAGTGATGGTGGAAAAATAGATTACAGCACGGCGTGGAGACGGTATTCCGTACGTACGCACGCGCGGTGGTTTCTTTTTCCGTAGGATGGATAGATGGTGAAATAGGGTTGTTTCATACTTATAATAACATATCAGTATATGAGTGATACTGATGTTATTACTTCATAATGAAACAACCTAAGAAGAAGAAGTGGAAGAAGAAATAAAGATGAAAGAATTGGTAACGGTAATTACCTCTTCTTTGAAGCGCCTCTTTGAGACCTCCTCTTAGGGCACTAAAATTGGTCTTTGAGGTAGACCAGAACCTCTAGGATGTTTCTAGGGAAGTGGAGAAGGTAAAAGGGCAGGGTTTGGCCGAGATTGAGTGCTCAAATTGGTGTGAGGAGGAGGGGGAGGAGGTGCCCTTTTATAAGGGAGGAGAGGGGCACCTTAGGAATATCTGAAAATATTATTTTATATTAAAGTCAAAATCGGTTTATAATGGCTCCAAAGGGTCTTATTTCGAAGATAAGGTGGGGATGGGTCTAAATACTATCAACCAATAAGATTTAGACAAGTTTAGGGTATTATTTTAACCTTATCAATTAGATTTAACTCTAAGTTAAATAATTTAACTTTTACCATGTCTTTTTGTTTTCTTTCACTATATGGTTAATAAACATACTATAACATGCCAAAAGAACCCCAAATTGTTTATTATTAATATATATATCCTTATCTAAGTCATTTGGACGAACCTTAGATTTTTAGGAATAAAATAACAATTAATAATATAATATTTGATTTAAAAACTATTTTGTGTCAATTTTGACACTATTTGATATATGATTTTTGTGAAAGTCATAACAGAATTATATGTTCGAACCAAGTTGATTAAATCAACTCTAATATATCATAATAACCTAGAAAATTAGTGGAATTCATAAAAAATCTCAAATTACATTTATTTTGGTGTTTATAACATCAATTATGTCAATATTTCATTAATAAGATAATTACTGCATCATCTTTGTGTCATAAATAAATTAACTTATTTGATGTCTAAAAATTACAAATAAAATACCATCATGTAGGAAATCTTTATAGCTTTCTAATGAATATTTACAATCGAATTTATCTTATGTATAACCCCATATTATAAATGATTTACTTATTAAACTTTGTTTTTAACTATTTTAA
Source organism: Viscum album (assembly GCA_963277665.1). Taxonomy (NCBI): domain Eukaryota; kingdom Viridiplantae; phylum Streptophyta; class Magnoliopsida; order Santalales; family Viscaceae; genus Viscum; species Viscum album. The sequence goes on from OY728152.1 coordinate 1,759,541,320, forward strand.
CCCTTCTTTAAATAAATTAATAATAAATGTCATAATCTAATCCAAGTGGGCCTAAATGGTCATATTTTATTCCTAAGTTTGTTTTTGGTCGAATTACACTTGTCCAATAGAATTAGGACATGTGTTAGGGTAATATTAATATCATATTTACCCTTAGTTACCCAATTTACTATTAACCGCGGTAAAAAAAGTAAAAAGTTACTATTCACCAAAAATTATTTTTATCTCATTGAACCACATTTTAGTCCTTGATATTAACCGTGTCTCTCGGATTTTCGAAATTCCATTCACAGAAGCGGTAAAATTAAGTTTTATGAAAAATTCAGTTTTTTTTAACTACCACTTAGTAGTTTCACTATTCATCAAAAATTGATGTTTTTCAGAACAATGCAAAAATTTCATCCTAAGCTATATTTTATATTCCGAATTCAAAAATAAAGTCTATTTTACCAAATTCATAACATATAAGTTTCATTAATTATTTTTATAATTAAATCCCGCTGTTAAAACAAATAGCGTGTTTTTAAGAAACAATATCTATCAAAAGATTGACACTTGATTATGTCTGGTTTAAATGTGAAATTACAACCAATGACCAACATTGTATTAAATTGTAAAAATATATTCTAAAAATACTTTAAACCACTCAAATTAATAATTTATCACTATTAATTATTTCGATTAAAAAAGTTTCTTTTAATTAAAATTTAGTAATTTTCACTATTCATCAGAATATGAAAGTTATCCGAAAAGTACCAAAATTTCACCTTAGGCTAAATTCGATACTCCGAATCTAAAAATGAATTCCATTTTGAAAAATAAAATTTACAAAATTTCAAAAAGTGGTTATTACTATTCATAACGGCTAGTTTTAATAATATTTTAATAGCATATCGTTGTTTCGTGAAACTCGGTATTGCGTACTACACATGCTATCGAGGAAGGTTGCGATTGCGTGTAATGCAAGGCAAGTCAAGGATGCGTGTTGTGCAAGCTCCTTTTGGTGTAGCGTACAACACAAGACATTAATAAAATTAAAAAAAATATTTTTCATAAAATCTCGGGCTGTTACATTCTACCCCCCTTAAAATGAATTTCGCCCTCAAAATTTGTCGGGGTTATAAATAGTTTACTATTCGAAAGTTTCTTTAATAGAAACCCACATCGTAAAAAGGAATACCAAAACTTGTCTTTAAAAACTAAAGTATGAAATGTAACGATTACCCAAATAAACTAATCACTGGGTTTCCACATAGGGGAAAATATGGATATGGAAGAGAAATCTAACCATCATGTTCTGATGGAGAGTGGTAGAGAACATGGCTATGGAAAATCCAGTAATCACAAATCCATAGATTTGTGATGATATAAGGTACCATCTGATTCATCAGGTATAAGATCACTAGGACAACATTTTTGTTTTTTTCAAGATCATTTCCCTAAAGTTGAAAATTTGAATTAGAATAAATACATACTTTATTTTGGTACAATCTCACTGTTGTTCGTGCCTTGAACAATTGCCACTTCATTTCTTAAATAAATGAAGTTGAATTTGTGAAGTGTTAGCAGATCATGTGATAGAACGACGGGTCATTCCATCTGTCTCAAACAAAAGGTTAGCAAAAATTATATACATAAGTCGATCTATAGTGAGATTAATCATATATGGTTCCTAAAATGGACTTATACTTCATATATCATACTGCTTAATATAATAAAACTAGTTTCTACTAAACAGGGACTTCCTGTAGGCCAGTGGTTTGCGATAAAGGCCAGTCACACTTCGGTTGTGGGTTTGATTCCCACAGCCTTGTCCGAAGCGATGGGCTGTCGCCCGTCCTGCAGGTTGTCCTTTTTCTAAAACTACATTACTATAACATCCCATAAATAATATCGAAAAAATGAACTTCTATCCTTAAACAATACTTTTTTATGTCCAACATAATCCATTCTAGTCTTTAGGCTTATCCATAATACTGCAGTCCACTTTCATAACATAGTGAAAAAGATTACCAGAGATTTAATACCATCGTTGAACCCCATATATCATATGATATGTCTTGTTATTCAAAGTCCTTAATCATGTATTCTCTTGAATACCCATTGAACCTTAGTGAAAACTTGAATGCAGTTAAAAGTTAATACTTTCCACATACCAAAATCCTCAAAATTCTATATACTCAAACCATGATATCACTTAGTCCTTATATCAATCATGAGCTCATGAATACTGTTAAACATTTCATTTTCTCGTTTTCCCTTCATTATGCGCATAATATCTCAATCACTTTGAATACCACATTAGACCAATACATAAATATTCCAATATTCCATGATACAATATTATTTTGGAATCCCATTACATAAACACTTAATCATTCCACCACATCGTTGTCATATTCAACATTTCCTATAGTGATCGCATGTGACTTCCCTTTGTCCTTTTCCTTAAGCGGTTGCTCATGTCGATCATCACTAACCCTTGGATTAGGGCATTTATTAGCATAATGCCCCATTTCCTTGCACTTGAAGCATTGAAGTGTTGGTGATGTGTTCTCTGCAATGTTTGCTTTATTCACATCATTAGAATCCCTTTTTCCATTACATCGACACTCAGCTACTCGATGACCTTCTTTTCCACACTTAAAGCATTTTCTAGTCCCTTTAAGACAATCTCCACCATGCTTCTTTCCACACATTGTGCATAAGGAAACATTCATCTTCTTTTCACCATTATTCTGAGATTTCTCCTTGAATTCCATCTTTCGTTTCTTGTCAAAACCATGAGATGGATATGTAACACCAACTTCCATTTCTACCTTGACAGCACAACGCACAATTTCTTCATAGCTACTGAAGTCTCTTATAGCTAATGCCCTTCGAAGACTTGGTTTTAAGCCACTGAAAAATCGATCAACTTTACTTTCAGGTTGGATAATAATGACAGATGCATACCTTGCAAGTCTTGTAAAATTTGCTTCGTATATACCAACAGATTCATCATCCTTCTGCTTCAGCTCAAGAAACTCCTTTTCCATCTTTGTTCGAAGAATACGAGGGATGTACTTACTGAAAAACAAGTTCTTGAACTCGTCCCATTCCATGGACTCAATTTCATCTCTTTGCCTCGTATTCTTGATAAGATTCCACCATTGATCAGCTTCACCTTCCAAACGATATACTGCTAAGATGACTTTATCATGTTCAGAACATTGAAGAACTGAAAATATCTTTTCAGTGGTACTGATCCATTGTTCAGCAACAAGTGGATCGGTAGTCCCACTGAAAGAAGGTGGACGTTGCCTCATGAAGGACTCAATAGAATATTGTTCCCTTCTCTGCTCATTTGGAAGTCCAGAATGATTCATAGCTTGTGTAAGTATAGCAATAAGATTTTTTACTCCATCTCCCATAACATTTGTTTGTTCAGGAGGGCAATCATTGCATTGTCCGTTGAAATGATCAACACGGTTCCTTCGGGTTCCAGCCATCATCTAAAACCCAAAAAGAATAGTGTGAGAGGCAAAAATCATGCTAGGGAAAACAACATTATAAAGGGGGAGTACCTTCAATATCTAACATCTTAGGTTTAATTCTATGATCGTTAGAGTAATTCTAGTACTATAACCTATACGTAAACTTAACCTTAGGGACATCCCTAGACATACCTTAGAAATATCTCTAGGGATCTCACAAAAGTTCTCGCATCCTAGTTTCCAAAGGTTGACTAAACCTTTCCTCTGATACCAACTGTAGAGACCCGAAGCTTAACGTACATGGACATTACATTACTTTTGCGGAATACTTAGTACATAACAAAAACACACACACAAGGATCGTAATAGTTTAGTGTCTTTGGAAACTCGGAACGTAATCTTCTAATCGTGGTGAATGATCTTCAATATCTCCCATAAAGATCTTCCCTTTTTTTTACCTAAAACCTTTCTTTATATCCTGGGGAAAAGAAAACATAAAAGGGTGAGCTCAAATGCTCAGCAAGGGCAAATAAAGGAAATAAAAATCATATCATATCTTTATGAAAATCAAAACCTGCAAAAGAGATCATAATATCTTGACATGGAATAAATCATAGAAGTGAAAATGAGATCCCCATAATCATAACATAAAACTTGAAACTTTGTGGCATGCACACATAATCATGGAAAATCATTTCTTGTTATTCATGACTCATTGCCAAGAATATCTTAGTGGACAAAGTCCCTTTCTGAACCGAGTTCACTCTCGTTTCAGTCCTGTATCACTGAACCGAAATAACCTTCCGTTCCAGCCATGACTATCTCATGAGATATAAAATCTTTACCCAATGAATTGGAGGGAGATATAGGTCCCACCCATCTTATAATGAATCCTTTCTTATGTGTGCCACATAATCATAAAACATACATCATCGCATAACACATGTAACAAAAATGGGATTCTTGAAACATCATGACATCATAAATCAATTCATATAAGATAAAGGAATTCATAAAAAAAAATCCATCACAACATGATCAAATCAATGTAATAATAGGGATAAAAACAGAACCCTTTATTATCTTAGATGAAAAATAATTTTGATAAAACACTTGAACTCCATTCTTGAGGAAAATATCCGTTCTTCTTCAAAAACATTTTTCCTTTCATAACATGTCATACAAATTTAAAATAAAAGAAGTTGATTAAAAATAAACTTGAAAACTTGTAAAGGAAGCTTCTTGGAAATAATGTTTTAAAAATCCATTCATTCCGTATAAGTTAAAAAAAACATTCTTCGTACTTTTGTCGGAAAAGTCAAAAAGTACCTCGTATGACAAAAGATTCCTTTCATAGATATTACTAAAAACTCACCGAAGGGTAAAAATGGATTTAAAAAATTGTAGGTGGATGGAAATAATATTACATATTGATGAAACACGGATGTGGATGATAAAATACACCCCAGTAATTACCAAAGTAAAAACAATCTCGGATAAAAGTGAGATTGTGATATTTCCCTTACCTTAGGTCCGATTAGCTTTGTATGTGTCCGAAGCTCCTGTATAATGGTTTAAATAATGTTATTGACTTATTCCAGAATCATACATATTGATATGATAGCATATATGGTCATATTCTTAGCATCTTGTTAGTAATATTTCATTGTTACTTGTTACTCGGGTCTTTATTGCCTTTTGTTCTTATGCGTGTTTTGCCGAATACATTCTTATTCTTCTTTTAAGGTTATAGATACCTTATATCCAGAATGGTGTTAGTGTAACATATATCATATTTATTCATTCAATTCATTTATATAATTACTATGTAATTATGATCATGTAGAACGAGTCGCATCACATCATGGAGACGGTATTCCGTACGTACGCACGAGTGATGATATCGTTCCTATGATCGTGGAACTGTATTGGAGTATATATATATTATTTCAGTATCAATATTAATTTATAATAATCATAAATAGTTACTCATTACACCATTATACCCATCCTTGTAAAGTGATGGTGGAAAAATAGATTACACCACGGCGTGGAGACGGTATTCCGTACGTACGCACGCGCGGTGGTTTCTTTTTCCGTAGGATGGATAGATGGTGAAATAGGGTTGTTTCATACTTATAATAACATATCAGTATATGAGTGATACTGATGTTATTACTTCATAATGAAACAACCTAAGAAGAAGAAGTGGAAGAATAAATAAAGATGAAAGAATTGGTAACGGTAATTACCTCTTCTTTGAAGCGCCTCTTTGAGACCTCCTCTTAGGGCACTAAAATTGGTCTTTGAGGAAGACCAGAACCTCTAGGATGTTTCTAGGGAAGTGGAGAAGGGAAAATGGCAGGGGTTGGCCGAGCTTGAGTGCTCAAATTGGTGTGAGGAGGAGGGGGAGGAGGTGCCCTTTTATAAGGGAGGAGAGGGGCACCTTAGGAATATCTCAAAATATTATTTTATATTAAAGTCAAAATCGGTTTATAATGGATCCAAAGGGTCTTATTTCTAATATAAGGTGGGGATGGGTCTAAATACTATCAACCAATAAGATTTAGACTAGTTTAGGGTATTATTTTAACCTTATCAATTAGATTTAACTCTAAGTTAAATAATTTAACTTTACCATGTCTTTTTGTTTTCTTTCACTATATGGTTAATAAACTTACTATAACATGCCAAACGAACCCCAAATTGTTTATTATTAATATATATATCTTTATCTAAGTCATTTGGACGAACCTTAGATTTTTAGGAATAAAATAACAATTAATAATATAATATTTGATTTAAAAACTATTTTGTGTCAATTTTGACACTATTTGATATATGATTTTTGTGAAAGTCATAACAGAATTATATGTTCAAACCAAGTTGATTAAATAAACACTAATATATCATAATAACCTAGAAAATTAGTGGAATTCATAAAAAATCTCAAATTACATTTAATTTGTTGTTTATAACATCAATTATGTCAATATTTCATTAATAAGATAATTACTGCATCATCTTTGTGTCATAAATAAATTAAATTATTTGATGTCTAAAAATTACAAATAAAATACCATCATGTAGTAACTCTTTTTAGCTTTCTAATGAATATTTACAATCGAATTTATCTTATGTATAACCCCATATTATAAATGATTTACTTATTAAACTTTGTTTTTAACTATTTTAACCCTTCTTTAAATAAATTAATAATAAATGTCCTAATCTAATCCAAGTGGGCCTAAATGGTCATATTTTATTCCTAAGTTTGTTTTTGGTCGAATTACACTTGTCCAATAGAATTAGGACATGTGTTAGGGTAATATTAATATCATATTTACCCTTAGTTACCCAATTTACTATTAACCGCGGTAAAAAAAGTAAAAAGTTACTATTCACCAAAAATTATTTTTATCTCATTGAACCACATTTTAGTCCTTGATATTAACCGTGTCTCTCGGATTTTCGAAATTCCATTCACAGAAGCGGTAAAATTAAGTTTTATGAAAAATTCAGTTTTTTTTTAACTACCACTTAGTAGTTTCACTATTCATCAAAAATTGATGTTTTTCAGAACAATGCCAAAATTTCATCCTAAGCTATATTTTATATTCCGAATTCAAAAATAAAGTCTATTTTACAAAATTCATAACATAGAAGTTTCATTAATTATTTTTATAATTAAATCCCGCTGTTAAAACAAATAGCGTGTTTTTAAGAAACAATATCTATCAAAAGATTGACACTTGATTATGTCTGGTTTAAATGTGAAATTACAACCAATGACCAACATTGTATTAAATTGTAAAAATATATTCTAAATATACTTTAAAACCACTCAAATTAATAATTTATCACTATTAATTATTTCGATTAAAAAAGTTGCTTTTAATTAAAATTTAGTAATTTTCACTATTCATCAGAATATGAAAGTTATCCGAAAAGTACCAAAATTTCACCTTAGGCTAAATTCGATACTCCGAATCTAAAAATGAATTCCATTTTGAAAAATAAAATTTACAAAATTTCAAAAAGTGGTTATTACTATTCATAACGGCTAGTTTTAATAATATTTTAATAGCATATCGTTGTTTCGTGAAACTCGGTATTGCGTACTACACACGCTATCGAGGAAGGTTGCGATTGCGTGTAATGCAAGGCAAGTCAAGGATGCGTGTTGTGCAAGCTCCTTTTGGTGTAGCGTACAACACAAGACATTAATAAAATTAAAAAGAATATTTTTCATAAAATCTCGGGCTGTTACATTCTACCCCCCTTAAAATGAATTTCGCCCTCAAAATTTGTCGGGGTTATAAATAGTTTACTATTCGAAAGTTTCTTTAATAGAAACCCACATCGTAAAAAGGAATACCAAAACTTGTCTTTAAAATCTAAAGTATGAAATGTAACGATTACCCAAATAAACTAATCACTGGGTTTCCACATAGGTGAAAATATGGATATGGAAGAGAAATCTAACCATCATGTTCTGATGGAGAGTGGTAGAGAACATGGCTATGGAAAATCCATTAATCACAAATCCATAGATTTGTGATGATATAAGGTACCATCTGATTCATCAGGTATAAGATCACTAGGACAACATTTTTGTTTTTTTCAAGATCATTTCCCTAAAGTTGAAAATTTGAATTAGAATAAATACTTACTTTATTTTGGTACAATCTCACTGTTGTTCGTGCCTTGAACAATTGCCACTTCATATCTTAAATAAATGAAGTTGAATTTGTGAAGTGTTAGCAGATCATGTGATAGAACGACGGGTCACTCCATCTGTCTCAAACAAAAGGTTAGCAAAAATTATATACATAAGTCGATCTATAGTGAGATTAATCATATATGGTTCCTAAAATGGACTTATACATCATATATCATACTGCTTAATATAATAAAACTAGTTTCTACTAAACAGGGACTTCCTGTAGGCCAGTGGTAGGCGATAAAGGCCAGTCACACTTCGGTTGTTTGTTTGATTCCCACAGCCTTGTCCGAAGCGATGGGCTGTCGCCCGTCCTACAGGTTGTCCTTTTTCTAAAACTACATTACTATAACATCCCATAAATAATATCGAAAAAAGAACTTCTATCCTTAAACAATACTTTTTTATGTCCAACATAATCCATTCTAGTCTTTAGGCTTATCCATAATACTGCAGTCCACTTTCATAACATAGTGAAAAAGATTACCAGAGATTTAATACCATCGTTGAACCCCATATATCATAAGATATGTCTTGTTATTCAATGTCCTTAATCATGTATTCTCTTGAATACCCATTGAACCTTAGTGAAAACTTGAATGCAGTTAAAAGTTAATACTTTCCACATACCAAAATCCTCAAAATTCTATATACTCAAACCATGATATCACTTAGTCCTTATATCAATCATGAGCTCATGAATACTGTTAAACATTTCATTTTCTCGTTTTCCCTTCATTATGCGCATAATATCTCAATCACTTTGAATACCACATTAGACCAATACATAAATATTCCAATATTCCATGATACAATATTATTTTGGAATCCCATTACATAAACACTTAATCATTCCACCACATCGTTGTCATATTCAACATTTCCTATAGTGATCGCATGTGACTTCCCTTTGTCCTTTTCCTTAAGCGGTTGCTCATGTCGATCATCACTAACCCTTGGATTAGGGCATTTATTAGCATAATGCCCCATTTCCTTGCACTTGAAGCATTGAAGTGTTGGTGATGTGTTCTCTGCAATGTTTTCTTTATTCACATCATTAGAATCCCTTTTTCCATTACATCGACACTCAGCTACTCGATGACCTTATTTTCCACACTTAAAGCATTTTCTAGTCCCTTTAAGACAATCTCCACCATGCTTCTTTCCACACATTGTGCATAAGGAAACATTCATCTTCTTTTCACCATTATTCTGAGATTTCTCCTTGAATTCCATCTTTCGTTTCTTGGCAAAACCATGAGATGGATATGTAACACCAACTTCCATTTCTACCTTGACAGCACAACGCACAATTTCTTCATAGCTACTGAAGTCTCTTATAGCTAATGCCCTTCGAAGACTTGGTTTTAAGCCACTGAAAAATCGATCAACTTTACTTTCAGGTTGGATAATAATGACAGATGCATACCTTGCAAGTCTTGTAAAATTTGCTTCGTATATACCAACAGATTCATCATCCTTCTGCTTCAGCTCAAGAAACTCCTTTTCCATCTTTGTTCAAAGAATATGAGGGAAGTACTTACTGAAAAACAAGTTCTTGAACTCGTCCCATTCCATGGACTCAATTTCATCTCTTTGCCTAGTATTCTTGATAAGATTCCACCATTGATCAGCTTCACCTTCCAAACGATATACTGCTAAGATGACTTTATCATGTTCAGAACATTGAAGAACTGAAAATATCTTTTCAGTGGTACTGATCCATTGTTCAGCAACAAGTGGATCGGTAGTCCCACTGAAAGAAGGTGGACGTTGCCTCATGAAGGACTCAATAGAATATTGTTCCCTTCTCTGCTCATTTGGATGTCCAGAATGATTCATAGCTTGTGTAAGTATAGCAATAAGATTTTGTACTCCATCTCCCATAACATTTGTTTGTTCAGGAGGGCAATCATTGCATTTTCCATTGCAATGATCAACACGGTTCCTTCGGGTTCCAGCCATCATCTAAAACCCAAAAAGAATAGTGTGAGAGGCAAAAATCATGCTAGGGAAAACAACATTATAAAGGGGGAGTACCTTCAATATCTAACATCTTAGGTTTAATTCTATGATCGTTAGAGTAATTCTAGTACTATAACCTATACGTAAACTTAACCTTAGGGACATCCCTAGACATACCTTAGAAATATCTCTAGGGATCTCACAAAAGTTCTCGCATCCTAGTTTCCAAAGGTTGACTAAACCTTTCCTCTGATACCAACTGTAGAGACCCGAAGCTTAACGTACATGGACATTACATTACTTTTGCGGAATACTTAGTACATAACAAAAACACACACACAAGGATCGTAATAGTTTAGTGTCTTTGGAAACTCGGAACGTAATCTTCTAATCGTGGTGAATGATCTTCAATATCTCCCATAAAGATCTTCCCTTTTTTTTACCTAAAACCTTTCTTTATATCCTGGGGAAAAGAAAACATAAAAGGGTGAGCTCAAATGCTCAGCAAGGGAAAATAAAGGAAATAAAAATCATATCATATCTTTATGAAAATCAAAACCTGCAAAAGAGATCATAATATCTTAACATGGAATAAATCATAAAAGTGAAAATGAGATCCCAATAATCATAACATAAAACTTGAAACTTTGTGGAATGCACACATAATCATGGAAAATCATTTCTTGTTAGTCATGACTCATTGCCAAGACTATCTTAGTGGACAAAGTCCCTTTCTGAACCGAGTTCACTCCTCGTTTCAGTCCTGTATCACTGAACCGAAATAACCTTCCATTCCAGCCATGTCTATCTCATGAGATATAAAATCTTTACCCAATGCATTGGAGGGAGATATAGGTCCCACCCATCTTATAATGAATCCTTTCTTATGTGTGCCACATAATCATAAAACATACATCATCGCATAACACATGTAACAAAAATGGGATTCTTGAAACATCATGACATCATAAATCAATTCATATAAGATAAAGGAATTCATAAAAATAATTCCATCACAACATGATCAAATCAATGTAATAATAGGGATAAAAACAGAACCCTTTATTATCTTAGATGGAAAATAATTTTGATAAAACACTTGAACTCCATTCTTGAGGAAAATATCCTTTCTTCTTCAAAAACATTTTTCCTTTCATAACATGTCTTACAAATTTAAAATAAAAGAAGTTGATTAAAAATAAACTTGAAAACTTGTAAAGGAAGCTTCTTGGAAACAATGTTTTAAAAATACATTCATTCCGTATAAGTTAAAAAAAACATTCTTCGTACTTTTGTCGGAAAAATCAAAAAGTACCTCGTATGACAAAAGATTCCTTTCATAGATATTAATAAAAACTCACCTAAGGGTAAAAATGGATTTAAAAAATTGTAGGTGGATGGAAATAATATTACATATTGATGAAACATGGATGTGGATGATAAAATACACCCCAGTAATTACCAAAGTAAAAACAATCTCGGATAAAAGTGAGATTGTGATATTTCCCTTACCTTAGGTCTGATTAGCTTTGTATGTGTCCGAAGCTCCTGTATAATGGTTTAAATAATGTTATTGACTTATTCCAGAATCATACATATTGATATGATAGCATATATGGTCATGTTCTTAGCATCTTGTTAGTAATATTTCATTGTTACTTGTTACTCGGGTCTTTATTGCCTTTTGTTCTTATGCGTGTTTTGCCGAATACATTCTTATTCTTCTTTTACGGTTATAGATACCTTATATCCAGAATGTTGTTAGTGTAACATATATCATATTTATTCATTCAATTCATTTATATAATTACTATGTAATTATGATCATGTAGAACGAGTCGCATCACATCATGGAGACGGTATTCCGTACGTACGCACGAGTGATGATATCGTTCCTATGATCGTAGAACTGTATTGGAGTATATATATATTATTTCAGTATCAATATTACTTTATAATAATCATAAATAGTTACTCATTACACCATTATACCCATCCTTGTAAAGTGATGGTGGAAAAATAGATTACACCACGGCGTGGAGACGGTATTCCGTACGTATGCACGCGCGGTGGTTTCTTTTTCCGTAGGATGGATAGATGGTGAAATAGGGTTGTTTCATACTTATAATAACATATCAGTATATGAGTGATACTGATGTTATTGCTTCATAATGAAACAACCTAAGAAGAAGAAGTGGAAGAAGAAATAAAGATGAAAGAATTGGTAACGGTAATTACCTCTTCTTTGAAGCGCCTCTTTGAGACCTCCTCTTAGGGCACTAAAATTGGTCTTTGAGGAAGACCAGAACCTCTAGGATGTTTCTAGGGAAGTGGAGAAGGGAAAATGGCAGGGGTTGGCCGAGCTTGAGTGCTCAAATTGGTGTGAGGAGGAGGGGGAGGAGGTGCCCTTTTATAAGGGAGGAGAGAGGCACCTTAGGAATATCTCAAAATATTATTTTATATTAAAGTCAAAATCGGTTTATAATGGCTCCAAAGGGTCTTATTTCTATGATAAGGTGGGGATGGGTCGAAATACTATCAACCAATAAGTTTTAGACAAGTTGAGGGTATTATTTTAACCTTATCAATTAGATTTAACTCTAAGTTAAATAATTTAACTTTTACCATGTCTTTTTGTTTTCTTTCACTATATGGTTAATAAACATACTATAACATGCCAAACGAACCCCAAATTGTTTATTATTAATATATATATCCTTATCTAAGTCATTTGGACGAACCTTAGATTTTTAGGAATAAAATAACAATTAATAATATAATATTTGATTTAAAAACTATTTTGTGTCAATTTTGACACTATTTGATATATGATTTTTGTGAAAGTCATAACAGAATTATATGTTCAAACCAAGTTGATTAAATAAACACTAATATATCATACTAACCTAGAAAATTAGTGGAATTCATAAAAAATCTCAAATTACATTTATTTTGGTGTTTATAACATCAATTATGTCAATATTTCATTAATAAGATAATTACTGCATCATCTTTGTGTCATAAATAAATTAAATTATATGATGTCTAAAAATTACAAATAAAATACCCTCATGTAGGAAATCTTTTTAGCTTTCTAATGAATATTTACAATCTAATTTATCTTATGTATAACCCCATATTATAAATGATTTACTTATTAAACTTTGATTTTAACTATTTTGACCCTTCTTTAAATAAATTAATAATAAATGTCCTAATCTAATCCAAGTGGGCCTAAATGGTCATATTTTATTCTTAAGTTTGTTTTTGGTCGAATTACACTTGTCCAATAGAATTAGGACATGTGTTAGGGTAATATTAATATCATATTTACCCTTAGTTACCCAATTTACTATTAACCGCGGTAAAAAAAGTAAAAAGTTACTATTCACCAAAAATTATTTTTATCTCATTGAACCACATTTTAGTCCTTGATATTAACCGTGTCTCTCGGATTTTGGAAATTCCATTCACAAAAGCGGTAAAAATAAGTTTTATGAAAAATTCAGTTTTTTTTAACTCCCACTTAGCAGTTTCACTATTCATAAAAAATTGATGTTTTTCAGAACAATGCCAAAATTTCATCCTAAGCTATATTTTATATTCCGAATTCAAAATTAAAGTCTATTTTACCAAATTCATAACATAGAAGTTTCATTAATTATTTTTATAATTAAATCCCGCTGTTAAAACAAATAGCGTGTTTTTAAGAAACAATATCTATCAAAAGATTGACACTTGATTATGTCTGGTTTAAATGTGAAATTACAACCAATGACCAACATTGTATTAAATTGTAAAAATATATTCTAAATATACTTTAAAACCACTCAAATTAATAATTTATCACTATTAATTATTTCGATTAAAAAAGTTTCTTTTAATTAAAATTTAGTAATTTTTACTATTCCTCAGAATATGAAAGTTATCCGAAAAGTACCAAAATTTCACCTTAGCCTAATTTCGATACTCCGAATCTAAAAATGAATTCCATTTTGAAAAATAAAATTTACAAAATTTCAAAAAGTGGTTATTACTATTCATAACGGCTAGTTTTAATAATATTTTAATAGCATATCGTTGTTTCGTGAAACTCAGTATTGCGTACTACACACGCTATCGAGGAAGGTTGCGATTGCGTGTAATGCAAGGCAAGTCAAGGATGCATGTTGTGCAAGCTCCTTTTGGTGTAGCGTACAACACAAGACATTAATAAAATTAAAAAGAATATTTTTCATAAAATCTCGGGCTGTTACAATAACCTAGATTTTACATAAATATTACAAGGACTAACGTCATATTGTTTTTATGTTTTAGTATGGAGACAATGATTTCATGAGAGTACACCAATAATAATGATTTTATAGATATGGCCAGAGGTGAAAACTATTCATAAGGATCATTGGGCCATCCCATATACTAGAAGGGGGTTTTCAGTATTTATACCCATGGGTTTTCCCCACAGTTGGACTGGGTGAGGGAAATCATTGATGTGTTGTAGCTGAGGAGATACAGTCATGACCCAAAAAACTATATTTAATTCGGTGATCTCAAAATAAAAGATTGAATAACCTTATAGGATTACATTTTGGTGATCGAGAGTTGTTAGGATATGATCTCACATGTTTTAACCAATCCATTGGTTTGAGTTCATTGGAATCAAGGGAGGATTGAGGAGAGATCTTAGTATTGTGAGAGTCTTATGCACTCTTCAAACCCATACCATTATATATATATATATATATATATATATATATATTTCTTTTGAGGGAAACAATCTCCTAATGAAGGGAAAATGTGATGAATCCACCGTCATTGGTTTATTATTTTAAATAATTTTATATTCATATCTATGAATTTTCCCTCAATTTTTCTATTATTTTTTTATTTCATAGGACCCTAGATACAATATAATAAATTTATTGATATATATTAAATCATGTGCGTGAAAAAATTAATAGTAAATTGTTTTTATATTTATTGGGGTGTTAGATGAAAAATATGAGACCATAATTTTTTATGAAATGTTTAGATTACCCAAGGATCAATATAATGTTTTTCGTCACTCGAAATTAGGTTAAAGGAGAATTATGGTTTGTATATTATGTAAGTTAATTGATTTAATTTTTTATTTTATTTAACTAAATTACAACCCTAAATCTGTCTCAAAATATTTTTCATTATGATGAATAAATATGGTTCATATCCTAATCTTTATAGATTATGGTTCAGGATGAGAGATTTTTGTATTTTACAACGCGATAATGTGGATTGACGATGATCACCTAATTTTAATAATGGTATATATAATTAATACTATGTTATATTTACATCCATCAATAGATGATACATTCTTCAGCAATGATCAAAACACTCTTAATGTAGGGATCCTTATTTCGTGGATTTCATATGTTTTATAAATTTATTTGATTTGATATCAATTTAGTTTATGATGATTTTCATTCATCACATGGACTAAATTTCAGGTAGTTTTATTGATCCTAATTATTTTATAATTGTGTCTTATTTTAACTACACTACCACTTTTCCCAAAATTATTGATCATTGGTCATAATTTCATGGTCCAATGATTGTATTACATTGTTCTGGTAATTTTGTCACAATTTTTCTTTGTTTTATTCATTATTGGATGGTGGGGTTGTGATATGACATTTCATTAAAAATTTTGGGAAATTGAACCCATATATTCATGTAACATGGGAGAAAAGCATAGATATTGTTGTTTCAGATGGATTGAGATGATTTTTTGGATGGGGAGATCACGTTGTGGATTGCGTTCCAAGACATCAATGGGTTTTGAGTAGGATAACCCCATGAGATATCATATATCTGATTCCTAGATATATAAGTATCGTTTTTACTGATCGTGTATAAATCCATTTAGTTATGGAATAATCTAGTTGTCAAATAACAATATATGCGTCCAAAAATGATGATCATATATTTCAAATAATATTAGTTTGATTTAAATAAAATACATGATCAAATTTCATGTACCTTATTGAAACACATTCCATATAGTATCCTTTTGCAGTAGATAATATTTTATACAATGTTATCCATTAATAATTTTGTTGTCTATTCACAAGTTATGTGTCCCCAAGATAGTGACTTAGAAAAAAAATCTAGGAACAATGGAAATGGGATATGTAAAGACCTTGAAATTTTATGGAAATTTTTTTCTGAAAGTATTTTTAATTTTAGGAGTCCACGGTTTCTACCGACACTTGATTCCGAGGCCTGGTGTGCCAGGAATCAATTTCTGAAGACTTTTTTGGGTACGTTCAGTGAACATACGTGCGTGTTTTTTTATCTTTTGTTCCGGTGCTTGGAATCAAATTATGAGGACACAGATGAACTCGCAGTGCCTGTATTCACTTAAAGGGACCTTTACCGCAGTTGCGTTTGATCGGGAGGAGAAGTTGTTTTTTGGAGATTCATTAGAATGTAATAAAAAATAGTTTTATATAATTTTAATTCTATGGTGGTTATTTCCTCCCAAGAGGAGATGGATGTGGGGAACACTCCCCACATAACCACCCATGGAAGCATAATGGTGGAGGGGCCCACACCAGCCTTATCCCCTTCAACTCTTCTCTTTAACTCCCTTTAACACCTCTCTTAACTCTCCACCTCCCCACTTTAATTCTATCTCTCCACCTCTCTCCATTATTTTTTCCAACACCCTTTAATTATTTTATTGATCAAAAATAAATTAATTAATTTAAGTGTTTGAATTTTGAAAATTCATGATGGGAATAAAATAATCACTTAGTCTATTATTTATGGGTTTGGATTTTGTTATGTTGAGAAGGATTTGGAGAATTGGAAGGTCATTGTTTCTCTCTCGACAAAGAACGGTGGTGACCATGAAGAACGATGCCCTCATCGTAGAAGAACGCCGATTCCACCAAAGAACAATTCCGTGTCTTCCTTCCTCTTCCTTTGCGACAAGTTAGAAGATACCATTTCCTCTTCGAACGCACCCTAACGTCAACGAAACCGATGTCCGTAATCTGTAATGCCCGACCACTGCGACGCTCGTCTTTCACTGTTCGTCGATGTGCAATGTTCATGAGATTGACGTAGGGTTTTTTTATCAATTTTTAATTGAAATAAGAATTATACATTCATTATTGATGTGTAATTCGGAAATGTCTTGGCCTCTTGATATCACCTAACACAGAGGGTGCTGGTCGAACAAACATGGCCCGCCGACCCTCCATTGATCCATGTTTTTTTTGGTGATGGAAGCTGTGTCAGAGAGGTGACGAAGACCGAAGGTGGCGGTGGAAATGGCGGCTGTGCACCATCACGAAGAGGACCACGACACCGGGTGCCTCGTGGAGAGGGAAAGACCATGACCCACAACTGCGGGCCACTCAGCTGACGAAGAACCTGCTAGATGAAGCCGTCTAGAACAAAATAACCCCGACGCCATGAGGGTTCCGCACTACGGAGGACCGCGGCCCATGTGCCGGGGGCCGCTCAGCGTACAAAAAGGCCGGTTGGAGGTTGGCTTGGCGAGGAAGACCCCACGATGCTAGGAGGGCGCTGTGCTGGGGGGAGAGTGGCCGGGCCGTGGGGGCCACTCATGTTAAGAAGATAGGCAGGCATCAGCCGGTCGGAAAAAAGGGCGGCACTGGGGGCCGAGTCGTGGGTCGGGCCGCACATTATTGGGCTGGGCCAACCCCTTATTTGTGTTGGACCTACCGAGCCAAGATGGTCTGACCCGCCAGCCCACCGGGCTTGATCAGACGGGCCCATTTCACTTAAACGAGAATGACATCATGACCGTGTTTCTAATCGACGTGCAGCCTACGGAACTGGGATTTTTGTGAAGAGGCGGTTATTTTGCGATACTCGTAGTGAGTTATGGATGACGTTGGAAAAACGGCCGGGTTGGTTCGAAACCGAAACCAACTAGGCCCTTGGAGTGGAAACGCTTATAAATTAAGGACCGGACATCTGATTGAAGTGTCGTCAATAATGTTAGTTTCATTTTTATTAAACGGTTCTTTTGGAATACTCCACTTGAGTTTCATATGTTGTTGGAATACGGTCAGGTTGGTTTTAGCCTAAAAACCAACCGGCCACTAGAACGGAAATGAAAATAACTCATAGACCGGGCGTCTGATTGACGCGCCGTCTATTGTGTTGAAACCCCTATGATGTGGTGGTCATTTGTCATACTTCTATGTGATACTCTATGACACATGGAGTATCGGATTGTAGCTCATTGAGCGGACCCTCCCGGTGACGAGCGAGGAGATTAAAGAGCCCTAGTAGCTAGCAGAGACTTGACGACTGCTGATCTATTGACTCAGAGTGATTTGAATGGCCCAGTGGGGAGTGCTTTGTTGTAGCAGGAGACCCACGGTGGAGGATCACTTGGTTGTAGAAGAAGAGCCGCAGTACTCGACAGAAAGAGAACCATTGTAGGCTATGAGGGGGAGTGCTTGGTTGTAGCAGTAGAACCATGGTCGGAAGCACTTGTTTGTAGTATCAGACCCACAATACTCGACAGGTGGAGTACTTCAGTAGTCCAAGGTTAGTGGGAAATACTTGGTTGTAGCAGCAGGCCCACTGTACTCGACAGAGGAGGAGTTCTCCAGCAGCTGTGGTTTCGACCATGTGAATGAAAATCCTGGTTTGACCTGAGTCAATGACTGTTGTTTTTTCCTCATGATTGAGATGGGTTACTTGATAACTTAGTTATATGTATAGGAATATACCTAAGTAATGGTTATCCATTGAAATCCTACTTTATTTTTTATCTTTGCAAGATTTTGTGAGGCCTTGAGAGTCTCGAGGTCCCTATTGAGTATAGTTATACTTATCCCTACACGGGCTATGCCCGCACCTCATTGTGTTGGATGGAGACGACTGAATGTGCTGACGGAGTCCGAGATCACCAGGACTGGATGGTACCCGGAGGATGACCTTAAGGCGTATTGGTGCGCCGTGGAGTCTGACAGACATGGAGTGTTGTGGATGCCATCTGTACCTACCCTTCAGGTAGGAACCCCGGAGGACAATCCAGGAGCTGCTTTCACCTTCCAATTGTTTGTCCCATTTTAGTTGTACATTCTTTCAGTTGTATTTATACATTACAGTTGGGATTGTATTCCTGGACCTTTAATTTCAGTACTCTTGTTATACAGTTTTCACTTATTGTTTTCTTCTGCTTCTACTCTAGTTGTGTTTGTTTTCAATTTTAATGTAACACCCGAGATTTTTCTGAGTAATATTTTGTTTTTTATATATCATCAAAGGAATATTTCACTACATACTAGCTTTTCATAATTTACACACAATCGCGACCTTCCTCGATAGCTTGCGTCGTACGCAATACCGAGTTTCACTAAACAACGATATTCTATTAAAATATTAATAAAACTAGCCGTTATGAATAGTAATAACCACTTTTTGAAATTTTATAAATTTTATTTTTTAAAATGGACTTCATTTTTGGATTCAGAATACTGAAATTATCCTAGGGTGAAATTTTGGTATTTTTCTGAAAACTTTCAATTTTTGATGAATAGTGAAACCACTAAGTGGTAGGTTAAAAACTGAATTTTGCATAAAACTTAATTTTACCACTTCTGTGAATGGAATTTCAAAACTCCGATAGACTCGGTTAATATCAAGGACTAAAATGTGGTTCAATGAGATGAAATTTTTTTTTTGTGAATAGTAACTTTTTACTTTTTTTACCGCGGTTAATAGTAAATAGAGTAACAAAGGGTAAATATGATATTACTATTACCCTAACACATGTCCTAATTCTATTTGATAAGTGTAATTCGACCAAAAACTACCATATGAGTAAAATATGACTATTTAGGCCCTCTTGGGTTAGATTAGGACATTTATTATTAATTTATTTAAAGAAGGGTTAAAATAGTTAAAATCAATGTTTAATAAGTAAATCATTTTTAATTTGGGGTTATACATAAGATAAATTCGACTATAAATATTCATTAGAAAGCTAAAAAGATTTCTTACATAATGTTATTTTATTTATAATTTTTATACATTAAATAATTTAATTTATTTATGACACAATTATGATGCAGTAATAATCTTATTTATGAAATATTGATATAATTGATGTTATAAACACCAAAATAAATGTAATTTGAGACTTTTTATGAATTACACTAATTTTCTAGGTTCCTATGATATATTATTGTTTCTTTAATCAACTTGGATCGAACATATAATTCCGTTATGACTTTCAAAAAAATCATATATCAAATATTGTCAAAATTGACACAAAATAGCTTTTAAATCAAATATTATATTATTAATTGTTATTTTATTCCTAAAAATCTAAGGTTCGGCCAAATGACTTAGATATAGATATATATATTATTATTAAACAATTTGGGGTTCGTTTGGCATGTTATAGTAAGTGTATTAACCATATAGTGAAAGAAAACAAAAAGACATGGTAAAAGTTAAATTATTTAACTTACAGTTAAATCTAATTGATAAGGTTAAAATAATACCATAAACATGTCTAAATACTATTGGTTGATAGGATTTCGACCCATCCCCACTTTATCTTCGAAATAAGACCCTTTGGAACCATTATAAACTGATTTTTGACTTTAATATAAAATAAAATTTTGAGATATTCCTAAGGTGCCCCTCTCCTCCCTTATAAAACGGCACCTCCTCCCCCTCCTCCTCACACCAAATTGAGCACTCAAGATCGGCCAACCCCTGCCATTTTCTCCTCTCCACTTCCCTAGAATAGTCCTAGAGGTCCTGGTCTTCTTCAAAGACCAATATTAGTTCCCTAAGTGGAGGATTCAAAGAAGCGTTCCAAAGAAGAGGTAATATCCATTACCGATCTTTTCAATTTCTTTCTTCTTCAACATCTTCTTCTTTAGTTGTTTCATAATAAAGTAATAACATCAGTATTACATACGTACTGATATGTTATTATAAATATGAAACAACCCTAATTCACCTTCTATCCATCCTATGGAAAAATGAAATCACCACGCGTGCGTACGTACGGAATACCGTCTCCACGCCGTGGTGTAATCTATTTTCCACCACCACCTTACAAGGATGGGTATAATGGTGTAATGAGTAAATATTTATGATTATTATAAAGTAATGTTGATACTGAAATAATATATATATATATACTCCAATACAATTCCACGATCATAGGAACGATATCATCACTCGTGCGTACGTACGGAATACCGTCTCCACGATGTGATGCGACTCGTTCTACATGATCATCATTACATAGTAATTATATAAATGAATTGAATGAATAAATATGATATATGTTACACTAATACCATTCTGGATATAAGGTATCTATAACCTTAAAAGAAGAATAAGAATTTATTCGGCAAAACACGCATAAGAACAAAAGGCAATAAAGACCCGAGTAACAAATAACAATGAAATATTACTAACAAGAAGCTAAGAATATGACCATATATGATATCATATAAATATGTATGATTCTGGAATAAGTCAATAACATTATTTAAACCATTATACAGGAGCTTAAGACACGTACAAAGCAAATCGGACCTAAGGTAAGGGAAATATCACAATCTCATTTTTATCCGAGATTGTTTATTCGTAAGTATTTACTAGGGTGTATTTTATCATCCACATCCATGTTCCCTCAATATGTAATATTGTTTCCATCCACTTACAATAGTTTAAATCCAATTTTACCCTTTGGTGAGTTTTTAGTAAAGAATATGAAAGGAATCTTTTGTCGTTTTTTCGTACGAGGTACTTTTTGACTTTTCCGACAAAGGTACGAAGAATGTTTTTTTAACTTATATGGCATGAATGGATTTTTAAAAAACATTATTTCCAAGAAGCTTCCTTTACAAGTTTTCAAGTTTATTTTTAATCAAATTCTTTTAGTTTATAATTGAATGACATGTTAAGAAAAGAAAAGTGTTTTTGAAGGAGAAAGGATATTTTCCTCAAGAATGGAGTTCAAGTGTTTTATCAAAATTATTTTCCATCTAAGATAATATAGGGTTCTGTTTTTATCCCTATTATTACATTTATTTGATTATGTTTTGAGGGAATTATTTTTATGAAGTCATTTACCTTATATGATTTGTTTTATGATGTCATGATGTTTCAAGAATCCCATTTTTGTTACATGTGTTATGAGATGTTGTATGATTTATGATTATGTGGAACACATAATAAAGGATTCATTATAAGATGGGTGGGACCTATATCTCCCTCCAATGCATTGGGTAAAGATTTTATATCTCATGAGATAGACATGGATGGAACGGTAGGTTATACCGGTTCAGTGAAACAGGACTGTAATGAGGGTGACTTGGTTCAGAAAAGGACTTTGTCCACTAAGTTAGTCTTGGAAATGAGTCATGACTAACAAGAAATGATTTTCCCTGATTATGTGTGCATGCCACAAAGTTTCAAGTTTCATGTTATGATTATGGGGATCTCATTTTCACTTCTATGATTTATTCCATGTTAAGATATTATGATCTCTTTTGCAGGATATGATTTTCAAAAAGATATGATATGATTTTTATTTCCATTATTTGCCCTTGCTGAGCATTTGAGCTCACCCTTTTATGTTTTCTTTTCCCCAGGTCAGGAAGATGGATATTAAGTAGAATATGCTAAAAGGGACCCTAGATATGATGAAATAAATGGGAGACACTATAGAATATTTATGAACCAGCTGTTTATGTTTCCCAGTTTCTAAAGAAACTATACCTATACAGTCCTTTGTGGTTTTGTCATATGTTGTAATAAGTGTGCTTCAATTTTGAAGTATTAACAATGTATGTAAAGTATGGGTCGTTATAGTTGGTATCAGAGGAAAGGTATAGTCAACCTTTGGAAACTAGGATGTGAAAGTCTTAGTAAGAACCCTAAGGATAAGTCTAAGCATAGAACACAATCTTAGTGTTTTAGAAATGGCCATGAATAACCTAGGATAAGACCTTAAGTATGAAATTTTATCCTTGATTATGTGGTTTTCCTAATATAATTAGTGTTTCTCAAACTATTCTTCTTGGTTATAGTCAATGGCTGGAACCCGAAGGAACCGTGTTAATGCGGAATGCGATGGGAAATGCAATGATTGTCCCCCTGAGAAACCAAACGATATGGGAGCTGGAATGAAAAATCTTGTAGCCATGCTCACGCAACTTTCTCAAGCTATGAATCGTGCAGGACTTCCAAACGAGCAAAGGAAGGAGCAACATTCTGTTGAATCCTTCATGAGGCAGCGTCCACCTTCTTTCAGCGGGTCTACTGATCCATTAGTTACTGAATAATGGATTAGTACTACTGAAAAGATATTTGCAGTTCTTCAATGTTCTGAACATGATAAAGTCATCCTAGCAGTGTATCGTTTGGAAGGAGATGTTGATCAATGGTGGAATCTTATTAAGAATACGAGGCAAAGGGATGAAATTGAGTCTATGGAATGGGACGAGTTCAAGAACTTATTTTTCAATAAGTACTTCCCTCGTATTCTACGAACACAGATGGATAAATAGTTTCTTGAACTGAAGCAAAGGGACGATGAATCTGTTGGTACCTATGAAGCAAATTTTACAAGACTTGCAAGGTACGCTTCTGGTATTATTATCCAACCTGAGAGTAAGATCGATCGATTCTTTAGTGGCTTAAAACCAAGTCTTCGAAGGGCGTTAGTCATAAGGGACTTCAATAGCTATGAGGAAATCGTTCGATGTGCTCTCAAAGTCGAGATGGAGATTGGAGTAACCCATCAGTCACATGGGTTTGATAAGAAGAGGAAGATGGAATTCAAAGGAAAATCTAAAGAGCACACTTTAAAGAAGATGAGATTTCCCTTATGCTCAAAGTGTGGAAAGAAACATGGAGGGAGTTGTCTTAAAGGGACAAGTAAATGTTTTAAATGTGGAAAAGAAGGTCATCGGGCATTTGAATGCCGCGATAATGGGAAAAAGATGTCTAATGATGCAAACAAAGGAAGGGATACACAGAATGATCCTACTACACTTCAATGATTCAAGTGAAAGGAGATGGGGCATTATGCCAATCAATGCCCAAATCCAAGGGTTGATGATGATGGTCGACGTCAACAAAATCTTAAGGCTAAAGACAAAGTAAAGTCACTTGCAATTTCTATCAGTGATGTGGAGTACGATAACGAAGTGGTGAAAGGTACACTTACCATCCACTCTAAAGTAGCAAATGTTTTACTTGATTCTGGATCCACCCACTCTTTTATTTCTGAAAAGTTTTCTAAGGGTATCACCGTATTACCTCAAAAATTAGATGTTGAGTTAGCTGTGACAACACCTAATGGCACAACAGTTGCATCAAAAGTTTATAATTCTTCTCCGATCGAAGTTTGTGGGAAAGTGCTTCCCGCAAATCTTGTGATACTTCCTTTAGTGGAATTTGATGTGATTCTTGGCATGGATTTGCTTTCTCTACATGGAGCTCATATCAATTGCCAAAGAAGGGAAGTCA
Organism: Viscum album; assembly: GCA_963277665.1. Classification (NCBI taxonomy): domain Eukaryota; kingdom Viridiplantae; phylum Streptophyta; class Magnoliopsida; order Santalales; family Viscaceae; genus Viscum; species Viscum album. Next base: position 1,759,566,019 of record OY728152.1, read on the forward strand.
CATTTCATATTCCAGATCAATCTACGATCGTCTATCGATGCAAGGATGAATATAACCTTCCAGTGGAAATTTCTTCCATCTTATGGGTATTGATTCCACTAAATGAAGGTTATTTATCTCAAATGGTTGGTGAGAAACTCACGATTAAGAATATGCCCATCGTACGAGAGTTTGATGTTGTCTTTTCGGAGGAATTACCAGGTCTTCCACCAAATCGTGAAGTTGAGATTTCAATAGAACTCGTACCAGGTGCTTTGCCTATTTCAATGACACCTTATAGAATGGCCGCAATTGAGTTGCAGGAATTGAAGAAGCAACTCCAGGAGAATCTAGATAAGGGATTCACACGCCCTAGTGCATCACCTTGGGGAGCACCTGTTTTATTTGTTAAGAAGAAAGATGGATCAATGAGACTCTGCATTGATAATCGAGAACTTAACAAGATCACTATCAAGAACAAATATCATCTCCCACGCATTGATGACTTATTTGACCAACTACGCGGAGCTCAATACTTTTCCAAGATTGATCTTCATTCAGGGTATCATCAATTAAGGGTCAAAAGGGAGGATATACCAAAGACGACTTTCCGTACAAGGTATGGACACTATGAATTTATAGTGATTCCATTTGGTCTTACTAATGCCCCTGCTATCTTCATGGATCTAATGAATAGAGTCTTTAGAGACTATCTTGATCAATTTTTGGTAGTCTTTATAGATGATATTCTTGTCTATTCAAGGAGAAAGGAAGAGAATAAAGATCACTTGAGAATTATATTGAAGACCCTGAGAAAGGAGAATCTTTATGCCAAATTTACCAAGTGTGAATTTTGGCTTCAAAAAGTTGCATTTTTGGGTCACATAATCTCAAAAGAGGGTATATCTGTGGATCCAGCAAAAACAGAGGTTATCGAAAGATGGTCAAGACCAACAATAGTAACTGAGATCCGATGTTTTCTTGGTTTGGCTGGATATTATCGACGTTTTGTAAAGGATTTTTCACGATTACATAATCCACTCACCAAGTTGACTCGGAAAGGAGTTATGTTTGTCTGGACAGAGGAATGTGAAGAGAATTTCAAGGAGTTGAAAAGAAGGTTATCCAGTGCACCTGTGCTCACACTGCCTTGTAGTGGAGAAAGGTTTGTGATCTACAGTGATGCATCCAAGAAGGGATTGGGGTGTGTTCTTATGCAAAATGATATGGTGATAGCTTATGCCTCACGACAGTTGAAAATCCATGAGCAAAATTACCCAACTCATGATTTGGAGTTGGCTACGGTAATCTTTGCAGGCATTACCTTTATGGCGAAAGGTGTGATATTTATACCGATCATAAAAGTTTAAAGTATATTTTCACACGAAAGGAGTTGAATATGCGTCAAAGAAGATGGTTGGAGCTGATTAAGGATTACGACTGCTCAATCTATTACCACCCTAGGAAAGCAAACAAGGTGGCAGATGCATTATGTCGACAAGACCATGCTAGTTTATCCATGATGAGGATCACAAAGGATCCAATATTTATGGATTTACAAAGGATGGATCTTGGAATTATAATGGAAGGGGAAAAATCTTATCTCTCTCAAATGAATGTTCAACCATCTATACATGTGATGATTAAAGAGGCACAGAAAGAAGAAGTCGAGTTACAAAAGAAGGTGAGAAATGTTCCTGAGTTCAACCTTGATTGTGATGGGATAATAAAGTTCAGGAATCGGGTTTGTGTTCCTCCCATCCACGAATTAAAGAAGTAGCTGCTGGATGAGACTCATAGTTCATCATTCTCTATTCATCCTAGAAGCACGAAGATGTATAGGGACCTGAAAGAGTACTTCTGGTGGGATGGCATGAAAAGAGATGTTGCTGAATATGTCTCTCGATGCTTGGTTTGTCAACAAGTTAAAGCTGAGAGACAAAAGTCTAAGGGGATGTTACAACCATTACCCATACCCGAATGGAAATGGGAAAACATCACTATGGACTTTGTCACAGGACTTCCTAAAACATCCAAAGGCAATAATGCTATTTGGGTCATAGTTGATCATCTTACAAAGTCTGCACACTTCATTGCTATTAGAGAGGATTTATCTCTAGATCAGCTTTCCAGGATATATGTAAAGGAAGTGGTAAGATTGCATGGAGTACCACTTTCTATTATATCTGACCGGGATCCGAGATTTACCTCGATGTTCTGGCGAAGTCTTCAGCATACTCTGGATACAGAGTTGAGTTTCAGCACTGCTTATCATCCCCAGACAGACTGTCAGACTGAGAGAACAATTCAAACCCTAGAAGATATGTTGAGATCTTGCTCTATGGATTTCAAAGGAGGTTGGGATCAACACCTACCTTTGGTGGAATTTTCTTATAATAGTAGCTTTCACTCCAGTATTCAGATGTCTCCTTATGAAGATCTCTATGGAAAGAAATGCAGGACTCCAACTTGCTGGGATGAAGTTGGGGAAAGAAAGCTATTAGAACCTTATCTCATTGATGAAATGGCAGAAAAGGTCAGATCTATTCAACAACACATAAGAGCAGCTCAGAGTCGACAGAAAAGTTATGCCGACAACCGAAGAAAAGACCTAGAGTTTGAAGTGGGTGATAAAGTGTTCTTACGAATATCTCCCTGGAAGAGGGTTATGAGATTTGGAAAGAAGGGGAAGTTGAGCCCTAGATATATCGGTCCTTTCGAAATACTGGATCATGTTGGAAAGGTAGCTTACCGATTGGCGCTTCCACCGAATCTCTCTCATGTTCACGATGTGTTCCATGTATCTCTCCTGAGAAAGTACATACCTGATCCTTCACATATACTCAGCTCAGAAGTTGTACCGCTGGAGCAAGATCTTTCTTATGAAGAACAACTGATAGAGATTCTGGATCGTAGCGAAAAAGTCCTACGAAAAAAGACCACTCGATTGGTGAAAGATTTATGGAGGAACCACCAACTTGAAGAAGCTACATGGGAGCTTGAGGATATGATGAGGGAGAAGTATCTTCATATGTTTGTTACAAAGTGACGAATTTCGAGGGCGAAATTCTTTTTAAGGGGGGTAGAATGTAACACCCGAGATTTTTATGAGTAATATTTTGTTTTTTATATATCATCAAAGGAATCTTTCACTACATACTATCTTGGATTACTTTACACGCAATCACGACCTTCCTCGATAGCTTGCGTCGTACGCAATACCGAGTTTCACTAAACAATGATATGCTATTAAAATATTATTAAAACTAGCCGTTATGAATAGTAATAACCACTTTTTTAAATTTTATAAATTTTATTTTTTAAAATGGACTTCATTTTTGGATTCGGAATACCGAAATTATCCTAGGGTGAAATTTTGGTATTAATCTGAAAACATTCAATTTTTGATGAATAGTGAAACCACTAAGGGGTAGGTTAAAAACTAAATTTGCATAAAACTTAATTTTACCACTTCTGTGAATGGAGTTTCGAAAATCCGACAGACACGGTTAATATCAAGTACTAAAATTTGGTTCAATGAGATGAAAATAATTTTTGGTGAATAGTAACTTTTTACTTTTTTTTAACACGGTTAATAGTAAATAGGGTAACTAAGGGTAAATAGGATATTACTATTACCCTAACACATGACCTAATTCTATTGGATAAGTGTAATTCGACCAAAAAGAACCTTATGAATAAAATATGACCATTTAGGCCCACTTGTGTTAGATTAGGACATTTATTATTAATTTATTTAAAGAAGGGTTAAAATAGTTAAAAACAAAGTTTAATAAGTAAATAATTTTTAATATGGGGTTATACATAAGATAAATTCGACTATAAATATTCATTAGAAATCTAAATAGATTTCTACATAATGGTATTTTATTTATAATTTTTAGACATTAAATAATTTAATTTATTTATGACACAATTATGATGCAGTAATTATCTTATTTATGAAATATTGACATAATTGATGTTATAAACACCAAAATAAATGTAATTTGAGACTTTTTATGAATTATACTAATTTTATAGGTTACTATGATATATTATTGTTGATTTAATCAACTTGGTTTGAACATATAATTCTATTATGACTTTCACAAAAATCATATATCAAATAGTGTCAAAATTGACACAAAATAGTTTATAAATCAAATATTATATTATTAATTGTTATTTTATTCCTAAAAATCTAAGGTTCGGCCAAATGACTTAGATAAGGATATATATATTAATAATAAACAATTTTGGGTTCGTTTGGCATGTTATAGTAAGTGTATTAACCATATAGTGAAAGAAAACAAAAAGACACGGTAAAAGTTAAATTATTTAACTGAGAGTTAAATCTAATTGATAAGGTTAAAATAATACCCTAAACATGTCTAAATCCTATTGGTTGATAGTATTTCGACCCATCCGCACTTTATCTTTGAAATAAGACCCTTTGGAACCATTATAAACCGATTTTGACTTTAATATAAAATAATATTTTGAGATATTCCTAAGGTGCCCCTCTCCTCCCTTATAAAAGGGAACCTCCTCCCCCTCCTCCTCACACCAAATTGAGAACTCAAGCTCGGCCAAACCCTGCCATTTTCTACTCTCCACTTCCCTAGAATATTCCTAGAGGTCCTGGTCTTCTTCAAAGACCAATATTAGTTCCCTAAGTGGAGGATTCAAAGAAGCGTTCCAAAGAAGAGGTAATATCCATTACCGATCTTTTCAATTTCTTTCTTCTTCAACTTCTTCTTCTTTAGTTTTTTCATAATAAAGTAATAACATCAGTATTAATAACATACTGATATGTTATTATAAATATGAAACAACCATAATTCACCTTCTATCCATCCTACGGAAAAATGAAATCACCGCGCGTGCGTATGTACGGAATACCGTCTCCACGCCGTGGTGTAATCTATTTTCCACCACCACCTTACATGGATGGGTATAATGGTGTAATGAGTAACTATTTATGATTATTATAAAGTAATATTGATACTGAAATAATATATATATATATACTCCAATACAATTCCATGATCATAGGAAAGATATCATCACTCGTGCGTACGTACGGAATACCGTCTCCACGATGTGATGCGACTCGTTCTACATGATCATCATTACATAGTAATTATATAAATGAATTGAATGAATAAATATGATATATGTTACACTAATACCATTCTGGATATAAGGTATCTATAACCTTAAAAGAAGAATAATAATTTATTCGGCAAAACACGCATAAGAACAAAAGGCAATAAAGACCCGAGTAACAAGTAACAATGAAATATTACTGACAAGAAGCTAAGAATATGACCATATATGATATCATATCAATATGTATGATTCTGGAATAAGTCAATAACATTATTTAAACCATTATAAAGGAGCTTCGGACACGTACAAAGAAAATCGGACCTAAGGGAAGGGAAATATCACAATCTCATTTTTATCCGAGATTGTTTATTCGTAAGTATTTACTGGGGTGTATTTTATCATCCACATCCATGTTCCCTAAATATGTAATATTGTTTCCATCCACTTACAATAGTTTAAATCTAATTTTACCCTTTGGTGAGTTTTTAGTAAATTATATGAAAGGAATCTTTTGTCGTTTTTTCGTACGAGGTACTTTTTGACTTTTCCTCGAAGGTACGAAGAATGTTTTTTTAACTTATATGGCATGAATGGATTTTTAAAATACATTATTTCCAAGAAGCTTCCTTTACAAGTTTTCAAGTTTATTTTTAATCAACTTCTTTTAGTTTATAATTGTATGTCATGTTAAGAAAAGAAATGTTTTTTTGAAGGAGAAAGGATATTTTCCTCAAGAATGGAGTTCAAGTGTTTTATCAAAATTAATTTCCATTTAAGATAATATAGGGTTCTGTTTTTATCCCTATTATTACATTTATTTGATTATGTTTTGAGGGAATTATTTTTATGAAGTCATTTACCTTATATGATTTGTTTTTTGATGTCATGATGTTTCAAGATTCCCATTTTTGTTACATGTGTTATGCGATGTTGTATGATTTATGATTATGTGGAACACATAAGAAAGGATTCATTATTAGATGGGTGGGACCTATATCTCCCTCCAATGCATTGGGTAAAGATTTTATATCTCATTAGATAGACATGGCTGGAACGGTAGGTTATACCGGTTCAGTGAAACAGGACTGGAATAAGGGTGACTTGGTTCAGAAAGGGACTCTGTCCACTTAGATAGTCTTGGCAATGAGTCATGACTAACAAGAAATGATTTTACAGGATTATGTGTGCATGCCACAAAGTTTCAAGTTTCATGTTATGATTATGGGGATCTCATTTTCACTTCTATGATTTATTCCATGTTAAGATATTATGATCTCTTTTGCAGGATATGATTTTCAAAAAGATATGATATGATTTTTATTTCCATTATTTGCCCTTGCTGAGCATTTGAGCTCACCCTTTTATGCTTTCTTTTCCCCAGGTCAAGAAGATGGATATTAAGTAGAATATGCTAAAAGGGACCCCATATATGATGAAATAAATGGGGGACACTGTAGAAGATTTATGAACCAGTTGTTTATGTTTCCCAGTTTCTAAAGACACTATACCTATACAGTCCTTTGTGGTTTTGTCATATGTTGTAATAAGTGTGCTTCAATTTTGAAGTATTAACAATGTATGTAAAGTATGGGTCATTATATTTAAAGGCAATGCCTTCCCAATACTAGGGATTCACACATTTGGTGCTAGTCTCCAGCCCCTAGCCTATGGAATGCGGGCTTAGGGTAGTCACGATACGGGCCCCGGGGGACGGGTCGCGACAAATTGGTATTAGAGGACGTTGGTTCTACCGTAGAACTTATGACTCTGATATTTTAATTCTGTTAAGAAATAGTGTTAAGGGTACTAAGTGTGGTTTTTAGTTTAGGGAGTCCAATGTTGGTGCGGGCGGCCGACGTATCCATACACCAGGACCCTAACTTATGACTTCCGACTCAGTGCATGAAAACATTGATTGCATGTGTGTTTTCAAAAAAAAATTCCTTTAAGTCAGCTCAAACCAGGTCGGCTCACTAAGTATAGTATTTTGACCGTGTCGCATCAGTTCTTCAGGATGCCTCCTCACGAACAACCAGTTTGAGCCACGATATTTGAACGTACTGACAGCTCATCGAGCGACAATGCCTCAATACAGGGCCCTCTTCTAGTTGAGGCACCAGCGGAGGCACCAGCATTACCACTTCCGATTGGACCACCAATTCCACCATCCCTAGTATCAGGAGATGCATGCTGCTTGGGCATGCTTCACGAGTTCCAACATCAGAGGCCACCAAGGTTCCAGAGACAGACGGACCCACAGGCAGCTAAGGATTGGTAGGAGGCTCTGGCGAGAGTCTTTAGACTGGTAGGGACACCAGTAGACGTTATAGTGATCCTACCTGCCGGACGAAGTAGGAAGATGGTGGATCCTGATTCTCTAGATGCACGATGTGGCGACAATTATATAGGCGGACTTTGAGAGCCTGTTTTAGGCGGAGTTTGTATCATCCACCTTTCGAGTGGTGCGTATAGAGGAGAAACTGCATCTGGAACAGGTAAACTTGACAGTAGCATAGTACTCAGTGAGGTTCACAGAACTCTCATGCTACTCTAAAAATATAGTATGGGACCCATTCTTCAGGGCTCAGACCTTCGAGTAGGGACTTCGGTGATTGATTAGAGCTTCAGTTGACTCCCACAACATCCCAACATAGACATGGGTGCTGGAGCGAGCCATCCTATTGTAGGGTTTCCTTGCTGAGAAATCTCTAGCAACGAGACCCACTACTAGTTTACATGCAGCGGAGTATTCTGCAGTTGGAAGTTGATAGATGACATAGATGTACCAGAGGACCAGACCCACAGGTTGTCGACCGCATGACTCGGGATAGTGTGTGCGATGCACCCAGGGTGGAGACAGAATTACTAGGAGCAGATAGTGTTACACCTGCGGCGGGCTTGGTCACATGCCACATGACTATCTGACCCACTGTGAAGACTAAAAGAAGATAGATGAAGGACCTCCCAGGCAGAGGTAGAGGTTTGATCGAGGAGGAATACCAAGAGAAGGTGACCGAGGCAGAAGAGCTAGTCATGCAGCTGGTGGTGGACGACGCTTCGAGGTGTTGCCACCACCACCACTAGGAGGTCCACCCCGACCACAGAGAATAGTTGGATATGTGAGACCATAGCTTCAGGAAGCTGAAGCATATGAATATGGAGCTCCAGATGTAGGTGGACAAGAGAAGGACTTGTTCCGGGCCTGGAGGCCTTTGAGCTAAAGTAATAAAATAAACTTGTCCTTGTGACGTTTATTTTCTTTCCTTTTGTGTGGTTACTACTAAGAGGATCCGATTAAAACTGTTGACTTGACCCTCACTTTTGAGATTCCTACTAGAGGAGACCTAGTTACCACAAACTAATGCTGATATTGTGACTCAACACTTGGAGTTGAGGGTGATGGTTGGATCTCATGGCAGTAGCGTTTAGGCCTTACAACGTTTTCCATGGCATGAATTAGTACTGTTCATGTCAGGATAGACTATATTAGGGAAAGGGCGTGGTTCATACAAGGGATGCGACCAGATTTTTATTTTTGGCAAAGGATAAATCATACAGCTCTTGTAGAACGTAGGCGCTGAGGGGTGAAGTCGAGTTCTTACAGATGGCTAGTCTCACCCATAGTTTGTCAAGCAAAGTGTGAAGGTTACACTAATCTCAATAGCCTTAGGTGTATCTTCTCTCAGAAGGACCTGGACATGAGACAACAGTGATGGCTTGAATTTATCTAGGTCTATGACTTCAAGATAGTTTATACTCCTGGGATGTGAAACGTAGTAGTGGATGATCTTACTAGGAGTTCAGGCATTCAACTGATAGGGGAGGTGAAAGAGTAGCTGGATGCCATACTTATATCCATTGTGGGTAGAGATGGTTCAACCTATCTGCAGTCAGTACTCTAATTCTTCAGCAGAGTAGGTGAGATGGCTTACCACCTGGCCCTTCCATCTCAGTTGCACCAGGTGCATGACACCTTCCACATATCTCAGCTGAGGAGGTACATGCATGACCCATCCCACATCATCAACCTTGTGGATTTGAACATCTATGATTGGGAAACTATCATGGAGGACCTGGTGGTGATTGAGGATCGATAGGATCGGATCCTTCGTGGATGGTCGATTCCTCTAGTGCATATTCGATGGTAGCAGGGGAACCCCCAGGAGAGAACATGGGGGAAGGAGGCTCAGATGTTTGTTCAGTACCACTTTTTTTTTCTTAGTGTGTGTTGTAGCTTTACAAGGACATAATTCCCGGAGGTGGGGGTAATGTAAAGACCTTGAAATTTCAAGGAATTTTTTTCATAAATTCTTTGAAATTTTATGAGTCCGCAGTTCCTGATGACACTTGATTCTGAGGCCCAGTGTGCCCGAAATCAATTAATGAAGTTTTGTTCGGGTACGTTCAGTTAATGTACATGCGGGGTTTTCTATATTTTGAACTGGTGCTCAGAATTGAAATATGAGGACACTGATTAACTCAAAGTGCCGGTATTCGCATAAGGAGAGATTTACCACGGTTTCGTTTGATCGGGAGGAGAAGATAATTTATGGAGATTCATTTAAAATTAATAAAACTTTTGTGTACATAATTGTTATTTGATGTGGTTCATTTCCTCCAAAAAGGAGTTGGATGTGGGGCCCACACACCACAGAACCTCCCATGATAAAATAATGGTGGTGGGGCCCACACTAGCTCTATCCCCTTCAAATCTTCTCTTTAACTCCCTTTAACCCTCTCTTAACTCTCCACCTCCTCACTTTAAATCTAACTCTCCACCTCCCTCCATTAATTTTTCCAACACCCTTTAATTAATTTGTTGATCCATAATTATTTAATTAATTTAAATGTTTGAATTTTGAAAATTCATGTTGGGAATAAAATAATATCTTAGGCTATTAATTTTGGGGTTGGAATTTTTTGTGTTGAGGAGGCTCTAGATAATTGGAAGGTTAGTGTTTCTCTCTCGAAGAAGAACAGTGATGACCACGAAGAACGACGCCCTCTTCGACAAAGAACGCCGATTCCAACGAAGAACGATGGTGTGTCTTTCTTCATCTTCATTCGAAACAAGGGAGAAGACATCGCAACCTCTTCGGATGAACCCCGACATCAACGGAATCAATGTCCATAATCCGTGACGTCCGACCTTCGTGATGCTTGTCTTCCGCGGTTCGTGGACGGGCAACGTTCTTGTGATTGAGGTAGGGGTTTTTGATCAATTTTAAATTGAATAAGATTTATACACTCATTCTTGATGGGTACATAAGAAACGTATAGGCCATGAGATATCGCTAAACATGGAGGGTGTGGGATGAAGAAACACGGCCCGACAACCTTCTGTTGATCAAATTTTATTTTGGCGATTGAAGCGGTGTCAGAGAGGTGACAACTACCGAAGGCGGAGGCGACAACGATGGCTGCGTACCGACCCGAAGAGGACCGCAACATCGGGTTCCGCATGGAGAGGTAAAGACCACAACCCACAACCGCGGGCCTCTTAGGCAAAGAATAACCGGCCGGCTAAATCCATCTGGACCGAAGGAACCATGGTTACATGAGGGCGTCGCGCTGCGGAGGAACACGGCACGCGTTCCGCAGGCCGCTGGGCGGACGAACTGGCCGACAGGCGGCTGACCGGTCTAGGAAGACATTGATTCTCTAGGAGGGCGCAACACTGGGGGGACATCGCCCCACCCGTGCGGGCCGCTCACATCAGAATGACCGGCCGACCGGACAGGAGGGTGACACCGCTCGGCACCACCGGTTCGGGATGTCGGGGGGGTGGGGGGCGCCCCCTGCACCGGCTTGGCCAGCTGGCTAAGCTTCAGCCGGCCCCGGGATGGGCCGTGCCTCCTACCATGGGCCGGTTCTGGCCACGTATTATCGGGAATGGCCGAACCCTTAGCCGGGTCGGACCCGCAGAGACAGGATGGGCCAACCCGCTAGCCCACCGTGCTTGACTGGCCAGGCCCATTTCACTTAAACGAGAATAACTTCAAGACCACATGTCTGATCGACGCACCATATATGGCACTTGGATTCTTGTGATGAGGTGGTTCTATTGCGATACTGTTAGTTAGATTTGGAAGACTTTGGACAAATGGTCGGGTTGGTTCGAAACAGAAACCAACTAGGCCCTCGGAGCGGAAACACTTATAACATAAGGACCAGACGTCTGATTGATGTGTTGTCAACTACATTTGTTTCCTTTTGATGAGATGTTTCTTTTGTCATACTCCACATGAGGTTTGGATATATTTGGAGTATGGTCGGGTTGGTTTGGGCCTATAAACTATTTGGGCCCCTAGAACAGAAATGCCAATAACTGACAGACCGGGCGTCCAATTGACGCGCCTTATGTTGTGTTGAGACCCCTATGATGTGGCGGTACTTTGTGATACTTCTATGTGAGATTTCATGACACTTGGAGTATCAGCCTATGGCTCGTGGAGCGGTCCCTTCCGGTGACAATCGAGTAGATTGCTGAGACCTAGTAGCTGCCTGAGACATGACGACTGCTGATCGATCGACTCAGAGTGATTCGGATGGCCCAGTGGGGAGCACATGATTGTAGCAGTAGACCCACGACGGAATAGACCTTGGTTGTAGCGGCCGAACCGTGGTACTTGATAGAAGGATTACCTCTGTAGGCTATGAGTGGGAGCGCATGATTGTAGCAGCAGACCCATGGTGGGAAGCGCTTGGTTATAGCAGCAGTCCCACAGTACTCAACAGGTGGAGTACTTCAGCAATATAAGGTTAGAGGGAAACGTTTGGTTGTAGTGGCAGACCCACTGTACTTGACAGAGGAGTAGTTATCTAGCTGCCGTGGTTTCGACATCATGAATTAAAATCCTGGTGTGAGCTGAGTTAAGGACTTTTGTGTTTTCCTCATGATTGATATGGGTTACATGATAACATAGGTATATGTATGGGAATATACCTAAGTAATGGTTATCCGTTGAAATCCTACTTTTTGGTTTATGCTTGATATATTTTTTGAGACCTTGAGTGTCTTGGGGTCCCTAGTGAGTATCGTTATACTCACCCCTGCACGGGAAATTCCCACACCTCGTTGTGTTGGATGCCGAAGACAGACAGTGCTGACGGAGGCCGAGGGTGCCAGGACTGGATGGTACCTAGAGGAGGACCTTACGATATATTGGAACATGGTGGAGTCTGATCGACGTGGAGTGTTGTGGAGGCCATATGTACCTACCCTTCAGTTAGGAACCTCAAAGGACGATACAAGAGCTACTTTCACCTTCACGTGGTTTGTCTCTTTTTAGTTTTACTTGAATTGTCTTGTATTTATACTTTATAGTTGGGCTTATATTCTGGCCCCATTACATTTAGAACTCATGTTATACAGTTTTCACATAGTTTTTTCTTTCGCTTGTACTCTGTTTGTGTTTTTTTAGTTATAAAGGCAATGCCTTCCAAGTACCAGGGATTTACTTCTTTGCTGCTAGTGACTATCCCTTAGCCTATGGAAGGAGGGCTTGGGGGTAGTCACGATACGAGCCCCGGGGGACAGGTCATGACAGTGTAACATGGTACATGGGCCCAGAAAAGTACACAGACCTTGACATGGTTAGATTATATGAACATGGATAAGATATATGTGAACATAATATATTATAATGTCATAGGATGAAGGTAACTATGATAACGGATCTACAAAGACACTTTATATACTCATGTACACATATTGTAGAGACACATTGACGAAAAATCTATTTGTGGAAAGGAATCACCAATGTTTCAATGAGAGGTTACATGTTTTTTAACCTGATATACATGCCATAAAAATTTCCAAATAATTTATACATTGTGTATATTCTTCTATAGGACTCAGATTTGGTCATGTGAGATACTAATCTAGAATATTTTTTCACATTGAACATAAGAGTGTAAATCATTTTTTCCTCACAGATAGAACACATTGTGATTAAAGTGGGATTCATATTTTATAAATTATTAATCGATTATAGTGTAAAGGTGTGATTATTAAGATATTATGGGGGTTGGTACTACCCTATATTAGTAGAATTTGGTTTCCTCATATCCTAATTAAAATAGAGACATATCTACCCTTCATTATAGATGGTTTAGATCCTTAAACTATAGATTTGACTCCCAATCACTGAGCTATGTCAGTCTGTCGGTCCTCTATTTGAGTAGTGATCCAAATGTTATTCAATGTAATAAAATGTTGAAGGTCCTAAATTGTTATTCTTGATATTTATTTTTGATTTAGATCTAATATATTGGACATTTGGATCGATAGTTAGAATTTTTTTCATAGATTATTGTTGAGATAGAACTCACTATTCTCTACTTACTTGGGTTTCTTCAGATAATATATAATGATGGGTTTTTTCCTCTTTCTTTATGAGTTTAACTGAATATTATTATTTCTATTCAATTATTTTTTATAGGGATTCTTACTAGGTATGTAATTACTCACTCAAATATAGTCAATAATCTAAAATTAGGTCTCTTATATAAAAAATAGGAATATATGCGGTGAATATAGAAAATGTGACTTCGGTGAAGTATATTAATTCGTGGACCTGACCATGATTAGGGGTTGGTGTTGGATATTTTGAGTCGATCCCTCTTTAGTCAATCCCTTTTTCCACTTATTTTCCATTTAATACATCAATTCTAATTGAGATGGTATTTTTACCATTTACATCATTTATATTACCTATATGTACATCAATGTACTTTTTTGAGGTTGTTGCAAGCATTGATATAATCTATATGTCATTGTTTATTTTATTATATGTGCACTATTTCATGGATTTAGTTGCTTTCGTGCCTATAGATTCTTAGAATAAGCACTACATTTATATGATATTCCTACTCAGAGTTTGATTAAAACACAAAGATTATTGGATGTGTTCTCGGTTTATCACCATCATCATAATTCCTTTCTGTAAGATGGGTTATAATGGGGTGAGTCATGAAAATAAAGTGTTATTATGGGTTAAGTACCACATTATATAGATGTGAAAAAATAGTAATTAGTTGAGATAGACATCAAACTATTTATTTTATTATTTATCATAATTTTATAAATATTTAAACCTATGTGTTCTTGGTAATGTTTTTACTGTAATAACTTGTTTATGTCATGTAATTATTGGATAGTTGTGTCCATGAATCAGTAAATGTTATTAAAGCTGTTATATAATTTATACATTTATGAGAACTGAATGTAGAAGTTCTACAATGGGGTGCCACATGAAAAATTTTATCATTTTATATTAAGTTGTTGTATATATAAATTTTTTAGAAAATATTATTGTTTAATTTTTATTTATAAAAAAATCTTAATAAAAACAAAATGAGAAAATCATTTCTAAAAAAAGATACATTTATAATAATATGTTATACTTTTAATATTTGATATTTTAAATAATAAAAATCTAAGATACTTATTTATAATTATATGGATTCAAAAAAATTAAAAAGAAACTTATATGAATTAACATTAGAGAGATATTCATTTTTTTGAATGAAATTATAGGGTTTATGTGATTAAAATAAAAATACTACAATTAATATTAACTAAATATAAATTAAAAACATAGGATTAAAATTGAGAAAAAAAATACAGAATAACATATTTTTGGGTGGGATTCATGTTTGTTGAGAATAATTACGGGGATATAAATTCCTAAATTGATAGGAAAATTAGAATAAATGAAAATACAATTGAAATAATTAATTTTAAAAGAGGGGAATGAAAATATGTTCCCCAATCAAAACATATCCTAAAACAGTGATGGATAATTTACCCTATATTATAAATAATTATTGAATTTAGTATATAACGTTATCCCATTATTAATTTTAATTCATTATTGTGTTTTCCAAATCCCATACAATTATGTCACTTCTTGAGTTTTGTAACAAGACATGAACTATTTTTACTATGACATTAGTCGAAGGATTCTAAGGGGTTCTCATGTTTTTATTGTATGAAACAATTTTTATTCATCATCATTACATTAATAATAAATAATAAATCCTTATAATGTGGTAGAAGAGTCAATAACCGTTCATCTCTATTGGGTAAATATTCATAATTTCTTGCATTAAATAACATTTTGTAAATATTTTGAATTATCCTGAAAATAAAATGATATAGAATAATGAATAATAAAATGGTGATGTGTTGAAAATTTATTTTTCATGTTTTAATAATATTTTATATATTTATTAGATATTTTTTCATTTTAATAATGAATAATAAATTAAAAAAGAAACAAATATGATAGTAAAAGGTATATAAAATTTAAGTAAGTAATGTGGGAAATCAAACATGACACTTCATTTATGTTTCAAAATTCTTAATTATATAACTAATTTTTTTTTCATATATCTCGGTGAAAGCCACTTAAATTCCATGATTTTTTTAATGATAATATTTGTTATTGGGTTAGTTTATTGGGATTACTTCTCAAAATTTAGTAATAATTATTGTTGGTAATTAATGAGTTGTCTGAATAGTCTATACTAGGAATGATGTGTGTGTGGGAAAAAGTGTGATACGTTAATAGAAATATATATAGTTTTTTTTTCTAGTGTGGTTTATTTGTTGAAAATTCAATTACATAGGTCCCATTAAAATGATTTTATTGATATAAAATATTTTTGGTGAAATATACAATTTTTTGTACATGGTTGGCATGATATGTTGTTAGTGGAATGAGAAACAATTGTTCAATAAAGTGGGTATCAAGTGAGGTATGGGTTTCAATATAAAGAATTCTATAGGGTGGTGTTTGTTGTGGTTTAATGGTTTGGCTATATTGATGTTCATTGTTGTAAAATTATGGGATACTATTTTAGTTATTATATTGTTGTAAAATTGATGGTTGTGGTGGGAGTCTATGTTCATTTTTTTCTATATTTAATCTATAATTTTATTTAGCGATTAATATGTATTTGTAAATTTATGGAATTAAATAATTTTAGGTAGAAATTAAATATGTGGTCACTAATTAATGAATTGGAATAAATCTTAGTGAAGTAAAAAGTACTTTAAAAATAGAATTAAATGTCCTAAAAACAAAATTTTTTATAAATAGTACAATGTTGAACTAGAAAAAATGAATAAATATTGAAATATAGTTGTTTTTTATGGTTTATATTAAATTCATTATATGGTTTATATCCTAGAGGTATACCAGGTTTTTTAAGGGTAGTATTGACTATGAAACAAAGTATATTACTTATTATATGGTTTTTTTGTGCACTATTTGTCTAGGTACACTCTATCACTACTAATTCATGAATTTTATTTTTCATTTCTAAATTATATCCACTATAATCAGTTACTTTATATATATTGAAAATGTTTTGGGATAGTTTTTTTCCCAATATACGTATTGGTGAGGAATGATGGTTTACTCCCCCTATTTATTTCACTTTAATTGGTAATATATTATATGTGATGATTCGAGGTTGGTATAAACATGTATGATTTTGGAGTGGCATGTGATTTACTCTACAATGTATGGGTGAATTGATGATCAATATATAAGGAGGTCATGTATTGTAAGAGGGGGGAATAAGTGTGATTTCATTATTATTTGTGTTACCTTATTACTTTGGAATTATTATTTGGTTACAGTGGGATGATAATGTATGAGTTGGGGGAGGGATTTTCTAATGTGATGATGTAGTATATGGAATGTATTGGTAGAGTTGGCTTCCAATTGAGATGTCTGTTGTGAGTCAGGGATGGTCGCATGTAACATTTGACCTTAGGGAATGATTTTGGAAAACTATTCGAGAATTGTTATTGATTTCCCTAAGAAATATATTCTTTTGTTATTATAATATTACATTGTGTGTGAGTAAATACCGAATCATTAAATACATGGAAATT
The DNA here is from genome assembly GCA_963277665.1 of Viscum album. Lineage (NCBI taxonomy): Eukaryota > Viridiplantae > Streptophyta > Magnoliopsida > Santalales > Viscaceae > Viscum > Viscum album. The sequence continues at coordinate 1,759,583,024 of OY728152.1, forward strand.
ACATTTATATTATTCAATACACAATACAGGAAATAAAAACATTCCCACATACCATATTAGTTTAGTATCATAAAAAACTGGTTATATGTTATGCTAAGAACATTAATGATCTTCAAACCCTCCCATAAAGATCTTCACCTTTAGTATTCCAAACTATAACATTTTTATTATATCTTGTGGAAAATAAAACATAAAAATGGTGATCTGAGATGCTCAGTAATGGTAAAAAGTAAAATATTAAATAAAAAATGAACACGAGAATATAAAAATATGAAAATAACTTTGGAAAATCATAGCATGAATAAAACATATCATACGCTTGAGTCATGAAATAAATTATGGATGTCTATAAGACAGAAATCATATATGAACATGAACCATGACAAAATAAATTTGGTATAAAACATGTAAATTTGGAAATCATATATTCAATGAAAAACCTTTCAAAATTATAATGGGCTCGTTTCCATGACCATCCTAGCGAACAATGTCCATTAGTAAAACGATTTCACTTCTTATTCCATTCTATTATTACTATATCATATTTACATGCCTTTATATAGCTATTTTACTAAACCATATTTACATTCCATTAAAACCATGTCTATCTTGTAAAATTTAAATCATTTCTAAAATAATTGAAGGGATATATTGGTAAAACCAATCACATAATGAAAAAAAATATATATGTCTTCTATAATAACACAAATCAATAATCATAAAAAACCCCAAGGAATAAAATGGGTTTCTAAAATATCATTCTTACAAAACAGAATCAATGTAAAATAAAAGTATTTCAAAAATACCATTCCATCATTAACATAATCCACCATAATAAAAATAGTGATAGTATAATTGAAATATTTCCTTAATATTAGATGGAAAATAATTTTGATAAAATACTTGAAATTAAATCTTGAGGAAAATGTCATTTTCTCTTCAAAAACATTTTATTTTCTCCAAAATGGTGTGTAATTTTAATATAAAATGGTTTCTTAGAAAATATCATTGAAAATTTGTAAAGGGATAATCATGGAAATAAGGAGTTATATAGTAATAATTTAAAATTGGGTATAAAAACAATTAAACATCCATAGGACAATTGTAAAAAAATTTAAATAAATTTTAAAAAACATGGACATGGATGACAAATATACCCTAGTAAATGCTTAGGTATAAATAATCTCGGATAATAATGAGATTACAAAATTATCCCTTAATACGTTGTATGTAGTTAAATCACAATGATCATAAAATAAAAATTATTATGTTACTATGTAAATATCATAACCTTTAGAGTATGAATCATAAAATGATTCATGGGACTCATAAACACCACATAAAAGTAATATGTAGTTTATAAGGAATTTGTCCCAAAAAATTAATAAAAAGAAAAATAATCTCTTACCGTAGGTCTAATTTCATTTTTATCTTTCCTTAGCTCAATGATAAGGATTTTAATTATGTAATTTAATTATTAAAAAATCATATTCACTTTTTTTTATATCATATATGATCATATTATCATCTGTTTTGTAATTACATTTCATTATTACTTATTATTTTGGTTTTAATTTCTTTATTTTCATACACATGTTTTTCCAGATATGTTCCACTTATTAGGTTATAGTTACATCATTTAGATAATTATATTAAAATAATATATATCTTATTTTTACATTCAATTAAATTATATAATCATTCATTAATGGAGATCATGTTGAACAAATCATATAACATCATAGAGACTGTAGATTGTATGTGTGAATGGGTAATGAAATCATTCCCATAATTGTGAAATGATATTGAAGTGGATGGTATATATTTGGTTATATAATCTATATAATTTTATAATAATAACATATTGCTATTATTTCCATCATTATATCCATCTATGTAAGATGGTGGTGAAAATAGATTACACCACTACATGGAGACGGTAATTCGTACATAGGCTCGCATGGTGATTTATTTTGTAGGATTGATAGAAGTGGAATATTGTTGTTAAATAACCATAATAACATCTGAGAATTCAATTTATACTATAGATATTACTTTATGATTGAAACTACCCATTAAGATGAAGTATTAGAAGAAATAATTTAAAATAATCGGTAGAGGAGATTACATCTTCTTCGATGATCTTCCTCCACATCTTATCTTAAAAGAAATATAGTTTTCCTTTTGATTAGAAAAGAATTTATAATGTCACTATGTATGTTGATAAAGTAAATGAGTATTAGATAAACCAACATGAAGGCACAATATGAGTTGATATTATGGGGGAGAATGTGCCCTTTTATGATTGAGGTGAGGGGTACATTTGGAACATCCACAATTATCAATTTATAATATAATAAAACACATCCCAAATCCAAAATAATGTCATATATTTTAACATTATATGAGATAAGTTTGTAATCTCATCAAAAAAAATTTATACATTTTTTTCAATTTAAACCTTAACTTTTTTACTAACACTTAGTTATTCTATTATAATTATAACAAAGGTAAAAAATGTTTCAATATTAAAATAGTGTAATTTTTACTTATTTGATGATAATTAGAACAAAAATGGAAAATTAAAAACATTTTAGAACATATAATAATTATTCTATATTTTAAGAAATTTTCTATGATAATTAAATAATTAAATAAAATATTGTCTTGAAAAAATATCAATACAATAAATTTTCATACTATTCATTATTTGGATTTTGAAAAAAAATCAATATAAGATGTTATCCTAAAAAAACATTTTAATTATATCCATAAAAGGTCAAGGTAATCTATAAAATTCATTGTATATATTAAATTTCAATAATAATAATTATTTTGATATTGTTAATCACATTAATTTGATATTTCTATTAATCAAATAATTACTAAATCAGTTTTGTGTAATTATTTTATAAAACTCTGTGTTGATTAAAATATAAAAATAATAAACTATGAATAAGATAAATATTATATATTTAATATGAATACTTATATCAAAATATATATTCTGTCAAATCCATCATTAAAAATTTTATATTTATGAAAACATTAATGTGACAACTTTAACATCACTTTTAATAAAATACTACAAGTGTGATAATCTTTTTTATATAGATTGAAATTATTAATAACTAAAATAATTGGATTCTTATAGTCTATATATACTGTAATAAACATTTCTTTTCATGTTTTTTAGTCTTATAATGGTTATTATCATTTTATTTAAAATATGTTTTCTTATTTTTAAAATATTAAATAATTTTTTCCACATCATTCTATAATGGTTATTATCATTTTTATAGTGACATGATGCATCATTTGTTGTTGATTGTTGTTCAAGTTGTTTTATTGTTATTGTTATCTCTATTTTCTTTTATTTCATCTATTTTCATATATTGATCCTTATATTTTCCACAATTTAAATTCCTCCTCTACAATAATCATTGGTAATGAGGGCACAATCTCCTCATAGATACACATCAAGGCTTCACTTCTTGTTGGAAACCTATGACATTTTGGGGGATGTGATTGAGGCCATATGGCCCACTAGGCTCGGGGCACCCATTATGTGGCATCCCAGTCCAGAATTTCACAAAGTGTTATAAAGGGGGATTTATATTATTTCTTTACTATTAAAGATAGTAAATTGTAGATTTTGAATTCTTATAACTTGGTCATAAGTCATTATTGGGCGTCACGAACCCATATTTGGGGTTGAATACTTGTTACCCAAAACATTAATTGTTTTTCTTCTTTTACCTATTAACGTTGATATTATTTTACCATTGGGTGGTGCACATATTGTGTAGTGTTGTGAATTATTACTTCATTTGTGGATATTATTTCATCCTTGTTCCAATTATATGAGGAAAATGATCATTGTTACATGCATCATTATAGTCACCTAGAATTTTCATGTCATGAACATTTCAATTCAATGTATGTTCATTTCAATACTTTTCATTGATTAATTTTCTTGTGATTATAGAGGCATGTTGTGATATTTATCTTATGATTTCATTACTCTTTGTTGATATTGAGTTATTTTTTTCTCAATTCATGAGGTGTATGGGACATCATGGGTTGGGATGATTAATTTACTGAGTAGAACCAATATGCAATAAATAATGGTGTGTCATTTATAGCGATAGGTTCATAGGAACAGATTCCCTAGAATGGATATCCTTTATAAAGTGAATAATGAATTCTAAAATTAATTAGTTTCACATCCTTATACCACCTTGTCATTTTTATGAATGGTAAATGAGTGAACCTGGTAATAAAATGTAAAATTACCTGAAACATATACTTGATCACTTACTGATACATGGCCATCTATGTGAGTAGTTAGTGTAGTATTTTTTAGGTAAGGAGATTTCATTTGTTCAGCTTCCTCTAGTGATGATATATATCTTATTTATCTTGTTTTAATGCATGTTCTTAGTAATTATTTATTAATGCCTCCATGATATCCTCACATAATATGCTTGGAGGGGCACGACCATACTCCGGATGTGGTTGACCCTGAGCTTCCCGTCTTACCTATAGAAGTTATACTCAATGCACTGTATACTATACTTGATTTGGAAACTTATTCCAATGTTTGAGATATTTTCCTATGTACGATGCAGTCCATGAATGGAGTTATATTGGTTGAACCTATGATGGTTGATGTTACTTGTGAATTCTAGTAGCAGCATCTTCCTATATTCTCAGGGGATGGTGGTCTGCAAGCTGGTGATTATAATATAGAATACATCCTATTTATCATTGATCATATAGATATACCTCCCGAGGGGAGGGTCAGGTTGGACACATACATTCTTTTGGATTTGGCCAAGTGTTGGTGTGATGTGATTACCTAGGCTGATCATCAGCAGGGCATGTTATAGGTTGATTTCTAGACTATATTCTATGATCAGTTTATTTCTCGGATGTTGAGGGATGATAGATCCAGAGAGTTCATGTATATCCAATAAGGCTCTATGTTAGATATGTTATATTCTGTGTGTTTCACAGAGTCACAACACTTTTCACCACTTCTAGATGGTGATGACCATTCACATGCTAGACGCATTGAGGATGGAATCTAGTAGGCCATCCGTATGTAGGTGAATGTCTTTCAACTACCTAGATATAATGAAATAGTCATCCAAGATCTCATCACTTAGAAAATCCTAAAAGTTGACTATCGTACCAGGCATAAAGGATCCATTCCATAGTAGACCAATATTTTTCTCAGTGAGAGGAAATGTTCCCTCGAGTTTTCTCATTAGAGATGTGACTACTAGAGTTCTAATTTCGATAGCTCTATAGTGTTTCATCAGTGTGGATGATGGGAGAAACAGAAGCCTCATTGTGATATAGAACCACCGTAGTGCTAGTCATGTGGCCGTATGGGGAATATTTAGAATATTTTAGGACCTTTCCACTAGCTTCGAGTGGAATTTAAACTGCACCAGTTCCACCTTCAAGATCGTGTTCTTTAATGCTGTGTTAGGCGGGGAGTTAGAATAGCAATAGTATATATATATGTATAAGATGTCATGGAAGTGGTATCTAGACCCATGAACACCATTAATTACAAAAGATTAGTTATGATCTTGGTAATCCATCTATTTCCCATGTCCATTGATCAGAACAGATGATTGAACTACAATTGATACCCAAGGATCAGGCTGTGGGACCATACATAGTATGGGGTACTATTCAAGTAGCTTCTACTATAATATATGCATTATTTGATACAGGTTCATTGAAATCTTTTATATCTATATCTATCGTGGAATGTATCAAATTGGAGATACAATTTTACTATGGTGTAATTACCATGGATACATCGTTAGGGGTACGAATAGAGGCCATACACCTGTTCATTGACTATCTCCATGAGGTAAGAAGTTACCCATTCTTATGAAGTCTCTTATATATTTAGATTAAATGCTTCAATTTCATTCTCACAATGGGCTAGTTAGTTACCTATCATGATTTTTAGACTTCTATCACCACTGTGTATCATTTACATTACCATAGGGCTGCAGTTTTCCACAAACTGGAGATTGGGATTTCCTAGGTTGGTAGAGCTGGACTAGAGCATCATGGGCTAGGAGAAGTGATCGTCCAGATAAAAAATCCCTTTTATGGTGGACCAGGGTTTATGACATGATGAATTCCATAAAATAATGGATATTTTCAAGGATTTATTTTGTGATTATTTTTATAGTTTACCTCCTATGAGGGATGTAGATTTTACAAAAGAGCTTGTTCCAGGAGTAGCTCTAATATCCATTTCTTTAAAAATGATGGATCCAGTAGATCATAAAGAGATCAAGATGACGATAGTGTATTTAGAGGCCAAAGGCATTGTGTGGAAAAATAAATATTATTAGGGTTCACCAATTCATTTCACCAAAAAGGAAGATTGAACCATACATCTATGTGTGGAATATATATGGTTAAACAAGTTTACGATCAATAACCAATATCATCTTACTTGAATATATAATCTCTTTGACCAAATCCAAGAATAAATTTTATTCTCTATGATCGACCTGAGGTTGGGATATCATCAGGGGCATGTCGAACAATCAAACATAACTCGTATAACGTGTCATAGTATGTATTGTTTGTAAAAATACCTTGTTATTCTATTCGATCATACGAATGCACCCAATTTTATCATATATTTGATGAATAGGTTATTTTACCCCTATTTGAATTATTTAGTTGTAGTCAATATAGAAAACATGTTGTTGTATTCTCACACTCATATCGACCATTACAAAAAACTTGTGATTGTTCTGAGTACATTGATAGATGATACAATTTTTGCCAAGATTTCCATGTTTATCATCTACATCAACATGGTTCACTTGTAGGGACATATCATATAAGAATCAAGAGTATACGATGACATAAAAAAATTTAGTGTTGAAGTTTCTTAAGAGAATCAAAAGAATGTTCTGGATATATAGAGATTCATGGAGATGGCAAGATATTATAAGTGTTTTTTCCAAGACTTATTAGGTCTTTCATCACTTCTTTCTTGTCTTAATAAGATGATTTTCATTTTTATATTTTCAGAAGCATTCAAGAAAGGATTTTAGGAGCTGAATGGGAAGATTGTAACATCACATGTTCTGACTCTTCCTGTGCTAGGTATAGGTTATACCATCATGTGTGATGCATCAGGCATTGTTCATTGAGTAGTGATGATACGAGAGGATAGATTCATTGCATATGGATCTAGGAAGATGAGACCTCATGGGAGAAATTACATGATGCCAGACCTTGAGGTAGCAATATTATTATAGGCCTTATGTTGCTAGATAGGAAATCTATTAGGTGACCACGTTGTGGTGTCCATAGAACAAAAGAGCGTCTAATATATCGTTCTTAGTGTAAATTTATCCTTAGACAGTAGAGATGTGTCAAATATCTACAATCCGTTGATTTTGAGCTTGTTTATAAGGCTTGGAAGGGCAATATAGTTACAGATGCACTATGTCTGAAAGCTCAAGAACATTCGGTTGGAGAAGCAAATGATGATTGGATGTTAATGACCCTATTTTATAAGTTTTATCTATATTTTCATGATATCTATGAGAATTCATACCTCTCATCTCTGCCAGTTACCTCTTTCTTCATTGATAAGGTCATTTGTCAAAAACTTTTAGATACTAATGGCTTGGTTCTTAGTGAATGTATATCAAGAGATAACCCACCTTCGCATTAGTCTATGTACAAAGAGTAAATCCTAGTTCCACGTGGATGTGTCTAGGTTCCTATTGATATGATAATGCAGTTGATGAAAAATTCCCACAATTCATAATGGTCATTTCATTCAATCATCTTCAAGATATATCAAAATATGTGATGCCAGTATTGGGGGCCAGGGATTTAACATCAAATAAAAGGCTTCACCACTAGGTGTTTCACCTGTCAATAGGTGAAGGCAGAGCACTAGAGACCTGAGGGCTGCCTATAGACACTTTCAGTCATGGAATACAAATAGGAATGTGTTTCCATGGATTTCATAGTTGTCATACCTAGATTGTTGAGGGTCAGCGATGAAATATGGGTTTCTAATGACCAACAAACGAAATCATACCAATTAATTCCTATTCAGGAAACAATCTCAGTTGATGAGACGGTAAGAATGTATTTATGTGATATTGTATGAATCTATGGGGTCACCGGTACTATATTTTTAGATAGGTATTGTCACTTCAAATCACTATTATGGTAGGGATTGTAGAAATATATGGGAACAAAAGTGGTTCTCATCACATGATTTCACCCTCAGACCAATGGAACATTGGAACACATAATATATGTTATATAAGATATGCTTCGAGCACATGTCCTTGATTTTTGTAGTTCATGGGAAAACCATGTCCCTATTATTGATTGTTCCTATAATAACTTCTTTCAGGATACAATTTAGATGGCTCCATTTGAGGCATTATATGGTAGGTGATGTTGTTCACCCCTGTTCTTACTAGAGAAATATGAAGAATCCCTACTATGTCCCCATATCATTCATGAGACTTCAGAGAAGATTAAAATAAATAGAAACATTATGAATACTACTCAGTCTAAAAAAATTGTTGATCATCATTGATGACCTCTGGAGTTTAAGGTCATGGATCATGTTTTCCTTGGGGTATATTGAAGTCTCAGGAATAGATGGTTACGAAAGTAGGGAGTGTTGTCTCATTGTTATGTAGGGCCTTTTAAAATTCCAAAGAGAGGTGGGATGGTAGCCAACATGTTACTATTACGTCCTAGGTACCATGCCATGCATAAAATATTTCATGATTTATAGCTTCAATAATATCATATCGACCTATATCATACCATTCATCCCATGAAAGTTGAGTTAGATTATGATGCCACCATTGAGGTTTAACTGGTAAGCATTATTGATAATAGCATGAAGTCTCTCAGAGGACAATATCTCCTTATGTATGGGTGTTATGGAAGCACTGTTGAGTAGCGGATGAGACATGGGAGAAGGGAGTGGTTGTATGTTCCCAGTGCCCATATTTATTCTCAGACATTTTTTCTACACCAATGTAAGGTGAACTTAGGGATGAGTTATTTTAAGGGGGGAAAGGTTGTAAGAACACGATTTTACAATCCAGTATAGATCGTTTAAATTTTAATATAAATAAATACATTAGACCCAATATGGAATCCTAATTGGCTAATAAAGGTAACATGGGTGAATGGGGAAAGGTCAAAGCATGAAACCCATCTTTTTGGGAAAACAATTCATGTCATATAGTTGGCGCACAGTTGGCGCACCATTTTCTTAACTACACAGATGGTGTTTAACACAACATAGCCACCTCACCCAGTTTATGCATGATAATGCCTACTAACAATTCAAGTTCCCCTTCTACATAGGAACTCATTCAGAAAAACTGTTCACATTTTAATTTTAAGGGTATTTTTCTGTTTTTTTCTATAATGATATATTTAGATTCCTTTTTCCTCCTACTATGAGAAAAAATATGATTAACCACATTTACTATCAATTTGGATCTTTATGAATTTTGATTATTAGGATCAAGTGATATCCTTCATTTGGGGTCTGATCAAGCTTCTGTTCATCATGTTGGATGTGAAACGCTTTGTACTCATGTTTTTTATGCCTTTCCCCTTCTCTCATTCTCTCAGCCTAGATATTGGAGTATGAGAGTGTTTCTGTTTTTATTAGATATAATATGATTAAAACTAAATCAGGGACTAATAATGGAAAAGAAGAATCATAAAAACCTAATGTGGGTGGATTATAACACACATCTCAAGTTCGTTGATTTTGGAAAAATCAACCCTATCAATAGAGTGGCCACTCATCGGAGACTGTTCCACTATCAGTCTTTTTTCCATTCCAATTATACACATGAGAAACAGATTTTCCAGAAGCCAACATCTTAGCCTGAGTGGCAGATGATTTTTCTAGAGAATCATTATCATTATTTGACAATCTTATATGTCTCCTCTCAAGATTTTTTCTACAAAGAGTAGCCGGATGACCCTTCATCCCGCATTTCTCACAAGAGATCTTCCTCCAACATAACTCCAATGAGTACCCAACAGGAAAGAATTCAGTGCAAAAAAGAGGCTTCCTTTCATACTCAACATCAATATTAATGAAATCATTGGGAGTGGAAAGAGTTACCTTATAAATCAAAGTGGAACTCAAATAAACCTCCAATAGCATTCTGGAAAAATGTCCAAACCGAACAACTTAAGTTTCCTTGTCAAGGAGAATAGGTGACCCAATTTCCATGCCAGTGTCATGAAGAATTTTTGGATGCCAAAGACCCAATTAAGCCCATGAAAACGAAACCAGACCTAAGAAAAGGCATTCTTGGCATGAGAGGCATTAAAATCAAGGGACCATTCATGAAGATGAATCCAGCCAGGTTTCAATTAAAGGGACCCAGTGATCTAAGAATGTACTTTGACATCATATGATGGGAAAATGCAATGCAAGAATCCACAACCAAGAGAAACACACCGCCAATCAGAAGAACCCCACAAAAACGAAACTCATCTGACGAGATCATCAAACTTCCAAGATGTCTCTCCCATTGCTAAAACAAGACGTGCAATTAAAGAATGCTTACGGACTGAAATCCTCTCAATAAATATATCAGGACTGGCATCAACATGGGTTGTTGACCCCTATTGAAGAATCCTACCTGATTTAGAGTCGATGAATGAAGAATATAAAGGTGAAGATGCATGACAACCCGCTTCGCCACATAGATCCTTAACACTTCCATCTCGTATCGTTGAAGCATCATTGAAATTCCCTGAATGGGGGTCCGAATGCATGAACAGACTCTTCGAAAACACCCTCTTTGACACCGAATATAGTTGACGATCATTGAAATTCAAATCCTACCCCACTCTAGCCACCCAATTAACTCTAATTTCCTTGTTGCCCACCCCAGATCTAGAAACACAAGACATAGACACACATGGCGGTTCAGAAAATCGCACACCGTCATCCCAATTCGGACGATCCAAGGCAGTAGAAACAAGAATCATAGATCTGGATACATCATGATCACAGGTGATCGAAACAGATGGTAGATCTAGGAATCCTTCATCCCGGAGAGCAACAGTCAGAGCATCATGCCTCAGATCTGGAAGTGATGCCTTCACCAAGGCTTCACTGGAGCATCTCAAAACATCATTCCCGGTGGAGACCTGTTCTCCTTCCACAAGAGCTGAGTTGAAATAGTGAGGAAGAGGCATGGTAAACCCTAGATAGGAGAAGCTCGCCAGCCATAGCCGTGAGTCACCAACACTCACTGAATCCAAAGCGCCATCAAATAAATTAAAAACAATATATCTCATATATCCAAAAGTGTTATATCACCCCTTATGAATGGTCATAAGATGTCTCTAATTTATCCTATCAATGATGAAACTTCTATGAAAATCTATAATAATACTAATAAGAGTATAAAATAAAGGGTCCCAATATCAAACACCACAAAATATTGAAATATATCCATGAAGTATTTCATTATCCAGAATAGATATTCTAAAAGACTCGAAATGTAAGTATTCTATTTTAATGAAACGAACTATTGAAACAAAACTGTCAGAGAAAAAGATTCATTAATTTCCAATAGTTTATTTCCAAGGCCATCCAAATTTCTAGTTTGATATAAAATATAAAACCATGCCTATATTTTTGGGGATTTTTTATATATCCAATCGAAATTATAAAGATATCATAATTTTATTCTAATGAAAAACCCTGTTCTGATTAGAAGAAACTAACTTTATAATAAAAGTGTACAGACTCATTGCGATGAATATTGTCAATATATAGAGTAATATTTGGATAGATAAAAAACTCAAAATTATTTAGGAATTTCTGGTCTGTCACACATGCTAATAAGAACTATAAATTAAGAGCTAAACACCTTGGTAATGATTCTAAATGTGAAAAAATACAGATCACCTTAAAAAGGCATCATGGATGATATCACAATAATCCTTAGAAATTGGTTTGTAAAACCATCATGGTAATGAAAGATCCACATGTTAAGGGAAAATGATTCAATATTAACCATACTAAGATTTGTCTTCCATGTTATCTTATATAAAATTAATTATCATATCTCGACAAAAAAATAAAAATAAAAACCAATTTTGAAGATATTATATTTTTGAATTATTAAATTAACATATTTTAAGTGTAATAGTTATTTACAATTCATTATTTTATAGTTATCATATAAAAATCAATCATATATATTCTTTAATGATATGGATATTCCTACTTATACAACTACTTTAATTGTTTGATTATAATGATATACTATATTAATATTTACCTAGAATTTTGGTTATGAGTAAATTATGATATCAAACAAATTATATTCATTTTAGGAGAAATATATCGTAAAAATATAAAGGTATTTAACGAATAAAGAAAATATAGTATGGAATCTAATCAAAAAAATTGAATAAATATTTACAATAAGTTTGGATGTTCATATTGCTTTTCTGTAAGGGAAAATTATCAATCACACAAAACCAATGTGTACATCATGAGGAAATATTGTATTTATATGTAACATTAACATTATATAGTTTATATAAATTTAAATTGGAGTTTCTATCCCTTTTCTATTCATATTCATGACTTATCTACATATAGTATTTAGATACCAAGAGCTATTTCTTCCTCTTTTATATTTTATTTCATCAATGTGGGCCATTTTTTGAAGATATTCTCTATTTGGATAGGTAATAGTATATGAATATTTTTTCATCTCGAGAATTTTTTTAGTTCGACCCAAGATAATTTCATCTTCATTAATTTAACATGATTATTCCTTCTTCATATATGTGTTTTTGAATTTCTAAAAAGTGGAATTACACATGAAAATGGTTAAATAACCAAGTAAATCATACATAAGTCTATATTTTAATTACATGATCACTGTTTAATGAAACATGGAATGAGTAATTTCAATAATTTCATTATGCATAGTGGATGGATCACGAAATGTAGAGTACCTTTACCCTAGTATGTTAGGGGGTGTTTACTCATGAAATTAGAGAGTTGTACCCTAGTAAATCAGAAAGATCAACACCCGAAATTCAGTGGATAACCACAACCGAGTCTCACTGAAGGGTATACGATGGATGGTATTGCATTTCAAGTAGTGGTAGAGGACCTGTACTCACGTCGATGGGGGGGGGGTCAACACTCTAGTTATTAGTGATATATGACTTAGTATGTCAGAGGGATCAACATTTAAATATAGTTATATGGGACTCATGCCCAAGATGATGTGGGGTCATCAAATTGGTCATCAGGGATCCGTGCTGTGGAACGTCATGGGGATCACCACCCAGAAAGAATCCTTTTATAACCTACACGAAAAAAGACAGAAAGATATATCATCGTAACTCTAAATCTACTATGGAGGTAACCATCACATTCTATGTGGAATTAAAATTTGTATAGGATACTCATGGCCTAAATTCCAGATCGAAAAGATAAAGATATGAGAGGTAGAAGTTTCATATTGAGGTACACAATGCTTATGGGTCCCACACGACATTTGACCCCTCTTTGTCGGCTGACCATGTACCTATCCACACTTGGGTACTAAACTGGTTACATTTACCCTGATGTGTTCCAGTGTACACATAGAGTCATTGTTGGTCTAAAGGGAAAAAATGTAGGTTCCTTGACATGCCTATTTTAATGGCCCTATATAGCTGAAAAGATCACACTGCTGTGATCATTGTGGGAAAACACATAAGATCGACAATTCAATCGTCTGAATCAGGCACTCGGTGAATAAGCGGCATTTCGCCACATTATTCATGAATAGTGCCTCTTGGGTCCCACATCCCAATCCCAAAATAAATATTTTCTAATTAATACATTTTTTCTAAGAAAAAATTATTTCTTAATGCGAACCAATATAATATTTTTATAGTCAAAACCATGTTTATATTCATATATTAAAAATTACATTCCAACAAAAATAAAAGTAATATCAAGAAAAATGGATTTTAAAATTTATATCAACATGAACATATTATTTAATATGTCCAATTTCAATTTGGGGGATACAATTATGATTAGAGATATTTATGATAATAGACATAATAATGGAAAATACATGTATTCTAAATGAATTATTTGATTAATATTTTCAAATTTTTATATAATAAATTAAATTAATATATTTCAAATGATAATTAAAATATGATGCTAAAGTTATTTTTTAATTATTTAAACACACATTTAGTCGGTAACCAATTGTAAATATGATTAAGAGCACATAATAGTGAAAATACTATTTGTCTAGAAAATTTATTTTTCTATAAATAAAATATAATAAATTAATATTTTTTTATAATTAATTATAAATTGAATTATAATAAGTGGATATTAAATTTATGCTCAACACATCCAAATTTTTCATGAGTGGTTATATTAAATATTTTGTAAAACATAAATTTCATAGATAATTTTTTTACCATGGTTAGAATAAAATGATAAATGTAAGAAAACAAAGGCAAATGACATCCAACATTTCTAAAACATTTTTAGAAATAACATTTGGAGTATTTATTTACAAAATATCACTCCAAAATCAATTATTTATATCATTTGTGGTATTTTTATCATTAAAATATTAAGGATATTTAAAATTAATGGGTGTTTTCAAAATGTCTATTTTATTAACTTATAATTAGGGACACATTCACCCCCCATAATATAACATTAATATTGATTTATTTCATAAACCCTAGAAATATTTCTAATAAAAGAACAATTTATCATGTTAATAAACCTGTATTAATAATTATTTATCTTCATCCCCTCATTTCCAAGGATATTTCCAATAGAAATTTCAAGATACCAATCTATGTATTACCTATCACATGCCATTTATTCTCAATCATTCTCTTATAAACCTAACAAATACATGGAAATATGATAGAAATATAGTGATTTTTTTTTGTATTTCTACTAAATGAAAAACACTTATTTATTCATTTCCATTCATAATAAAAATCATATGAATGTTCACCATTTGTTGTGCTTATATCACATCTATAAAGAAACATTTTTTTATAATAAAATTTATTCATTGAATTTATAAAAATGGATAATATGATGATTCAAAAACATTAAATCAAAAAAATAATATCTTGATTTTAAAATTATAATGATATTGTACAGTTCAATAACCATACTCACCTATTTACATATATAAAGTGGATGTTTCATTTTGATTGAACTAAAAATGAATGATGTTATAAAACTCAATCATGGAAATATATGAGAAATTAAATACTAATGAATTTTAAGATAATTATAAAAAAATAGTGGTCTATGGTTTTTGAAATGTGATATTATGTATTTAACTTATAATAAAAATATCACATATGATAACTAAAATAACATTAATATGTCGGAACCTATTCCATTTTCAAGAAAACATTAGGGAAATAATTTCAATAAAAAAAATAAAATATAAAAATATATTTTCAATATTAATTTTTATATAATATATTTTTGTTACATGTAAATTATATAAAAAAATAATTTTATTATTTTGGAATCTATGGGCATGTACAAAATGAACATGGAACAAGTGAAGGTTTTTCATCTAATAAACTTTTCATTGAGTCATAACAATTATTATGAAAATAATTTTATTTATGTTTTTTTTATACTACCTATTTAATATATTATATCATTAATTATCTTGTAATCATGTTATATTATGTTCAATTACACAAAATCTATTTTTTTTGATTTTATATAAAAGGATAATCAATTTAAAAAGGTTTTTTAGAAACACTTCTGTTTTTTTGAAACATGACACATGTTATATTCCACATTACATTTTTATGGTATTTTATTGATTTTTATTACCATTAATTTTATATAAATTATTTCATCATAATTCATGGTATTAACCTTGATAAATTTTGTTATTTTAAAAAATTGATATTGAGTCATTTTTTGTACCCATTCTTAATTGTGTTTGGTAACTGAATTTTCATTCATTTAGTTATTGATCCTTCACATTAAAATGTTTCATTTATGTTGAGTAAATTCTTACCTTTTTATTTATTTATTTATTCTCTCATTTTATATTATTTAATAATGTAAACCCCTTCTCAAATAATTAAAGCTTCATATTGTATGTTTCTTAAATAGGATTTTGATAACTCGCATCTCCTTTAATTGAATTATAATGCTTCTTGTTGAGAATTTATTTTCTAGGGTTTTGTTTTTCCATGGGAACCATTTATTATAAGAAATTTTATAATCTTATATGGGAATCTATGTGTTATGAAAAGTGAAATATTTTAGGATACTTACAATTTATTTTTTAAAAAATGCTATTTCGAAAATAAGAAAAATGGTTTTTGATTTCACTTTTATATGTTTTGTATTCCTCTCACCACTTCTCGAATATAACCATATAAATTTTTATATATCCATTATTCTGGATTCTTTTTAATATTTATGTTTTATAATATATTTCACTTCACCTTTTCAGAATGTACCTTTAATGGTGACATTTAAATATGTACTTTACATCAGTGTAAAAAAATATTTTCTAAAAGAACATTTCTGTTTTCACATCCATTTACTTTATCACATCAAGAAATATTTATCCTAATAGGTTTTGTATTTCATGATTTATCCTCTAATATATATATTATCATTTTGGGTATTAAACTCATAGTATCAAACAATTATGTTTTGTGTCCCATCATTTGTGTTTCTGTTCTAATAAATATTTTTAACTAGGGTGTTTTTCTTTTATGTCATCATAGTTATATGTTTCCATTTCATTATTGGGTTAATTTTATTTTCAAAATATATAATTATATTCCTTTTATTACTAATGGCTATTTTATTCAATTGTTGAAATTTTCATATGCTCAATGATCTTTACAAACTTTCCTTCATATTATACATTATTTAGGTTGGATGATATTCACCTAGAATGAAATATATCTCACTTATAGAATATGGGATATGTATTATCTTACTGTTAGATTTTATTCCAATACAAATGATTATTTCAATGTTCACTATACATTTCTTGACCATCAACCATATAACTCTCGATGGGTTATGGTCACATTATTTCAATTATTGATACAGTTAAAAGTATATGTGGGTTGTATGTTGTTATTAATATAAAAATGATTATTTTTAAATTTATATTGAGTATTTTTTACTAAATGTTTCATCAAATTAATTAATTTAAATTAATTAATTGATGGGTGGGGCCCGACAATATATTTATATCGTTGTATCGATTGGTCTAATTAGATAAACTAGCTTAGGTATTTTGGTGTATTCCATCCCAGAACAAGATATTTATTAAACTCTATGACTAGATGATAAGAAAAAAATTTAAATGATCATGATGTTTTGTTTTACTTCATGGAATTAGTTGTATAGTATTATGAATTTTCTCAATAATTAAATAGTTATTATAATCTATGTCATATATTTATTTTCATTTCTATCAATAAATATTTCATGCTCTTAGTTTCATTTCATTATGAAATTATGATGAATAAAATTTCATTTAGAAATATTTATTAGGTGAATTAATTAGTTTCATGTTTTACCTTGCTGAGAATTTGACCTCTCCCATTATTATGTATTCATTTCAAATGTTATGGAGAATATTATTACATGTGATATGTAAACAGGATAACTTGTGTGGTGAATTTGAGGGAGATTTTAAATTTTGTGACTTCAGTTACATTGGTTTGGTCATTCCAATATATCATTGGTAGTTTCCCATAATAGATATTTAGAAGGAGGAGATCTCATCATCCTTTTACAATGATGGAAACCGGTTTATGTTATTGTTGAATTCTGAGGTGTTTAGGGAGTTTCATACCACCCCCATGGCCATATATTTGGGTTTGGAAAAAATTTATGTTAATATTCTATTGGATTTTTTATAGGAAATAATGAGGTATATCATTATAGATTTTGTTTCCCCTAGTCTCACGTTTTTAATGGTATTGTCTCAAATTAGATTCTAGTAGGTTTGACCCAATCTCTTGAGATCAAAAAATGGATGTGATATGGAATATGAGAGGATATTAGGATTGATATTACCTTGATAAAATGAGTCCATGATTCTATCATTGTGGTTTCTTAATGAATGAACATGTATTTACTCATTAATTATCTCATAGGGAATATTTTTATGATTTTTTGTGGTGGATGTATGCATTTTAGATTATTTGACTTCATGGGGTCCCCATTATGATCATATCATACTATGTTCATTGTTTCATGTCATGGTTTTGACGACACATGGATTTAGATTTTAGGACACAAATATAGATGAGAACAAAATTTTACACACAAAAGGGGATCATGAATGATCAATCTATATATTTTTTGTTTAATTTGGTATGACCATGGGTGTTAAACTTCACCAATTTCTAATAGGATCACTTTTTAATTGTGTAGTTTTCCTATAATAATAATGATCACAAAATAATTTTTATCTATCCTTCTTGAAAATGTATGGGTGTCCTAGAAGGATATTATTTTGATAGAAAATTTGAGGAAAGAGAAGACTCTTTGGGCTATAGCTGCTGAAATAGATGGAATAGAATGTTCATGTGATCCACTTCTATATGAGGATAACCTAGATTTGACATAAATATTACAAGGACTAGCATCATATCGTTTTTATGTTTTAGTATGGAGACAATGATTTCATGAGAGTACACCAATAATGATGATTTTAGAGATATGTCCAGGGGTGAAAACTATTCATAAGGATCATTGGGCCATCCCATATACTAGAAGGGGGTTTTCATTTTTTATACCCATGGGTTTTCCCCACAGTTGGACTGGGTGAGGGAAATCTTTGATGTGTTGTAGCTGAGGAGATACACTCATGACCCAAAAAACTATATTTAATACTGTGATCTCAAAATAAAAGATAGAATAACCTTATAGGTTTACATATTAGTGATCGAGAATTGATAGGATAAGATCTCACATGTTTTAACCAATCCATTGGTTTGAGTTCATTGAAATCAAGGGAGGATTGAGGAGAGCTCTTAAGATTGTGAGAGTCTTATGCACTCTTCAAACCCCTACCATTATATATATATATACATATACATATATATATATATATATATTTCTTTTGAGGGAAAAAATATCATAATGAAGGGATAATGTGATGAATCCACCGTCATTGGTGTATTATTTTAAATAATTTTATATTCATATCTATGAATTTTCCCTCAAATTTTCTGTTATTTTCTTATTTCATAGGACCCTAGATATAATATATTAAATTTATTAATATATATATAATCATGTGCATGAAAAAATAATTATTAAATTATTTTTATATTTATTGGGGTGTTTGATGAAAAATATGAGACCATAATTTTTTATGAAATGTTTAGTTTACCCAAGGATCAATATAATGTTTTTCATCACTCGAAATTCAGTTAAAGGAGAATTATGGAGTGTATATTATGTAAGTTAATTGATTTAATTTTTTAATTTATTTAACAACATACAACCATAAATCTGTCTCAAAATATTTTTTCATTATGATGAAGAAATATGGTTAATAGCCTAATCTTTATAGATTATGGTTAAGGATGAGAGATTTTTGTATTTTACAACATGATAATGTGGATTGACGATGATCAACTAATTTTAATAATGGTTTGTATAATTAACACTATGTTATATTTACATCCATCACTAGATGTTACATTCTTCAGCAATGACCAAAACACTCTTAATGTAGGGATCCTTATTTCGTGGATTTCATCTATTTTATAAATTTATTTGATCTGATATCAATTTAGTTTATGATGATTTTCATTCATCACAGGGACTAAATTTCAGGTAGTTTTCCTGATCCTATTTATTTTATAATTGTGTCTGATTTCAACTACCCTACCACTTTTCCAAAAATTATTGATCATGGGTCATAATTTCATGGGCCAATGATTGTATTACATTGTTATGGTAATTTTGTCTCTATTTTCCTTTTTTGTATTCATTATTAGATGGTGGGGTTGTGATATGACATTTCATTAAAAACTTGGGGAAATTGAACCCATATATTCATGTAACATGGGAGAAAAGCATAGATATTTTTGTTTTCAAATGGATTGAGATGATTTTTTGGAAGGGGAGATCATGTTGTGGATTGTGTTCCAAGACATAAATGGGTTTTGAGTAGGATAACCCCATGAGGTATCATATATCTGATTCCTAGATATAAAAGTATTGTTTTTTCTGATCGTGTATAAATCCATTTAGTTCTGAAATAATCTAGTTGTAAAATAACATTATATTCATCCAAAAATGAAGATCATACATTTCAAAGAATATTAGTTTTTATTTAAATAAAATACATGATCAAATTTCATGTACCTTATAGAAACAAATTCCATATAGTATCCTTTTGTAGTAGATAATATTTTATACAATTTTATCCATTAATAATTTTGTTGTATATTCACAAGTTATGTTTCCCCAAGATAGTGACTTAGAAAAAAAAATTTATGAACAATGGAAATGGTATATGTAAAGACCTTGAAATTTTAAGGAAATTTTTTTCTGAAAATATTCTGAATTTTATAAGTCCACGGTTTCTGCCAACACTTGATTCCGAGGCCTGGTGTGCCTGAAATCAATTTCTGAAGTTTTTTTTGGGTATGTTCAGTGAACGTACGTGCGTGTTTTTTTATCTTTTGTTCCGGTACTCGGAATCGAAATCTGAGGACACAGATAAACTCGCAGTGCCTTTATTCACTTAAAGGGACCTTTACCACAGTTGCGTTTGATCGGGAGGAGAAGCTAATTTTTGGAGATTCATTACAATATAATAAAAAATAGTTGTAAATAATTTTAATTTTATGGTGGTTATTTCCTCCCAAGAGGAGTTGGATGTGGGGACCACTCCCCACATAACCACCCATGGAAGTATAATGGTGGAGGGGCCCACACGAGCCCTATCCCCTTCAACTCTTCTCTTTAACTCCCTTCAACCCCTCTCTTAACACTCCACCTCCCCACTTTAATTATAACTCTCCACCTCCCTCAATTATTTTTTCCAACACCCTTTAATTAATTTATTGATCAAATATTAATTAGTTAATTTAAGTGTTTGAATTTTGAAAATTCATTATGGGAATAAAATAATCACTTAGTCTATTATTTTTGGGTTTGGCTTTTGTTGTGTTGAGGAGGCTCTGGAGTACAGTCGGTTTGGTTTTAGCCTAAAAACCAACCGACCCCTAGAACGGAAATGAAAATAACTCATAGACCGGGCATCTGACTGATGCGCCATATATTGTGTTGGAACCCCTATAATGTGGTGGTCATTTGTGATACTTCTATGTGAGACTCCGTGACACATGGAATATCGGCTTGTAGCTCATGGAGCGGACCCTCCCGGTGACGAGCGAGGAGATTGAAGAGCCCTAGTAGCAAGCTGAGACTTGACGACTACTGATCTATCGACTCAGAGTGATTTGGATGGCCTAGTGGGGAGTACTTGGTTGTAGCAGTAGACCCATGGTGGAGGATCACATGGTTGAAGAAGCAGAGCTGCGGTACTCGACAGAAGGAGAACCTTTGTAGGCTATGAGGGGGAGTGCTTGGTTGTAGCGGTAGACCCATGGTGGGAAGCACATGTTTGTAGTAGAAGACCCACAATACTCGACAGGTGGAGTACTTCAGTAGTCCAAGGTTAGTGGGAAATACTTGGTTGTAGTAGCAGGCCCACTATACTCGATAGAGGAGGAGTTCTCCAGCAACTGTGGTTTCGACATTGTGAATGAAAATCCTGGTTTGATCTAAGTCAATGACTGTTTTGTTTTCCTCATGATTGAGATGGGTTACTTGATAACATAGTTTTATGTATGGGAATATACCTAAGTAATGGTTATCCGTTGAAATCCTACTTTGTTTTTTATGCTTGTTAGATTTTGTGAGGCCTTGAGGGTCTAGGGTCTCTACTAAGTATAGTTATACCCATCCCTACACGGGCTATGTCTACACCTCATTGTGTTGGATGCAGACGACTGATAGCGTTGACGGAGGCTGAGAGTGCCAGGACTTGATGGTACCCGGAGGACGACCTTAAGACGTATTGGTGCGTGGTGGAGTCTGACAGACATGGAGTGTTGTAGATTCCATCTGTACCTAACCTATAGGTAGGAACCCCGCAGGACAATCTAGGAGTTGCTTTCACCTTCCAGTTATTTGTCCCATTTTAGTTGTACATTCTTTCAGTTGTATTTATACATTACAGTTGGGATTGTATTCCGGGTCCTTTAATTTCAGTTCTCCTGTTATACTGTTTTCACTTACTGTTTTCTTCCGCTTCTACTCTAGTTGTGTTTGTTTTCAGTTTTAAAGGAAATGCCTTTCCAGTACTAGGGATTTACACATATGGTGCTAATCACTAGCCCCTATCCTATGGAAGGCGGGCTTAGGGTAGTCACGATACAGGCCCCGGGGGATGGGTCGTGACAAATTAGTATCAGAAGACGTTGGTTCTCCGTAGAACTTATGACTTTTATATTTTATTTCTGTTATGAAATTTTGTGAAGGGTACTAAGTGTGGTTTTTAGTTCAGGGAGTCCAGATTTGGTCTGGGCGGCCGATGTATCCATACACCAGGACCCTGACTTCTGACTTCCGACTCAGTTCATGAAAAAACTGCTTGCATGTGTGTTTTAAAAAAAAATTCCTTTATGTAAGCTCAAACCATGTCAGCTCACTAGGTATAGTATTTTTACCGTGTCGCATCTGTTCTTCAGGATGCCTCCTCACGAACGACCAGTTTGAGCCATGAGATTTGAACGTACTGATAGCCCTTCGAGCGACAATGCATCAATATAAGGCCCTCTTCCAGTTGAGGCACCAGTGGAGGCACCAGCGGTACCACTTTCGATTGGGCCACCGATTCCACCATCCCCAGTAGCAGTAAATTCATGCCGCTTGGGCATGCTACACGAGTTCCAACATTAGAGGACACCTAGGTTCCAGGGACAGACGGACCCACATGCTGCTAAGGATTGGCTGGAGGCTGTGGCGAGAGTCTTTAGATTGGTAGGGACACCAGCAGACGTTATAGTGATCCTGCCTGCCAGACTCCTTCTGGAAGTAGTAGGAAGATGGTGGATCCTGATGCTCTAGATGCAGGTGTGGCGACAATTCTATAGGTGGACTTTGAGATCCTGTTTCAGGCGTAGTTTGTATCAGCCACCCTTCAAGTGGTGCGTATAGTGGAGAAACTGCATCTGGAACATGGCAACATGATAGTAGCATAGTACTCAGCGAGGTTCACAGACCTCTCGTGCTACTCTACTGATATAGTACAGGACCCATTCTTTAGCGCCCGGTTCATCGAGCAGGGACTCAGGCGATTGACTAGAGCTCTAGTTGACTCCCACAACATCACAACATAGACAGGGGTGTTGGAGTGAGCCCTCTTATTGTAGGGTTTCCTTGTTGAGAAATCTCCACCAACGAGACCCACTACTAGTTTACATGCAGCGGAGTCTTCTGCAGCTAGAAGTTGATAGATGACACAGAGGTCCAAGAGGACCAGACCCACAGGTGGTCGACCGCATGACTCAGGATAGTGTGTGCGATGCACCCAGGGTGGAGACAGACTTACTAAGAGCGGATAGTGTTACTCTTGCGGCAGGTTTGGTCACATGGCACGTGACTATCCGACCTGCTGTGCAGACTATCAGAAGATAGATGAAGGACCTCCCAGGCAGAGGTACAGGTTCGATCGAGGAGGACTACCAAGAGTAGGTGACCGAGGTAGAAGAGCTAGTCATGCAGCTGGTGGTGGACGACGATTCGAGGTGTTGCCACCACCACCACCTAGAGGTCCACCCCGACCACAGGGAAAATGTGGATATGGGAGAGAATAGCTTCAGGAAGATGAATCATATGACTATGGAGCTCTAGAAGCAGGTGGACAAGATAATGACTTGTTCCAGTCTTGGAGGCCTTTGAGCTGAAGTAATAAAATACAATTGTCCTTGTGATGTTTGTTTTCTTTCCTTTTGTGTGGTTACTACTAAGAGGTTCCAGTTAAAACTGTTTACTTGATCCTCACTTTAGAGATTCCTTCTAGAGGAGACCTTGTTACCACACACTGATGCTGATAGTGTGAATCAGCACTCGGAGGTGAGGGTGATGGTTGGATCTCATGGTAGTAGCGTTTAGGACTTACGACGTTTTCCATGGCATGAATTAGTATTGTTCATGTTAGGATTGACTGTATTTGGGAAACGATGTGCTCCATCCAAGGGATGAGACCAGATTTTCATTTTCGGCAAAGGATAAATCATATAGCTCTTGTAGAACGCAGGGGAAGAGGGGTGAAGACCAGTTCTTACAAATGGATATTCTCACCCATTGTTTGCCAAGCGAAGTGTGAAGGTTACTCTTATATCAATATTATTAGGTGTATCTTCTCTCAAAAGGACCCGAACTTGAGATAGCAGTGATGGCTTGAGTTTCTCTAGGACTATGACTTCACGATAGTTTATACTCCTGGGATGTGAAACGTAGTAGAGTATGATCTTAGTAGGAGTTCAGGCATTCAATTGCTAGGGAGGTGAAAGAGAAGCTGGCTTCCATACTTATATCCTTTGTGGATAGAGATGGTTCAACCTATCTGCAGTCCGTACTCTAATTCTACAGTAGTGTAGGTGAGATGGCTTACCACCTGGCCCTTCCATCTCAGTTGCACCATGTGCATGACGCCTTCCACGTATCTCAGCTGAGGAGGTACGTGCATGACCCATCCCACATCATCAACCATGTGGATTTGGACATTGATGACAGGGAAAATATCATGGAGGACCCGGTGGTGATTGAGGGTCGACAGGATCGGGTCCTTCGTGGATGGTCAATTCCTCTAGTGCACATTCGATGGTAGCAGGGGAACCCCAAGGAGAGAACATTGGAGCAGGAGGCTCAGATTTTTGTTCAGTTCCACTTTGGTTTTCTAAGTGTGTGTTGTAGCTTTACAAGGACATAATTCCCGGAGGTGGGGGTAATGTAAAGACCTTGAAATTTCAAGGAATTTTTTTTTCTTAAATTCATTGAAATTTTATGAGTCTGCAGTTCCTAAAGACACTTGATTCTGAGGCCCAGTGTGCCTGAAATCAATTAATGAAGTTTTATTCGGGTATGTTCAGTTAATGTACGTGTGGGTTTTTCTATCTTTACAACTGGTCCTCAGAATTGAAATCTGAGGGCACCGATTAACTCAGAGCACCGATATTCGCTTAAGGAGAGATTTACCACGGTTTTTTTTGATTGGGAGGAGAAGCTAATTTATGGAGATTCATTAAAAATTAATAAAAATTATGTGTACATAATTTTTATTTCATGTAGGTCATTTCCTCCAAAGAGGAGTTGGATGTGGGGCCCACACATCACATCACCTCCCATGATATGATAATGGTGGTGGGGCCAACACTAGCTCTATCCCCTTCAACTCTTCTCTTTAACTCCCTTTAACCCCTCTCTTAACTCTCCACCTCCTCACTTTAATTCTAACTCTCCACCTCCCTCCATTAATTTTTCCAACACCCTTTAATTAATTTATTGATCCACAAATATTTAATTAATTTAATTGTTTAAATTTTGAAAATTCATGTTGGGAATAAAATAATAGCTTAGGCTATTAATTTTGGGGTTGGAATTTGTTGTGTTGGGGAGGCTCTAGAGAATTGGAAGGTTAGTGTTTCTCTCTCGATGAAGAACAGTTATGACCACGAAGAACGACACCCTGTTCGACGAAGAATGCTGATTCCACTGAAGAACGATGGTGTGTCTTCCTTCTTCTTCCTTCGCAACAAGGGAGAAGACATCGCATCCTATTTGGATGCACCCCGACATCAACAGAATTGACGTCCATAATCCGTGACGTCCGACCTCCGCGATGCTTGTCTTCCACAGTTCATGGACGGGAAACATTGTTGTGATTGAGGTAGGGGGTTTTGATCAATTTTAAATTGAATAAGATTTATACACTCGTTCTTGATGGGTACACCAGAAACGTATTTTCCTCTTGATATCGCCAAACACGGAGGGCGTGGGATGAACAAAAACGGCCCGATGACCATCTGTTGATCCAATTTTATTTTGGCGACAGAAGCGGTGTCAGAGAGGCGACGACTACCGAAGGCGGAGGCGACAACGATGGCCGCGTGCCGACCTGAAGAGGACCGCAACATCGGGTGCCACACGGAGAGGGAAAGACCATGACCCGCAACTGCGGGCCACATAGGCAACAAAGAACCGGCCGGCTAATGCCAGCTAGATAGAAGGAACCGTGGTTCCATGAGGGCGTCACGCTGCGGAGGAACACGTCACGCATTCCGTAGGCCGCTGGGCGGACGAACCGGCTGACAGGTGGCCCACCGGTCTAGGAAGACACTGATCCGCAAGGAGGGTGAAACGCTGGGGGGACAGCGCCCCACCCTTGCGGGCCACTCACATCTAAAAGACCCGTCGGCCGGACAGGAGGGTGGCACCGCTCGTCGCCGCCGGTTCGGGATGTCGGGGGGTGGGGGGTGTCCCCCACACCGGCTTGGCCAACTAGCTGAGATGTAGCCGGCCCCGAGCCAGGCCGTGCCAACTACAATGGGCCGGTTCTGTCCACGTATTATCGGGCAAGGCCAACCCCTTTGCCGGGTCAGACCCGCAGAGACATGACGGGCCAACCCGCTAGCCCACCATGCTTGACCGACCAGGCCAGTTTCACCTAAACGAGAATAACTTCAAGACTGTACGTCTGATCGATGCACTGTCTATGGAACTAGTATTCTTGTGATGATGCGGTTCTATTGATATACTGTTAGTGAGTTTTGGAAGACTTTGGAAAAATGGCCGGGTTGGTTCAAAACCGAATCCAACAGGGCCCTCGGAGTGGAAACACTTATAACATAAGGACCAGACATCTGATTGATGTGTCGTCAACTAAGTTGGTTTCCTTTTGATGAGATGGTTCTCTTGGCATACTCCACTTGAGGTTTGGATATTTTTGGAGTATGTTCGGGTTGGTTTGGGCCTATAAACTAACCAGGTCCCTAGAACGGAAATGCCTATAACTGACAGACCGTGCATTCGATTGACGCACCCTCTGTTGTGTTGAGAACCCTATGATGTGGCGGTCCTTTGTGATAATCCTATGTGAGATTTCATGACACTTGTAGTATCAACCTGTGGCTCGTGGAGTGGTCCCTACCGGTGATGAGCGAGTAGATTTCTGAGACCTAGTAGCTGCTTCAGACATGACGACTGCTGATCGAATGACTGAGAGTGATTCGGATGGCCCAGTGGGGAGCACATGATTGTAGTAGTAGACCCACGGCGGAGTAGACCTTGGTTGTAGCGTAAAATCCACAGTACTCGACATAAGGAGTACCTCTGTAGGATATGAATGGGAGCTATTGATTGTAGCGGCAGACCCATGGTGGGAAGCGCTTGTTTGTAGCAGCAGTCCCACAATACTCAACTGGTGGACTACTTTAGAAATATAAGGTTAGTGGGAAACGTTTGGTTGTAGTGGCAGGCCCATTGTACTTGACAGATGAGTAGTTATCCAGCAGCCATGGTTTCAACATCATGAATTAAAATCCTAGTGTGTGCTGGGTTAATGAACTTTGTGTTTTCCTCATGATTGAGATGGGTTACTTCATAACTTAGGTAGATGTATGGAAATATACCTAAGTAATGGTTATCCATTGAAATACTAATTTATGGTTTATGCTTGATAGATTTTTTGAGACCTTCAGTGTCTTGGGGTCCCTACTGAGTATCGTTATACTCACCCCTGCACGGGCTATTCCCACACCTCGTTGTGTTGGATTCCGAAGATGGACAGTGCTGACGGAGGCCAAGGGCGCCAGGAATGGACGGTGCCTGGAGGAGGAGCTTACGACATATTGGAATAGGGTGGAATCTGATTGATGTGGAGTGTTGTGGAGGCCATATGTACCTACCCTTCAGGTAGGAACCTCGAAGGACGATACAAGAGCTACTTTCACCTTCCATCGGTTTGTCTCTTTTTAGTTGCACTTGCTTTCAGTTGTATTTGTACTTTATAGTTGGGCTTGTATTCTGGCCACATTCCTTTCAGTACTCTTGTTATACAGTTTTCACTTAGTGTTTTCTTTCGCTTGTACTCTGGTTGTGTTTTTTTTAGTTATAAAGGAAATTTCTTCCCAGTACCAGGGATTTACTACTTTGGTTCAAGTCACTAGCCCCTAGCCTATGGAAGGCGATCTTGGGGGTAGTCACGATACGAGCCCCGGGGGACGGGTCATGATAGTGTAACTTGGTACATGGGCCCATAAAAGTACACAGACCTTGACATGGATAGATTACATGAACATGGATAAGATATATGTGAACATAATATATTATAATGTCATAAGATGAAGGTAACTACGATAACGGATCTACAAAGACACTTTATGTACTCATGTACACATAATGTAGAGACACATTGACGAAAAATCTATTTGTGGGAAAGGAATTACCAATGTTTCAATGAGAGGTTACATGTTTTTTAACCTGATATACATGCCATAAAAATTTCCAAATAATTTATACAATGTGTATCTTCTTCTATAGGATTCAGATTTGGTCATGTGAGATACTAATCTTGAATATTTTTTCACATTGAACATTATAGTGTAAATCATTTTTCCTCATAGATAGAACACATTGTGATGAAAGTGGGATTCATATTTTATTAATTATTAATCTATTATAGTGTTAAGGTGTGATTATTAAGTTATTATGGGGGTTGTTACTACCCTAAATCAGTAGAATGTGGTTCCATCATATCCTAATTAAAATAGTGACAGATCTACCCTTCATTAAAGATGGTTTAGATCCTTAAACTATAGATTTGACTACCAATCATTGAGATAAGTCAGTCTGCCGGTCCTCTATTTGAGTAGTGATCCCAATGTTATTCAATGTAATAAAATGTTGAAGGTCCTAAATAGTTATTCTTGATATTTAATTGTGATTTAGATCTAATATATTGGACATTTGAATTGATAGTTAGAATTTTTTTCATAGATTATTTTTGAGATAGAGCTCACTATTCTTTATTTACTTGGGTTTCTTCAAATCATATATAATGATGGGTTTTTTCCTCTTTCATTATGAGTTTAACTGAATATTATTATTTCTATTCAATTATTTTTTATATATATTCTTACTAGGTATGTAATTAATCACTCAAATATAGTCAATAATCTAAAATTACGTCTCTTATATAAAGAATAGGAATATATGCGGTGAATATAGAAAATGTGACTTCAGTGAAGTATATCAATTCGTGGACCTGACCATGATCAGGGGTTGGTGTTGGATATTTTGAGTTGATCCCTCTTTAGTCAATCCCTTTTTCCACTTATTTTCCATTTAGTACATCAATTCTAATTGATAGGGTATTTTTACCATTTACATCATTTATAATACTTATATGTACATCAATGTATTTATTTGAGGTTGTTACAAGCATTGATATACTCTATATGTTATTGTTTATTTTATTATATGTTCAATATTTCATGGATTTTGTTTCTTTCGTGCTTATAGATTCTTAGAATAAGCACCCCATTTATATGATATTCCTTCTCAGAGTTTGATTCAAACGCCTAGATTATTGGATGTGTTCTCGGTTTATTACCATCAACTTAATTCATTTCTGTAAGATGGGTTATGATGGGGTGAGTCATGAAAATAAAGTGTTATTATGGGTTATGTACCTCATTATATAGATGTGAAAAAATAGTAATTAGTTGAGATAAACATCAGACTATTTATTTTATTATTTATCATAATTTTATAAATATTTAAACCAATGTGTTCTTGGTAATGTTTTTACTGTATTAATTTGTTTATGTCATGTAATTATTGGATAGTTCTGTCCATGAATTAGTAAATGTTTTTAAAGCTGTTATATAATTTATACATTTATGAGAACTGAATGTAGAAGTTCTAAAATGGGGTGCCACATGAAAAATATTATCATTTTATATTATGTTGTTGTATATATAAATTTTTTATGAAATATTATTGTTTAATTTTTATTTATATAAAAAATTACTAATAATAAAAAAAATGAGAAAATCATTTCAAAAAAAAGTTATATTTATAATAATAGGTTATACTTTTAATATTTGATATTTTAAATAAGAAAAATCTAAGATAATTATTTAGAATTATAAAGATTCAAAAAAATTAAAAAGAAACTTATATGAATTAACATTAGAGAGATATTCATTTTTATGAATGAAATTATAGGGTTTATGTGATTAAAATAGAAATACTACCATTAATATTAATTAAATATAAATTAAAAACATAGTATTAAAATGTAGAAAAAAATATATAATAACATATTTTTGGGTGGGAGTCATGTTTTTTGAGAATAATTACGGGGATATAAATTCATAAATTTATGGGAAAATGAGAATAAATGAAAATACAATTGAAATAATTAATTTTAAAAGTGCGGAATGAAAATATGTTCCCAAAACAAAAAATATCCTAAAACAGTGATGGATAATTTACCCTATATTATTAATAATTATTGAATTTAGTTCATAACATTATCCCATTATTAATTTTAATTCATTATTATGTTTTCCAAATCCCATACAATTACGTCACTTCTTGTGTTTTGTAACAAGACATGAACTATTTTTACTATGACATTAGTTGAAGGATTCTAAGGGGTTCTCATGTTTTTATTGTATGAAAAAATTATTATTCATCATCATTACTTTAATAAAAAATAATCAATCCTTAAAATGTGGTATAAGAGTCAATAACCATTCATCTATATTAGGAAAATATTAATAATTTCTTGCATTAAATAACATTTTGTAAATATTTTGATTTATCATGAAAATAAAATGATATAGAATAATGAATAATAAAATGGTGATGTGTTGAAAATTTATTTTTCATGTTTTAATAATATTCTATATATTTTTTTAGATATGTTTTTATTTTAATAATGAATAATAAATTAAAAAAGAAACAAATATGGTAGTAAAAGGTATATAAAATTTATGTATGTAATGTGGGAAATCAAACCTGATACTTCATTTATGTTTCAAAATTCTTAATTACATAAATAATATTGTTTTCCTATATCTTGGTGAATGCCACTTAAATTACATGATTTTTTAATGATAATATTTGTTATTGGGTTAGTTTATTGGGATTACTTCTCAAAATTTAGTAATAATTATTGTTGGTAATTAATGAGCTTTCTGAATAGTCTATACTAGGATTGATGTGTGTGTGGGAAAAAGTGTGATATGTTAATAGAAATATATATAGTTTTTGTTCTAGTGTGGTTTTTTTGATGAATATTCGATTACATAGGTCCCATTAAAATGATTTTATTGATATAAAATTATTATGGTGAAATATACAATTTTTTGTACATGGGTGGCATGATATGTAGGTAGTGGAATGATAAAAAAAATGTTCAATAAAGTGGGTATCAAGTGAGGTATGGGTTTCAGTATATGGAATTCAATAGGGTGGTGTATTTTGAGGTTTTATGGTTTGACTATATTGATGTTCACTATTGTAAAATTATGGGACACTATTTTAGTTATTCTATTGTTGGAAAATTACTCGTTGTGGTGGGAGTCTATGTTCATTTTTTTCTATATTTAATCAATAATATTAGTAGTGATAAATATGTATTTGTCACTTTATGGAATTAAATAATTGTAGGTAGAAATTAAATATGTGGTCACTAATTAATGAATTGGATTAAATTTTAGTGAAGTAAAAAGTACTTTAAATATAGGATTAAATGTCCTCAAAACAAATTTTTTTATAAATAGTAAAACGTTGAAATAGAAAAAATGAATAAATATTGAAATATAGTTGTTTTTTTGGTTTATATTAAATTTATTATATGGTTTATATCCTAGAGGTATACCAGGTTGTATAAGGGTAGTATTGACTACGAAACAAAGTATATTACTTATAATATGGTTTTGTGTGTAAACTATTTGGCTAGGTACACTCTATCACTACAAATTCATGAATTTTATTTTTTATTTCTAAATGATATTCACTATAATCAGTTATATTATATACATAGAAAATGTTTTGGGATAGTTTTTTTTTCAATATACGTATTGGTGAGGAATGACGGTTTACTCCCCCTATTTATTTCTCATTCATTGGTAATATATTATATGTGATGATTCGAGGTTGGTATAAACATGCATGATTTTGGAGTGGAATGTGATGTACTCTGTGATGTATGGGTGAATGGATGATCAATATATAAGGGGATCATGTATTGTAGGAGGAGGGAATAAGTGTGATTTCATTATTATTCGTGTTACCTTATTTCTTTGGAATTATTATTTGGTTACAGTGGGATGTTAATGTATGATTTGGGGGAGGGATTTCCTAATGTGATGATGTATTATATGGAATGTATTAGTAGAGTTGGTTTCTAATTGAGATGTCTATTGTGAGTCAGGGATGGTCGCATGTAACATTTGACCTTAGGGAATTATTTTGGAAAACTATTTGAGAATTATTATAGATTACCCTAAGAAATATATTCTTTTGTTATTAAAATATTACATTATGTGTAAGTAAATACCTAATAATTAAATACATGGAAATTACATTTATATTATTCAATACACAATACAGGAAACAAAAGCATTCCCACAAACCATATTAGTTTAGTATCATAAAAAACTAGTAATATGTTATGCTAACAACATTAATGATCTTCAAAATCTCCCATAAAGATCTTCACCTTTATTATTCCAAACTATAACATTTTTTTATATCTTGTGGAAAATAAAACAAAAAATTGGTGATCTGAGAAGCTCAGTAATGGTAAAATGAAAAATATTAAATAAAACATGAACATGAGAATATAAAAATATGAAAATAACTTTGGAAAATCATACCATGTATAAAAAATATCATACATTTGAGTCATGAAATAAATTATGGAAGCCCATAAGACATAAATCATATATGAACATGAACCATGAAAAAATAAATTTGGCATAAAACATGGAAATGTGGAAATCATATATGCAATGAAAAACCTTTCAAAATTTTAATGGGCTCGTTTCCATGACAATCATAGCGAATAATGTCCATTAGTAAAACGATTTCACTTCGTATTCCATTCTATTATTACTATATCATATTTACTTTCCGTTATAGAGTTATTTTACTGAACCCTATTTATATTCCATTAAAACAATGTCTATCTTGTAAAATTTAAATCATTTCTAAAATAATTGAAGGGATATATTGGTAAAACCAATCAAATATTGAAAAAAATATATGTCTTCTACAATAACACAAATCAATAATCATAAAAAACCCCACCGAATAAAATGGGTTTCTAAAATATCATTCTTACAAAACAGAATCAATGTAAAATAAAATTATTCCAAAAATACCATTCCATCATTAACATAATCCAACATAATAATTATAGTGATAGTATAATTGAAATATTTCCTTAATATTAGATGGAAAATAATTTTGATAAAATAATTGAAATTAAATCTTGAGGAAAATGTCATTTTCTCTTCAAAAAAATTTTATTTTCTCCAAAATGTTGTGTAATTTTAAAATAAAATAGTTTCTTAGAAAATATCCTTGAAAAATTGTAAAGGGAGCATCATGGAAATAAGGAGTTATATAGTAATAATTTAAAATTGGGTATAAAAACAATTAAACATCCATAGGATAATTGTAAAAAAATGTAAATAAATTTTAAAAAACATGGATGTGGATGACAAATATACCCTAGTAAATACTTAGGTATATATAATCTCAGATAAAAATGAGATTACAAAATTATCCCTCAATACGTTATAAGTAGTGGAATCACAATGCTCGTAAAATAAAAAGTATTATATTAATATGTAAATATCATAACCTTTAGAGTATGAATCATAAATACATTCATGGGAATGATAAACACCACATAAAAGTAATATGCAGTTTATAAGGAATTTGTCCAAAAAAATTAATAAAAATAAAAAATAATCTCTTACTGTAGGTCTGATTCATTTTTATCTTTCCTTAACTCAATGATAAGGATTTTAATTCTGTAATTTAATTATTAAAAAATCATATTCATTTTTTTATATCATATTTGATCATATTATCATCTATTTTGTAATTATATTTCATTATTACGTAATATTTTGGTTTTAATTTCTTTATTTTCTTACACATGTTTTTCCAGATATGTTCCACTTATTTGGTTATAGTTACATCATTTACATAATTATATTAGAATAATATATATCTAATTTTTTTATTCAATTAATTTATATAATCATGCATTAATGGAGATCATGTAGAACGAATCATATCACATCATTGAGACTGTAGGTTGTATGTGTGAATGGGTAATGACATCATTCCCATAATTCTGAAATGATATTGAAGTGGATGGTATATATTTGGTTACATAATCTATATAATTTTATAATAATAATATATTGATATTATTTCCATCATTATATCCATCCATGTAAGATGGTTGTGAAAAGAGATTACACCACTACATGGGGACGGTAAGTCGTACTTAGGCTCGCATGGTGATTTATTTTGTAGGAGTGATAGAAGTGGAATATGGTTGTTAAATAACCATAATAACATCTGAGAATTAAATTTATACTATAGATATTACTTTAGGATTGAAACCACCCATTAAGATGAAGTATAAGAAGAAATAATTTAAAATGATTGGTAGAGGAGATTACATCTTCTTCGATGATCTTCATCCACATCTACTCTTAAAAGAACTATAGTTTTCCTTTTGTTTAGAAAATAATATATAATTTCACTATGTGAGTTGATAAAGTAAACGGGTATTAGATAAACAAACATGAAGGCACAATATGAGTTTCTATTATGGGGGAGAATGTTCCCTTTTATGATTGAGGTGAGGGGTACATTTGGAACATCCGCAATTATCAATTTATAATATAATAAAACAAATCCAAAAACCAAAATAATGTCATATATTTTAACATTATATGAGATAAGTTTGTAATCTCATCAAAAAAAAATTATACGTTTTTTTCAATTTAAACCTTAACTTTTTTACTAACCCTTAGTTATTCTATTATAATTTTAACAAAGGTAAAAGAGGTTTCAATATTAAAATAGTTTATTTTTTACTTATTTGATGACAATTAGAACAAAAATGAAAAATGAAAAATATTTTAGAACATATAATAATTATTCTATATTTTATGAAATTTTTTATGATAATTAAATAATTAAACAGAATATTGTTTTGAAAAAATATCAATACTATTAATTTTGAAACTATTCATTTTTTGGATTTTGAAAAAAATCAAGATAGGATGTTATCCTAAAAAA
Organism: Viscum album; assembly: GCA_963277665.1. NCBI lineage: Eukaryota > Viridiplantae > Streptophyta > Magnoliopsida > Santalales > Viscaceae > Viscum > Viscum album. Next base: position 1,759,618,560 of record OY728152.1, read on the forward strand.
ACATTTTAATTATATCCATAATATGTCAAGGTAATCTATAAAAGTCATTGTATATATTAATTGTCAAAAATAATATTTATTTCGATACTGTTAATCACATTAATTTGGTATTTCTATTAATCAAATAATTACTAAATCAGTTTTGTGTAATTATTTTATAAAACTATGTGTTGAATAAAAAATAAAAATTAAAAAATATGGATAAGATAAATAGTATATATTTAATATGAATACTTATATCAAAATATATATTCTGTAGAATCCGTCATTAAAAATGTTATATTTATTAAAACATTAATGTGACAACTTTAACATCACTTTTACAAAAATACTACAAGTTTGATAATCTTTTTTATATAGATTGAAATTATTAATAACTAAAAAATTGGATTCTTATGTTCTATATATACTATAATAATATTTATTTCATGTTTTTTAGTCTTATAATGGTTATTATCATTTTATTTAAAATATTTTTTTTTTATTTTTAAAATATTAAATAATTTATGCCACATCATTCTATAATTATTTAATATAATTATGTAATCATTAAAAATTATAAATAAATTTTCATGACATATTTATATTCATTCTATCTAAAAAAATATTCATTATCTATTTTATCACATATTTATATCTATATTAAAATTATGTTACTCATAAGAGATCAGATAGTGACATGTTGTCTCAATCTTTTATTTTAATAATATATATCATTTTCATGGAAAATAGTCCACTAAATTATTTAATTAAGATAATTATTGTCACATTTATTCTTTTATTCATTAAATATTATTCTGGAAGGTTTTAGGATAATTTTAATGTTTTTATCATATTATTTTTTACCCTAATTTACCCAATTTAACTTTAACCGTGGTAAATACAAATTACAATAAAAACAATTCTAAAAATCCAAAAAAACTAAAAGGTATATATTTTTTAATTCTGAAAAAATAATTAAAAATATGGTATCCATTTTTTCTTAATTTGAAACAAAAAATTTTGAGTAATAAAATTAATATTATTCCCACTGTCGGATTGAAAAATGTTTTTTAAAAATTAAAATAGTTCGAAAGATTGAAATTTTTTACGTAAAAATTAAATTTAAAATTAACTCCAATGACATAAATTATATTTAGTGATAAATATATTTTATATTTATAATTTAAAACCATTAAATAATATAATATATCCATATAATTTATTTCGAGGTTAAAAATAAGTTTTCAATTACAATTTACTGTATTTTTACTATTCATCAAAACATAAAAGTTTTTAGAGAAATATCAAAAATTATTTCAAAGTGAATTTTTGTATCCCGATTCAAAAGAAAATGTTTATTTTGTTAAATATAATATTTAAAAGATTAATAAAACATTTAATATGTGTGCTCCATGGAAAGGTGGAAAAGTGTATTTTTTTTGAAAAATACTCCTTTTATCTGAAATAAATGAAATTTGTGTTTCATAATGTATAGAAAACATATATGATAAATTTTAAACATTATATTGAATATATAAAATCCATCAATAGAGATTTTATTATTCTATAAATTCACTTATTTGTATTTAAATTGTATTTTTTAAAGAATTTTAATACTGATTATACTTTTTATTCTATAAATTCACTTATTTTTATTTAAATAGGATTTTAAAAAAATATATCAAATATTCATATCTTCGCCTATGGTGACATTATAATTTATTCTATAATAATTCTTCCAATTTTTATCTTAAAGTTTCTAAAAATTGATAACCTTGTCGTCCTTATTAATGCTAAAAATCCAAAACATTAGAAAAATAATAACTAATTTTGCTTATCATTTATCCCCCATATGTCATATGTTATATCTTGTTGGCGACATTCCAAATAATTTAAATCCTTCAACATGTATTCTACTGATTCAAATTAAAACATGAATTACCATATATTCTTATTAAATACATGCATGTTTCATTATTCAAAAACATATTTGATATATTCCTTAAGTCCCAAATAGTTGTATATCTCATCCATGATAGCATAAAACTCTAGAATAAATTTTATTATTCATTCCCATTATACTAGAATCATCAAATGTAATTATTTATATCTGCTATATATAAATCCAAATATCATTACCCTAACATAAGGGACGTATAAAGGGTTGTCTTTCCCTTAATAATGTTTTTTCCAAATATAACACCATAACATTAAATAGTTTTTCTATGTCCTCATCACCATTCAACATATCTTATCCTATCCTTAATGAATAACTTATACTTAAAACACATATATGTATCAGGATTCATATAAAAGAACCATTTAATTCTTAAACATATACACCTCAATCATCTAAATTTATTCTTAATCAATTACTTAAGATCTATCATCTTTTTCATTTCTAAAATATGAATCATGTCTTATAGTTTTTAATACTTAATCTAACCAAGATTCATAGCGTTTATGTAATTAATAATAATGAAATATCTTATAAAATTCACAAGACATTTTCAATATTTTTATCCTCAGGTGTATATCCAATACACTTACCACCTTCTTTATTCTCTTAATGAGATTTTAACTTAAGACATATAATTCCCATTCTTTTCATATCTAGTTATTAACTATAACCATAAAAAATGTGTGAGATATATATAGCAATGATTAAAAACACATAATTTAGGAAAAATACTTATAATATTTCAATATATGATATCATAGGTTTAATACTAGGTTACTCATGAATATGGAAATAAAATCTAGGATTAAAACCAATACATAGTCTTATCTTTAAGAAATTCGTAGTCAAATCCTTCGAAATATCTCCAAGGACCCCACTATCATTTTAGAATCCTTGTTTCCAATGGATAACTATGCCTTCTCTATAATACTGATGCCAAACATTGTTGAATTCAATCAATTATTTAAATTTATATTCCTACTAACTAATATATATGTGAAAGAAGGGTCGAACCCATAGAGAAAGAAAAAATGACCACTATTCTTCTTAATAATTTCAAAAAGATCCCATTGTTGTCAACAATGGGATAGGTTTTATATTTTTACTTTTTTTCTATTTTTATTCAGCTATAAAGTGACAGAAAATTTCAAATATTGAATCTAAAATAAATTTAAACAAGAAAAATTTCAAATAATAGGAAAAAAAGTTATAAAAACACTTACAAATAAGCCATATTTTAAAGTGTTTGGAGAAAATTATATATCCTAATAGTTTATAAAGTATTCCAATTCATTTAAAAGTTTTTGTTGTGTACCAAAATTTAAAAATAATTACATACCTCCCTCTACATAGGTTATGTCATAGTAGATTATCTATTTGGAAGTTCATTACTCCAAAGTAAATCGATTGTTTAAAGTTTGATTTAAAAATGACAACAAGAAAAACTCTTCATAAGTCCAGAAGTATTATGAATTATGATTTTTTTTGAAAGATATATCAATGATCAATCTCACCAATTGATTATAGAGTTTTGAAATTATGTTCTAGTGGTAAAAAGAAATTTAATGAATGTATTATTAAACTCTTCTTTCTATTCTAAATTCATTGAAATGATTTTATGAAACATAGGGATTTACAAATTACCAGCATAACTTCAGTTTCTCCCCAAACTATAAGGTTTTTCTTAAAATTATTAATTATATGTAAAAAAATAATTTTATTACATAGAAATAATGATTATGTAGAGGAATGGAAGATATCTCCCTCTACTTGTTTGAATTGCAATTGATCATGGCCCTCGAATATCCAAGGAATGGTTCTCCAAGATGTGCTCTATGATTCACCCATATTTCTTGCTCTTCCATCGATAGATGTGGTTGATCCAATGTACCAAATGAATATCCCCTTATTTCACTACTAATATTCTTCATATATCAACATTCACATGTCGTTTTTCATGTCCTGTTTTCCTCCAACATCGAATGTCCTTCAATTGTGCACCGCACACATGAGTTGTTTCGTGACTAACATGTCGCACTAGTTTTTCTCTTATAACTAACTACCACTAAGTTAGATAAGTGAATTTGGATGTGTTCTTGTCTCTTGAATGAGTTGGCATAGTTATAATATAAACTAAAAATTCAAATAAAGTAAAATAATTCTTTTTTTTAGTTTAATATTATATTACCTGTTAAAAAGTTAATTAATGATAATAAATAAAAAATTAGCCAATATTATTTATTTTATTATATATTATTTATAATGTTATTCATGTAATATTATTATGGTAAAAATTATGTTTGTTAAAAAGTTATTATTTTAATTAAGTTAATTATTATTATTATTACTTTATTAAGTTATTTAATTTTTAACTAGATTATAAAAAATTTAACTGGACATCATAATAATATATTTAATAAAATTAGTTTGAATTAATTAATTTTATTAAATTAATTTTACTATTATTAATATAATTATCTCATTATTTAAGAAGTTAAATTATTATATTACATAAATTAATTTATTAGTAAGTTATTATTACTCAGTTTTTAAATACTTATTTTTTTAACTACTATATGTTATTATAGTTTAATTAATTATTATTATTAACTATATATTTAAATTATTACTATTATATTTATTAATTTTAATTATTTATTATTAATTTAGGTTAGTAAGTTTTTTAAAATTTTAGTTAGTTTTTTTAATTCATTCACTCCCCCCCCCAATTCGGCGCACAGGGGGGGAGATAGGGTACAACTTCACTAGAAAAAAAACCTTAGCGGTCAGGCTCCTAGAACATCAGGTGGTTAGCGATACAGGTAGCTCCTGGATCACCACTAGATCCTTGCATTGCTTCTGTTCCAGTAGAGACCCTATCCTACACAGCAGCGATAGGGGGTCTAGTGGCTTCCTTATCCTTAAATCCAGCAGCGGCGTGGCCTCCTGGTTCTCATGGTCTTGCTCGAGCTCATGGTAAAACAATATCCTCCAAGATTAGTGGTTCTTAGGCCTAGAAAAATCCTCCTAAAATATCAATTCTAGAGTTACAACACATTTCTCTGATGGTGTCATAAGACTCAACCCTCCGGAGAAATATCATTTTCGTGCAACAGCGAACGATGTGGATACTTGATTTCATCAACAGTGGACTATTCTTCATCAATGGGTAGAAGCGTCATCACCTATGCCTCCTTCTAGAGATGTGAAAATGGGAAGTGATTCAAAATCAATGACTATTTGAAAACTGTGTTTGATTTTTGTGTTCAAATTATCAGGTAAAACTATTGACTAGAAATGGCTCAATCTTGTAAATAAAATTCAAGATGGAATTGACTTCTCATATGATTGTGTTGTTGTTGAGATTTTTTTTTTAAATACATATTTAAATATAGAACTAGTTTGAGTCATTGATTTGTGGTTTTGATGAATTTACTACTGTTGAATGTTGATTCCTTATCTCAGATGTAAATGAAGGTGACGATGAGACAAGGATGATCGATGGTAGATGTGATGTAGTGAAGGAACGATTCCAGATTGATGAATGTGAAATGGTATTGGAGACATAGGAATGAATTGGTGGCAATGTTTATATACAATAATAATGAAATGGTGAGACAGTGATGGAAACGGAATGTGGTTTATGGTGACATAAATACAGGGAGACTGTGATGGAAACGTTGTGTGGTGTTATAGTTCCACCTTGATATGGAAACGTTGTCGCAGGATAACTAGGAAATTTCGTGTGGGAGTTATGGTGGACCATGAATTAAGAATTAAACATCAAACAAGAATGTTATTAAAAAAATTAAAACTAAAATTATGTATAACAAATTAATTGTGTGTGAGTAAATACCGAATCATTAAATACATGGAAATTACATTTATATTATTCAATACACAATACAGGAAACAAAAACATTACCACATACCATATTAGTTTAGTATCATAAAAAACTGGTAATATGTTATGCTAAAAACATTAATGATCTTAAAAATCTCCCATAAATAACTTCACCTTTAGTATTCAAAACTATAACATTTTTATTATATCTTGTGGAAAATAAAACAAAAAAATGGTGATCTGAGATGCTCAGTAATGGTAAAAAGTAAAATATTAAATAAAACCTGAACATTAGAATATAAAAATATGAAAATAACATTGTAAAATCATACCTTGTATAAAAAATATCATTCACTTGAGTCAGGAAATAAATTATGGAAGTCCATAAGACATAAATCATATGTGAACATGAACAATGACAAAATGAATTTGGCATAAAACATGGAAATGTGGAAATCATATATGCAATGAAAAACCATTCAAAATTATAGTGGGCTCATTTCCATGACCATCATAGCGAACAATGTCCATTAGAAAAATGATTTCACTTCGTATTCCATTATATTATTACTATATCATATTTACATTCTATTATAGAGCTATTTTACTGAACCATATTTATATTCCATTAAAACCATGTCTATCTTGTAAAATTTAAATCATTTCTAAAGTAATTGAAGGGATATATTAGTAAAACCAATCAAATATTGAAAAAAAAATATATATATTCTACAATAACATAAATCAATAATCATAAAAAATCCCATGGAATAAAATGGGTTTCTAAAATATCATTCTTACAAAACAGAATCAATGTAAAATAAAAGTATTTCAAAAATACTATTCCATCATTAACATAATCCAATATAATAATTATAGTGATAGTATAATTGAAATATTTCCTTAATAATAGATGGAAAAGAATTTTGGTAAAATAATTGAAATTAAATGTTGAGGAAAATTTCATTTTCTCTTCAAAAATATTTTATTTTCTCCAAAATGCTGTGTAATTTTAAAAGAAAATAGTTTCTTAGAAAATATCCTTGAAAAATTGTGAAGGGAGCATCATGGAAATAAGGAGTTATATAGTAATAATTTAAAATTGTGTATAAAAACAATTAAACATCCATAGGATAATTGTCAAAAAAATTAAATAAACTTTAAAAAACGTGGACGTGGATGACAAATATACCCTAGTAAATACTTAGGTATAAATAATCTCAGATAATAATGAGATTACAAAATTATCCCTTAATACGTTATAAGTAGTTGAATCACAATGCTCGTAAAATAAAAAGTATTATATTAATACGTAAATATTATAACCTTTAGAGTATGAATCATAAAAACATTCATGGGAATCATAAACACCGCATAAAAGTAATATGCAGTTTATAAGGAATTTATCCCAAAAAAATTAATAAAAAGATAAAATAATCTCTTAATGTAGGTCTGATTCATTTTTATCTTTCCCTAACTAAATGATAAGGATTTTTAATTATGTTATTTAAATATTAAAAAATAATATTAATTTTTTTTGATATCATATATGATCATATTATCATCTATTTTGTAATTACATTTCATTATTACGTATTATTTTGGTTTTAATTTCTTTATTTTCTTACACATGTTTTTCCAGATATGTTCCACATATTAAGTTATATTTACATCATTTACATAATCATATTAGAATAATATATATCTAATTTTTTCATTCAATTAATTTATATAATCATGCATTAATGGAGATCATGTAGAACGAATCATATCACATCATGGAGATTGTAGGTTGTATGTGTGAATGGTTAATGACATCATTCCCATAATTGTGAAAAGATATTGAAGTGGATGGTATATATTTGGTTACATAATCTATATAATTTTATAATAATAATATATTGATATTATTTCCATCATTATATCCATCTATGTAAGATGGTTGTGAAAATAGATTACACCACTACATGGGGACGGTAAGTCGTACATAAGCTCGCATGGTGATTTATTTTGTAGGATTGATAGAAGAGGAATATGGTTGTTAAATAACCATAATAACATCTGAGAATTCAATTTATAATATAGATATTACTTTAGGATTGAAACCACCCATTAAGATGAAGTATAAGAAGAAATAATTTAAAATAATCGGTAGAGGAAATTACATCTTCTTCGATGATCTTCCTCCACTTCTACTCTTAAAAGAACTATAGTTTTCCTTTTGTTTATAAAAGAATATATAATGTCACTATGTGAGTTGATAAATTAAAGGGGTATTAGATAAACAAACATGAAGGCACAATATGAGTTTCTATTATGGGGGAGAATGTGCCCTTTTATGATTGAGGTGAGGGGTACATTTGGAACATCCGCAATTATCAATTTATAATATAATAAAACACATCCCAAAACCAAAATAATGTCATATATTTTAACATTATATGAGATTAGTTTGTAATGTCATCAAAAACAGTTTATACATTTTTTTTCAATGGAAACCTTAACTTTTTTACTAACCCTTAGTTATTCTATTATAATTTTAACAAAGGTAAAAAATGTTTCAATATTAAAATAGTTTAATTTTTACTTATTTGATGATAATTAGAACAAAAATGGAAAATTAAAAATATTTTAGAACATATAATAATTATTCTATATTTTAAGAAATTTTCTATGATAATTAAATAATTAAATAAAATATTATTTTGAAAAAATATCGATACTATAAATTTTGAAACTATTCATTTTTTGGATTTTGAAAAAAATCAAGATAAGATCTTATCCTAAAAAAACATTTTAATTATATCCATAATAGGTCAAGGTAATCTATAAAATTCATTGTATATATTAATTGTCAATAATAATATTTATTTCGATATTGTTAATCACATTAATTTGGTATTTCTATTAATCAAATAATTACTAAATCAGTTTTGTGTAATTATTTTATAAAACTATGTGTTGAATAAAAAATAGAAATAAAAAAATATGAATAAGATAAATATTATATATTTAATATGAATACTTATATCAAAATATATATTCTGTAGAATCCACCATTAAAAATTTTATATTTATTAAAACATTAATGTGACAACTTTAACATCGCTTTTATTAAAATACTACAAGTGTGATAATCTTTTTTATATAGATTGAAATTATTAATAACTAAAAAAATTGGATTCTTATGTTCTATATATACTATAATAATATTTTTTCATTTTTTTTAGTCTTATAATGGTTATTATCATTTTATTTAAAATAGGTTTTTTTATTTTTATAATATTAAATAATTTTTGCCACATCATTCTATAATTATTTAATATAATTATGTAATCTTTAAAAATTATAAATAAATTTTAATGAAATATTTATATTCATTCTATCTAAAAAAATATTCATTATCTATTTTATCACATATTTATATCTATATTAAAATTATTTTACTCATAAGAGATAATATAGTGACATGTTGTCCCAATTTTTTATTTTAATAATATATATCATTTTCATGGAAAATAGTCCACTAAATTATTTAATTAAGATCATTATGTGTTACTTTTATTCTTTTATTCATTAAATATTATTCTGGAAGGTTTTATGATAATTTTAATGTTTTTATCATATTATTTTTTACCCTAATTTACCAAATTTAACTTTAATCGTGGTAAATACAAATTACAATAAAAAAATTCTAAAAATCCAAAAAAACTAAAAGGTATATATTTTTTCATTTTGAAAAAATAATTAAAAATATGGTATCCATTTTTTCTTAATATGAAACACAAAATTTTGAGTAATAAAATTAAAATTATTCCCACTGTCGGATTGAACAATGTTTTTTTAAAATTAAAATAGTTCGAAAGATTGAAATTTTTTTATGTAAAAATTAAATTTAAAATTAACTCCAATGAAATAAATTATATTTAATGATAAATATATTTTATATTTATACTTTAAAACCATTAAATAATATAATATATCCATATAATTTATTTCGAGGTTAAAAAGATGTTTTCAATTACAATTTACTGTATTTTCAATATTCATCAAAACATAAAAGTTTTTAGAGAATATCAAAAATTAATTAAAAGTGATTTTTTGTATCCCTATTCAAAAGAAAATGTCTATTTTGTTAAATATAATATTTAAAAGAGTAAAAAAACATTTAATATGTGTGCTCCATGAAAAGGTGGAAAAGTGTTTTTTTTTGTAAAATACTCCTTTTATCTGAAATAAATGAAATTTGTGTTTCATAATTTATAGAAAACATATATGATAAATTTTAAACATTATTTTTAATATATAAAATCCATCAATAGCTATTTTATTATTCTATAAATTCATTTATTTGTATTTAAATAGTATTTTTTAAAGAATATTAATACTGATTATACTTGTTATTCTATAAATTCACTTATTTTTATTTAAATAGGATTTTAAAAAAATATATCAGATATTCATATCTTCGCCTATGGGGACATTATAATTTATTCTATAAGAATTCTTCCAATTTTTATCTTAATGTTTCTAAAAATTGATAACCATGTTGTCCTTATTAATGCTAAAAATCCAAAACATTAAAAAAAGAATAACTAATTCTGCTTATCATTTATCCCCCATATATCATATGTTATATCTTGTTGGTGACATTCCAAATAATTTAAATCCTTCAACATGTATTCTATTGATCCACATTAAAACATGAATTACCATATATTCTTCTAAAAAACATGCATGTTTCATTATTCAAAAACATATTTGATATATTCCTTAAGTCCCAAATAGTTGTATATGTCATCCATGATAGCATTAAACTCTAGAAATTTTTTTATTATTCATTCCCATGATACTAGAATCATCAAGTTTAATTATTTATATCTGCTATATATAAATCCAAATATCATTACCCTAACATAAGGGACATAAAAAGGGTTGTCTTTCCCTTAATAATGCGTTTTCCAAATATAACACCCTAACATTAAATAGTTTTTCTATGTCATAATCACCATTCAACATATCTTATCCTATCCTTAATGAATAACTTATACTTAAAACACATATATGTATCAGGATTCATATAAAAGAACCATTTAATTCTTAAACATATACACCTCAATCATCTAAATTTTTTCTTAATCAATTACTTAGGATCTATCATCGTTTTCATTTCTAAAATATGAATCACGTCTTATAGTTTTTAATACTTAATCTAACCAAGATTCATAGGGTTTATGTAATTAATAATGATGAAATATCTTATAACATTCACAAGACATTTTCGATATTTTTATCCGCAGGTGTATAACCAATACACTTACCACCTTATTTATTTTATTAATGATATTTCAACTTAGGACATATAATTCCCATGCTTTTCATATCTAGTTATTAACTATAACCATAAAAAATGTGTGAGATATATATATCAATGATTAAAAACACATAATTTAGGAAAAATACTTATAATATTTCAATATATGATATCATAGGTTTAATACTAGGTTATTCATGATTATGGAAAACAAATCTAGGATTAAAACCAATACTTAGTCTTATCTTTAAGAAATTTGTAGTCATATCCTTCAAAATATCTCCAGGGACCCCACTATCATTTTCGCATCCTAGTTTCCAATGGATAACTAAGCCTTTTCTATAATACTTATGACAAACATTGTTGAAGTCAATCAATGATTTAAATTTATATTCATCCTAACTAATTTATATGTGAAAGAAGGGTCGAACCCATAGAGAAAGAAAAAATGACCACTATTCTTCTTAATAATTTCAAAAAGATCCCAATGTTGTCAACAATGGGGTAGGTTTTATATTTTTACTTTTTTTTCTATTTTTATTCTTCTATAAAGTGACAGAACATTTCAAATATTGAATCTATAATAAATTGAAACAAGAAACATTTCAAATAATATAAAAAAGAGTTATAAAAACAATTATAAATAAGCCATCTTTTAAAGTGTTTGGAGAAAATTCTATATCCTAATAGTTTTTAAAGTATTCCAATTCATTTAAAAGTTATTGATGTGTACCACGATTTAAAAAGAATGACATACCTTCCTCTACATAGGTTATGACATAGTAGCTTATCTATTTTGAAGTTCGTTACTCCAAAGTAAATCGATTGTTAAAAGTTTGATTTGAAAATGACAACAAGACAAACTCTTTATAAGTCCAGAAGTATTATGAATTATGATTTTTTTTGAAAGATATATCCATGATAAATCTCACCAATTGATTCTATAGTTTTGAAATTATGTTCTAGTGGTAAAAAGAAATTGAATGAATGTATTATTAATCGCTTCTATTTATTCTAAATTCATTGAAATGATTTTATGAAACAGAGCGATTTACAAATTACCAGCATAACTTCAGTTTCTCCCCAAACTATAAGGTATTGCCTAAAATTATTAATTATATGTAAAAAATAATTTTATTACATAGAAATAATGATTATGTAGAGCAAAGGAAGATATCTCCCTCTCCTTGTTCGAATTGCAGTTGCTCCTGGCCCTCGAATATCCCAGGAATGGTTCTCCAAGAAGTGCTCTATGATTCACCCCTATTTCTTGCTCTTCCCTCGATAGATGTGGTTGATCCAATGTACCGAATGAATATACCCTTATTTCACTACTAATATTCTTCATATATCAACATTCACATGTCGTTTTTCATGTCCTATTTTCCTCCAACATCGAATGTCCTTCAATTGTGCACCGAACACATGCGTTGTTTCGTGAATAACATGCCGCACTAGTTTTGCTCTGTTAACTAACTCCCACTAAGTTAGTTAAGTGAATTTGGATGTGTTCTCATCTCGTGAATGATCAGGCATAGTTATAATATAAACTAAAAATGCAAATAAAGTAAAATAGTTCTTTTTTTAGTTTAATATTATATTACCTGTTAAAAAGTTCAATAATGATAATAAATAAAAAAATTAGTCAATAGTATTTATTTTATTATATATTATTTATAATGTTATTCATGTAATATTATTATTGTAAAAATTAAGTTTGTTAAAAAGTTATTAATTATATTAAGTTAATTATTATTATTTTTACTTTATTAAGTTATTTAATTTTCAACTAGATTATAAAAAATTTAATTGGACATCATAATAATATATTTAATAAAATTAGTTTGAATTAATTAATTTTATTAAATTAATTTTACTATTATTAATATAATTATCTCATTATTTAAGAAGTTATATTATTAAATTACATAAATTAATTTATTAGTAAGTTATTATTACTCAGTTTTGTAAATACTTATTTTTTTAACTACTATATGTTATTATAGTTTAATTAATTATTATTATTAACTATATATATAAATTATTACTATTATATTTATTAATTTTAATTATTTATTATTAATTTAGGTTAGTAATTTTTTTTATTTTATTTAGTTTTTTTAATTCATTCACTCCCCCCCCAAATTCGGCGCACAGGGGGAGAGATAGGGTACAACTTCTCTACAAAAAAAACCTTAAAGGTCAGGCTCCTACAACATCAGGCAGTTAGCAGTACAGGTAGCTCCTGGATTACCACTGGATCTTTGCGTTGCTTCGGTTCCAGTAGAGACCCTATCCTACACAGCAGCGGTAGGGGGTCTGGTGGCTTCCTTATCCTCAAATCCAGCAGTGGTGTGGCCTCCTAGTTCTTCTGGTCTAGCTCCAGCTCATGGTAAAACAATATCCTCTAAGAATAGTGGTTCTTAGGCCTATAAACATCCTCCTAAAACCACAATGATAGAGGAACAACACTTTTCTCTGATGGTGTCATAAGACTCAACCCTCCAGAGAAATATCATTTTCGTGCAACAGCGGACGATGTGGATACTTGATCTCATCAACAGTGGACTATTATTCATCAATGGGTAGCAGCGTCATCACCTATTCCTCCTTCTAGAGATGTGAAAATGGGAAGGGATTCAAAATCAATGATGATTTGAAAACTGTGTTTGATTTTTGTGTTCAAATTATCATGTAAAACTATTGAATAGAACTGGCTCAATCTTGTAAATAAAATTCAAGATGGAATTGACTTCTCATATGATTGTGTTGTTGTTGAGATTTTGTTTTTAAATCCATATTTGAATATGGAACGGGTTTGAGTCATTGATATGTGGTTTTGATGAAAGTACGACTGTTGAATGTTGATTCCTTATCTCAGATGTAAAAGAAGGTGACGGTGAGACAACGATGACCGATGGTAGATGTGATGTAGTGAAGGAACAATTCCAGATTGATGAATGTGAAATGGTATTGGAGACATAGGAATTAATTGGTGGAAAATTTTATATACAATAATAATGAAATGGTGAGACAGTAATGGAAACGTCATGTGGTTTATGGTGACATAAATACAGGGAGACTTTGATGGAAATGGTGTGTGGGGTTGCAGTGCCACCATGATATGGAAACGTTGTGGCAGGATAACTAGGAAATTTCGTGTGGGAGTTATGGTGGAACCATGAATTAGGAATTAAACTTAAAACAACAATGTTATTAAAAAAATTAAAACTAAAATTATGTATAACAAATTAATTAATTAAAAGTATGAATTAATAAAATGAAATGGGAAATTAAGTACCTCATAAACAAAAATAAAATATATTAGAAAAATAAAACATAAATTAAATTATTATTAACTTTAATTATTTAAAATTAAGTTAGAACTAAACTAAAAGATAAAATTAAGTAAAAAATAAATTATAAAATAACAACTAGATTTAAATTATATAAAAAAGTTATTTTATTTAAAATAGTTACGTTAACAAATTATATTAATTAAGGTAAAATGATAGTTATTTTGTTATTAAAAAGTTATTTTAATAATCGAAATTAAATTATAGAGGTTTAACAAGGGAAGTATGTTTAAAAAATTAAATTTATAAATAATTAATTTTAAAAGATAGCTAAAATTTAGATTATGTTACATTAATTAATAAATATTTAATTCATGAAATGATAAATTTAAGCTAATTTATTTATTTAAAAAGGGATAATTAATTATTTAATTTGTTAATGATAAATGATTAAATAATCCCACAAAATTCACAAAACTAAATAAGATGTTTTAATTCTATAAAATTAGTTTACGATATAAATTAACTATTTTGAAGCTAAAAATACAATTTTATGTATAAAAATTAATTAATTGTTAAATTTATTTATCAAAAATACAAAAGTGTTAATATATTGTAAAAAGTACACAAATTATTAATTAATATCAACAAGAATTTATTAAAAAGATGTGAAAAAACTACGTAAAATAATGCCACATCAAAGTCCCCAATACATAAGCATTATTTGTCCTCAAACAATCCATTGTTTTACTATATTTGAAAATAGAAGTATGGAATTCACAATTTTTCTCAAAATGTAACATATCCAGCAAATTGAAACAATGGATAAAAACATTTCAATTAGATTTTAGAAAATGAATTTCTTCTATAAATCTTTCTTAGAAAAAATTATCAAAGAGTAATCTTTAAAATTATGAATCATCAAGGAATGAATCACCTTAATGATACAATCTAAATGAAACCCAATAGAACATAACCAATAGATATTTTTACTTTTATTCATCACCTAGGTTGGAACAATAATTTTTTTGAATCACCTTAATGATACAATCTAAATGACACCCATATAAATCAATTGTCTCTTTCTTCATTTGGCTTTCATCATTCCTCTCACAATAATGAACTCGTTTTTGACCCTAGACACTTTATTTGGTTTTTCTCAAGCCATGTATCTTTGTGTTGAGAACTATGCATAAGCATATATTCAATTTGTACAGAGGGCTTATAGTAAATAGAAATGCACCCACAACATCTAGGGTCTCAGAGACTCACAATGGGATCCCATATGCCCAAATTACTCGAGTATCAAATTTTTTATATAAAAATCATTACAATTGTCTCATTAAGATGATTATATAAATAAATTACAAAAAAGTGTGTCCCCTAGGATCAATTGAATCTTCCTATTCAAAGGGTTATGATCATAATTTCATTAACAGGTTACCCCATATCACTCTCATAAATAGTTCCTAAATCAAATTTTTGTTAAACAACTAAATAAGATCACTCAATAATCATCCACCAACATTAATTTCAGTTTCATAGAAACTCTTAACTACCTATCAGGTATCATTAAAAGTAAATAACCAAATATGAAATTGTGAACAACCTAAAATTATGAATGAATTTTGAAAATATTTAACCATTTTTTACAAACAGAATGAATTTGTTGTGGGAATTGATGAGATTAAAATTAAGAACAGTTTATCAAGTCAATAATTGACCCCCTCCCCCACACTTAATTCCAAAAATTTTCCATAAAGATAATATCCAAATATGAAGAGTAAAAATAAAAAAAATTTATGGTTCAAAACATATTTAAAATTTAGTAGATTGATGACATGTTTAAACATTCCCTATAGAGATCATAAATGTATTTTTCCAAAATGAATAAATTAACAGCAGGTTCATTAGCAATTACAAGCATTACCATTTAAATCCAATGACAATGATTTTCCATTAAAGGTCAAAAGTAACATGTGAGGTGTAAGTGAACTGTGTATAAGGTGTAAGAATTTTAACAGATTGAGTTAAATAATGTGTTTAATAGAGTAGAAAAATGAATGCTACAACACCCCAACTAAAAGGAGATTTAATCCATAATTCCCAGCCTGCATGTAACCCCCCACACTTATGTTCAAGGAATGAGTTATTTTAATATATAAATGAAATTCAAATTTTCTGCAAGAGGAACACACATAATTTTCATAAAAAACAATGTGACATGAATCATAAATATTTTAGTATGCAAGACATTTAACATAATTTTTAATCATGTATGTAGCCAATTTTATAATACAAGCGTATTTTTTTGAGTAACAACATATTAATCACTTTTTTTTGTAAATAAGAGAAAAAATTGAATAAATAAAGTGAAATATATTCCCTTAAAAATCATTAAATTAAAGCTTCAGTAAAATAATTCAACTATTTAATGAAACCATTCAGCATCATCCTAAAAAAATCATGTAAACCATGAAAAATTAACTATCATAGACAGAACATATTTAAAGTATAAAAGCAACACGTTATTAAACAAAAAATAGTACAAAAGTGAAAACAATGAAAGATAAAATATTGAATATCATAAATCAGTGAGTTTAAAGTCTCCTATTATACTTTTTTTAATCAAAAATTTTTATTTATTAACATAAAAAACCATGTGTTTCCTCCTATACAACGCTATACTTATAGTCCCCACCCAGACATTATTTTCCCTGATATTTGTATCCAAGATCATTTAAATTGAATGAATTATTACTACTGTGAACGTCGCTACTATCTAATGATTCAATAATAGGATCAACCACTACATTCTCATCTATAGTAGCATACAAATTTCTCAAATGTTATTTTTAAAAAAAATTGCAAATAAACATTCAAGCATATTTCAGCCTCAAAATACCACTTCCTCTTCCATAAAAATGTTCAACAGCTTATTACAAAAACTCGAAAATTGACTGGGAATACATAAATGGATTCCCCCACACTTAGAGGTACTCTCCAACCTAGAATTAGAATAAAAACCATTAGAAAACTCTTCAGTGTATTCATCGATTGTTCTCAACATAGATAGCAAAAAATAAAACATAGAAAATTCTTGGAAGAAGGAATTATACTCAGGTTCCAATATGTGGTACCAGATATCCACTGATGTCTCAAAGAATATAATTATTTCAAATTCTTATTGGAAGTCATCATATACAATATTAAAATGAGAATGAAAGAAGGGTCCCATAAAATACACTTTCATGTAATGGAAGCAATCTACATTTTCATCGTGACTCAGCCGAGAACTTTCTCCAACATTAGAATCACATAAACAATCGAACTCTAAATGAAAACATTCAAAAAAATTGAGATAGTTCAGGACAAGAATTTGACTCACTATCATGTATCGGTTCTAGGGAAAGATTTTTCTCATCTAGAGGTAGGAGTCGGATGGGAATAGAAGCTTGAAGAAAAGCTTCAATTGGTTGGGGAATTATAATTTTCGTGAACTATAGATGGAAGGAACCGTACATATCTTGAACATCAACTTTAAAACATTGATTCTCAGTAACATACATCAAATCACAACCAACCACATGTTGGGGCTTTTCAAACACAAAAACAAATCCTCCACATCATAAATATCATGGAGAGTGAGTTTCCCTTTGGATACATCTATGAATAAACCAACAATAGTAAGGAATGGTCTCCCTATGATAATTGATACATTTTCATCACAATCAATATCTATGATACAGAAATTCGTGGGTAGTTATTGTTTTCTTACACTCACTAATAATTCATACACCCTCTATGAAGGACGTCTGAGTGACCAATCATCAAGTGGAAGAAAAATATATGTTGGTTGAAAATCCCTAATACACATCCTTCTAGACAAATAGTAAGGCATAAGATTGAATATTTCTCTTAAATGACACAAAAAATTAAGTTTAACACATTATTCTATTTTTCATTAAATACTAATGTTTCTATGGTCCTTCAATTTTGGACAGAACTCCTATAATAGGATCTCACTACATACCTCATTGAGGTAAACATTTCCCAACATCTTCTAATCTTTTTTATATTTTAGAACCCTTTTTTAAAACAAAATATATGAAAGGATTTTATCTTATGCTTCTATAATGTCATGTTGATACTAATGTTTGAATTAGTTTTTGAAACCTCCTATTGTCATGTTCATTTTTCTTCATCACTCTTTCTAGGAATGGAATGGGAGGGGTATAATTTTTTAAAATAGGTTGATTATTCTACTTCTCCTCAATCCTATTTTTTTACTTTTCTTCATTAATTAATTCCCACATTGTTTTCCTCATTTGTTGAACTTTTTTAGATGTCAGTTCAACATTCTGTTCAGGTTGAACAATGGTGTCCATATTCCCATATTCTATTTCATGTAGAGTTTTTGTTCCAGATTCAGCCTTTTCATCAGTTTAAGTTTTTCGAGAGGGTTTCTTTACTTGTTCATGGGTGTGAAAAAAAGATCTAGTGGTTTAAGCCATGATATTTTCTCTTGTATTAAGAATTTATGTTTGGGGATGCTTCCCCTTTTCCTTATCTCCTTGATCCCTATCCATTTGAACTATTTGATATTCTAAATTGTAAATCATACCATATATTTCCTTCTTAAATGAACTAGTCTCTCCAAAAACTTGTTATAATAGCCCATTTAACTCCCCCTGAAAATTAGATGATTTATCCCCATATTGGTTTGAGTTATAAATTTTAAGGTGTGATAGGTAGTTTGGGGAAATTATCTGTTTTATGACACCATGTTCTTTCCAGAAAAAAAATTAGATGATTTTGATATCAAGACATGTACTGATTAGAGAATTGGTCATTTTTCCCTTAGATCCTAGCTCTAAAATCATGAAATTTGGCACTCTCATCAAATTTTACAGGGAGATCAATATTAGGAAAACATGTATGAGTGTGACCGATCATCCCAAAATGATTACATTTCTCCCTTAAGACCATATCTCTAACAACAGCATCATGAGAATTGACTTCACCTCTACAGACAATCCTCTTCCTAGAGCATGTGTGCTGATATTTTTGAGTAATCTTGTCATACACATGTTTCAACTCATTAGCGGTGGAGACAAAAAAGTCACCCCCATAGTAATGGTCAACTAAATTTTGATTGTAAGGGGTGAGATCATTATTGATGGTCTCTATGAGTAAATGGGGAGAAAACTGGGGATTGGGACTTTGTTTAAGAGACTTCTAATCCTATCCCATGCTTCATGAAATAACACTCCCTCATCCAGGATAAACCAAGTAATTTTTTGCCTAATCTCAGAGGTGGTGTTCCTAGGATAGAATTTTTATATAAAGGTAGTAAAACCCTCTTCCTATGTCTCAAAAATTTATTCTTCTATGTTTTGGAACAATATCTTATTCCCCCCTTCAGAAAACATATAATCTTCCTAAATAACAATTCCACATAACAAAGCTCTCTCACAGGTAATTATTGTACAGAACTATATAATTCTCTAATTAAGTCAAGTGAATCCTCTCCTAGAAGAACATTAAATAAAATATGTTGGGACAGGTGAGACTGCTTAATTTCATTTTTCCTAGACATAGGGTTCAACCTAATATAAAATGGGTTACAAGATATAATTGTAATCTTTAATTCCCAATGTCTAGGTAACTGAAGGGATGGAACTATGGTCTATGTCACATTCATGTTTTGATCAAATCTATTATCCTGATTCTCTATTACAATATTATTTATGAGAAACTAAATGTTCTTCTAGTTCAGATATTGAAGGCTCTAATGTAACAATGAATTCTCTTATGTTAACACAAATTGTAATAACAGATCAAAATAGAACAATAGTAGAACTAATATATGTTCAGCAATACAAAAAACAGTTGAAATTCACTAGTAAATGAAATATATTTTTTTTTACAGTTTTAATTATTTTCAATTATTTGGTGTTTTTTATAATTTATTATAATTTTTTTAGAAAAGTAATTTCTTGTGCCTTCCGCAAAAATGATGCAAAAAACATGATTACAACAATTGTTGATGTTGGTAAATGTTTTAAATTTATATTCCTACTAACTACTATATATATGGAAAGTTGGGTCGAACCCATAGAGGGGGCAAAAATGACAGCTATTTTTCTAAATAATTTTAAAAAATTCTCACTCGTGTCAGCAGAGTGGTCGAATTTATATTTTTTACTTTTTTCATTAAGTATTAATGTGACTAAAAATTTTAATTTTTGAATATAAACTAAATTGAAGCATGAAATATTTGAATACATAGAGGACTAGAGATATAAAAATACGGATAAATGAACAATCTAGTAAAACAGTCGGAAAAAATTCTCCATCCTACTGTTTTTTAAAGTATTCCAATTCATTTAAATGTTTTTTCAGTGTACCTCTATTTAAATAGAATGAATTGCATCCCTCTTCAAGAGTTATGTCATAGAAGATGATCGATTATGGATTTCTCCACTCCAAAATAGATCGACTGTTAAATTTTGTATTTGAAAATGGCATCAAGACAGACTCGATGTATGTCCTGAAGTATTATGAGTTTTTTTTAAAGATGTATCCATGATAAATATCACAAATTTATTGTGGTGTATTTGAAATTTTGTTCTAGAGATAAAATAAAATTTAATGAATTCTGCTTTAATATCTCTAATAAATTCTAAATTCATTGAAATCATTATGTGAAAATGAGGAATTTAACGGAACCTGCTGAACATCAGTTATTATCAAAACTAAAAAATTTATACTAAATTTATCTCTAATTAATAAACAAAAATCATTCTATTACAAAGAATTAATGTTGATTTAGAATGGAGGAAGATATCATTATCTCCTATCTCAAATTTCTACAGCTCCTGGCCCCCGGGTCTCCAAGGAATGGTTCTCTGTGAAGTTCTCCAAGATTCACCCCCTGGTTCTCGCTTTGCTCTTGACAAAAGTGGTCGATCCAATGTATCGAATGAATATCCCCTTATTTCACTACTGATCAGATTTATATATCAATTATCACATATTTCTATTCACCTCATGTTTTCCACTGACATCAAAAGTCCTACAATTAAGCACCATACACATGTGTTTTTTCATGACTGAAACAACAAAGAAGTTTCGCTCTTGTAACTAAATCTCACTGAGTTAGTTAAGTGGATCTAGATGTGCTCTCATCTCTTAAATGAACCTGCATAGTTAGAATAGAAAAATTAAAACACAATGAAAGTAAAATAGTTATTTTTTAGTTTAATGTTCTATTACTTCTTAAACAGTTAATTATTGTAAATAAATAAATAATAAGTCAATAATATTTATTTTCTTTTATATTGTTTATATATTTATTCACATAATATTATTATTGTAAAACATAAGTTTATTAAAAATTTATTAATTTAATTGTTATAATTATTAATTTATTATGTTATTTAATTTTCAAAAAGATTATAACAAATATAATTAAACTACATAATAAATTATTTTATAAAATTATATTTAATTAATTAATTTAATTCTATTCATTTTACTAATATAATTATAATTATTTCATTATTTAAAAAGATAAATTATTAAAATTAATTAATTTATTTATTAGTAAAATTTTATTACTGTAGTTTTATGTACTTATTTTTTAAATTAGTATATACTTTTATAGTTTATTTAATTATTATTATTAACTATTTAGTTAAATAATCAATGCTTTATTTATTAAATTTTATTATTTATTGTTAATTATTGTTAGTTGGTTTTTTTAATTCATTAACTCTCCCCCCCCCCCAATTCAACGCACATAGGGAAGATAGGGTTCGACTTCACTAGCAAAAACCCATGCCGGCCCAACTCCTACAACATCATGTAGCCAACGGTGGAGGCAGCTCCCAGAACACCCTTATCTCTATGTGTGTCTTTGATTCTAGCACAACCCTCAACCTACATAGAATCATTAGGGGTGCATCGGCTTATTTACCTCTAATCCAGCAGCGGTGTAGCCTCTTAGTTCTCTCTGTATAGCTCCAGTTTACAGCACATAAATTTTTTCCATTAGAAGATGTTCCTCACCCTGGACTCCTCCTCCTAAAACCTCAGCGACAATAGAACGACACATTCCCATGAAGGTTTCTTAAGGCTCCACCATTCGGTGAAAATCCCGTTCAGCGCAATAGTGCATAGGAGGGTTTCTAGATTTCATCAATAGTGGACAATTATTTATCAATGGGTAACAGAGTCGTCACCTCTACTTCCTTCTAGATATGTGCATAAAGGGTTGGGATTTAAAATCAAATATTAGTTGAAAATTGGGTTTGATTTGTGGGTTCAAATTTTCTTATAAAATTTTCACTGTGAACAATCTCACTCCACACAACAAATTCAAGACCTCTTTGAGTTATTCTTTGATTGTGTTGTTCTTGAGATTTTTTTGTTAAATCTATTTTTGATTATGGAATTGGATTGGGTCATTGATATGTGGTTTTGATGAAATTACGACTGTTCAAGGTTGAGTCCTTATTTCAGTGATAAAAGTAGGTGATGGTGAGACTCTGAGGAGTGGTGGTACAAGAGAAGCGATGAATAAATGATTCCAAATTGATGAGGGTGAAACGGAATCGGAGATACAAGAAGTAATCAGTGGCAATGTTGTTGTACATGAATATTGAAATATTGAGACCATGATTGAAATGGTTTGTGGTTTACGGTGAAATAAATAAAGTGAGACTGTGTTGTAAACGGTGCTTAGTGTTGCAGTGCCACCATGAAATGGAAACAGTTTGGAAGGATAGTAGAGAAATGGTGTGAGGGTGTTACAGTGGCACCATGAATATGGAATTAAACTACAAACAACAAAGTTATTAATAACAAATTGAAACTAAAATTAAGACTAAAAAAATAATTAATTCAAAGTAAGAATTAAAAAAATCCAATGAGAAATTATCTAACTCATAAACTTAAGTAAAATATACAAAACAAATAAAACCTAAATTAAATTATTATAATCTTTAATTATTTAAACATAAATTCGAACTAAAGTAAAACATAAAATAAAAAAGAAACCAAATTAAAATATAATAACATGATTTATATCATATAGAAATGTTAATTTATATAAAATAATTACTTTAACAAATTAAATTAAATAAGGTAAAAAACAATTATTTTTTATTGAATAATTCTATAAATAAATGAAATTAAATTAAATAGGTTTAACAACGGTACTATGTTTATAAATCTAAATTTATAATTAATGAATTATTAAAAGATGGAAAAATTTTAGATTATAATACATTAATTAATTAATATTTAATACAAGAAATGCTAAATGAAAATTACATTATTTATGTGAAAATGAAGAATTAATTAATTACTTAGTTAATTTTAAACAGTTAAATAAGTAGACAAAATTCAAAAAACATAATAAAAAGTTATTATACTATAATATTAATGTAAGATATAAATTAAATATTTTGAAGCTAAAAATAAAATTTTAGTTATAAAAATTGAATTATTGTTAATTTTATTTATAAAAATACAATAGTGATAACATATATTAATAATTACACAAAAAAATAATTAATATAAAAAATTAATTAAAAAGATCTGTAAAACAATGTAAAATAAAGGCACAAAAAATACCAAAAGTAAAAACCCAAGATTGAATTACATGAACATTATATAACTTTTTTAGAATACTTAATACAAGAAAAAAAGACACATAAATACTTTAATAGTTGACTATCTTCAAAAAATAGAAACACATTATTTTAACATCATGATACGTCTTCAACATCTCACATAAATATCTTCCCCGTTACTTTTCCTACCTAAAAAATTGTTATATCCTAGAGAAATGAAAACATAAAAAGGGTGAGACCATATTCTTAGTAAGGGTAAACAAGGAAAAAAACAAATAAAATATGAACATATGAATTTTAATATAGGAATATAACATTGGAAATCATACAATGTATAAACAATATGAAAATCATGAGTCGTGAAATAAATCATGGATGTTCATAAAACATAAATAGTACAAGAAAAAGAACCATGATACATACATTTTCCATAAAACATAGAATTTTTCAAAACACATAAGAATATAAAATAATTTCATTATTATCATGGATAATATCATAGACCATCATAGTGGACAAATTACCTTAATGAATTGAGTTCACTTCTCATTCCATCCCAATATTACTGAGCCAGATGTACATGTCGTTCCATCCCTCCATTACAAAAAAAATGATTAACATTTCATTCTAGTCATGTATATCTCAAAAGATATAAATTTATACCCAATGCATTAGAGAGGGATATAGGTCCCACCTATAACATAATGAAAACCATTTATATGTGTGCCACTCAAATAATTAATAAATTATCATAACATAACCCAAGGAATAAAAATGTTATCTTAAACATTATTCCATCATATTAAAATCCATGTCAAATAAATATATATCATTAATAGTATTCCATTATAAACATAATCAACCATAATAATAATATATATATAAATATATAATACATTAAAAATATTCTTAATATTAGATGGAATTTAATTTTGATAAAATTCTTGAAATTAACTGTTTAGGAAAATATAATTTCTTATTCAAATTCATTTTCTTTTCAAAAAATTTCCACACAATATTAAAATACAATAATTTATTTCAAAATAAACTTGAAAAAATGAATGGGAATAATCAAAGAAATATGATGTTATGAAAGTGTAAAAATCTATTACTTTTATATAAGTTAAAATAAAACATTCTTCTCACACTTTTACTAGAAAAGTCAAAAAAATACATTGTTTTAGATAATAAAATAATAAACCGTGTAGTAAAAAGACAAAATGGGTATAAATGAATTAAAAATATATAAAATAATAGTAATATTTTTTAAATTTATTTTTGAAAACATTGTATTTGATTAAAAATATACCATAGTAAATACTTATATATAAAAAATTATTGATAATAACAAGATAGGGAAATTATCACTTATTAATTTATGATCAGTCATATTGTATGACTTTAAAAATAAAGAATGTTACATGAATATGTAAATATCATTACTATTATAGTAATAATAATAAAAAAATCATGGAAAACACAAACACCACATAAAATAAATAGGCAATGTATAAGGAATATGTCCCACATAAACAATAGTGAGTCAAAATAATCCCTTACCTTAGGTCTGATATCCTTCGTATCTATCTAAAACACTTGTATAATGAAGTAAATGATGTCATTGTCTTATTATAGAATATTTTTTATTTTTATGATATCATATGAGATATTAGTATCATCCATTTTGTAATAACATTTCATTATTACTCGTTATTCAAGTATTAGCTGATTTTTTTTACACATGTTTTGTCAGATAAGTTCATCTTCTTAGGAAATAATTATATCAATTACATAATGATTATATTATAATATATGTCATATTAATCCATTCTATTCATTTATATAATAATTTTTTATTGAAGATCATGTAGAATGAATCACATCAGATCGTGGAGATGGTAGGTCGTACATACACACATGCAACAACATCATTCCCATAATTGTTAAATGGTATTGAAGTGGATGTAATATATTTGGTTCAAAAACATATATAATTTTATAATAGTAATATATATATATATATATATATTATTTACATCATTATATCCATCGATGTAAGATGGTGATGAAAAATATATCACACCATGGCATGGAGATGGTATGTTGTAAGCACGGATGCTTAGTGATTTATTTTTTCATAGGAACAATAGAAGGTGGAATAAGATTCTTCCATAACCATAAAAAATATCATAATATAATTGATACTATAGATATACCATTATCATGTAAATAACTAATAAAGAGTATGTATAAAAATAAATTATTTGAATCAATCGGTATAAGAGATTACCTCTTCTTTGGCAAGCTCCATTTAGATCTCCTCTTAATGGAAATAGTGATTGTCTTTTGAGACGACCATAACCACTATTATGTGACTATATAAGTATAGAACATAAATTATAATGGGATAGAAAATATTTAATGCTCACTATGAATTGAAATTGTGATGGAGAATGTTCCCTTTTATAAATGAGTTGAGGGCCACATTTGGAATCTATAAAATTGTTAATTTATAATAAACTCAAATGACATAAAAATCCTCAAAAATTTAATTTATTAGAATATTATATGAAATAAGGATCAAATACCATAAACTAATAATTTTTGTACAATTATTTATGTCAATTTAAACCATATCTTTTTTTGGGACCCATAGTTATTCTATTCATAATTTAATTGAGGCAAAAAATGTTTCAATTTTAAATAGTGTAATTATAACTTATATTATGAAAACTAGAACATTAATGGATAAGTTATTACATTTTGGAGAATAAAATAATTATTTTATGTTTATAACAATTATTATTATTTATAAATAATCTAATAATACATTATTTTGAAAAAATATCAATTCTGACAATTTTTACACTATTCATTTAATGTATTTTTAATAATATTATGATAAGATGTTATCATAGAAGAAAATATTTTTATAATATCAATAATGGGTCAAGGAAATATATAAAATTCATTTCATATATTAAATATTCATATTAATATTTATTTTAATATTTCTAATCATGTTAATCTGATATTTCCATTTACAAATAATTACTACACCAGTATTATGTAATTATTTAATATACTTATTTGTGGAATAAAAAATAAAAAAAAAATATGATGAAGATAAATATTATTTATTTCAGTGAAATACATATAGTTAAATATATAATCTCTATAATCCTACATTAAATAAAATGTATTAATTAAAACATGAATGTGATAACTTTAACATCATTTTAAATGAAATATTTCAATGGTCTTAATATATTCCATATGGATATAAATGATCAATATATCAACTCTTGGATGATTATAATCGATATATACTCTACCAATAATATTTTTTTCATGTGTTTTTTCTATTAATGGTTATTATCATTTTATTAAATGTATTTTTCTTAATATTTTAATAACTAAATAATTTTCTCATCATAATTGTTTTTTAATTTAATGTAATTATATATCTTATAAAAATAATAAATAAATTACCATGATATATATAATTTTATTTTATTTTTGGAGACAATTTATTATCGACTTTTTCTCATGTTTTTCACTATTTTAAACTTTTTGAACTTATAAGTGACAAGAGGGTGACATGTTATCACATAATTTTTTTGAATAATATATATATATATATATATATATATATATCATTTTAATGTATAAGTATATATTAAATGAGCAAATTTCTATAAATATGTAATATGGTTAAACGTTTATTCATCCAATATGATTTTTTACTATTTAAGGGTAATTTTGTTGTCCTTATCATATTATTTGTTACCCTAATTTTCCCTATATAACTTTAATCGTTGTAAAAAATTACCAAAATTACTATTCATAAAATCCTAAAAAAATTGGGACTATTTAAATAATTTTGACCCAGTGATTCTAAATATAGAATAGATTTTTTATATTTTGAAGCACTGAATTATAAATAGTTAAATTAAAATTATTCCCATTAACAGAATGAAATACATGTTTTAAAAGGTAAAACATTACAAAAGATTGAAATATTATTACATAAAAAATTAATGAAAAACAAATTCGAATAATATAAATTATATTTATTTTAAAAATTATATTATATTTATAGTTTAAAACTATTCTATAATATAATTGAACCATATTAATGTTTTTAATGAAAAAATATGTTTTCAAATAAAATTTAGCATATTTTTCTATTAATCAAAACATGAAAGTTAGTAGGCAATCATCATAAATTCATTTTAAGTAATTTTTATATCCTTTTTCCAATTAAAATGTTTTTTTGTTAGATATAACATATATTAGTGTGAAAAATAATTATTTAAAATTGGTGTGCCATCAAACGTTGGAAAACTGAATTTTTTTTAAAAATACATCTTTTACCAAAAAATATGAATTTTTTATTATATCAAGTATTCAAAACATCTAACATGAATATTTAACCTTATCTTAAATATATATAAAACTATGACGACTGATTTTTTTATTTTATAAAATCACTTATTTCAATTTTAATTGTTTTTTTAAACAAGCTTATTGTAAGAACCCGTTTTTTCACTAAGGTATAAATACTTTAAATTTCAGTCTAAATCGTTTCTTTGGACCGAAATATGTATGATTAATGGGTTAGTAAATGTTTCATTGGATTCTTGCGCATGTATGAAGCCCAGAACCATATTTTTGGGAAAACTGGCCATGTAGCATTGTTGGTGGATAATTGGCGCAATGTTCGCCTAACTGTGCCAATGGTGGTTTTCCAAAAAGAGCCCCATCGAATTTTTTGTGCTTGGCCATGCAGCCCAACCATGAAATTTAACTTTCTTCTTATGTAACCATGCATTTTTTGGCCTTTGTGTTTCAAACTGTGCTGACAAAATGTGAATAGGCTAATTTTATGGATAATTTTCTTGTTTTTCCCTTAAAGATCTATTAACCATCCTTCTTCTTAATATGAGAACTAGTAAGATTAACCCCTTTTAATCACAATTAGGTTATTTTTAAAGAAAAATATTGGTAAAAGTATATTTTTTTCATCATAGAAATGATCATGTTTTTGTTCGCCATGTTTAATGTGCAATGATAAGTACTCGAGTTTGTTTAAGACATTCTTCTTCTCTTTGGATCTCGACCTAGATATTGAGGTATGAGAATTTTTTCCTTTTTCATAGATATAATCTGATCCCAGCCAAATCAGATGCCAATACTAGAGGTGTAGAGTCATTCAAGCCTATGGTGGATGGTCTATAACTTATCCCTCAAATTCATTGATTTTAAATTTTATCTTGTGAGACCCACTGATTTCATCCAAAGATTTTAATGGAATTTATTTCCCAAATTTATCAACCTTAGAATCACATGGTAACGCTCTTTCCAAATATGTGACTATTTGTTAGTTGTTACCCCAACAACTCTATGCTTTCTATGTCAATGGATATTTGATAATTATTTTTTATCGTTTTAGTACATTTTCTTCCCCATTCGAGTGTTCTTTGGCTTGAACATTCTAATGGTAGTCTTTAATATATTAAATGGATTGATTTATATTTTGATTTTAATAATGGAATGTATCATTTCTGCCCATGAGCATACCAACCTATTTTAAGTGCTTGCATTTGATAATAAAACATGTAATATGAATTGGTGTGTATAATAAGTATATGATTTTTCCTAAAGTGAATATTAATAGTTGGTTTTATATCCATATAACACCTTACGACATTAATGGAAGGTAGAAGAATGAACCTTTAATTTGGAAAATGTGTTAAATGGATTAAATGAATGATTTCAATCTACATGGCCTTGTCACACTAATGAAAGGAAAAGCTTGAACCAAATGACATCATTAAGAGATTGCGTGATGCTTGAACATATCAAACTAATGAAAGATATGATTGAACCAAACGAAATGTCACATGACATCATATTTAAAACTGATTAGCCTAACTCAAGCTCACCTTGGATTATAGTCATAGAATGGAATGAGCACTCGAGAACCCCATTTCGATACAACGATATATCGTTCTCAAGTTGAGACCCACCTAGATCTTGATACATGTCTATTCTTTTGATTCCCGGTATGAAATCATAGGATACCCTCAATATTATTATATGATTCCATGGATACACCCCTTGGATCCAGTATTGAAAAGCAGGTGCCACGGTTAAAGCCCATTTGGACCAGTTACTGCATATCTCAATTTTACCAGGGTTGAACACCTTTGATTCGATAATCATGCTATTGTGGAATGACATGGACTATTCTCATTGGATTACACTCTTACACATATCTACACCTTGTAACGACTAGTTTAGTGACCCCTGATATCTACGTTTCTTTAATTAAAACCATGGAACCATTTCATAGTATGTAGCATTACAAAATTCCTTGTTACAACATGGAACTCTTGAAAATTATAAAATGTGACATATTTTAAAATGGTAATAATATAATAATTAATTTTTAACATTTTAGACACTACCTGATGGATGAATAATGTTCATGGGTATTTAGTTACATTATACAACTTCAAATAATATATGCATGTTTGTGAAATATTACAGTTCCATTACATGTTCCATATATTATAGAAACCATTAATGGTGGACCACTGAGATTTATCTCACATCCTCTCTAAGCACCATTTAAAAATAGGATTATATTACATGGTTTCATAATTTGACAAAGGGGAGTATACAGATTCAAACACTTGATTGCTTAATGTTTATTATGGATCTTGATAGAAGATGACCAAGCCAGGGCTCAATATTTATAAGATATTCTTTTATTTTCCTTTATAGTTTTGTTTAACATGTTATTCCTACTATCTTGTATAAATGATTATTATTTTTATAGTGACATGATGTATCATTTTTTTTTTGAATGTTGTTCAAGTTGTTTTCTTGTTATTATATCTCTATTTTCTTTTATTTCATCTATTTTCATATATTGATCCTTCTATTTTCCTCTATTAATATTCCTCCTCTACACTAATCATTGGTAATGAGGGAATAGTCTCCTCATAGATACACATCAGGGCTTCACTTCTTGTTGGAAACCTATGACATTTTGGGGGATGTGATTGAGGCCATGTGGCCCACTAGGCTCGGGGCACCCATTATGTGGCATCCCAGTCCAGAATTTCTCAAAGTGTTATAAAGGGAGATTTCTATTATTTCCTTACTATTTAAGATAGTAAATTGCAGATTTTTAATGCTTAAAACATGGTCATAAGTCGTTATTGTGCATCACGACCCCATATTTGGGGTCGAAGCCTTGTTAACCAAAACATTAATTGTTATTCTTCTTTTACCTATTACCGTTGATATTATTTTACCATTGGGTGGTGCACATGTTGTGTAGTGTTGTTAGTTATTACTCTGTTTGGGGATATTATTTCATCCTATTTCCAATTATATGATCGAAATTATCATTGTTACATGTATCATTATTGTCACCTAGAATTTTCATGTCATGAACATTTCAATTAAATGTATGTTCAATTCAATAATTTTCATTGCTTAATATTCTTGTGATTATAGAGGCATGTTGTGATATTTATCTTATTATTGCATTAATCTTTGTTGATATTGAGTAATTTTTTTTCAATTCATGAGGTGTATGGGACCTCATGAATCGGGATGATTAATTTACTGAGTAGAACCACTATGCTATAAATAATGGTGTGTCATTTATAGGGATAGGTGCATGGAAACAGATTCCCCAGAAATGGATATCCTTTATAAAGTGAATAATGAATTCTAAAATTTATTAGTTTCACATCCATATCCAACCTTGTCATTTTTATGAATGGTAAATGAATGAACGTGGTAATAAAATGTAAAATTGCCTGAAACATATACATGATCACTTACCGATACATGGCCAACTATGTGAGTAGTTAGTGTAGTATTTTTTAGGTAATGATTTTTCATTCGTTCAGCTTCATGTAGTGATGATATATTTCTTATTTATCTTGTTGTAATGCATTTTCTTAGTAATTATTGACCAATTCCTCCATGATATCCTCACATAATATGCTTGGAGGGGGCAATGACCATGCTCCGGACGTGGTGGACCCTGAGCTGCCCATCTTACCTCTAGAAGTTATACTCAATGCACTGCATACTATACTTGATTTGGAAACTTATTCCAATTTTTGAGATATTTTACTATGTATGATGAAGTCCAGGAATGGGGTTATATGGGTTGCACCTATGATGGTTGACGTGACTCGTGAATTGTAGTAGCAACATCTTCCTATGTTCTTAGGGTATGGTGGTCTGCAATCTGGTGATTATAATATAGAATCCATCCTATTTATCATTGATCGTCTAGATATACCTCATGAGTGGAGGGTCAGGGTGGCCACATACATTCTTTTGGATTTGTCCAAGTGTTGGTGTGATGTGATTACCTAGGATGATCATCAGCAGGGCATGTTATGGGTTGATTTCTATACTATATTCTATGATCAGTTTATTTCTCAGATGTTGGGGGATGATAGATCCAGAGAGTTCATGCATCTACAATATGGCTCTATGTTATATATGTTATATTCTGTGTGTTTCACAGAGTCACAACGCTTTTCACCACTTCTAGCTGGTGATGACCATTCACATGCTAGACGCATTGAGGATGGAATCTAGTAGGCCATCCGTATGTAGGCGAATGTCTTTCACCTACCTAGATATAATGAAATAGTCATCCAAGCTCTCATCACATAGCACATCCTAAAAGATGACTATAGTACCAGGAATAAAGGATCCATTCCATAGTATACCAATAGTTTTCTCTGTGACAGGAAATGTTCCCTCGAGTTTTCTCATCAGAGATGTGACAACTAGAGTTCTAATTTCGATAGCTCTATAGTGTTTCATCAGTGTGGATGATGGGAGAAACAGAAGCCTCATTGTGATATAGACCCACCGTAGTGCTAGTCATGTGGCCGTATGGGGAA
This sequence comes from Viscum album, assembly GCA_963277665.1. Taxonomy (NCBI): domain Eukaryota; kingdom Viridiplantae; phylum Streptophyta; class Magnoliopsida; order Santalales; family Viscaceae; genus Viscum; species Viscum album. Next base: position 1,759,651,548 of record OY728152.1, read on the forward strand.
TATTTAGAATATTTTAGGACCTTTCCACTAGCTTTGAGTGGAATTGAATCTTCACCAGCTCCACCTTCAAGATCCTGTTCATTAATACTATGTTAGGCGGGGAGTTAGAATAGCAATATTATGTATAGATGTAGAAGATGTCATGGAAGTGGTAGCTAGACCCATGATCACCATTAATTACAACAGAGTAGTTATGATCATGGTAATCTATCTATTTCCCATTTCCATGGATCAGAACAGATGAATGCACTACAATTGATAGCCAAGGATCAGGCTGTGGGACCATACATAGTATGGGGTACTATTTAAGTAGCTTCTACTATAATATATGCGTTATTTGATACAGGTTCATTGAACTCTTTTATATCTATATCTATCGTGGAAAGGCTCAAATTGGAGATAAAATTTTACTATGGTGTAATTACCATGGATACATCGTAAGGGGTACGAATAGAGGCCATACACGTGTTCATTGACTATCTCCATAAGGTGAGAGGTTACCCATTCTTATGGAGGATCTTATATCTTTTGATGAAATGCTTCAATTTCATTCTCACAATGGACTAGTTGGTTCACTATCATGATTTTTAGACTTCTATCACCACAGGGTATCATTTACATTACCATAGGGATGCAGTTTTCCACAAACAGGAGATTGGGATTTCCTAGGTTGGTAGAGCTGGACTAGAGAATCATGGGCTAGGAGAAGTGATCGTCTAGATCAAAAATCTCTTTATGGTGGAACAATGTTTATAACATGATGAATTCCAGAAAATAATGGATATTTTCAAGGATTTATTTCGTGATTATTTTTCTAGTTTACCTCTTATGAGGGATGTAGATTTTGCAAAATAGATTGTTCCAGGAGTAGCTCTAATATCCATTCCTTTAAAAATGATGGATCCAATAGATCTTAAAGAGATCAAGACGAAGATAGTGTATTTAGAGGCCAAAGGCATTATGTGGAAAAATTAATCTTATTAGGGTTCACCGGTTCATTTCACCAAAAAGGAAGATTAAACCATACATCTATGTGTGGATTATATATGGTTAAAAAAGTATACGATCAAGAACCAATATCAAATTCCATGAATATATAATCTCTTTGACCAAATACAAGAAGAAATTGTATTCTCTATGATCGACCCGAGGTTGGGTTATCATCAGGGGCATGTCGAACAATCAAACATAACTCGTATAACGTCTCATAGTACGTATTGTTTGTAAAAATGCCTTGTTATTCTATTCGATCATACGAATGCACCCAATTTTTTCATATATTTGATGAATAGGTTATTTCACCCCTATTTGAATTATTTAGTTGTAATCAATATAGAAAACATGTTATTGTATTCTCACACTCATGTTGACCATTACAAACAACTTGTGATTGTTCTGAGTACATTGATAGAGGATAAAATTTTTGCCATGATTTCCATGTTTATCATCTAGATCAACATGGTTCACTTGTAGGGTCATATTATATTAGAATCAGGATTATATGATGACATAAAAAAACTTTAGTGTTGAAGTTTCTTAAGAGAATCATTCGAATGTTCTTGATGTATAGAGATTCATGGAGATGGTTAGATATTATAAGTGTTTTGTACAAGACTTATCAGGTCATTCATCGCTTCTTGCTGGTCTTAATAAGATGATTGTCATGTTTATATGATCAGAATCATTAAAGAAAGGATTTTAGGGACTGAATGGGAAGATTGTATCATCACATATTCTGACTCTTCCTGTGCTAGGTATAGTTTATACCATCATGTGTAATGCATCAGGAATTGTTCATTGAGTAGTGATGATACGAGAGGATAGATTAATCGCATATGAATCTAGGAAGATGAGACCTCATGAGAGAAATTACATGATGCCAGACCGTGAGGTAGCAATATTATTATAGGCCTTATGTTGCTGGATAAGATATCTATTAGGTGACCACGTTGTGGTGTCCATAGAACAAAAGAGCATCTAATATATGATTCTTAGTGTAAATTGATCCTTAGACAGTGGAGATGTGTCAAATATCTACAATCCGTTGATTTTGAGCATGTTTATAAGGCTTGGAAGCGAAATATAGTTACAGATGCACTAATTCTGAAAACTCACAAACATTCGGTACGAGAAAAAAATGATGATTGGATGGTAATGACCCTATTTTTTTAAGGTTTATCTAGATTTTCATGATATCTATGAGCAGTGTTACCTCTCATCTCTTCCAGTTACCTCTTTCTTCATTGATAAGGTCATTTTTCAACAACTTTTACATACTAATGGCTTAGTTCTTAGTGAATGTATATCAAGAGATAACCCACCTTCGCATTGGTCTATGTACAAAGACAAAATCTTAGTTCCACGTGGATGTGTCTAGGTTCCTATTGATATGATAATGCAGTTGATAAAAAAGTCCCACAATTCATAATGGTCATTTCATTCCATCATCTCCAAGATATATCAAAATATGTGATGCCGATATTGGGGGGCCAAGGATGTAACATCAAATAAAAGGCTTCACCATTAGGTGTTTCACCTGTCAATAGTTGATAGCAGAGCACCAGAGACCTGAGGGATGGCTATAGACACTTCCAGTCATGGAATACAAATAGGAACATGTTTCCATGGATTTCATAGTTTTCATACCTAGATTGTTGAGGGTTATCGATGAAATATGGGTTTCCTATGACCAAAAAACGAAATCATACCACTTAATTCCTATTCGGGAAACAATCTCAGTTGGTGAGATGGTAAGAATGTATTTATGTGATATTGTATGACTCCATGGGGTCACCTGTACTATATTTTTAGATAGGTATTGTCACTTCAAATCACTGTTATGGTAGGGATTGTAGAAATATATGGGAACAATTGTGGTTCTCATCACATGATTTCTCCCTCAGACCAATGGAAAATTGGAACACACAATATATGTTATAGAAGTTATTTTTCGAGCACATGTCCTTGATTTTTGTAGTTTATGGGAAAACCATGTCCCTGTTATTGATTTTTCTGATAATAACTTCTTTCAGGATACAATTCTGATGGCTCCGTTTGGGGCCTTATATGGTAGGTGATGTTGTTCACCCCTGTTCTTACTAGAGAAATATAAAGAATCCCTACTATGTCCTCATATCATTCATGAGACTTCAGAGAAGATTCAAATAATTAGAAACTGTATAAATACTACTCAGTCTAAAAAAAATTTGATCATCATTGATGACCTCTGTAGTTTAAGGTCATAGATCATGTTTTCCATTGGGTATATTGCAGTCTCCAGAATAGATGGTTATAAAAGTAGGGAGTGTTGTCTCATTGTTATGTAGGGCCTTTTAAAATTCTAAAGAGATATGGGATGGTAGCCAACCTATTACTATTACGTCATGGGTATCGTTCCATGCATAAAATATTTCATGATTTATAGCTTCATTAATATCATATCGACCTTTATCATACCATTGATCCCATGAAAGTTGAGTTAGATTCTAATGCTACCATTTAGGTTTAACTAGTAAGCATCATTGATAATAGCATGAAGGCTCTCAGAGGACAATATATCCTTATGTATGGGTGCTTTGGAAGCACTGCCGAGTAGCAGATGAGACTTGGGAGAAGGGAGTGGTTGTATGTTCCCAGTGCCCATATTTATTTTCAGACATTTTTTCTACACCAATGTAAGGTGAACTCAGGGATGAGTTATTTTAAGGGGGGGAAAGGATGTAAGAACTCGATTTTATAATCCAGTATAGATCATTTAAATTTTAATCTAAATCAATACATTAGACCCAATATGGAATCCTAATTGGTTACTAAAGGTATCAGGGGTGAATGGGGAAAGGTCAAATCATGAAACCCATCTTTTTGGGAAAACTATTCAAGTCATATAGTTGGTGCACAGTTGGCGCACCATTTTCTTAACTGCACTGATGGTGTTTATCAGAACAGAGCCACCTCACCCAGTTTATGCATGATAATGTCTACTAACAATTCAAGTTCCCCTTCTGCACATGTACTCATTCAGAAAAACTATTCACATTCTAATTTTAAGGGTATTTTTCTGTTTTTTCTTTATAATGATATATTTAGCTTCCTTCTTCCAACTAATATGAGAAAAAATATGATTAACCACATTTACTATCAATTTGGATCTTTTTGAATGTTGATTCTTGGGATCAAGGGATATCCTTCATTTGGGGTCTGATCAAGCTTATGTTCATCATGTTGGATGGTAAACGCTTTGTACTCACGTTTTTTATGCCTTTCCCCATCTCTCTTTCTCTCAGCCTAGATATTGGAGTATGATATTGTTTCTGTTTTCATTAGATATAATATGATTAAAACCAAATCAGGGACTAATAATGGAAAATAATAATCGTAAAAACCTAATGTGGGTGGATTATAACACACCTCCCAAGTTCGTTGATTTTGGAATTTGTTGAGTGGGGCCAACCAATTTCATCAGGTGTTGTTTATTGAATTTAAATGCCATGTTTATAATAATAAGAATGTAATTGTTATGCACATTAAAAATATGTGATCATTGGTTAGTGTTTACCCCCACAACTCCAACCCTTCCATGTCGAAGGTTATGCTATAATTATTGTTTAGTGTTTTGGCATGTTTGCACCAACATTCAGGTGTGCCTTATATTGACCACTCTAAGGGAAATATTTTCAATATTAAATGGATTGATTTACTTTGTCGTTTTTCATAATATAAATGATCATGTATGCTCACCACTTGGCCCAACATAGATAAGTTCTCTAATTTTACGATTAAATGTGAAATGTGAATTAGCATGTATAATAGGTATATAGATTTACCATAAATGTAAAGGAATAGTTGGTTTCATATCTGTAGAACCTCTTGCAATATAAATGGAAGGTAGAGAAATGAAGAGTGAATATAGTATATTCTATAAATGGATTAAATGAATAGTTTTTTTCTACAAATTCATGTCACGCTAATGAAATGTGATGCATGAACCAAAGGACATGATTAAATGGATTCATGATACTTGAAATTGTCACACTAATGATTGGAAATGATTTTAAAAAAATGATATTTTACCCGAATTCAAACTTAAACATGAATGTATTCACTTGAGATGCCTTAGATTCTGATCAAATAATTCCATGAGCACTCGAGAACACCATTTCGATTCAAGGATTCAGTTTTATCTGCTTGATACCCACCTAAATCTCTATACATGTCTATTTAATGGATTCCTGGTATAACCTTGTAGTATCCCTTAAATTTCATTATAAGGTTATTGGGATACACTCCATGGATCCATCATTTACATGTAGGTGCCATGGTTAAATCCCAGAGAGCCCTATTACTGGTTCGACCCATTTTACCTTGGTTGATCACCTTGGATTCGGTAGGCATGCTATAGTGGAATGTATTTTATTATTCTACTTATATTAAATTCTTACATATAGATATAGCTTGATACATGAGAGTTATTGACCCCTGAGTTCTAGTTTTTCTCAATGTTTACCATGGAACCATTTCATATTTAATATCATTACATGTTACCTTGTTAAAATTAGAAGCTATTAAAATGGAAATATGTGAGTTATTTACAAAAAAGAAATAATTAAATAAATAATTGTTGACATGTTAAGACACCGGTGAGGGATGAAGTAGGTATATGGGTATTTAGTTACATTATAATTATTTAAGTAATATTTAAATTCGTGTACACTATTACAGTTCCATTACACGAGCCAGATGTTATAAACACCATTGGTGGTGGCCCAATTAGATTTATCCCACACCCCCTTTGGGTAGCGGTTGGTATCCATAGTAGATTGCAAGGTATTATTTTTCAAAAATGGGATGTATATGGCTTAAAACATTATTGGTTGCTAATTAGTATGATTCTAGATAGTAGATGAACTAGTCAAAACACATGATGTTTGGGATAGTCTTTAATTTCCTTTATAATTATATGGAACATGTTATTCTTGTTGTCTAGTACCCATTTTTTTAGAGTTTTATAGTGAAATGAAACATCATCAGTTGTTTAATCATATTCCAATCGATTCCTTTATTGATAATATTGTCTATATTTCCCACTTTTCCTTCTGTTTAATTATTTTCCTTCTCCTATTTACATATATTTATATTCATCTGTTATGATACACTTTGGTAATGAGGGCATAATATCCCCAAGGACACACCCTGGGCCCTCACTATTAGTCGGCATCATTATGAATTTGGGGAGATGTGCTAGAGGTCATGTGGAAGATAGGGCTTGGGGAACCCATTATGTGGCATCTGGGTCTAGAATTTCACATTAATATTGTTCATACATGCCATTATAATGATTAGGTTATAAGGTAACATAATAATATTAAGTGGTTCAATTATACTTAGTCTTGAGGGAAATGAATTATATCAAATGAACTTGAAATTGTGGGAAAAATAAGCCAAGACAAGTGTTTTTTATACTACAATTTAACCCTATTTTTCATATAGGGAATGTTTATCTTGGTGTACCTTACAAAAAAAGACATTAATTAACTATATCATAAAAAACTCGGGGTGTTACTTTGTGATTCTTGGTGTGGGATCCAGAGTGATGTTGTGATTGTTTAGTTGACTTAATCGTCACAAGTTGGTTATCCCATTTACATATTAGATAATTAATATTAATTTATAACATTTTAAAATTAGATAAAAATATGGATCTTTATGATTATATGTGTTATGAATAAAATTATCCATAGATGTATATATATATATAGTAGTTGATCATGAGGGATTTGATTACCAATATTGACTAAATTAACTACATGTTGGGAGTTTCTATTTTTTCTTATTCATAGAAATATGTTGGCACTCTAATTTTGAATAATTTATTTGTTTTACATTATGCATTGTTTATGTTTTTTGTATATGATCATTCTCTATATTTATTATGTGGGGTTGGTGATTTGTTTCATATTATCTTTTATCTATAACATATATTATGTGGGTAATGATTATCACTATGTGTTTTATACATTTGGTGATAGATTCCCACCTAGGGATGATTATAAATAGGATTTTGGGGTCTCTAGTTATCTTTATTGCTAGAATAAGTGGTGTATAAATAGAGGGGGGAATGATTTAGGGATATAAAAGATGAAAGACTAGATATATGATAGATAATATATTTGTCACTAAGATGATTCATGGTTTGGTAGGATGATAATTTTAGTTGATCTAGGTTCATAGTTTGGTTGGTTAATGGTACTATTTGGGATTGTTGCATAACCTAAACCATTATTACTACTGAGAAAATAGGATTTTTTCCACCCATGATCTAATATTAGAACTATAATTCAATTTAATAATAAAATAAGGTTTCAATTTATATAGGACAGAGACCAATGAGAGGTACACACATGATGATTTTCTTAGATTATGATTGAATGGAGTGATTATAGAATTAAATAAACATATGTAAATGAATTTTAATATATTCCAAAAATTAATTCCTATTATCAATTAACTACTAGTAATATAAGTTAGGTATTTGATTATATTAATTAGAGAGACTCCACCCCCATTATAGAACAATATTTTCATAATGTGTTCTAATTTTTTGTGTGGTTGATGGGTCCTCAAAATGTGGACAGTATGATGGTAAAGTCAATGGGTTCCCTTGATTTATATTCTTGTGATTCTATGTTTAGTTTTTTATAGGTACCTAATTTATTAGATGAATATAATGTGGGACTTAATAAACAAATTTACAAGTAAAGGAATTACCCTACATTAAATGGAAAATAGAATCATTGATTTATTATTTACTATATTAGTCAATTCCTAGTAATAGTTTGTATGACAATATAATTGATAAATTTAAAAAGTTATTATGATCATTATTTTAAAACTCATGTATTATGAAGCATGTCATGTGTTAAATTTGATTCACTAGTTTTGATTTTTTTCATTTTAATATAAATATGAAAAATATAATGATAGAGTTAAATTTTTTGAATGATAATGTATGATAAATAATGATAAATTATTTTTTGTAATGATGGATGAAATCATCAAATTATTATTTTCGGGATAATTTATATTGTTTAAAAAAATTAGAAATAAATTATTAAATTAATATAAACATTGATGTTGTTTGATTTCTCATCTATTATAGGTTTTATATAAACAAATTTTATAAATTTTATCATAGTTATCTTGAAATTGGTTTATAGATACTTTAAAAATCATTTCATAGAATCGTTATTTAAAATATATTTTTAGTAGTGAAGTTATAATTTGTTTGAAGGTTGATTTAAAATAAATCCATAATACTTATTTTTCTCATCTATAATATTTTTAATCCAACGGTTACATGGAATAATTTTCATGCATTAAATCATATTTGTTTTCTAATATATTTTAACGAATTTTATTAGTGATTGAAATTATATTATGAACCAAAACAATTTCCATAGTCAAATTTATAATTTTATTTGTGAATGTTTTTATTTTGTGTACTGTTGATAAATTTTATTTACATGATGTTGTATTTATAGTATGATTTCATTCATTTTTAATTGACTAATACTTGTTAAAAACATGTTTCATCAGAAATTAGTAAATGATGATATGGCTGGATTTCATTAAATAAATTCCTTGTTAGATTAAAATTTTCATTTTTTTACTAAAAAATTTTATATAATGAATGAAATTAATAATATTATTTTAAGATAATAAAATTACTATGTAAATGTGTATCCATTATATAGATTTATAAATGTTTTTTCTAAATTATATATTACTATATTGTTAATTTATAATTTGAATGAAATTTATAAGAAACATTCCTTGTATTGTAAACTTCCTTAACATAGAATGATTTTCTATATGATATGTTAAATTGAATAAAACTACAATCTAATTCCATGAATGTCCTTATGTACTTATAGAAAGTGTTATGGGTTCTTATTTCATGTTATTTATCTATTATGACTTAAAGACAAGTTATAATACATTATTAATGCATATTGTATTTATAATTAAATTTATGATTCATTATTTAATTTAATAAATATTTTACTAGACATTATCAAAAATAACTATATAAAAATTAGTATTTAATAAATATTTATTATGAGATATATTAGTTATTCCATATTATGTATGATATGTTTAGAATATTATAAATAATAATGGCAAGATTATTAATTATTCTAGTTATTTATTGTGTGTAATGTATAAAATAGATACATGTAGATATTAAGTTATAAATATTGATCATGATAAAACATTAATAAAAATATTATTTTTTTTAAGTTTTATTATGTGTTGATTATAAGAATCATAGAATCAAATAAGAAATTGAACTGAAAGATGATAAAAAGACCTCCCAGGAGATGTAGTTATATGTTTTAGTATTAGTTTTTGATACCATTACTTTTAAAATTTGTTTGTGGTAAAAAATGATTTCCCTTATTGTGTTTGACATTTCTAACCCATTGAATTACTTCTATGAATGTAATTAATTCTTAAATTGGACATGATGTAAAATTATGAATGACTTTATAAAATACATTATCTGTAATATATAACACTCTATATATAGTATTTAGAATGTAAATAATAATAATTAATTCTAGGGTATAGACTGTTAATCATTAGAAACAATTATAATTATAAAATAAGATTAATGTGAATTTTGAAGACCCTACTGATATTTTTTTCAAGAATTTTTTGGACTAAAATATCAATTAAATAAATAAGAGTGAAATCATATTCCATTAAATGTAACATAGAAGTGTATTTTATTAGTATAATAATTTTTAATTAATGGTTAATTTTTTTTTTCATGCACTGTAAATGTGGATTAAGAATATGTTGATTTTTATTTGAAAGTATTTTCAATTGAACTTATTGCATATGATGATTTCCTAGAAATGAATTTCATGAAATAATGAATAGGCAATGATGTCCTACCTGGAGAGTGATTGGATAAATGTTTTTATATGTTTTCTTAAAATTATTATTTTAAAATAATAAATAATTATAATTTACAATGGATATCTTATTGTGTTTCTCGAATAATGTAAATGCACATATATCCTATGAATTATAGATTATTTTTCGATTTTCCCCTGATATTGTGTTTATATTTCTACTAGTTTTTGATTCATGAAATAAACATATATAAAATAATTATCATTTATATACTGAAATGATTTTTTTTGAAAAAAATGATGTTTTGGGATAATATTATTATTAAACACACATAATTCAAGTAAAAAATTGATTTATATGTGATTAAGTGATATATATTACTAGTTTGGAAATCTATGATTTTATATGATACGTTTTTTTATTTTTGTTATGTTTACCAGAAAAGTATTTTGTTTGGATAGTCACTAATATGAGTTGTGTCAAATTTATTAACATTTATCAAGGGTGAGTATGGGATTTTTCACTTTATAATTATTTATTCAAAAAATTACATTATCTTTATTTGAGTCATTTTATTATTTAGTACTCTATTATGACTTATATATATGTTGAAGTGTATTCTTGTTTGAAATGTATCTATAGAGGGAGTTTCAGTTGGTGTTCTTGGTTATATTTCATCCCATAGAGATTTCAATTCTCAAGTATGAGAATTTTTTTTATATTTATGTAATTTAGGATTCCATATTTTTTGATACCCTTCCATTTTCAACTGATTTTGTATTATTGAATATATATAGTGTTTTATTGGTGTGTTAGAGGTTTAGGGAAGGTCTATAAAATTTTATATAATCCTATATTTTAAATTTTAAATTTTAATTTTAAATTTTAGTTAATTGTTATATATTATTTATTGATACACTACGAAAAAATAGCCTTTTGTGATGGGCTATTTGTGACGGGATTAATTCATGTCGAAAATAGTTCTTCCCAGAGGATATTTGTGATGGGGGTTTGACCTGTCATAAATAACTAGTTATTTGTGGTGGGATATGGGGTCTTGTGGCAAAAAGTAAAGCATGGTATGGTGCAGGCTGCGCGCCAAAGATCCAGAAGGTTATTTATGACGGTGGGATTCCGACGTCGCAAATAGTTCTTTAGTCGGAGGGTATTTGTGATGGGACCCATCGCAAATACCAGTGGTAGTAAATGGGTTTTTGCGACGGGATTTTGTCGCGTCCCAAAATGTGTGTTGGTAGGAAAATTTATGTGACATGACCCGTCGGAAATACCCTTTTAACAGCCGACATCAATTAATGCGGTCTATGTTATTTACAACGGGTCTCATCACAACTAATCTAACCTATTTACCCCCCCTTCTGATTTTTTCTCTTCCCCTCAATTTTCACATCCTCTTTCTCTCTCTCTAAACTCTATTTTTTGAGTGAAAATTTCTCTGAGATAGATTTTTATAAGTTATGATGTCGTCAACATCAATAGGATATCAAGATTAAAGGTATTTATATTTATATTTTATTTTTTATTTAATTCATTTTTTATGTTAAATTTAATTATAGTTTATTAGTTGTAATTAAATTAGTTTTAAATTTATTTGCTGTCAGTATTTATTTGTAATAATAAATTGAAATTATTTGACCTAATACATGATAATTAATAATTATTAATAATTATTAACGACAATTATTATTGTATATAAATAATTTGTGGGAATTAGTAATTATTTGTTGTATATTGTAGTTATTATAATCAATTAATGCTAATTAGTAATAGTTACGATTAATTAGTAATAATTATGGGTAATTAGAAATAAATATGGGTAATTAGTAATAATTAGGTGTAGTCAGTAATAATGGGGTGTAATTAGTAATAAATAGTGGTAATTAGTAATAATTATGGGTAATTAGTAATAATTATTGGCAATTACTAATAATTATTGGCAATTAGTAATAATTAGGGGTAATTAGTAATAATTAGGGGTAATTAGTAATAATTAGGTGTAATTAGTAATAATAAGGACTAAATAGTACTAAAAATACTAAATAGAAATAAATAGGAATAATTAGTAATAAATAGGAATAATTAGTAATAATTATGAATAATTAGTAATAATTAATAATAAATAAGAATAATTAGTAATAATTATGTATAATTAGTAATAATTAGTAATAATTAGTAATAAATAGAAATAATTAGTAATAAATAAGAATAATCATTTTAAATAAGGAATAATCAGAAATAAATCGGAATAATTAGTAATAAATAAGAATATTTAGTACTAAATAGGAATAATTAGTAACAAATATTAATAAATAGTAATTATTAGGAATAATTAGCAATAAATAAGAATATTTTGTAATAAATAAGAATAATTATTAATAAATAGGAATAATTAGTCATAAAAATGAATTATTTATAATAAATAAGAATAATTTGTAATAAATATGAATAATTTTTAATAAATAGGAATTATTATGAATTATTTGGAATAATTAAGAATAATTAGGAATAATTAGAAATAATATGGAATAATTATGAATAATTAGTTACAATTAGTAATAATTAGTAATAATTACTAATAATTAGTAATAAATAGTAATAAATAGTAATAAATAGTAATAATTATATATAATTATATATAATTATTAATAAGTACTAATAATTAGTAATAATTAGTAATAATTAGTAATAATGAGTAATAGTTTGCAATAATTTGTAATAATTAGTAATAATTTGTAATAATTTCAAATAATTTGTTATAATTAGTATTGATTAGTTATAATTAGTAATAATTAGTAATAATAAGTTATAATTAGAATTAATTTGTAATAAATAGTAATAATTTTAATATTAAGTAATAAATAGTAATAAATAGTAATAAATTGTAATGAATATTAATAAATAGTAATAAATTGTGATGAATAGTAATAAATAGTATTGAATAGTATCAAATTGTAATAATTTGTAATAATTTGTAATAAATTGAAATAATTTGTAATAAATCGTAATATATTGTAATAAATTGTAATAAATTGTAATAATTTGTAATAATTTGCAATAATTTTTAATAATTTGTAATAATTTGTAATAATTTGTAATAATTTGTAATAATTTGTAATAATTTTTAATAATTAGTAATAGTGAATAATATTTTTTAATAAGTTGTAATAAATTGTAATAATTAGAAATAATTAGTAATAATAAGTAATTAATTGTAATAAATTGTAATAATTAGTAATAAATATCCATAAACAGTAATAAATTGTAATAAATTGTAATAAATTATAATAATTAGTAATAAATTGAAATAATTAGTAAGAATTGGTAACCATTAGTAACAATTAGTAATAATTATTAAAAATTAGTTGCAATTAGTATCAATTAGTAATAATTAATAACAATTTTTGACAATTATTATCAATTATTAAAAATTAGAAACAATTATTAATAGTTAGTAACAATTAGAAACAATTAGTAAAAATTATTAAGAATTAGTAACAATTAGTAACAATTAGTTCAATTAGTAACAATAAGTAACAATAAGTAACAATTAGTAACAATTAGTAAAAATTTGTAACAATTAGCAACAATTTGTAACAACTAGTAACAGTTTGTAACAATTTGTAACAATTTTTTAAAATTAGTAACAATTTTTCACAATTTGTAACAATTAGTAACAATTAGTTAGGTAGAAAATCAATTGTAATAACGTGAAACTATTTCTAGTGGATTGGAGACACTCCTTCTATTCGATGACACATCTTTTTTCAACATTCACCAAATAAAAACTTTATAGAAATTATGATTGTACGTATTCATATCCAATCTCATATGCACGAGTTTAAATATGCATTCATAGGACCACATTTTTCATAATGTGCTTAGGCAGTGATAGTTCCAAGAAGATGATTCATCGAAAAAAGGGGGCTCATTTCTCTGATGCCTCATTTACTTGAAACATTCTCATAGAGATATCACAGTGAAGAATCTACATAGAGGTACGCATATTAATTCTCATATGTACGAAAATGAATTTGTGTAACTTCGATTAGATTCATCATTGTGATTTCTATGTGAGAATGTTGCAAGAAAATGAGCAGTCAGAAAAAAGAGTGGTCGTCAAACCATTGGAAATTGTGTCTCCCGTAAGTAATGGTAATTAATAATAAGTAGTTAAAATGATTTATCTTATTTTCATATAGTTGTATTATAATTTTATATTATTCCAAAAAATTAATGATATTATATTTTGTAGAAAAATATGGAACAAGGAAGTCAACGAAAGTCATTATTAGATGATCGTGCTTGGATAAATCAGCATAGAAACTGAAACAGTAATGGTTTAAATCCTATAAATATTGAGGGTGGTGAAATTTTAATATCATTTTCATCACTAAAACTAGAATATTTTTTAGAAGGCACTATATCATATCATTGTAAAAATATTTCTCTAAGAACATTTGACAAATTTGACATGGTTGGGGGACATCTCTTGTGGTTTAGTTTTCAAGTAGATTATATTTTTCAGTATCAACACAATAAATGATGTTCTATAGAAGATACAAATAACTCGATTCTAGATACATCACTATTTTAAAATTTTCTACATGATGTTTCAGGTCCATCTTTTCAACAAACTGAAACTCGGGATTATATTGATTTAACTTTTGAGTTGTCACCATCTGAATTTTATTAGTTGTTGAGGTTTTCTCAGGATGCATTATATCATGTTTGAATGATAAGAAAATTAGAATAGGTTGAAAAGTTATTTGATATTAAATTAGATAAGTCAATATCAAACAACTGTTTTGATCTGATATTTTATTTGGATAAAAAACGGTTACCTGAAGGAAATGTGTTTTCTGCAAATTACTATGAGAGCAAAAAGATGGTTCTAAATTTTTGCCTTAGTTATCATAAGACTCTTGCATGTCCAAATGATTTCATCTTATATTCTAGTAAAAACGAGTCATTGGATAGTTGTCATGCATGTGGACAATTCAGGTGTACAGAATCTCAACTAGGGATGTCAGGACCAATTCGAGTAAAACAATTGATATATTTCTCACTTACTCCAAGGTTACAATGATTATTTATGTCTCTAAACACATCATCAATGATGTAATGGAACGAAACCAATATTTCAACTGATAAAATATTGAATCATCAATCTAATGAAGATTCAACGAAACATTTTTCCCGTCTGAATCGGTCTTTTTCTTTAGAAGCCCAAAACATGTGATTGTGTCTTTCTACTAATAGTTTCTATCTCTTTGGTTCTTATGGTAGTCAGTATTCATGTTGTTCTATCTTTATAACTTTTTACAATTTACCTCCATGGATTTTGATGATGGATCCCTATATATTTTTGACCATATTAATCATGGGACATCCATAAAATTATATTGATGTTTATTTGAAACCATTGATTGATTAGTTAAATGCATTATCGAGTAGTGGTTTTTGAACATATGATGTTGATGAAAAAAATTATATTAACAGCTACATTGATGTGGACTATTAGTGACTTTTTGGCATATGGCATGTTATCTGGCTGGAGTACACATAGTCCAAAATCATGTCCTTACTTTATGAATGACAAGAAAGCCGTTATGCTTGTCAATGAAAAAAAAAATACTATTTTGGCTATCATCGAAGATTTCTTCCAACTGATAATCCTTTTTGGAGGAACAAATCCCACTTTAGAAAAGGCACAATTTAATGGGATGAACCTCCAAAAATGATCTAAGGTACAAAGATAAAATTGGTTTTACTTTCGTTAACTTTTATCAAATATGGTCTAATAGTAAACCAATAGAAAATTTATGGCTTTGGGAAAGAACCAAATTGGATAAAATGATGCATTTTTTGGGACCTTCTATATTGGTCTGATTTTTTGGTCTGCCACATATAGGATGTCATGCATTGTGAGAAAAACTATTTTAATAATTTATTTCATACTATTTTGGATAAATGATGTAAGAACAAAAATACTATAAAAGCAATGTTAAATCTTCCACAAATTTAGATGGAGACCAGAACATGAACTATTTGAAAATGTTAGATCATAGAGGTTAGTGAAGCTAGAAGTATCATCTACACTTTCCAAATAGGGTCAATTATTATTTTGTTAGTGGATTGTACATTTGAGACTTCCAAATGGCTATGCTTCCAATTTTGGAAGATATGTTATGAATGGTTATATTATAGAATTAAAAAGTCATGATTGTCATGTTATAATGGAATGAATTATTCCAATTGGATTCTGAGTATTTTTGAATTATATTATTTTGGATTCGATAACAAATATATCATATTTTTTTGATACATATTTACAACGATAATTTACTACAATGCGTTAAGAAAACTGGAAAAATATTTTACTGTAATTATATGTAAACTGAGATAAACATTTATTCTGGCTTTCATTGACTCAATGGAACATCTAATATTAAATTTTCCACATGATTCAAAATGTGGAGGTCCAATACAGTTTTGATGGATGTACCCATTTGATATATGCATGCAGAAATTGAAAACAAAGTACGTAACAAAGCAGCAGTTGAAGGCTCAATTCCTGAATCTTATTTGTAAGAGGAAATTTCTTTTTTCTGCTCTCATTATTTTGAATCTAAATATCCCTCAAAACATAACCACATGGGAAAAAACGAGGGGAATATTAATGATGAAATAGAAAATAAATTATCTGTTTTTAATCAGCCAAATCTTTGCTTTAGTGGAGTTCATGAACGATGGATTTTAGATGATGAACATCACCAAGATCATACATATGTTCTGCTCAACTAAGAATAAATGAAATCATATGTACTTTGAGTGTTTCTATCACATATTATATAATTTATGTTACAGTATGTAAACATATTTTATATATTGGTTATATGAAAATAAAATTAAAAAACTACATCCATATATTACAGTAGCTGCTCTTGAAGAACGCCGACAAAGAAAATTATAAATGGTTTCAAAAACCGACAACATAAATTATTGATCATTTAATATCAATTCTGTTTATTATTTATTATATTGATAATAATTTTAAAAAATTTCAATTGTTTCAACATAATGATAAATTTTATAAATGACTATGTATATTGATTATCCCACCATAAAAAATGGTTAAATCTTATAATTCATAACTGGTGAATGGTTTTTGATTTCATACACATGCATATAGGGAATTAAAGAAATGAACAGTGGAGTTTACATGAGAGGATAGCATCATAGAGAAACTAAAGTTGACATTTATGGTATTATGGATAAAATTATTGAGCTGTGTTTTATTGGAGAGAATTACATAATAATTTTTAAATATCAGTGGTTGGATACTGAGAGAGGCTTGCATGTTCATCCGGATCATGGAATCATCAATATTAAATAAAAATTATTCCTGTAGAAAATGAACCATTTTTACTGGCTCAACAGGCACATCATACTTATTATGAAATGTACTGTGCTACATCAAGTGACTTGAGTGATTAGTAGAGCATGATAAAAATGAATTCTCAGGAAAATTAGTTTACTAAAACTGAATGTGGTTCTGCTGAAGTGGATGGAATTTAAATTTTTCATTATACTGGTCAAAATCCATCTTTTTCACAATGAGACGTGAATATCGATGATCACTCCCCACTTTTAAGGATCAATGGTGATGAAGATGTTAATGATGTTATAGATAAATTTGAAATGACAAGAGATGATGAAATTGAAACTCATATGGATATTGATGTTTCCGAGGAAGAATATGAAGAAATTGGCATCGTCAGATATGAAGATGATGATGAAGGTGAACATTTACACAGTTAAAATGTTGGTTATAATTATAACTAATATATATCTATATATAATAGTTATTATCAACAATATTCTAACAACAATCATTTTGTGTTTTAGATGGAACTTGATCTATTTCATGAGTTGTAGGAGGATGAGCAACCTATGGATGAGGGGGATTGTGGTTCATCTGAACCTCAGCCTGCTGGCGGTTTAGGGGGTACGCGGAGGGGGAATAGTTCTGCACGGCTGATGATTCCTGACCTATCCTCAAGTGATGTCCATGTCTTGGATTCGATCTATGCAAATTTGAGGTATGATAACCAGTATATTTTAGTTAGCTTTCATTAAATATTTATATAAATACTAATTATTTGATTATTTAATTCTTTTTCCCAATTTTTTACAGGTAAATATTTTACAGGGTTGTGCTATTTTGTGTAATTATTATTTTTAGCCGTGGATCACATTAGAACAGATTCCAATTGATGTGCAGCTCAACATGTTCATTCATTGGTTGGTACATAAATAAAGAATATTTATTTTAAAATTTATTTTATTACAAACATGAAATTATAAATTATTTGTAAGGTTAATGGTATCCCATCAATGATAGTATGTGTAACGCTATCCATGCAACATGGCAGGTGTCTATGCGTGACGGTTTCTGTCAATTTTTGCACAAATTGAGAAGGAAGGCCCTTAAAAAAGTAGAAGTGACAAAATTTGATGAGTCATGTGGTTCCCATCCACCAGATTAAATTTCATCTCACGTTTTGGATGGATTATGATTACACTGGTTTGGTGGTGGATTTTAGAGGAGATCTTCAGTGGGTTGGATAAACCGGGAGAGACAGGTTGAGACACATCGAGCTGGTAGTCGTACATTCAGTACTCATAGAGAGCATCTGGTAATTATATTTTTTATATATTTTATATAATGTTAAATATAAATAGATTATTTTATATTTATATAGGCAGTTGATCATAGTGATATTACAGAGTACGACGTTTATCAAAGGATGTCCATTGATCCAGCCACTAGAGTGATTATAGTTGATCGCCCATGTCAGATTGGTGTTAGTCTTATTATTTTAGTTTAAAAATTAACTACATATAATATTTAGACAATTTTAATTTCAAATTGGAATTGATGCAGTCATATGAGGCTGCGACCTCTAAGTCCCAAGCTGAGAGTTAGGACAAGACGAATGATCAGATCAGTGCCCACCATTTCGATGAGGCGACATGGATGCAAGAGACACAGTATGTCTTAGAGAAGGACTGAGTAGTTGGTATCAGCTCTCATTTGGATCATGGTACTTATTATGTCACTATTGTGATGTTAGTGTCTAGCTCGAGAGGAGCTCATAGAGCGGAAACATCTTCTACCTCATAGTATCAGGAGTAGTTGCGAACTCAAACTAATCTTATAGAGAGTTTGTAGAGACAGCGTGAAGAGATGCGTCAATAGCAGAAGCAGTAACATTAGTAGGTGATGCATTGAAGGCGACAGTAATAGCAGCAACAGCATCATCATCCGTAGCAGATGGAGTACATGTGTCGTCTGTCTCATAGTTTAGGGATGAAGTTTCCTTCGCCATCTCCTATAACTCCTCCACCTCCCCCAAAAGATGACCCCCATTGGTTTTTTTCTGTTAAAAACATTTGAATTAATGATTTGTTGTAATATAAACTATTTACAGTTTTTTTCTTTTATATTGGTGTGAATATTGCATAATTTAATTTTTTTAATATTTTATTATTTATTATTAGTATTATATTTTTTAATCTTTGTTTATTTTATTAATAATAATAATATTTTGTGATTTTATAATATTTCTTTTGTAAATATTAAGAATTTTAATAAATTTTTATCTTATTATTATTGTAATAATATAAATATGAATTTTTCAGTAATCATAATTTTTTTTAAATATATTTTTTTAATATTATATTCTTTAATGTTTTTTTATTTTAATAATAATAATAATAATATTTGATGACTTTTTTATATTTTTTTGAGAATATTAAGAATTTTAATTTTTTTAATAATATTAATATTATTTTTTCATTAATCATTATCTTAATAAATATATATATATATATTTACATTGTTATGTTTTTGTGATGGAATGACAGGATTATCACAAATAGTATTTTGGACGGGCCCATCGCCAAAAGGTTTATATACATATTGTATATAAGTAGAGACTTATTTGCGATGCCGTTTTTTACAACGAGCTATTTGTGATGGGGCCCCATCGCTAAAGTTTATTCATGACGGGATCCCATCGCAAATATCCCATTGCAAATACCTCTAATTATAGAACTGATATTAAAACATTATTCAAGGTTTTAAATATTTATCATCTTTTAAAAAACAAATATATCAGCTATTTGTTACTATGTATAAAATACATTTGAAATTATCATGTTTGTAGGAAGTATATTGAAGACTATCTAATTAAATATATTATAATATGTTTCATTTATATTTTCTAACATGTTGTGTTTTTTTTCATGTAATAAATTTTGTCCTTATAAAATATGCTAAATTTTATTATGTTACATATTTTTGAAATGTTTTGAAATAATTTTAGTATGAAATATAATATGTGTGTGTGTATTTATGTCTGTGTTTGTCTTTTGTTTTTGTGTGTATATAATTATATTATAAATTATTTTTTATATTTTATATTTTTTACAAATTATGTTGTTCAATAAATTTTTTTTCATATATGTGTGTTTGTGGGAATGTGTGATAAAAAGAATGTCAAAAACACCTATTATGAACCACATCTTCATAAGTTGAGAAAATTAATTGAAATTTAATTTTTTCATGACAATATTTTAAAGGAATATCATAATTTATCCAATCACAAGATCTGATATAATTTTTCTAGTCATTATTTTTGTCCCAAAATAGTTTTTTAATCTAGAAATAGAATTTGGATCTATTCAATGTTATTCACATGGTTGATGAATATCTAATAAATAAAGAACTAAATTTTACTAATTTACCTAGGGTGTTATTTTATATCTTTTGAGTGGAGTCATCATTTGAATGTTCAACTCGGATGCTATATACAACAATGGTGGTTTTTCCTAAGGATGGTGTATACTCATGTCCTATTCTAGGACTCAGTTCAAGAACATAAGGGTGAATTTTCATTTATTTTATCTTTTTTTCTTCTCTATTTTGATCATTTCCCACTTTCCCCTCTCAGACTTTCATGAGATGGGAGTATTTATCCTTTACTAAGCATGGAAAGTAAATAAGGGAGAGGGATAGTTGATTTAACACTGTAGATCATTTTGAGATATAGATTGGGATAAAATAGAAATGTTTTGATGATCTAGGAGAAAATATTCAATGTTTCAAAATTTGGGTTAATCCATATTTAATTTATTTTCCATGATCCCCATTATGTTTTTCATTTTAATTTCTAAATAATTATAATTATTGTTGGGTACCCCAAGAGGGTTTTTGTGTGGTGTATTTAGGGTTATTTAGGGTTTTAAACCTATCAGAGGGGTTTATGTTTGGAAAATCTAGTTCACATGGAATATAGTTCATAGAGAAAATATCAAGTGTTGTTAATTTGGGATGTTGCTTTAATGATTAGGGATAGATAGTGTGTTTGTCTATGATACATTGTTAAAGGGGTATCAAATTTTTTATGGTTACCCTATAAATAACCTCATTTTTTGGAACAATATCATGACGGGAATATGTATAAACCCTATGTAGAGAACATGTCCTATAGAATGCTGGTGTTTTTAGTTATTCCCCATCTGGGGAACATGGCCAAGAACATTTCTAGGAACACTACAGTAGGAAAAGGCTATAAAGGTTAAGTACTCACTTTGTGCTTGGGTTTTACATGATTTGTATGACTATGGGTCATGAAATGGGTAGGATGTTGGGGTGAACATAATTAAAATGACATTCACATCACTTGTCTCCCATTTTTATGAGTTTTTCTCTCTTTCTATACATTGAGTAACAATTGTTCTTGTGAGTAGTCTATTATGATAATTTATTCTTCTTGAACATGATTTTAAGGACATTATTGTGTGAAGAGGTTATTAGAAATATATTTTTTGGGTTAAGAATGATTTACTGAGAGGTTTTCCTCAATGATTTAGCTAATTATTTATCATATGAGGTGATTAGTTTTAGAATTGGGTGTGTATTATGAGCTCATTGAATGAAATATATTAGAGTATGATAGTGTGTATTGTTATAGGTTCATTAAAAAGTTTCACAAATGTTTAATCGTATAATAACATGGCTTGGGAATTCAAAGATGGTCGATTTTATGTGTTTTGGATGGTTCCTATAGTTCGAGGTTGTGTAGTGGTTTTCAGGGACCATGGATATTGGGACCAGTTTCTTGAGATATTATTTCTAGTGGATTTAGATCACTAACAAGAGGTTATGTTTATTTGGATCCTTTATTCAAGGTTATCATCATGGGATAATGCGTACAATTGGGAGACGACAATTTGATGTTGAAATTGGTCTGAATAACCTGAAAATATTCCCATATATGAAACATGATAACCAAATATGGGTAATTTATATGGATTATAGGTACGAAATACAATGTGGGGTGACCTATTTTTGATGTGTTTATAATGATAGTTTGGAATACCCTTACTGTCACGGTCTTTCTTATTAATATCATTTTGAGTGAGGTGGTCATCATGGTAGGTTTCAGTGTTGAAGATGTTATTTGAATATTCATTTGTAAAGATTGGAATATAATTTCTTATTGACAAGATCCAAGTGAACATGGTTTACACATTTATTATTGATCATGATAGAGTACATGTTTTATTCATCATTGTGTGCTACATGTGTCACTTGATAACAATGTTATCGGTGATGTGAACTAATGGTGGATATGTTCTTACTGAAATATCCAAACTGTAGACCAACCATGTTTTATGAATCATAATATTGAATAACGAGGATGTCATTTCTTATTCATTTTATATTGACCCATGATTTGGTTGAGTTAATATTATCAAAAGAATTTGATTTTTTCATTAGTGGATGTGAATATTTAAAAATGATATTCAGAATAAAATTTTGATTGTGATAACACTAAAAACAATTCTTTTATGATAATTTTAATGTCATGAGATGTTTCTCAAAATATTGTATGATTTTTTATATCATTATTCACTAATATTATATTTTCCTTGAATTTGTAAATAAGTGAACATGTTTGATGCATGGTTATTACTAACCATGTGGACCAAAAAAATATAGCCAGTTTTATAAAGGGTAATAGTTTGATGCAATTGTGTAACCTTATACAAGAAATATTGTGACATGTTTTAGGTGGGCCAAGATACCCCCAAAGTTGGGACATTGTTTTTAAAATGGTTAAATACAACCATGTGAAGTGTGGGCATCCTCAGTAGTGAACAACATGGTTGATGAACAATTATCCAAATGGTGTATCCATCCCATGTGAATATTTAATGAGATATATTTTTAAATTTATTCATTAAAGAATTAAATACTTCTCAATTATTTTATCCAATTTTCCCCTCACCAAATAACCCTTGTTGCATTATTCCCTATCCTAATCTCCTATGATTCTATGGATCTCTTCCATTCGACCATAGAATGAATCTACATTATTCTCCATAGATCAACATCGGTGAGTTTACCATTTTTCTTCCATTCTCCATTTATCTTGTTACATTGGATTCTTTCCATGAAAGATCATTTGAACTATTTTTATTTAATTTCCTTATTTAATCTATTTCATTAATGTCAAATTGAATGAAAACTATATAATGTATTAGTGCAGAATCATTGGTATATGGTATGTGGTCAACTAGTTTTCCCTTAATGTTTTATCATTTATAAAATGTGATGTTGTTTCACTTGATGGGTGTTTTGTGTGTTTGTCCTAATATGAG
Source organism: Viscum album (assembly GCA_963277665.1). Classification (NCBI taxonomy): domain Eukaryota; kingdom Viridiplantae; phylum Streptophyta; class Magnoliopsida; order Santalales; family Viscaceae; genus Viscum; species Viscum album. The sequence continues at coordinate 1,759,675,218 of OY728152.1, forward strand.
AAATGATTCTATTAAATTTGTAACAAATGATTATATCTATTCCTAATGTCCCTTCTTGAATTTATAATTCATATACCACTTTAAATGTTAGCCTTTTTGTGGGATTACTAAAATTACAAAGATAATTCATAATAGGGCATGCGTGAAAACCAGATTCTCTTTGGCCATGTATTTTCTTTTAATTTAATTTTTTTAAATTGAATAAATGTTATTTAGATGATGATATTGTTTAAATTTTACCCTTTATAACTAAAACATAATGTGATTAATGAGAAAATGTGAATTATTATATGGTTTGGATGTACCCTTGGTCCACGATCATTTATTTGTTACCTAAATATTTTAATAGATTGATCTATATTAATTAATTCAATTTCATTTATTAAATTATATAAACATTACCAAATTTATTACTTATAAATGAATTGATACATGAAATTATCATAGTGAATCATGTTTTATGAAAAGGAAATTCATAAAGGAAACTGTCTATATATTAAATGTTAAATTATTGGGAGACTATCTATTCACATACATTAAATTAATAATGTAATTAACTATTGTTATTATCATTATTATTATATTATAAATATTTTTCTTGTGAAAATATTAAGGGTTTTGTATTACATGACACTTCATGCTCCCTTGATGTGAGATTTTGGAAATAATTCATCACATCATTTAGTTGGATGTTGGTCATGACATCTCTTACCTTCTATATGATAACATTGACAATGAATTACCTTATTATACATATATAAATATTTTAAATAATTTCCCTTATAAATGATATATGAATTTGGGTCCGGGTTCCCATTTCCATTCATCTAAAACTATTGGGCACTAAATCCCTTGTTAATAAAAAAAATTATTGGGAATGGAATCCCTTTTCATTTATTAATTCATTGGACAAGATTCCCCCTTTTTGTAATATAATACTCTTATAATATTATCATTTTGTATACTCCTTGATCGAATACCTTCATAAATAAAAAGTGAATGTATATCCTTCCATATATAAGTTTACACACATGAATATTTATACATGATGGAACATGATCAGAGATATTCTTACTTAGGCTGAAGTCGGTATGGTTAGCCAATAGTCAATTGAGGAACCATGTCCAATGTTGAAAAAATTAATTATTTACTAGTTTTTTATAGTATAACAGGATAGTAATTTATTTTATACTCATGTTTTAATTTGTATTACATTCCATTGTGGGTGGAAAAATGATTTTAACTAACTCCCTGATCAATCTAACATTTGGAAGTGTTTCTGACGCTTTCGTCGGGGCGTGCGCATCCGTCTGTGAGGACGCGCGGCTGTTGCCCCGCATTCGTGCTTTCCAAAGGCGGGCGATATTCGTTCCCTGTTCAGGTACGTCTTCTCCTTGATCGAAACGGGATGATGAGATGTTGGTTCTTCCTTCCATGGATTCCTCCTCGGAACTCGTCACCTAGTCCGGGTCTCCCTTATAGATTTAATACGTAGTTCGGGAAACTCTTCCCAGTGCCATGTTTCCATGGACACTGGTTAATTACACTTCTTCTGTTGGGACATTCCAAAGGGTCCAGTCAGGGCAGCAACCTTCAGTCAGAGGAGTAGTCACGTTGAGGCATCAGTAGCGTGTCTGGATACTGGGGTACCTGGCATGTTTGTCTGTTATCCTTGACCACAAGGCTTCTCGAGGGCGTGGAAGCCCGAGGCATCCCACATCGAGCGTGGGGAATTATGTGTCATAGACACATATCTGAGGTTTTCTTCAGCTTACCGTGTTAAACACAGGGTATGTCGCAAGTTTAACGTCCAGCCGGGACGGATCAACCCAACCAGAGCATTAGCTAGGATAGGTCAGATTTGTGGGATCCTCCTTGGAGGGATATCGATACCGGGGCCAGCCCATGGGCGATTGGTGAATGGAGTGGAAGGAGAGTGAAATGGGACCATCACAGGGGGGAGACAGTGAAGTTGGGCTTGAGCCTTGACGAGGCTTCCTACGTATCCCCGTGGCAGGGAATCAAAGTCCGCGTAGTTCGGGAAAGGTGGACCTTGGTCCGATGGGCCTCGTCAGAGTACTGATGTGAAAGTAGACCCGTGGGTCCACTAATGGTGGGCTTGAACCTTGAGAAGGTTTCCTACGTACCATGCCTTGACATGGATCAAAGTCCTCGTAGTTCAGGGAATACAGTTTAATGTCATGCAGGACGATAGTGAACCCTGACGTAAATAAACGACGGGCGATGGGTGTCGGCGAACCGACGTAAATGAGGGACCTTGGTCCGATGGGAGTTGGTCTTGAACCTCTGGGAGGATTCCTACGTACCATGCCTTGACATGGATCAAATACCTCGTAGTTCGGGGTGGTCACAACGGCTTGTCGTCGGACGGGAATTGCAGTTTAACATCATGCTGGACCGGGGTGAGACCCGACGTGAATGACGGGTGGGCTTGAATCTCATAGAGACTTCCTACGTACCATGCCTTGACATGGATCAAAGACCTCGTAGTTCAAAGGGGGTTTGTCAGTGAACCGATGTGAAAGTAGACCCGTGGGTCCACTATTGGTGTGCTTGAACCTCGTAAAGGATTCCTACGTACCATGCCTTTACATGGATCAAAGACCTCGTAGTTCAAAAGGGGTGGGTCGCAATGGCTTACCACTGGACCGGAGTGCAGTTTAACGTCGTGCTGGACGGGGGTGAAACCCGACGTGAAAGACGGGTGGGCTTGAACCTCATAGAGGCTTCCTACATACCATGCCTTGACATGGATCAAAGACCTCGTAGTTCAAAAGATGGGTGGGTCGCAATGGCTTACCACTGGACCGGAGTGCGGTTTAACATCGTGCTGGATGGGGGCGAAACCCGACGTGAATGACGGGTGGGCTTGAACCTCATAGAGGCTTCCTACGTACCATGCCTTGACATGGATCAAAGACCTCGTAGTTCAAAATGGGGGGTCAGGGTCGGTGCTCACTCTAAGCCCACGTGAGTCATGCTCGGTGTGAGAAACAAGAGGTTGCAAGGACCTGACGATCACGTCGTGAAGGGTGCGTCCATGAGAAGCGAAAAGGGGATTACGCGTTGGGCGGCCCATGGTGTTGGGACTTACTCCAAGATGGAGGCCCATAGGGAGGTGCCTCGTTCCCTATCACGTCCTCCACCAACCTTGGTAGTGGGGAAGTACGGAGATGCACGGGTGCAATCATTCGTACCAAAGGTTAGTGGCTTATGCTCTGAGGCAGCCCTTCCCCTGTGAACATACGCCACTCCGACAAGGAGGATCTCATTCCATGTGCGGAAGAGTTCCATTCCCGTGGAGACGAGTGGTGTGAAGAATGTTCGAGTTGGGGGGACCCTTGGTGAGGGAGACGAGGTTGGGTCACAGTTTAACGTCATGTGTTGAGGACGTGGTGCTTGGCAGTTTAACGTCCTGCAGCTCGGACGAGGTGGGTTCACTCCACACCCCTAGGACTTACATAACCGGTACCCTCTGGTCCTTGGGGAAGGGAAGGTACTGGTAAGGCCATGGTAAAGGGGGGTCATGGGACGAATCATCGAGGGGTCCACGTTAGCGTGGCTATGCGAAGAAGCAATAGCCGTTAGCGTGCCTATGCGAAGAAGCATTAGGCGAAGCAACGCTACAGGTGGTATTGTCCATGGGACTTTGAAATCACATCGTGCAAACCTGGAGGGTCGCACGGAAAGAGGAATCGCTAAGCAGAGGAGTGTTCTTTGCGAAGTGGGGTGGCTAGGCCTTTGCATGGGGCATAGGTGTGAGTGGGAGGTGCTTCGCGAAGTGGAACAGTGTTGGCGGAGCACTGCCTTGCGAAGAAGGGGTGCCTCGCGAAGCAGGGTCCTGCGAAGCAGTGTGCTTCGTGATGTATAGTGATCCTGCCTTGGCATAGGGATCACTAGCATGGGTTGGTTGTTTCGCGAAGCATAAATGCTCCGTGGCTGCCCGGGTTCCCTTGGGAATCCCCTTCCTCTGCGAACGCCCTTGAGCTTCGCGAAGGGCATCCCTCTGGGAAGAGGGGCTCAAAACGATACAAAGCAGAGGCGTCTCGCGAAGTAGAAATACCTCGCGGAGCTCATGATTCCCGGGGAAAAGAGTGCTTCGCAATTCGGGAGAGGAGAAGCCGAAAGGTCGGATTGTCTGTCCCCGGGACTCAGGGGGAGTCCAGTATTTATAGGGAAGGGGCACCGCGAAGCACGGATCGCACGCCGCCTTCGGTGCTTCGCGGCGGCTCGCGAACGTCAAATGGTATCGCGGAGCATTACCACCTCCGGTGCTTCGCGGCGGCTCGCGAACGTCAAATGGGTTCGCAGAGGATTACCGCCTCTGGTGCTTCGCGGCGGCTCACGAACGTCAAATGGGTTCGCGGAGGATTACCGCCTCCGGGGCTTCGCGGCGGCTCGCGAACATCAAATGGGTTCGCGGAGGATTACCGCCTCTGGCGCTTCGCGGTAGCTCGCGAACGTCAAATGGGTTCGCGGAGGATTACCGCCTCTGGTTCTTTGCGGCGGCTCCATAGTGGGGGCGCTTCACGGCGGCGCTTCGCGACGGAGCTTCGCGAGGCAGCGCGCCGGCCTTTTTCGTTCCTTTCTTTCGGGCCACATTTTTGGCGCCAACAAATGCCCCCCCTCAGACTTGGAGCCGCGGAGGGCGAAGGGTCGAAGTCTGAGGGAAAATCGCCAAAATTTTCGGAGGTCGCGATGCAGCATCGCGAAGGGGGCCCGCGATGCTCGCCGGGGCCGCGGATCCGGACGCGCCGCGATGCTTCGCGTGGGTGAGGTGTTCCGCGATGCTCCGGGGTCGTCGCCGATAAATAGGGGGTCCGCCCTCTTTTGTCTTCACGTGCCTTCCTTGTCTTTTTGTGCTCTCGACTTCGCAAAGCTCCGCGTACTCCGCGACAGCCCTTCGCGAATCCAGCTTCGCGGCGAACCGCGGGTCTCCGACTCTGCGTTCGCGCCAAGCGAACCTCTGTTTGTCTGCCTTGGCCAGACGTCGCGGCTTGGTCTCGCGACCGATCTTCGCAATCCGGCTTCGCGGTCGAGCTTTGCGATCCATCCGAAAGAATCCTTTTCTGAGGGGCAGAGTTAAAATGGCCCATCAAGAAGCTGTCATGGGGGTCCTCGCAGACGCTGCTCGTCGAGATGAGATGGCCAACCGTCCAGGCTTGGGGGAGATGATCCGGAGCCATTTGGACCACACTTCTTTGACAGAACTACTCTTGGAGGGCCATAAAGATTATCCGCAGTGCAAGAAACTGCCGTTGTACGGCTTCAGGCTAAGGGATGACGTCTTCATCCCTGAGGCGAGTAGGGATGAACCAGCTTGCTGGTTCAGGAGCACACCGTGCCAGTACCAATGGTTCAGGGCGACCGATGGTCACGCGCGAGAGGACTTCACACCCGTCACTGCTGATTGTCTCTACAACCATGTGAACGACATCGACGGGAAGCCACTGCAACCAGAGACTTCCCCTCCCCTATATCATACCATGCTGAAGGCGGCTTTGCAGGATTCGAAGAAGGGATGGTCCGATGAGTGGGACCTGCGCCAGGGTGCCAACTTTACTGATGACTGGGCCTGGGCCTACTGGGTAGGCTCCTCATGCGAGGAGTTCGAGGCCGAGTTGAGGAGAGTGGGGTTGTATGAGGCAGCATGGGCCTCCGAATTCAACATTTACCAACCGAAGCAGCTAATGCCGGAGTTTCTGAGTAGATGGTCATCTAGGACCAACACCTTTCACCTGCATCACGGGGAGGTGGGCATCAGCCTGTGGGATATCCACCAGATTTCTGGGGTCCCAATCTTGGGGGCCATGTATGACTAGTTCCTCCCCGTTGCCAGCGCGTGGGGAGATGCAGTGCAAATGCCGCGACTGGCGTCGGCGCTGATGGAACATTTCCATAGAGAGGACAAGGAGGCACTGAGGGACGTCCACTTCCGGAGGTGGTTCAAATGCATCCTGAATTTCCTAGAGTATCGAGAGTTCCCTCCAAGGCCTCGAACTTGTCCATGGGCATCCCAACGGGGCAAAGGGAACTCGTATTGGCGGGTATTGGAGGAAAATTAATAGAATACTTGGGGATTCAGTGTTAGCACTGAACAACAGCCAATAGTCAGGCTGGCGGCATTCATCGCGGCTCTCATCTGTGGTTGGATCCTACCGGTGAGAGATACAAGCATGGGGGTATGGCCCAGCTCATTCATCATGGCGTCGATGTTGGCCATGTAGAAGCAGATCAACCTGGGGATCCCGATGCTCACCAAACTGTACAGAATGCTGCGGCATATTAGCGAGGGCAAGAAGCCGCCAAGAATATGCGGGCCCTTCCACCTCCTGTATGGGTGGATTGCAGCGCACATCAGGGGGGTTTACGAGTATCCAAACCCCATTTCGCGGCCGGGATCGAACTTTCGCCCCTCCATCCTGAACGCGGTTGGGAGCTTCCCGTTCAAATTGGCCATTCCAATGGTGCTGAATCGGTTGTGGAGGGCGGATGAGTTCAATTTCCATCCCTTCCCGTTGCCGACAGGGATGATCACTGATGACGGACAGGGAACGGAAGAACATCGGGCTTACCTATTGGCCTTCCGAGGTGGAGTTTTGGTGTCACGAATAGATCGTGAGCCGCTCTGTGAACCGTACACTCCGCATCGGTTTGTGAGGCAGTTACGGTGCCTCCAGCGGCTGACCCCGCAGGTCTACTGGGAGGTGCATCACGAGGAGCACCCGTCTGTGATGAGGCAGTTGTGGCTCATGTTCACACGCGAAGATGGAAAGATGCGGATTGCATTGCCTCCATCCACCGCCGCCTTCGGATTAGTGAAGGAGTACGCCATCAGTTGGGAGGCCGCTTTTCCGGGGGAGATGCTGAAGCAGCCAACGATCCAGGTTGGTGATGGTGGGACTCCTCTATCTCGAGGTCGAGGTCGAACGGAAGCTATGGCCGCTCGCGGCAGCGGGGCTACCATGGCTGCGAGACCCGCACCGGCCGAGGGTATGGCAGCAGGGGTGGATCCGGTGATTCTGGAAGAGTAGGGTCATCCGGAGGGGCGGCCACCTAGGGGATTCCGTAGGATATCCACTCAGGCTCCGGGAAAGCGCCTGCGTCACATTGACATGGCAGAGGATGCCATCTTCCCAGAGGCTTGGGACATTTGGGATGTCAACCGGAAATTCCTCAGCCCATCCGAGATATGGTCCCACCTGAATCGCCTCGGGATGGAATTACTGGGTATAGGCCCAGTTCGGGCTGGATTCATGGCATCCCCGGCGGAGGCAGAACAGTACCTGGAAGAGCTGGAGGATTACGTCCACTCCAGTGGTGTCCCTCGCCCAATGACAGACCGGGTGAGGGTACTGTTGAATCAGACGGTCCACCCACAGTTATCGGCTGCCGATCTGAGGGAGCGCTTCCCCTTGCCGGAGGAATCAGAGGACTCCTCTTGGGAGGATGAGGCTTGCGGAGGGAGCCCGCTGGAGGAGGGCGAGGTCGGAGACCGAGGCTCAGAATCCGACGATTTCGCGGAGGCTCTCGAGGTAGCATTCTGAACATCTCTCCTTACGACCTGTTCTTGGGTCCATATGGACTTCTCATCAATGTTTGAGCCGTGCAGGAGGAACTTGTTCGTAGGCCTCGTTCTCGCTCCTTGGCGGGTGATGATGCGGGACCTTCAGAACCCGCGCCTATGGCTGCGTCCAGTTCTGCATCTGGTGGGACCAGGGCGCCCGAGGTGGATCCTCCGGAATCTCCAGACCTTCCAACAATATACGGAGGGCCTCGCCTCGGGGTCCCCTTAGTACCGGATCAGGAGCAGCACTCGAAGGTCAATCTTCGTAAGTCTCCCCCACCGGTCTCCTCATTGTCACATGTAGGCCATGCCAACTAACGTTTATGTCTCTCTGTCGTACAGTTCTTCGGCTGGCGTGGGCTGCTGCGGCGAGGCTGGTCGGGATGTCTGGCGGCGTCCCTCCTAGGGGCATGCCGGTGATGGTGGCGATAGTCCCTCCATCTCCTCAAGCTGCGACACACATCATCACTGGCGGGTCTGCCAGCAGGGCCGTACCTGAAATCATTGAGGTGGACTCCGAGGAAGAGGATCAATCGGTCGGTCCCAGCTCTGTTGCGCCTGCTTCGGCGCCAGGTGTCGCACTGGATTCGACACCGGATGTTGACCCTGCCGAGGATTTCCTGCGGGCGTATCCCACGTATGAGCCTACCAATCGCCTAGACTGGGACGAAACGGCCTCCGACGAGGAAGACAACAACATAGTTCGTCGCCGATCGTGGAAGCTGATCGCACACTTTATCAAGGACACTCCCCAAGCACAATGGCTGGCCGAAATGGATAGGCTTCGCTCGCGGTTGCGCGAACTGTGCGCTGGGAGAGTGGATGCCCAACGTCCTCATGCACTCATCCGAGATCTTATGGCTGAGAAGATTCGGGAGCATGATCGTGGGCTGAGCGTGGGATGGAATCGGAGGAAGGCGACCAGCATTAGGAAGCTCCAGGAGGCTAAAGGTGAGGTCCAACAGATGAAGATCCGGGCCAATGAGCTTTCAGCCACTCTTGATACGCAGTCTGAGCTGGTCTCACGGTTGAAGGCCCAGCTGGCAGAGGCTGAAAAGCATATGGGGCAGACCTCTGGAAGGGTGGCTGCCGTCCAGGCCAAGGTAGAAAGGGCCAGGGCCAGAGTTGACGAATTACGCCCCGCCGCTGCTGAAGAGGAGCGGGAGTTGAATCAGCGGAAACAAGCTTTGGACACCGCAAGTCAGCGGGTGGCGGAGCTGCAACGCTCTTTTGACGGGTTCAACCCATCCACGGGGGAAGTCAACCCCCGATTATTGTAACAAATCCAAAACCCTTTTATTGGTATATTCGTGTTTCCAAATTTTACCTTTGTTTTGAATGTCGTAGCACGCACGATTTCCACTGTTGAATTGCCTTGTTACATCCCTACAATGTTTGCGGGATGTTTGACGACAATTCCCCAAGCCAGTCCAGATTCTCGAATGATGGGGAAGGCTTGATCGGAGGAGGAACTTCCAGGATAGCCGAATTACCGTTTCTTCAACGTGCTCTTATGCACGAACGGGGCAACGCCAGGGGCGCTGAAATCGGTCCAAACAGATGAAAATGGGAAGTGTGAATCACGATACCCAAGATTCGGAACACTGTGGGGATGGCGTGACAATAAGGGACAACCGTTAACCTTGGAGGGGAAACGGTACCCTTACTGCGTTAGCCTGAAATGGGGACAACAAATGAGCATCGACCGTTAACCATATTCACAACGCGGGATTTTATCAATTTGTTTTCGATCAATCCTTTGGGACATTGGCCCGTAACGGAAGGAGAGCCCTTGGGAATAGTATCCAGGCCGTTATTGGGGGTCCCTCAAAACATGACCAGTCTCCCGGAACGTTGGCCCAGGACGGTAGGTGAGCCGATGCGGCATCAGACCAGGCCGTTAGGGGGTTCCTTCAGACATGAAAGAGGACAAGGGTCCGAATAAGGGGCAAGCAAAGCGTGGAACATGGAGTGATGGTTTGTTCAAACAGAATCCAACACTTCGGTAGTTACACCACCGTGGTGGGAGTACGCCAGATGGGCGCATCGGTCTGATCACGGATCATTCTTTCTTCCAGATAGGGCCTCTCTGGCGAGGGCTGAAAATGGGGAGGAACAAGATTTTGTGATTCCAGGGGCTGAACCCTATGTGAAATGCCTGGGTATCTCTACGTATCCCACGTGATGATGGGAATCAAGCCGTACGTAGTTCTGGAAGCGCAGTTTAACGTCATGCGGGACGGGGAACAGCCCGACTGCATTGGCATACATCCTACCAAAACTACTAAGCCCACGTGAGTCGTACTCGGTGCGGTAAACAAGCAGTAGTGGTGGGAATATCCTAACACAAAAGGGGTAGGTTAGGCCAAAGGGACGCTCGGTGACTACCGGCCCAATGAAACTAACACGACCACTTAGCGCACCTAGATGCACGAAGAGAAGGAGCCAAGTATGATGGAGTTCCACTTGGACATGAGGGAGTGGAAATGTGTGAATCATGATGCTCGAGATTCGGATCCCGATGATGGCAGCGTGACGATGGAGAATTACTGCTGACCATGTTCGCAACACAGCATCCTGTCGCGTTAGCCTGAAATGGGGACAAACAAATGGGGGTCGACCGTTGACCATGTTCAAAACACGGGACCGTGTCACAAATGTTGTCAGATATCCGTAGGGACGTTGGCCCGAAACGATTGAAGGACCCTTAGGTCCAGCATTCATAGAGAGCCCTTAAGCTTAGTATCCACGTCGTCCGAGGGTCCTTTTGGATGTGGAAGAGGATGAAGATCCAAATAGCGAGCTCACGAAGCTTGGTCATGGGATGAGGGGAATGTCCCTGTGAAAATCCCACGCTTAGGGCTCTTTGTCAAAACACATCTGAATACGGCACGAAACATATTAGAGAGAGGGAGCAGATTCCTTTCCCTTGGGGAGATCTTAGTTTAGGGTCATAGAATTCGGACCATGGATGGGTAAAGGGATCAGGGGATGTATGGCATCAAAACCTGACGTGAAGGAGGACCTAAGCCCTACTTACCTTGCGTTCTCTGAGGAAATGCTCGAGTCGAGGGGCCTAACACAAGGGTTAGGCTGGGCCCGCGGGGAAGTGCCCGGGCGCTCCCACGTATCTCATAAGGATGAGAATCAAGCCATACGTAGTTCTGGAGGGTGACATGGTAGGATACCAGTGCCAGGGGAAAAGGGGAGTGCGGGCGTGGCCCTTGCACTAAAAGAAGCGGAATTTAATGTATCTTGATTGTTCTTTATGGTGAATGGGTTTTTTTTGTGTGAAGCGACCGGCCTAGAAAAGTAGGTCGTGATCTCGCCACAAGAATCAAGCTGTGATGGGCATTGAAAAATGGCATGGAACGTGACCAATACCCAACATGTTGTCCTCTACAACGAGGTCACCACAATGCGGTGCCGTTTTTCGTCGTGCGGCCAGGATGATAATGTCACAGTTTAGGGTCGTATGATAGGACCAAACATGCATTTTATCGTCATGCAGTGCAGACGTAGCAGAGACGATGCTAGGCGGAAATGTGTGCAGTGTTATAAAACACAACTGACAGAGACATGATCCCACATAAAATTGTACGCCATCCGAAGAGGGAAACCTTAGGCCGAGGGGCCTATACAGAGGTGAAACAGGGAGAGAGACTGGCTTCCTGAATGGGTTGTACCCAGAGACAGGGCGTCTGGGCGGTCCTACGTGTCCCATGAGGATGCGAATCATGTTGAACGTAGTCCCGAATGGATCATAGTTTATGGTCTTAGAGCTCGGACCATGGGAGCCCCAAAGGGCGCTAGATTGCAGCATTGTCCCCCTAGCATGCAAAGGTGCACTGAGGGATAGCGCCAAAAGTGTCGAGATTCCACCTGGACATGATGGGGTGGAAAATGATGTGAATCATGCAACCAACATTCAAGGACTGAAGGGGCTGGCGTGACGATAGAGAATTACTGCTGACCATGTTCGCAACACAGCATCCTGTCGCGTTAGCCTGAGATGAGGACAAACAAATGAGCATCGACCGCTGACCATATTCTCAACGCGGGATTTTATCGATTTGTTGTCCAAAACCCTGGGGGCGTTGGCCCGTATCGGTAGGATAGCCCTTGGGCATTGTATCCAGGCTACTATCGGGGGTCCCTCTTGGTGTGAAAGGTGATGGAAATCAGAATGGAGGGGAACACGAAGCTTGAAAAGTGGATGGAACTTGATCAAGTTGAATCTGACACTCTTGGTCCTAGACCAGAGTACTCTTAATACATGGGTGAACCACTGTAAGGAGTCAAGGGACTCAAGTTTGAGGGTGATCGAGAGATGGTAGGTTCCCGGGGGAAGGGGGAATGGTGCCCAAAACCTTGTATCATACCTACACATCCCCCATCTGGAGAGGGATAGACCAAGTGGCCTAGGTGACCGGGAGATCAGGAGATCACTAAGAGGTGGGGCTGGACCCGAATCTTAGGCATTCAGGTGGTCCTACGTATTCCATGAGGATGGGAATCAAGCCACACATAGTTCTGAAGGGTTCCTTTTAATGTCATGTAGGACAAGGAATAGGAGGTCCAACTCTCAGAACGGGGTATGCGTGGTGCAGTTATTTCAAACCTGGCGTGAATGAGGACGTGGTCCTACACTACGCCACGTTGTCCGGTGGTCGGGGTCCCAATGGTAGGACCCGAGAGAGGTGAACTTGCTGAGCTCAAGCTGGACCCAAAGACAAGGGGTCTTGAACGCAGTTCCATATGAGAGTCTTAGTTTATGGTCTTAGAGCTCGGACCGTGGGTGGTGACAACTCCCAAGTAAGCACAGATGTCAACCCAATCCCTAAGATCACGTGAGATAAACTCGATGTGGGAAACAAGGGGGGTATCCTCATCGCAATACTTGGGGCTTCCACCAAATGGGAGTCATAAGAGAGTTCCGAAGGACACTTTTGATGTAGCTTGTTCCTCCAACGTGCAGACGTGCATGGGGGAAAAGTACCAAGAGTTCCGAGACTCTACATGGACATGATGAAGTGATGAAGGGTGTGAATTGTGTACCCGGCATTTGGGCTTAATGGGTTGGCGTGGAGATAGAGGAAAAATGCTAACCATGGCGGAAACACAGCGTCCATATTGCGTTAGATTGAGGTGGGAACAACAAACGAGCATCGACCGCTGACCATATTCGCAACGCGGGATTTTATCGATTTGTTGTCCGAAACCCTGGGGGGCGTTGGCCCGTATCGGTAAGAGAGCCCTTGGGTGTAGTATCCAGGCCGTTCTTAGGGGTCCCTCCGGGTGTGAATGATGATGAAAGCCCTGATGCGAGGATACCCAAATCCTGGAAAGCGGGTGCGGACGTGTCTGAGTAAATCTTGGCATTCCAGGTAATAAACCAGAGTACTCTTAAGCATATTGGTGAACATCCAAAAAAAAGGGATCGACGAAACAGCTCAGTAGGGGGGGCATGGAGTGGTCATTACGAGATCATGGTGAATGAGGACATGATCCCACACCACACCATATGATCCTCTCATGGAGGAAGGAAGGGCCAAGAGGCCAGGATGGGATGTGGATTCCCAAGAGATGGGGCTGGACCCGAATTTTGGACATTCAGGTGGTCCTACATATCCCATTAGGGTGGGAATCAAGCCACACGTAGTTCTTGAAATGCAGTTTAATGTCATACTGGACCGGGGTGGGGAGTAATATACTCCTAATAAAGGTGCACAGTATGGAGAAGAAGCTGACATAAATGAGGACATAGTCCTACCACACCATGCAATCCTATAAGAGAGGACCTAGGCTATGGCCCGGATAGGCCAAGGGGCCTGGGACTGAGCCTCGGTTAGGAAGGCCTGACTGGCTTGCAGTTTAACGTCTTGAAAAGAGGATGAGGGGTCAGGGGCCCATGGAGGCCAAGGGGCCTGAGGTTGGGCCTCGTAAGGGGAGTCGTACGGCATGGTACATGGTCCCGACGTGAATGAGGACGTAGTCCTACACCACACCGTACACTCCGGGTGAGAGATTGGGGAGAAGGCCAAGGGGCCTAAGATCAGGCATCATTCAGGAAGGCCTGAATGGTTTGTAGTTTAATGTCTTACATGTGGACGAGGGTCGGGGACCCGAAAAGGCCAAGGGACCTGAGGAGGACAAGGGGTCTAAGGCTGGGACTCGTAAAGGGAGGGTGTGTGGCATAGTACATGATCCCGACGTGAATGAGGACATAGTCCCACATCACACCGTACACCATTATGAAGAATCATGGGTCATGGCCCGGATTGCTAGCACCACCTGGGGGAAGTTTGTCCCCTTGGGATGGGGCAGAATGAATCGTTGTTATTGATGCCTGGGGCATCTCGGGGTGGACCTGAAGATCCAGGACACTGTTGACCATGTTCGAAACATAGCATTCCTATGGTGACCCATATGGGGGCAACAAATGAGCATCGACCGCTGACCAAATTCGCAACGCGGGACTTGTATCGGCTTTTCTTCAAAACCCTCGGGGGCGTTGGCCCATAACGGTAGGAGAGCCCTTGGGAATTGTATCCAAGCCGTTCATGGGGGTCCCTCTGGGTGTGAAAAATGACGGAATCCCAGTTAAAGATGGGGTGAAGTATAGTTGTATCCATCCACGAAAGGGGAAAACACCTCCAGGGGGAATGTACAGCCGGGTCGAGGCTTGCTCGATGTGGGTCGGGGAAAAAGTGTGCACCCTGTCATGTCTTGACCCGAGGGGAAGATTTTGGCTTTTGGGCTGGGCTAACGGACGAAATGTCCGAGCGTTCCTACGTATCTCATGAGGATCAGAATCAAGCCATACGTAGTTCTTGAAGGCCATGCAGTTTAGCGTCATGCGGTGAGGACGTGGGAAGATAGAAGAACGAGAGTGGGTGCATGGTGCGACCTTTACAATCTTCGCGCGAGTGGAGTTGCATGAGCGGGGCCAAGAAATCCTAGTCCCTACTACACAAAGATCCTCCAAGGAGACTATTCCCAGGGGGAAGAGCGGATGAGAAAAGCTTGGGGCTGGGCTCAAGACGAGGCGTCCGAGCGTTCCTACGTATACCATGAAGATGGGAATCAAGCCACACGTAGTTCTGGCAATGCAGTTTAACGTCATGCGGGACGATGAGAAGCACCTCATTTGGGGATATGTACGGTATGACAAGTAATCCGACGTGAATGAGGACATAATCCTACACCATACCGTACAATCCCACAAGAGGGTAAGTCGGGGAAAGACCAAGGGGGGCCTGGGGACAAACCGCGGTCAGGGAGACCTGACCAGCTTGCGGTTGAACGTCTCGCGGTGAAGACGGGGGGCCAGGGGCCCAAGGAGGCCAAGGGGCCTGAGGCTGGGCCTCGGTCCGGAAGGCCTGACTGGCTCACAGTTTAACGTCTTACATGAGGATGAGGGTACAATTTATGGTCATGCAGGACAACGGTTTAGAGTCATGTTGGACTATAGTGTCCAGTTTAAGGTCATGCGGGACCATTTCACAGTTTATCGTCTTGCAGGACGAAGATGCAGTTTATGGTCGTGCAGGACCATTTTCCAGTTTAAGGTCGTACAGGACCTTCACACAGTTTAGGGTCGTGCTGGACCTTCACGCAGTTTAGGGTCGTGCTGGACCTTCACGCAGTTTATGGTCGTGCTGGACCTATTTTTCCCAAGGCAATGTACCTCTTGAGGAACTTGGCATTGGTGGGAGGGGTTATAAGCTCTCCATTCGTGGTCACCAAAGAGTATTCTCCATTGGGGTAAACCTTATGGATAATATAAGGCCCTTCCCATTTGGGTTCTAACTTGGGCGGTTTCCTACCGGGAATCATTGGCGCTCGAAGGGCCAATACCAGGTCACCCTGTAGAAAAGAGCGGAGACGAACCTTCTTGTCAAAGGCTCTCGCTATCTTGTCCTGATGCCTTTCCAGATTGTGCAGGGCATGATTCCGGTTCTCGTCCAGCGCCTCTAATTCAGCTAGACGGATCTCGGCTACCTCATATGATGTCTGGTGATCATAAACTGTAGTGCGTAGCGATGGCAGCTGGATCTCAAGGGGTAGGACTGCCTCAGCTCCATACACCAGGGAATATGGGGTCACCTGGGTAGAGTTGCGAGTCGTCGTCCGGTAAGCCCAGAGGGCGTTGGGGAGCTTGTCCGGCCAACTCTTCTTGTTCTGACCAACCATCTTCTGCAGAATGTTAGAGAGGGTCTTATTGAACGCCTCGATCTGTCCATTCGCCTGCGTGTGTTAGCGGGAGGTATGGTTCGACCGGATGTCGTACTTAGCGTACAATTTCTTCAATTCAGTTTCTCGGAAGTTGGTGCCGTTATCGGTGAGGACAGCGTGAGGGACTCCAAACTGGTGGATAATGTTGGAGCTCACAAAGTCAACGATGGAACGGGCCTTGACCTCTTTGAGCGGAACTGCTTCTGCCCACTTGGAGAAGAAATCTGTAGCAGTCAGGATGAACCTACACTGGCGGGTTGTTGCCGGTGGATACGGTCCCACTACATCAAGTCCCCATACCGCAAATGGCCAAGAGTACTTTTTGGGGTGGAGGGGCTCCGGCGGCCGATGCAAGAAGTTGGCGTGTACTTGGCACACGTGGCATCTCTTGGCATATTCAATACAATCGTGGATCATAGAGGGCCAAAAGTACCCCAACCTCCGGATTTGATGGGACAGTTTCGGCCCAGCATGATGGGCGCCACAGGAACCGGCGTGAAACTCTTGCATAACTTGAGGTATCTCCCCTCCTTGGATGCAACGGAGGAGGACACCATCGAAACTCCGCTTATAAAGGATCTGTTCAAGACTGGGGCCGCTCCAGAGGGTAAATTGCAGCACGCGGCCTCGGATTCGCTCGCGTTCGGCCCGGTAGTCCAGGAGCTGACCATTTTGGAGATACTCTACAAAAGGTGCTCTCTAGTCGGGGGTGGTTTCAACCACTGCGTCCGACGAACCCGGGATTCCCGATACGGAGGGTCCGGTGGTGAGATGACTTACCCACAGGCTATCACGGTCCTCTTGGGTGACGGGGGCAATGACTCTCTGGTGGGCCACGTGTATGACCAAATCATCTTGCTCAGGTTCTGTGAGCGACGCGGCTAAGCCAGCCAGGGCGTCCACTCGGCCCAGGGATCACTTGTGATCGGGGTGGGCTCATCCTCGCTTACCAGGATTTTCTTTTCCTTACTTTTGTAATAACCCGCATCCAGATAGCGGGCCTCACAAGAAGCGAAAGGAGACGCGTCTCCTTGGATCACTCCTACTCGACCGTTCAGCGAGTACTTGAGGCACTGGTGATACGACGAGGGGACCGCAGCATGCAGATGGAGCCATGTCCTACCCATAAATGCGTTGTAGGCGGTGTCCTGAGAAACAACCATGAAATCGGTGCTGGAAATTAAGCCACCGAACTGAGTCTTCAGGCGGATCTTGCCGACTGGGGTTTGCTCTGTCCTGTCGTACACCTGGATCCTGAGGTCAGAGGGAGTTAAATCACCTTCGGACAGACCCAGCTTTCACAGCGTCCGGGTCGGAATTAGGTTGATTCTAGAACCCGTGTCAACGAGGCAGCGGTGGACTTCCACACCGTTGAAGTGGCCAGTGATATACAGCGGGCGAATGTGCCCCTGTATGGGAGGGTCCTCATATTCACCGGAGAACGAAATAACCGCCTGACATTCGGCGTTTTCAATCGTCTCGGTATGGAAGGCTTCTGCAGCTGCTACCTCCCTCTCGAACTGGAGGGGGCTCCTTAGGGCCTCGGAAAGTGCCTCGCGCATCTCGGATGACAGGAGAAGGGCCTCAAGGATGGAGAGCCTCACCGGAATGCCGTCCAGGTGCTTCAGAACATCGTACTTTCGTGCCAAACGCGAACCTCTTCTTACAGGAGGTCGTTCGGTATTTGGATGCACAGCGGGTCCAGCTGGCTGAACCGGCGAGTGACTAGTACTGGGTACGTCTTGCTGCCTACCAGTAGAATCCTGAAGAGTAGTCGCCGGACTAGGATCGGACAGCGGAGGCTGGCCTGTAGCCGGGCAAGACTGACTATGATACAGACGAGGTAGCTCCCCCCGATCCAGTAGCACGAACGGCGGTGGAGGTAGATCTGAGGGTGTTGGATGGGTCTGCGCGTGCTGAGATCTGCG
This sequence comes from Viscum album, assembly GCA_963277665.1. Lineage (NCBI taxonomy): Eukaryota > Viridiplantae > Streptophyta > Magnoliopsida > Santalales > Viscaceae > Viscum > Viscum album. The sequence goes on from OY728152.1 coordinate 1,759,692,972, forward strand.
CTGAGCTTGCTGCCTAGTCTCGGTAGCGTGCACGGCTTGGCCACAAGTGCATGCTGACGTTCCTCGATGACCGGCGCGATTGCGATTCCGCTGACGTTAATGTCGGCTGGAAACGTTGGGGAGGTCTTCCTAGGGTTCCCCCTCGTCGGGGGTCATATAGGGATTTACCAGCTCCACGGTGTTAACCGAAGCGTACCCTTGGCTATCGCTCGAGGAGTCATCCACCGCTGGGCGGATTCATGGAGGGATCCACATTTCGGGGGGCATAAAGTCGCCAAGAGTGCGGGGTGACGACGGCACTGGCGGTGCACGTTGCTTCTTCTTGCGTCGCCGCTGCTTTCCCTTTTGGGCAGAGGTCGACTGTGAAGACGACGCAGAGGCACCGGCTACTTCTTATGAAGGTTCCGAATGCTTCAGGTGCGCCCGGATGATACCCTTGGCACGGACGACGGTTTTTTGAGCCATCCAGTCGTCATATTTCTGGGATCCGCGGCTAGGGACCTGCTGCCAGTCACCTTCGCTATCATTGCTGATTTCAGGTCCTGTAAAGACGCCTGCTACTTGCGCTGGTGCTGGGCCCAACTTGACTATGTTGTTGTTGACCTGGTCCTGAAGCCAGTCTTTAAACACATAGCATCGCTTGAGGGTGTGCCCCAGGATCTGATGATAAGGGCAGTAGTTGGGGTGATCGGTGAGATGCGCCTCTGCCGGCCTTCTGCACTTAGGCAGACACACAATCCCTTGCTCTAGAGCAATTCGGAAGTAGCCAGGGACCTTATTTTCATTGAACGAATAGGTCTGCTACCTTCTTTCCGGATAGGGGGCCCTGGGGGCCTGGTCCTGACGAGTTACTGGAGGGGCCTGCCGAGGAGGTGGCGCCTGGTTGTCTCGCCTAGGTGGCGGTGGCGCATTGCGCGGGGGAACCTGTCAGTTCTGAGGCGGTCACTGCTGGGCGGGATCCTGTGCTTGAGGTGGAGGACCTCTGCAGGGGTGGTGCCACTGGCAACAATTCCAGCTGCCTCGGGGCTTCTATTTGAGCCACCGCGGCGGGTTCAGCCCTGGCGGTCCTCCTGGCTGGGATCATAGGGGGCAGCAAACGTGCCTGACTGGCCTGTTGCAGGGCTTCCTCGAGGCGTTGAGCCTTGTCCGAGAAATCTTTGAACCCTCCATGGTAGTACTGGGTAATCAAGGAGGGTACCAGCTCTGTCTTGATGTTCCCCACACACATCGTCAGTAATTGCTCCTGGGTCAGTGGCATATCGAGGGAATACGTAAGTCCTTTCCACCGGGTGATGAAATATGCAACCCGCTCATAAGGCCTCTGTTTGCGCTTGAAGAGGTCTGTAATGCTGGTCTTTCGCGTGGTGGAGCTGAACTGGTATAAGAACTGCCGGAGAAGCTCCTCCCAACCGGTCACCGATCCGATAGGGAGCTGGCTGTACCAGACGAATGCCGGACCTTCCAATGTCTGTACAAAACATCAGATCTTGGCGGCTTCTTGCTGAGCCGGGGTCCCCAGAATGGGGCCACACCTGGAAGAGAAATGAGCCAAGTGCTGGGGCGGGTCCCCTGTCCTGTTAAAAGGCGATAAAGTGGGGTCCCCAAAACCCAGAGGCACGGGCATATCATCTACCCACGCGGGATAAGGCTTGCCATCCGGTGGGGGTCCCTGTCTTGACGGGGATCCCTAACCACAAGTGCATTGCCAGGTTCTTCAACACGGTAGACGGCCTCGGCCGCTCGTGGGTCAACTGGCTGGACGACCTGCGGGGCGACTGGGGGAACCCGGGTTGGATTCTTCAGATTGCCCCGTCGCTCAGGGGGTTTTGGTGAGACGTATCGCGCCCTCTTGTCATATGTTCTGTCTTCCGCCCTGTCTGCGACAGTAGCATGATCAGGGTTTCCCGGATGCATCTCACCAGGGGAAATTGTTCCTGCCCCTGCTGCCCCAGCCTGGGATTACCATAGTCGGGTCGTCGCTCTACAGCACGTTTAGCCAAGAGTTCGTCAACCAGCCTCTTCTGCTCAGCAAGCTGCTGGCGTAACGTGGCCTTCTCAGGATCTTCGCACATTTTCTGCACAGAGGCAGACGGGTCGGAGTGCTTGACTGTTCCAACGTGCTCCTTACCCTTGCTAGTGTTTCGACCGAGTACCAGCGACTCGGTGGGTACGGGGAGGCCTAGCAGGCTTCTCTGCTGACGGGTAACTCTCCCTGACGGGTCGAGCAGTGGCGGTACGCCCTCGGGTGGTAAGTCTCCATCAAGGAACTCAAGCTCATCTTCATTATCCACAACGCCGGCCATGTGGACTGTGACCCCTCTTGAGGGCATATCCTCGATGTCGCATAGCAAATCGGGTTTTCGTCGGATAGGGTCGAAGAGGAGAGCGGCATAGTGTCCCCAACCACGGACTTGCACATGGGGGGTGGCTTCCCTAACGATTCTGCGGAGTGTTTTAAGACTCTGAACGCATTTTCGTTGAAGGGGGCCTTGGTGGCCTGGTGACTCAGGGTGCTGGGCCACAAGAAGTGCGGCTGCATCGATCAGGAGGCATTGCTCTCCGATTTCATCGAAGTGCTCATGACTTCTGGGGTACACCACCCGTTCATAAAGGAGGCAGAAGTTTGTCGCCCACAGGGTTCGACAAAAGCACCCCACGTCTTCAGGGGTAAGAGACTCTGGTATGCGGAAATTCAGTGCCGTCGTCGGCCATAACTTCTCCGGGAAGTAATCCGCTGCAAGGATACTCCAGAAGCTCCTAGGCTCGGACTCAGGGTCTGGCCCTGTGTTGCCCCACTCGTCAACTGGCGGCGGTTGAGGAACCGGAAGCGGTACCGAGGTGGACCTTTGGGATAGTATGCTCGATGGCGGAGAATACAGAAAACGAGCTGACTGGCCGCCGAATTCTGGGCCATCCTCCGAAGAGTGAGGTGACCTGGACACGATGTCACGATACGACGGGCTGACAATCGCAGCTTCCAGAACAGGAGCCGCGGCTACCGGCGACAGGTCGTGTTGTTGCTCTACCGTCGTTGGCCCCCAAAATAACTCTACGTGATCTCTGGTAGAGGTAGAGGGCTCTTCTGGTGATAGAGGCGGTGATTGCGTGGTCGAGACCTGTGGAATTCCCAGGATTTCTTCTTCCTGGATGTACCTGCGGAGAGAGACGGGAATCCGGTAGACCTCAAATTCAGGGAGAACGAGGCTAACGCGTCTAGTTCTTGCCCCAGTCCTTGATACGGAGGAGCGGGGAGAAGGTTCCATCGCTGAATCGCATTACGCTTCCAAATCAGAGAAGTGGGCAGTTTTGATCTCCACCTGGGCCTTCCCAGGATTCTTCTTGTGGCGGTGACGACCCGCTCTTCTGCCCCTGGGTGGCTCTTCGGGACAGGGTTGACCCCTATCAGGCAGCCTCGGGGCGGCGCTGGCGCCGTGGCGGAGAGGGCCCCCACTCGAGATAGTCGTGGTGCGGGGGGCACCAGGGAAAATGTCGAAGGGTACATGGGGAGGACCTCCATGAACAGTACCCATGTCGGCGGGGCCTCTATTGGAACTGGAAGGAGAATGGGGAGGACCTCCATGGTCGATGCGAGTGGAGCGAGGCCGACCTTCACTCCTCGAGTTTCTGGGGCTAGGAGGACCTTCTCCAGTTGCCGAGAGGACCTAGGGAGGGCCCCCACATTGGAGAAGGACCGGATGGACGGTGCCTTCAGAAGGATGGACTCCATACCCTGTACAGCGGGCGCGGGAAATGTCTCTGCGCTAAGCGTCACTGCCGCGGGGCAGGTCTTCCTGCAGGATGGGAGTAGAACGAGGCATGCCTCCATGACTATCCTCGGAGCAGGGAAGGCCCACGCTCTGTGAAGTAGTGGTACGGGAAGGACCTCCGTACAGGGTGGCATTACCGCGGGTTAGCTCGCGGCGATCGCTACTTGGGCCTGCAACCCGGAGAGTCAACCCATCCTACCTGTGGGGTGGTTGGGGTCTCGATCTTGGTTGGGTGAGGGAGTGCCCCTGCTCAATGTATGCAGGGGCTTCGCGATACACGTCGGTGGTGGATCGGGCCACTGTAGTTGTCGACGTTGACGCGCCTAGGCGAGCGTCCTCAACCCGGGCACGGCGCTGACGTCGGGTCAGGCGAGCTGGTGCATGTGGTGTAGGGACGTATCCTGCCGGCTCTTCCTGTGGGGTCGGACGGCGGCGCTTACGCGGCCGGACAGGAGCTCTCTCCTGGGCCCCCTGGGTCGGGCCCTAAGCAGACTGAGCCGGACAGCGCCCGCCTCTTCAGCGTAAGGCGAGGAGTCATCAAGGCATTCTAGGGATAGGCTCCCAAAACGGTTGAATGTCGGGGTGGGGAGCAAGGGCTCCCTGCGCGGCCTGTTAAGGCGACATTGACGGCGGGGCCTGGAGGCCTCCAGGTCCAGGCGGGCCATATCCCGGGTTGGGATGACCCCTTATTCCTCATACCTGTGCATGAGGTTATTGATCACCCTTCGTTGGATGACCTCTGATGGGGAAAGGGGGCGTAGACGCCCCGTATTCCGCGATGTGGCGGCCGTCGTGGTGGTAGCGGTGCTACGTGGGGTGGCCGTCGTGGAGTTGCCCCTACCCCTGCGTGGGCGAGGAGCGGATGGTGACCGAATCTCTGAAATAGCAACCTGCTTCTTGAGAAACGAAGGGATCAACTCATCAGTACTGAGAGGAAAAGGATTGACAGCCAGTGCCCCAGCGTTCTTCCATTCTCCATGTCTGTGAGAAGGATCCACGCCAACACGCTGCAGAGCGGAGTGCCCCACGTTCTACTACCCCGACTTCCGGTGAGTTTCACGACAGGCCCGCTATTTGCATGGCGAGACCAGGCACCAGATATCTGGACCCGGTGAGACGTCAATCTACTGGTGTCTCGAACTCTAATAATCTCCATATTGAGGAGAAGAAATTCACGTCAGGTTCACCATTTCTGTTTCCGACGCTTTCACTGGGGCGCGCGCATCCGTCTGTGAGGACGCGCGGCTGTTTCCCCGCATTCCTGCTTTCCAAAGGCGGGCTTCATTTGTTCCTTGTTCAAGTACGTCTGCTCCTTGATCGAAACGGGATGATGGGATGTCGGTTCTTCCTTCCATGGATTCCTCCTCGGAACTCGTCACCTAGTCCGGGTCTCCCTTATAGATTTAATATGTAGTTCCTGAAACTCTTCCCAGTGCCATGTTTCCATGGACACCGGTTAATTACATTGCTTCTGTCGGGAAATTCCAAAGGGTCCAGTCAGGGCAGCAACCTTCGGTCAGGGGAGTAGTCACGTTGAGGCATCAGTAGCGTGTCTGGATGCTGGGGTACCTGGCATGTTTGTCTGTTATCCTTGACCACAAGGCTTCTCGAGGGCGTGGAAGCCCGAGGCATCCCACATCGAGCGCGGGGAATTATGTGTCATAGACACATATCTGAGGTTTTCCTCAGCTTCCCGTGTTCAAGACAGGGTATGTCGCAAGTTTAACATCCAGCGGGGATGAATCAACCCAACCAGAGCATGAGCTAGGATAGGTGGGATTTGAGGGATCCTCCTTGGAGGGATATCGATACTGAGGCCAGCCCATGGGCGATTGGTGAATGGAGTGGAAGGAGAGTGAAATAGGACCATCGCAGGGGGGGGTGACAGTGAAGTTGGGCTTGAGCCTTGACGAGGCTTCCTACGTATCCCCGTGGCAGGGAATCAAAGTCCGTGTAGTTCGGGAAAGGTGGACCTTGGTCCGATGGGCCTCATCAGAGTACCGATGTGAAATTAGACTCGTGGGTCCACTAATGGTGGGCTTGAACCTTGGGAAGGTTTCCTACGTACCATGCCTTGACATGGATCAAAGTCCTCGTAGTTCAGGGAATACAGTTTAACGTCATGCAGGACGATAGTGAACCCTGACGTGAATAAACGAAGGGCGATGGGTGTCGGTGAACCGACGTAAATGAGGGACCTTGGTCCAATGGGAGTTGGGCTTGAACCTCTGGGAGGATACCTACGTACCATGCCTTGACATGGATCAAAGACCTCGTAGTTCGCGGTGGTCACAACGGCTTGCCGTCGGACGGGAATTGCAGTTTAACGTCATGCTGGAGCGGGGTGAGACCCGACGTGAATGAAGGGTGGGCTTGAATCTCATAGAGGCTTCCTACGTACCATGCCTTGACATGGATCAAAGACCTCGTAGTTCAAAGGGGTTTTGTCGGTGAACCGACGTGAATGTAGACTCGTGGGTCCACTATTGGTGGGCTTGAACCTCATAAAGGCTTCCTACGTACCATGCCTTGACATGGATCAAAGACATCGTAGTTCCAAAGGGGTGGGTCGCAATGGCTTACCACTGGACCGGAGTGCAGTTTAACGTCGTGCTGGACGGGGGTGAAACCCGACGTGAAAGACGGGTGGGATTGAACCTCATAGATGCTTCCTACGTACCATTCCATGACATGGATCAAAGACCTCATAGTTCAAATGATGGGTGGGTCACAATGGCTTACCACTGGACTGGAGTGCCGTTTAACATCGTGCTGGATGGGGGTGAAACCCGACGTGAAAGACGGGTGGTCTTGAACCTCATAGAGGCTTCCTACGTACCATGCCATGACATGGATCAAAGACCTCATAGTTCAAAATGGGTGGTCCGGGTCGGTGCTCACTCTAAGCCCACGTGAGTCATGCTCGGTGTGAGAAACAAGAGGTTGCAAGGACCTGACGATCACGTCGTGAAGGGTGCGTCCGTGACAAGCGAAAAGGGGCTTACGCGTTGGGCGGCCCATGGTGTTGGGACTTACTCCAAGATGGAGGCCCATAGGGAGGTGCCTCGTTCCCTATCACGTCCTCCACCGACCTTGGTAGTGGGGAAGTACGGAGATGCACGGGTGCAATCATCCGTACCAAAGGTTAGGGGCTTATGCTCTGAGGCAGCCCTTCCCCTGCGAACATACGCCACTCCGACAAGGAGGATCTCATTCCATGTGCGGAAGAGTTCCATTCCCGTGGAGATGAGTGGTGTAAAGAATGTTCGAGCTGGGGGGACCCTTGGTGAGGGAGATGAGGTTGGGTCACAGTTTAACGTCATGTGTTGAGGACGTGGTGCTTGGCAGTTTAACGTCCTACAGCTCGAACGAGGTGGGTTCACTCCACACCCCTAGGACATACATAACCGGTACCCTCTGGTCCTTGGGGAAGCGAAGGTACCGGTAAGGCCATGGTAAAGGGGGGTCGTGGGACAAACCATCGAGGGGTCCACGTTAGCGTGGATATGAAAAGAAGAAATAGTCGTTAGCGTGCCTATGTGAAGAAGCATTAGGCGAAGCAACGCTACGGGTGGTATTGTCCATGGGACTTTGAAATCACATAGTGCAAACCTGGAGGGTCGCACGGAAAGAGGAATCAGTAAGATGAGGAGTGTTCTTTGCGAAGTGGGGTGCCTTGGCCTTAGCATGGGGAATAGGTGTGAGTGGGAGGTGCTTCGCGAAGTGGAACAGTGTTCGCGGAGCACTGCCTCGCGAAGAAGGGGTGCCTCGCGAAGCAGGGTCCTGCGAAGAAGTGTGCTTCGCGATGTATAGTGATCCTGCCTTGTCATTGGGATCACTAGCATGGGTTGGGTGTTTCGTGAAGCATAAACGCTCTACGGCTACCCGGGTTCCATTCGGAATCCCCTTCCTCCGCGAACACCCTTGAGCTTCACGAACGGCATCCCTCTCAGAAGAGGGGCTCAAAACGAGACAAAGCAGAGGCGTCTCGCGAAGTAGAAATACCTCGCGGAGCTCATGATTCCCGGGGCAAAGAGTGCTTCGTGATTCGGGAGAGGAGAAGCCTAAAGGGCGGATTGTCTGTCCCCGGGACTCAGGGGGAGTCCAGTATTTATAGGGAAGGGGCGCCGCGAAGCAGGGCTCGCGCGCCGCCTTCAGTGCTTCACGGCGGCTCGCGAACGTCAAATGGTATCACGGAGCATTACCGCCTCCGGTGCTTCGCGGAGGCTCGCGAACGTCAAATGGGTTCACGGAGTATTACCGCCTCCGGGGCTTCGCAGCGGCTCGCGAATGTCAAATGGGTTCGCGGAGGATTACCTCCTCTGGTGCTTCGCGGCGGCTCGCGAACGTCAAATGGGTTCACGGAGGATTACCGCCTCTGGTTCTTCGCGGCGGCTCCATGGTGGGGGCGCTTCGTGGCGGCGCTTCGCGACGGAGCTTCGCGAGGCAGCGTGCCGGCCTTTTTCGTTCCTTTATTTCGGGCCACATTTTTGGCGCCAACAAGAACCTATATCGTCATCCAGATTAGATGATGTGAACTAGATTGTGCTCTATGATATAGTTAGTTATGGACTAGGACTAGTTATAAATAATTTCACTTCTGAAACATGGGTATTCCTATTCATCTAATTGGAATATTATAGAAATTAATTTATAAAGTATTTATTCATGAAGGATATTTTTTGGTTTTTATTACGAGTTAATTTGAATAAAATCTTTAGATATTAGGGAAATTTGATTTATTGTAACAAATATTTGTATTTAATATTTAGAAAATACAATTAATGTTATATTAATTTATTTAATAAAATCAATATAAATGGGATTAATTTAAATTCGATTCTAATTGAAATTTATAAATTGTTCACTCCATTAATTTTGAATGGAATCCTCTATAAATGAACCCAAGATGGCTTGATGGGACCTTTATAGAGTAAAATGAATTATTATTATTGTTTTTTACATTACACCATGGTATAATTATCATGTTATATTGTATTCTTATCAAATTATTAGGTTAACACTTATAGTGTGTTTCATATAAACTCATGGTGGAATCATATTTGACTGGACCCCATAAACGTGAAAAAAGAAATTTTGTCTACATTGGAGAATTAATAATATAATTTTAATGGTAATTAAAATTCCAATTACATCCTAAGGATTTTTTTACTCTATAGATTGGAATTAATGTTTTTATTAACCAATACATGTTCTAGGTATTTGATAGGAATATTATGGTTAAAGGGATTTATGAAAATAATTTTTTATTGATTTATTGATCTAGCTAAATAAAGTATTTTTTATAGATATTAATTCTAATTTGTACCTGATATCTCTTATATCCATGATTCATTAAATTTTTAAAAAAAAGATCATCAAAAAGTTGTAATAAAATAAAACCTTTTGGAGTTATTGTTTTAATAGTCCCTTATACAGATGATTGTTTTAAATGTTTCCATTATAGATTACTTGTGCGAGAACTAGATCCTAGTGATCATTTTGGTGTGATTCTAGATTAATTTTTTAAACATTAATATTGAAAATGGATCATCATGTTAAGGGAGTTCCCTTGTATATGTGATTATGATATAATTTTATATCGATTTTGTTTATGTTATGTGTTGTTCATATAACCTTTTGAGTCCGGTTGAAATCATAGTTAATTAAACAACAACCACGGGTATATGGATGGTTGTATGCTATGCTGAACCCTGATTGAGTGTAATACCCCTTATAGGTTCCCTTTTAATATCATAACATTCCATTTTAAAAATAATTTTATGACCCTTCAAGCAGTTATCCTCTATGATGATTCTCATAGAAAATCATGGCCATGAAATTCTATGTGTTTAATGTGATTTCGTTATTTGTTATTGATATGTTGTGACCCCTAGAGGTCGATTTATACATAATTTAATTTTTTTAGGTAGTTTTTTAAAAAAAATGTATAAGTTCAATAGATGTTGTTTCATAGAGTATCACAAGTGGGTTATGTTTATCTTTTGAGAGACAATAACAATATGTGGACAGATCATGTGGACCATGTTCTGAAATCTAATCTGCATGGCTATATTTGAGACCAATATTACATTATTCATGACGAATACCATGATGAGTTGGAAAAAATTGGTTTGATATAGGTATCCTTGAGCGTGTTTTTATAGAGTTTTACATATACTATATTGATACTATTTTTTCTGACATTAATTTAAATCCATTAAAAAAAAGTTGATTATGCCTTGAAAAATGGTCATAGCGATACCTTCTTTATTGAGAATCACATAGGATTTGAGATATAAAAACTAATTTGAAAGGGTGTAACAGTATGGTTACCTATCCTATATTAAATTTGGTTTTATTGTTGATGCTTTAATTTATTAAATAATTTCTTGAGGTGGGTGGTGATTTGATAAATCATGGACTAGTAAGGTCCCATGTTTTTAAGAGGAGGTCCAAAGGGGATTATGATGGGTTGAGAATTGAAATTCCATGTATAATGTTTTGTTGACCATGGTTCAAGATGAATCATGGGAGTGTGTGTTAGGTACTCAATCAAATTGTATGAGATGCTCACGCTACGCATATGGAAAATTTATTTCACACCACTGTTAAGTGTTGACTATTTTTTATTGAACTTCTATGATTAGAAGACTATAGGATTTGTATTAATGATTTAAAATGTGTTTTTTGTGTCCATGGAGACCATGATATTTTGGTGAAACATAAATAAAGTGCATTTGATTGGAGATAAATTATAATTAACATGGTTGATGTGAGATAGTTTACAATTATTGGATCTATACATAAATTATAGAGAGAGGTGGTGTTAGGTGTTAATAAAAGAATGCATATCCTTCATTCATGTGAGACTGGAAATAATGGAGTGATACATTATTTTCAATAGGATGTTACTGAACTAATAATTAGAGGTATTCATTCCAAACATCATCAAATCATCGATAGTATATATAGAGAGCAGTATTTTTATTCCAAAACATTTATCAAAACTGAATTTGGGTTTGATTAATAGACACCATGGGAGTTTTTCACGATGAACATTTTAATTTATCAAAATGAAGAATATTAAACCATTTAATATCTAATGTTAATGACTAATGAATAACATTTAAATTCATTAATTTGTATAAGAACTATTATCAGGATATAATAATTAGTGTTTCGTGAAATTTTTTAGAGCTCATCATAAATAGGTACTTATAAAATTTAGTTATTATTTTTAATATTATATGTATCATGGAATTTGGGAATAAGGAAATTGTTTTAACTGATTTATGATAAGGATTTTCTTAATGTGGGTAGTGAGAGGTCATTTAGTAGTGGTAACCATGTTGTGAAACATTCCATTTGTATTTTTTAAAGGTTTTTTGAATGTTCTTTACCTTCAATTTGTCATTGGATAAATGAAATATGTTAAGAATAGGATTTTATAGAAATGCAACATACAGGTTTGAGTACATACTTCATGGAGTCTGTGAAAAGGTGTTGGAAAAACAATGTCTTGAGATTATCCAATTTTTATGGATGGGGTTAGTGCTGGTGCATTTGTATCATCTTAGAGATGGTTATGAATAAGGGATGGTTCGACTTGGAGTCATCGACATAAGGTATGTAAGGAATTTTATGCACACACTCAGAACAATCTCAGTATTCCTTGAGATAATGGATTTCATAATATGGATTTTTTGATTTATTGGATATTTAATATGAGAATTTTCTATATTAGTAAAGAAAAAAGATTCAATGTTAGTTCCTCAAATAGTTGTATCTAATCACTAATTGGTATGACAGAAGTATATTTTAATTGTATTTTGTGGATTTTCAAGGATTAATTATTACGACCAGTAAGATAGTGGTATATTAGAGTTTTACCATTTCAATAAAATAAAAGATTGACAGTATTTCCCCTATGTTTAATCTAATTAACATACCTAGAAGGTCCTCTAGACAATAAGGTCATAATTAAATTGTAAATTTTGATTGTGGATCCATGATGAATTGTATTTTGACATGGGAAATCTTGTAACTATAATGGGATGCACAATATGATAATTGATGAAAGAGAGGATGACAGGATTATGTCTTGGGTTGTATAGGACACTATAATATCTCTATTGTAGTTTTGATTGTAATTATGGGTGTTGGTTACAGTTTTAATAGATTTTTTTAAATATGGTTTATGTGTATCTAGAAGGATCATCAGCATTCCAGAAACCCAACACATCAGTTAGATAAATAATTATGACTCGAGAAGGCGGGGTTATGTTTTTTTAGTTCCTAAACAAATTTTAAGGATAATAATTTTTTGGGTGATAGGACTTATTGTCCCATTTTTTAATATGATGATACAATAAAAAGACTTTTAGATATTTATTAAGGGGATTGAATAAATTAAAAAATATTCTTTGGTTCAAAATTTGGAGTATTGGATCACATAATAGTGTTTCTTTCAGATGATATATATTTCATCAGATGTGTCTCGAGTGTTCGGATCAGTCTCAAGAGATTCACATTAGGTAAGATCATTTTCAATTAAAGAACATTGGGGTGCATAGTTTGTAGAAAATTTGATACAAATCATGCAGTCCAAACCATGTATCCAATTTTATATAGAGGAACAATTTGATGAAACTATGCCACCATCTTGTGGAAACCATGCAGCATGGGGTAGGTGTGTGGAGATTCCCCAATGGTTAGAGAAATGTTTTTATATTCTTTCACTATAAAAGTGATATGTGAGGGAGTCCATTGATAGTGGAATTGTACAATTGGTGTAGTATTGGACAAACCATTCAACCATACTACACAACTCTTTAAGGGATTTTAAATCTCCATTTTACCCTTCCTCTTTTTAATCCTTTACCACTATTCTCTCCTCTAATCCACATGGGTAAATACTTCATTAGAATAATAACTTTACATTCCCTTTAGGAGTCGATGGATCTCATATGTTTAGTACTACTATCAAACATTGTTTTTCTCAATGGACCAACCTAGATTTTTATATTGTTACCATTTTATCATTTCTCTGTTATCATACTCCATCAGATCCTATTTTTATGTGATATAATATTCTATATTTTCAGGGTGTGTATCTATTTTTTAATTTCCTTTATTCATCCTTGATTCAATGCCTAATTGTAGTTGAGTAATGAATCCTTGTTATATCTTAGGTGGTATACATACATTTCTATAATGTTTCTCATTTATAAAATGTATCATTTTTTTTACATTTTATGAAACACAATAATTTATTCGATAATATTATTTCCTTCATTTTAACTAGTTATACCTAGTTATTTATATTCTTTCGTACCATTTACATTACTAACAGTCATCTTCCTCATATGGTTCAACCCCTTTGGGTGTGTTTAAAACAAATCCTTAAAATCACTATAAAATTTCATGTGATAAAACCACCATCTATGTGGGATTTTATTTAAATTTAATTCATTTTTTTTAATGAATAGATTGGGATTTAATTCTGATACCATGATACATGTCCCCTTTATTATTCACAAATTATGAAATAATGAGACTAGTTTAATGAGATGATAAATGGTTTGGGTAATCTCCATTGTCCTTGATTATTTATGTTTGACATGTCTATAATGAAGAACAATACAATATCAATCTAATTGATTACACTGAGCCTTGTATATAAACATATACCTCATCATTACTTGTAAATTAATTGACAAAATAAGTGATCAAGATGAATCATGTTTTACGGTATGGAATTTCCTCATGGGTTTTTCTATATAAAAATGATAAATTTTAGGGATACCATATCTATGATTATGCTAATTAATTAAAAGATATTCAATATTTTTATTTTTTTTGTTAGATAATATAGATTTTCTATTATTATATGGTTAATGGAAGTGTTGGAAATGATGTTTCATTCTCCCTTGACATGAGATGTTCGAAATAAAACATTACATCATTTATTTGGATGTTGTGAATGATTTCCCTTATCATAAGTTTGAGATTATTGAGCTTGAAATCCTTTAGCATACATTAGTGACTATTGGGAATGGAATCCCATATAATTCATCTCAGACTATTGGTACTTTATTCCCATATTATTCATCAGAATATATTATCACTCATGTCCCTTCTCGTACATTATGATCATTCGAAATGACATCCCTTATTTTAAATACGACTAGCTTATAATTTTATTATTATGTGGATGCCTTTATATTACACATAAAATGTATATATAATATATTTTCTCATATATTTATACATGATTTTGACCTATTTAGAGAAAATTTGTCTTATATTGAAGTAGGTATGGTAGCCTTGGTGTTTTTAGATAAACGAAACCCCTCATTGAATATATTTTTTATTTTATTTCTTAGTTATACCTATACAATAATATATTTTATACTCAGATATTTTATTTTATTGTACACTGTAGGTGGTGGCCTACCGAAATTTTATCACTCGTTTTTTTGGTCACTGTTTGGAACCCAAATAGATATCCTAATTATATGATTGGAACCAGATGATGCTCTATGGTATTTTTAATAATACATTAAGACTGTTTATTGTATTTTCTTGAGTAGTTTATATAATTGTAATCATTATACCATCTAGAGTTGGAGTTTTTTATCCATTTATTCTTTTTTAGTAGATCCATGTTTATTTTTTTACAATATATATTCTTAGATTTATTTTATTATGAATTAGAATGTTCATGAATAGAGGTTTTTTGGAAATAGAAAAATATTTTGGTTATTATTATCGTATCCTATTTAATTTATGTTATTCATTTTTCATTGGTTTTATGTACTGATCTAGATAGTATAGTATCACAATTATACCAACATTATATCATCACTTCTAGTTAGAAGCCTCTAGCATATGGAGAGGAATGCTTGAAGCCAAGTATAAGAAAATTTTAGGGACCTATTTTTGGGGAACTTGGGTGAGGAAATTAATTTTATATGTTAGAGGACATCTTTGGGATTCTATTGGATTTGAAAATTTCCCTAAGGGTAATCTGATACTCTCCACTATGATCTATAGTTAAGAGGTCCTATTGAATGAAATGGGATATATTGATTCATTTATCCCTCTTATTAGGGGTATTCTTTGATAGGGGATTTGGTTTAAATGTCTTGGTCATTTTGTATTTGGAAATGGACAATTTGGTGACCCATGATCATATTAGAACCCAATTTGTTCTAGAGGACTACCATTCCATGGATATGATCTCTTAGTGTGAATATAGTTCATTTTACCTATTTAATGTATCATTATTGGGGTCATATTGACCGTTAGTAGAGAATTTTTATGATTGGTTGCATGTGGATATTCCATGGGGAATGATTTTCATTACTTACTCTAATTCTATAATTTAGGAATATTTATTATGATAATTAAGACATGCCTATTTTTTATGTCATGTGGCCTTATG
The DNA here is from genome assembly GCA_963277665.1 of Viscum album. Lineage (NCBI taxonomy): Eukaryota > Viridiplantae > Streptophyta > Magnoliopsida > Santalales > Viscaceae > Viscum > Viscum album. Next base: position 1,759,708,188 of record OY728152.1, read on the forward strand.
AGAAACATATTTAGAATTTTCCCGCATTGAATGAAGCTTGGTTTTCTATCTTAGTCAGTGTTAAGACGCATTGATAAACAACATTAATATATTTCTAATGACATATTTTTAATATTCTACTTCTGTTTATTTTAATAGGAATAGAATATCACATGTAAATTCATGTACATATAAAAATATATATTTGTATCACCGTTGGGGTTCACTAATTAATATTTATTTTTCACAACATGTACACATACAATGGTGTACATGAGGAACCTTTTTGTATATTTTGGTTCATCGTCATATTCATAGTGCATGGGGATGAGGATGAAAGTTTCATGATTTAGTGGTATGACTTATGTAAAGTCTATGTATTAGGGAAATGCATATTGATAGATGGTTAGGTAGTTTATGTGGTAATCATCAGTGTTAGTAGTGTATCCTAATACATTTTATTTTTCTTTTATATCTTTTATAATTTATAAGTGGCTGACCTAGTGGAAGATCAATTATTTTATAGCATGTTTTGAGTAAGTATGGTTGTTTTCCACATTCTATTATATATAGGATAAACTATATAGCACACCAATATTACAGATTATATAATCTATTTCTTTTAAAACATAATTTGTTCTACATTTTCTTACACATGCAACATAAAAAAAATATAACCACTGAACAATATATGACCATTAAAATGTTGTCGGAGAATTTTAGTGTAGAAATTGATGTACCCAAAATAATGAAATATTTGTATACATAGAACATGAGTCTTTAAAAATTCTATAAAACTAATTAATTTAATTGGTGTGGATAAGTTGATAATAATAAAGATATGTGGTTTAAAATAAATCCTTTCTAAAAATATACATATATGTGTTTTTAGGAAAATAAAGAAATTATAGATAAAAAATATTTTTTATGAAAAATATATTAGAACAAATTTTATTAACAGTTTAAAGGCAATAATTATAAGTATAATTAATATTTTTTAAAATTATATTTTTTAATCAAAATATATTTCAATATATTTTTATGTTATTATTTAAATGGGAGACTATAAATTATTTTGATTTTGAGTTGTTAAATAAGAATTCATTTAAATATTAATCAGATAAATATTATATTAAATTTCTTTTGTTTTTCTAAAATAGTTGAATTTGATATTAATAGTAGAAAATTACATTGTTACTAATGCTGTAAATTTTATGACATTGTACTTATAAAAAAAATAAAAATATGTTATTCAAAAATTTTAATTAATAAAATATTTATTTCATGTGTAATAATATTATTTAAAAATATTATTCATCATATATAAGACAATGGTTTACAGTTTATGAATCTATTTAATATTTTTCTGTAAAACCCATTTTTTTATTTATTTTAATAGTCAAATTACATCACCTGTATAATTTATTATAACAAAATGGATATCATATTTTTTTTATAAAAATTATAATAATATGTAATAAGTTCAATTTCATTTATTGGTAATGAGAATATGATTACTAATATTAATGTTTTTACTATAATAATGGTAAAGCTACTACTTTCGAATAATTTTTCCATAAATGGTGTGTAATTATTATCTAATAAATTAAAAGCATAAAATATAAATAATAAATCTAATATTTTTTAAGAACACATTACATTATAATATTAAATATATAATTATTAAATAGTACTGAATTATATTATGCACAAAAAATATTTAAAAATCAATTTTTTATCAAAAAACAAAATTTCTATATATAAAATTATTTAATTTAATTTTGTTAGTTTAAATTGAAATTTATTTTTATTAATCCAAATCTATGTTTATGATTAGAAAATAAAAAAAAATTAATTTTTTAAAATTATATGTTTATTAAATCATATGTTACTTAGGAAAAATTTAGTTACATTGGTAAAATAAAAAAAATAAAAAATAAAACAATATATAAAAATGAGTTCAAATGTTTAGAAAATACGAATAAATGATTTAATGACTTATTATAGACCATATGTTTTACCAAAATCTATTATGTATAACTTTTGTAACCGTTTAAAAATTTATATTGTTAATCTATTGTTGACAAATAGTGTTCATCCACAAAAGTTTTCTTTTCTTCACTTACAAAATGGAAGAATTCCACACCTTCATTCCACAACAATTAAATAATACTTTTAATTTAAAATAATTCATATTTATATTACTAATATTTATATTATACTAATAATCCACTTGTCAAAATTATTTTTTCAATTCACCTTATTTCCATGTTGATGACCAAGTGAAAGTTCTCGGCCCCAATGTGAGCATTACACAGTCCATGTCTTTTTTTCATTTTCAATCAATTCTAATACTATATTATACATAGTAATATAATTAAATACTTAAAAATAATATACTTATGTTTTATTTTATTTATTTAAAATCCTTATTTTTTGTTTTTGATTCACCTAGAAATACTATGGAATGGCGATCAAGCGTTGTACGAACAACCACATTCAAAAAAATTCATCTTCCATTTTTCACCACCACATGTTTTAAATTATTATTAGGGTTAAATTTTAGAATATATTTATCATTTATGATAAAATTATTATTTTTAATTGACATATTGTAATCCATCTTATTTCTGAATCATTTTTTATAAAGGATAAAATTAATCATGCAATGCGCAGACTTCCACCTCAATAAAGTAACTTATATTATTTTTTATTTAGTTTATTTTTTATTGATATATATATATTTAAATATGATTCATAAAATCAAAATATGCAAAATAATATAATTATTATTTTGTAACAATTATATTACTCTATAAATAATCCAATTTTAGAGTCCTAATAATGTTTACAATTATTGTATGTTTATGATTGGATCGGTATATCCCTTATATGGAAAATACTATAATGTAACATAAAATATGAATAAGATATCATTATTAATATTAATATATGATATATATTATAATAGAATGAATATATTTTAATTTTTTATTGTTATAAATAATTTTAAACTCAATAATTATGATATCAATGTATATTCGAGAAAAATAATAGAAACACACTCATCAATGATTCATCATTAGATATCATAATAAAAAATACCATATAATAAAACAATAAAATATAAATAATTATAAAAAATAACATAAATTAAATTTTATAATCCATGAATGATTAATACGAGTATAATGTTGAATAAAAACCCAATACATATGAAACTAGTTTAATATGACTTGGATTACAAACATAAGATATTGATAGTAGATAATATATAACAATAATAAATTAATATATATAATATAATTTATTATTATAATATTTAATATTAATAAAAATTGTTCTACAATAAGTTATTATGATATTTATTTTTTTATACATGATATTAATGTTCTAAATACAATGTTAGGAATTAAAGTGTGGTTCTCTAATCTCAAATATTCATCCCTAGAGAAATATTACATAGTATTCGCCATTTTTTCATTGAAATAGTTTATGTAATACATTTAAAATATTATTTACCATTATAATCATTTTATTCCTATAATATAATATATCATTTTGAAATAATTTCCTTCAAATGTTTTTGAATCAAATGATACAAAGTATATAAGGGGTTCTTGTCCTCCAAATGTTTTTTACTCAAAAACCTGACATCATTGATAGAATCTTGAACCAAAATTCCTATTAAATAATAAAATAAAATTATTCATTAGGTATAATTGAATAAAATTATTCATTATATAAAATTTTCGTTTGTTATTATTAAAACCAATAAAAATTAACGACTAGTGAATAATGCATATGTCTCCACAAACAAAAGAGAGACTAGAAATCTCTTATATTGAGTCTTGAGTTCCTTCACATATGTAAGAACATCATTTATATTAAATATATTTTGATTTATAAATGTTATTAAACTATAATTATATATATAATAACATTTAATATATACTTATGATTTTTTCCCATTTATTAATAATTCCTTCTTAATGTTATCTTTTTATTAACAATAACATTATTATATGTATATTTTTCTTTAGTATATTATTGACATTTACACTAAACTTAGTTCCATTATATCCATAATGATTATAATTATTTAAATTTTATACATAATATATATAAGTATTTATTTTAATACATAAGATATTGAAATTGAAAATGAAATACATCGTTCTAATAGATGGTAGTCTATACGCACATAATAATGTGGGAATTAATTTTTTAATAGACGGAGAAAAATAAATGTAAATTATAATTAAACATTCCATAATAATTATTATTTAATATATATAACATATACATAATAAAATTTTACTTATTACCTTCTATGCATTAAATTAGTGAAAAATGGATCACATTTCGTTGTGAGGTGTTAATCCATCATACACACAAGTAAAGCTATAATATCCCCCATGGAATGGAAGGTTTGAAGGTATATGTTATATAATAGTTATATGTGCCAATTTTTTCAAAAATATGGTATATATTCATTTAATCCATCCTTATTAAGATCAATATAAAATTGTAAAGGAAAACACATCACATTGGTTCATGAGACGATACTCCACTATACACATGAGCGACGTTATTATTTTCCAACAGGTTGATATGTATGATTTTTTTTGTATTATAATTGAATAGGTAAAATAATGACATAAATATCATATATAAACATTAAATAAACAATTTTATTTTTTTGTGAGATTTTGTTAGGGAAAACAAATAACATTAGCTCGTGAAGGGGTTGTCCACTATACACATGATTTAAAATTTCATTTCCCATTTGTTTGTATAAGATATTGGTATATGTTTTGAAATTAAAATTCTAGGGTAGAATTATATGTTATATATAGGTGTTATTATAACAGTATATTTAAATTTTATTTTCATCATTTAGAATATGTAAATCAAAATAACATAGTTTGAAACATTCCCTCTTATTAAGCCAACTTATTTAGGTTTAACCTGATGACTTTATATATTGGATTTATAATCTCTCCTAGGACACTAGGACTTTTGCAGGTATTTTCCAAAAAAATTGTCATTTAAAATTTTAATGGATGGGTTTATTTTTATAAGTTAGGGGAGAGGAAAGGCATGTAATATTTGATGATAATAAAGTGTAACCAAATTTTTTGAATGTAAAATGACTCCAAAATGGTTCATAATAGAACATTATAGATTTTATAGTCAAGATATCTCTATCCTATTGGATTGGGAAAAGTTTTTATTTCTTTTTACCCCTTATACTTTTATTTTAAACCCTTGATAATCTTTTTTAAGAATAACCACAATAATTAATTTTTAAGGTTTATTAGATTTTATTTTGATCCAAAAATATTTTGTGGAAAATATATAATATAAATTATTCATATTACAAAAATTTAATCCATATTAAAAATATTTTATTAATATAATATAAAATTAATCCCCCAGACGTGATAAGAATGTGGTTTTTCCAATATAAAACATCAAAAGGAAAAAAGTTTATGTTTCAAAATATAATATATAATTTATTCCAAAGACATAAACTATTTTAATATAGGTAATTTAACTAATTTTACATTTAAAATCATATTAAAATAAAACAATCCATTTAAATTCATTTAATGAAAATTTATTTGTTTTAATAAGAACATGTATTTTTCACTATTCAATAAGTAGTTAATCATTTAAAAAAAACTCACAAAAATTCACTCAAGGATAATTTTTACATTATTATTTCAAAAATTAAATTAATGTTGTTAAATAAATTTTATAAATGTATCAATAATTAATTATAACATAATGTGTGCAAAATGATATAAAAGTTCTTTTATACATAAATTAATTTTTAACCTCAAAATTAGCTTTATTATTATATCATTATTAAAAAATGTATATGATGAATGTAAAATATTTTTTTAGAATAATATATATATAATATAAATTTTAAAATTTTATTTAGTTAATTTATTCAAAAAATATATATTCTTGTGGGAAATATAATTTTATAGAAAATTAGTTCATTTATTTTCCAGTAGATTTATATACATTTTTAATTTATTATTCCACATAGAATTATTTTTATATACTTTTGTAAAATATATTTCCATATCTTATTTAATCATATACATACCCTCTATTCTAATAGATTAGTGATAACTATCATCTTTAACAATAGTATTTTAAAAGTATGTTTTGTTTCATTATGCGTGTTTATTTGTGTAAAGCAATCTACCAACATATTAAATAAATTTTTATAAAATTCATAAAATCCTAGGGTGTTTCATTAGACCATTTTAAAATTAATTTATTCATTGAAATTGATATTCTTAAGAAAATAGTATAATTTTTCATCATTTCATTCTTAATATCCCACATAACCTCCTTATTTTCTTGGTGTCAATATAAAATATTGAAAAAGTTATTGTTCCTATTTCATAAAAAAATCTCATTGTGATCTAAACCCTCAATTTGTTATTAGTCAAAATAAATAACATGATCCAGTTGTATAAAAATTGAATTCATCACATTTATAGGTCTATGTACGTACTTTCTCAATATATATACATAAAACACATCACAGACATGCAAGAGGTTTGGTGGAATCCTTAAATGATATATTACTTTCTCAATAAGATTAATAATTTTTAGGGGCCCATAATATTTCTACGATGCTACATTTATTTATATTTCATATATAATTTAATGATTTATTTATTTTAAATATTTAAAATTATTCATTTACATTACGAAATAAAGATTTTTTTTATTCCTCCTCCACCATATTAGCTCTTCAAAGATTATAATAATTAATATCCATTCAATAAATTTATATATAATGTCTAATAAATAATAGTTCCAAAACAGTATCTAATTTGGATAAATATTTATATGTTGAAATTAAATATCAATCATTAAAATCTAAATAACATCCAATGTCCACCACAGTATATTCAAAAATAGTTGTTGTAAATGATACTCCAAAACATTACAATCTAAATATTTTTGAAACAAGGTCTCTAAATCTCCCAAATGAACCTAAAATTAATCCTCTAAACAACATGATGTATATATCAATGTCACATACTATATTTTTTAACACATTAGGAATATTTTCCCTTGAAACGTGGTAATAAACCAAATTAACATAAAATTCAATAGAGACATAAATATTTACAAAAAATAACTATATCTATATTCCTTAAATAATATAACATATTATAGTCATAGATGTTTATATTGGGGAACTTGATCCCTCATTGAATAAATTTATTATATTATTTTCTTCTAACTAGACATGAACAATTATTATTTATACTCACTGATTAGAGTTCATTTGACATTGTGGGTGGTAGTATACTCTTTTTCTATCACATTTTATTCAAGATCATGTTTTAGAAAATAAAAAATATTCTTACTACATGTTAGAAACTGTACCTTTTCTTGTAATTCTTTTCTTTATGCAGTATGAATGGTCATCGGAGATTGGGGATAGGAGCTGAGCATGTACTTGTTCAGCCTATTAATATTATTCTATACTATAATGTACAAATAGGGGTCCTCATGCACACAAATGTATGTTTATATTGTGTGAGAAGAAAATATTACTAGGAAACCCCAATGGTGATACCAATTATCTATTTATATATAAAAGGAAATGGAAATCTGATATGTTAATCATAGTTGAACAAATGCTAGTAGAATATTAAAAATATACTTGCAATACTAGATAAATGTCGATTATTCAAGGGTGACAACAACAACCAATTTAAACAGAAAATGATTTATCTCATGCATGAAAACTCCAATCATGTTGCTCAAAAATAAAAATAACATAACACAATTAGAATGTATACCACATATTAAGAATGATTCAAAAAGTCTATCATTATAAAAACGAATGAATATCTTACCCCCATAGAATATCTATAGTCATCCAAGAAAACAACATGGTCCACTGACATGCAATAGGGCCCCAATAATAAGACATTAGACTATTGACATGAACAATAGTCACACTAAGAGATAATATCTATTTAATGTTTGACCTAAAAAACTAACAAGGTTATATATTGATCAGGGTGTCAACATTTTCCCTTATCTATATCCAAAATGTCCAATAAAATAATATCAATTCAATACTCATAGAAGACCCATAAATAGATGGGTTCACTCTTCAATATATCCCATTAGGTTCAATAGGACCTCCTAACACAAGCCATATATGTGATTTTATTGGATAGTGTTAGAAGGTCCTATTAAACCTAATGGGATATATTGAAGAGTGAAACCCTCTTTTTATGGGTCTTCTCTGACAAGGGAATTGGTATTATTTTATTGGAAATTTTGGATATAGATAAGGGAAAATGTTGACCCCATGATCATTATATAACCTTGTTAGTTTTTTAGGTCAACTATTAAAGATATATTATCTCTTAGTGTGACTGGAGTTCATGTCAATAGTTTAATGTCTTATTGTTGGGGCCCTATTGCATGAGAGTGGGCATGCTGTTATCTTGGATGACTATAGATATTCCATGGGTTAAGATATTAATTCATTTTTATAGTGATAGAAAATAGGAATCATTCATAATATGTGGAATACATTCTGATTGTGTTATGTTATTTTGATTATTGAGCAACATGATAGGAGTTTTCATGCACTAGATAAATCAATTTTTGTTTAAATATGGTGTTGTTGTCACCCATGAATCATCAACATTTATCTAGTATTACTGGTAAATTTTTATTATTATACTAACATTTGTTCGACTATTCTTAACATATCAGATTTTCAATTACTTTTCATATAAAAATAGATAATTGGTATCACCATTGGGGTTTCCTAGTAATATTTTCTTCTCACACAATATACACATACGTTGTTGTGCATGAGGACCCCTATTTTTACATTCTAGTATAGAATAATATTAATAGGCTATGGGGACGATTACAATGGTTTTCTTATTTAGAGGGATGACTAAAATGGATTTATTGGCTTGTGCTAGAGAATCTTGATAGACATGGAGTCTAGGTATGTAGTATTACACAATTTTTTCCATATATCCTTGGGTATGTTATTTTAGTTTACATATTTTATCGTGTATATGTTATTGACCGAGTAGAATATGGATTGTTTTATAGTATCTTTTGAGTATGAATGATAGATTTTCACATTCAATTCGATATATCAAATAAATTTCATGACACAAAAATTAATGGTTATATATTTTATTATCTTTTGAACATAATTCATTCTATAGTTTATAACACATGAAACATAAAAAAATGACTTGATGAAAAATATATGATTGTTAATGCATATTTGTAGAGTTATAGTGTGGTAATAGATGTAATTAAAAATATGAAATATATGCATTGATTAAAAAATGACATTATCAATGAAAAAGAATTGAAAAATTAAATTGGTGTAACTGAATTACTAATATTACAGAATTGGGGATTAAAATGTATCCAATATAAATATAAACTTCTTATGATGTTTACTAAAATAAATAATTTTTTGATAAATTATGTTCTTTATATTAATAATATATTAGAAAAAATATTATTAATAATTTTTAATGAATAATAATAATTAAAGTCAATATTTGTTAAAAATGTATTTCTAATATGACAATTATTTCCATTATTTATTAGTTTTTTTACTAAAAATTAAATTTTAAATTCTTATAATTCATTTCTGTTAAATTTAAAAACATTTTCATATTCAAAGTAGAAATAATATATTAAAAATAATATTTGGGAAATTTTCTATACAACTTAATTAATGATGAATCATAAAAAATAATATTTTAAATAATATTTTAACTATTATAAAATTATCATTAAAAATAAATTTTTATAAGTTATTAAAAACATTTAATTTATGAAATAATTATTTTAGGTGTATGAAATTTTATTTTAAAATACCATTCTTATTTTATAAATCTGATGTCTATCAGCTTGTGAAATTAATTATTATTTTTCACTAAAACCCATTTTTTGTTTATATTAGAAATCATATTGCATCATTAGTAGAAATTAAATCTATCAACATAGATATCATATTTTTTATCAAAATGATAAAATTATGTTATAATTCCAATTTTATTTATTTGAAATAAAAATATGATATCTAACATTAAATTATTTTATATTATAATGGTAAAGATATTATTTTCAAAGAATTGTTTCATTAATGTTGTTAAATTATTACCTAAAAATTAAAATGGAATATATCAAAATAATTAATCTAATATTATGTTTAAACAAATATGAAATTATAATAATAAATATTTAATTTTTAATGAACATTAAAAAATACTGTCCACACATAATATTTTAAACCTCATTTTCAGATGAAAAAAACAATTTCTCTATTTTTTAATGATTTAATTTCAATGTTAATTTTTTATTAATATTAAACGTATTTATAATAAAATGTGATTAAATTTATGATCATGAAATTAAATTTTTTAATTATTTGTTATCTTCTATATTTAGTAAAACATATGTTACATTGGGAAAAACCCCAATAAAAAAATTAAAAGTAAAAAATATAATAAAAAATTATTTCCAACATGTTTTAAAAATTTGTTGAAATATATTTTTGAGACATTATCGACCAATAAACATACTAAAATCCATTATTTATCACTTTTAGACACTTTTACTCTTGAATTGTTTTATTCCATTGTTAAATAATAAGGGTGTTTAACAAAAGTGAACTTTTCTTCACTTATAAAATCGGAGAATTAAAATCATTTATTCCACACCCATTTATTTTTTTTTTCCAGAAAATCAAATATTTTTATCTTTATAAAAACCTATCTTAGTATTATAATCATTTAGTGAAAATTATTTTCACTTTACCTTTTTCCATGTATATGTCAATGAAAAAGTTCATGTTCACAAAGTGAGCACTACCTAGTCGTTATTTTGTTTTTATTTTTCATTCCCTTCCAATCATATTTGTATCATAGTTACATGATGAAAATTGTTACAAAATTATACATACATTTTATTTCATTAATATTTTTTGCCAAATTAATTTACTTTCCATCCACTTAGAAAAAATAAATAACTTCGATCAGGCATTGTACTGATTTCAACCTCCACAAAGTTACACCTTTCAATTTTCACCATGAAAAATCTTTGATATATATAAGGGTGAAATTTTATATTGTATTTTACATTTTTATTATAATTTTGAATTTCAATTAACACATCATAATATAACTAATTTCCTTATCCTTCATTGAGAAAGGGAAATGTTAAATATGCATTAGGTATACATCTACCTCTACTAAGTAGCTTAACTAATTTGTCATTTATTTTATTTATTATATATTTTTATAAATTAATTATTATTCATCATCTAAATTTTATCTAAATAATATCATTATTATTCTTCAATAATTATATTATTCTAAAAATAAATGAATTTCATAGTCATAATAATTTTTATAATTATGGAATATTTAACTTTGGATCAGTCTAACAACATAATGAAATGTACTATAAAATAACATCACAGATGACTATTATAACATAATTAATATTAAAATATGACATATGTAATAATATAAATATTTTATATATAATTTTATAGTTTATCATTATTTTTAAACTCATGAACTTAGATATCAATGTCAATTATACCAAAAATATAGAAAAATACTCATAAATGCTATCAAAATTAAAATTCATAATCCAAAATAGAATATATTGAAATTAAAAAAATATAAATAATTATAAAAAATAAATAAACTTACCATTTATTATCTCTGAATGATGAAAATTTATATAATAATGAAGAACAACACAAAAATTATGAAATTAGTTCAAAATGATCATGATTAGTCACATGTGATATTGATTGTAGATAATAAATTAAAAGTATAACTGTATATATAAATAATAAAAAATGCTTCCAAAAGAATATTTGGGATTATGATAGTTATTTTTTTATATGATAGAATCAAATGGGTATCTTGAATTCATGATTTATAGTTGGGTTTTCTTTTCTCAAATTACATTCTATTGAATCACATAACACAACATAATACATGTTTTTAGTTATAATGGTGTATCTACTACCCACATAATATTTTATTTCATTATACTCTCAATATTCCTTATATTTAATTTTCTATTTGAAATCATACCCTTCATAGGGATTTGACTAAAACATTTTCAGGATACAAGGAGTTCTTATCTGAAATCTAATTCTAAGAGACATGTTTGATATTGAAAAAAATATATTTACTTTATATTCCATTTTAGAATAATTATATATTTTTTCTAGGAAATATATTAAATATCATAATATTTTAATGTTCATTTCATAATCTACCTATAAATAACATTTCATTTATAAAATACCAATTCCATGAGGCCACCGTCACAAATCACATTTCCAAATGGTGATTTCATTTATTAGATTATCCACTTGTATAATTTGAATAATTATATATAAAAACCCTTTTAATCTTATTCAAATATGGTCATTCTTTGAGATTTTATTTTCATATCCCAATTTCATATCCCCCTTCGCATATTCTTTCCAATTGTTAGGAATCCAACCATACTTTTCCTTTCTGATTGGGGTCCATCATTTTACATGTACATATTCATTGTATATATTTTTTATTATCGTTATCAATGACTCAATAATTAATTTTTCCAATTTTCTATTACTTTAAAATATTTAAATGTTTTATTGAAATTTTTCACAATTTCTTTATGTGTTATTTTCATTAATGTGTGAAAATAATCTATTTTTAATATTATTCATGTGAACAAACCATTACACCTATTTATCAATTTTATATGTAATATTATCTTTTTATTTTCACAGAATATATAAAATTATTTTCCTCTTAGTTTAATAAAATATTTATTTTATCATTATTTTTAAATATAATGGATAGTCCTTATTTTTGAAGAGATATTTACTAAAACTCAATAAAATTTATTGTCATCTAGGTAATAGTATTATTCTATTTCATATTTATAAGAGAATAAATTATTAAATTGTTACTATAAATCTTCATTTCATGGATGTATTATTTAACATTATTTTTTATCGGAATATATGATTAATCACTACCATTATTTAGCCAATTCATTCTTTATTTTAGTCCAGATTTTTCATCCCATGATTTTCCACCATGGACACTATAAAAATACCATGATTGAAGTGTGTTCACTATAATTATATATGAAAACTAAATGGGGATATTATTTTATAAATCATATACACAATATATTTTATGGAATTAGTTTGAGGAATACATATATATAAATCTAATAAATTTACTAATTGGGGAAATATTAAAAACTTGTATACCTATAATTTTAATGAGTATTTTATTGATTACCAATGAATATTGGATATGTATATTATAGTATAGTCAATTTTTCATTTTATAAATTCCTATTACTCAATTTTTCATGTCTGTGGGATAGAATAGATAGTCCATTGATTCATCAATATATATGAAGAGACAAACTTTATTTGTTATTTTGGTGTTATCCTTCCAAGTAAAATATATTTCCTAGACACATAGACATAATATCAAGGTCCTGATTTCTATGATAATGATGGATTGACTTAGTGAATGGGTCATTTAATCCCACTAAAGTATTTATGATCATTATTTTCTCAGTTATGGTTTTTTACTATACTTATGTTTACCTTTGATGAGAATTTATGATCACCTTTATTATGTTTTTAATTACATTGGTTGTGAATAAATGTTTTACAACTGACATGTATTGAATATTATCATGTGTTGATAATTTTTTTGGGTGATATTGAAGACATGTCATGGAATAATTAGTTTCCCATATATTAGATAAAATTCAATTTAATGAGAATTACATGGGATTTTTTAGTTAAAATATTTTCTGACTCTCTAAAAGTACAATCATAAAATGATCTATTAATGTATGTGACGTGATATTTATTAGTTATATCATAAATATTGATAGAATAAATTTAGTTTTTTTGATTAATTTCATTATTTGTATATATAAAATGTGTAAATTCACTCCATGTTCATGGAGTGATGGTCTAAAGAAATAAACAACTTATCTTTTTTAATAAATTTTAGAAATATAATGTTTAATGATTTTTTGTGTTTTTTATATCCAGTGTTGATTCAATATAATATAATGGGATAGAATCCCAACTATATACCTTTAAATGCACACCAATTTTCACTAGCCTCTAATGTATAAGGAAGTGCACTCAATAATTTCTATGGAGCCAGATCAGTTGAAATGTCTAGTAAACCTAATCTGGCTTGTTACAAAATGGTATTAGTTTCTATATTGTTTTTTATTTAGTGAATTTTTTACCTATTTGAATAGGTATGTTTCATAACTTTTTATGGAAATAAGACTGCTTCATTGGAAAATCATTTTTTATTGGATGTACATGTTACATGGGTGATAGGATTGACATTCATTGTTTAAATAATTGAAATCACTACTGTAAAACACTTTTATAAAGGCACGAAAATTTATCAATTCTCTAAAAATTCTATAATAATGTTTATCTTTATTGTAATTAAAATATATACTCATAAATGAATCCCTTTATCAGTGATAAAAAAGTGACGATAAAATGCACCCTTTATCAGTGCTTCTTTTTTAGTGATGATAAAATTTAGCCCTTATCATATGTTATTTTAATGTTGATAAAGGAAACTTTTATCAGAGATACATTTATAGCACTGATAAAAAATTCCCATTATCAACATGTTTTTAGAACTATTAAATTTTACCCTTCATCAATCCTTTTTAGCACTAATAATGGTCGAGAATAAAATTACAAATTAAAAAAAATGATTAAATTACGAAAAATAGAAAACATTTTATTATATAAATAATTATTGAGAAAATTAAAAAAACATAATATGCATATACATATATATATTGATTTTAAATATTAATAAATATTCTATATAAAATATTGATATATAAAATTAATAAGTATAATATATATATTAAATGTCAAATAATAACATATTAATGTCTTGTTCACATTTAATGTTGTTTTATTTATGAATTTAACCTATATTAAATGTCAAGTGTTGCATTTATATAATATATAAATATATAGAGATTAAAAGAATAATAAATAATATATATTAAATATAGATATATAAAATAAATATTTATTATATATGTTAATTGATAAATAAAAACATATTAATGTCTTTTTTATTTTATATGTTTATTAATGTTGAAATTCAACCAGTATTAAACATTGTGTGTTGAATTTGTTTCATGTACACAAACACACACACACACACATATATATATATATATCTGTGTGTGTGTGTGTGTTAATTCATTTCAATACACAAATGTACACACAAATATTTCTACACAACATATAGAAACACATAATCCAAATATCTATGTACATTATTCAAATTTTATAATATTTTAGAAATTTATTATAACATGATACATTTAATATATATTATTTTTTCAATCAGTCAATTATATATATATTTTTTAATAATATAATTTGGGTACTCATTTTAATTTTTTTTAATTTTTTATTTTAATTTGGAATTTGAATTATTTTTATTATTTATTTTTATATACATATTTATTATTTTTTTCATATTTTCAATATGTATTCATATATTTTAATATATATATTCTTAATAACTCATATTTAAGTAAAAAATCATTACAATTTTTAAATAGTTTTAATGTGTACTCATTTTTAATTATTAAATTTCACTCATTTTTAAAATGTATTTATTTAAGATTATATTGTCATTAATAATGTTAAAAATATATTGGCAAATAAATATTTAGAAAAATATAATAAATTTATATTTACTATATAGATATTTATTATTTTTCAATAAGTACTTAAGTAATTATAAATAAAGAATTACATATATATTTAAATAAGTGTAACATTCTAATAATGATATTTAAATAATAATAATTAATAAACATTTAATAATGCTTTTATAGTGGTAATAATTATTAATATTTATCAGCTCTAGTTAAGTTCAGTTAAAATATATATTTATCATTTCTAAAATGATAGTGTTATTAAATATTTATTTTATCAGCGTCAATAAATTTACCGATGTTAAAATGGATCATTGTCCGCACTTTTTAGAAAGAGTTGTTAAAAATGGCTACAATCTATTATAAAAAATCACTACTATGACTCAGTCACTCGTGATTCTCTATCTCTTATAACTCCTCTACTTTTCGTGAAACTCCTCCATGTTCTCTCATATTAATCAAAACTATAATCCAATGTATTTTATTATATACTCTCCCACTATTGTATTTTATTTTTTTGGTTTCTGTTTATAGAGTTTTTGTACTGATATTAAACATGAATAACCCTAAACCTCGTCTCATTTATACTAAAATACAATGATTGTGGTTCTATTTCATCTTTTTATAATTTAATATATATTTAACTATCCATCCCATTTGTCCCATGAGAGACACGTAGATGGTTTTCTCTCCTCTAAACATTAACAAGGTGCTTATCCTCACCCCTCAGTTTGTTTTTAATTTGAATAATATAGGGTTCCAAATTATGGGTAGTTTCTCATATTTGATTCATGTTATATACTATATTATTTATTATAAATGCTTAATTATTATGGGTTTTAAGCATTACGGGATACCATGTTGTGGCCATAATTTATTGGTTATGAACATATAGGGACCATATTTTGGGTAAAAAACAATAAAATGTTTTTTTTGGATTTTGGTTATTCATGTAAATTGTTAAACCATGAAAAGGGTCGTTTGGATTTATTATTTTTTAAAAAAAAAATTATTAGTGAAAAAATATTTAATTAATTATTCATGCTTCAAAACTTATTTTAATGAATCATGTTGTGAGGGTTTTATTATTTTAATTAATTAAATATTATTATTAAAATTTTAACTATGTCTTACAAAGTGATATGTGAAATTTATTTAGTGAGAATAGCATGCTCAACAAATTTTTCAAAAATTTACTATATTTGATTGAGTTGGATATCATTGGGTAAATGGACATATAAATACACAACAACCTATAAAGAGTGTATTTCTCAAAAATAAGTGTATTATCCATGGTTGGATAGTTGGTCACAAAAACCTTGAGATTTGACTTATTATTAAATTTAATAATCATAATAGAGAGATAATTAATTTATAGGATAAATAAATAATTTGAAAAGCCATCAAACATGGTGAATAATTGTAAATAGAAGAAAAATTCATTAAAATATACTTTTGAAGGTTTGGATATTTCTGTCTTATAAGTCATGATACAATTTTATCCATGTCCATAAGGAAAAAAATAGATATGTGATCCATCTATTGTAATTAACCCTTTGTCTCATTCCATATAATTACCCATCTTCTCCTCAAAGGATAGAGAACAATTTCTGGTTCGTCAGTGTTATAAATCCAACATATTTCATTGATGCATAAATATAGATTCCACAAATACTATATTATAATTATTCTATAGGTGTTTATTTATTTATTCCATTACCATTTATCTTTTGAATAAATTGATCATTTTTAGGGTTTTATCCCTCTAATGATCATTATATTATACTCTAAAGCTCATATGTGGTATCAGACACTTGTTATTCATGAACACAATGTATTTATCTATTTTTTTCGAATAAAAAAATTGCATATTGTATTATTTCAATATCATATATAATGATATGAAGTATTTAACTGTTTATCCATAGCATATAGATATTATATATCAATTTAGGAGAATTTTTGTGTAAATCCTTTATATTAGTTTCCTAGGACACTTTAATCATACGACACTTGATTGTCTTCCATAGCATGATGATGGAATTGGCTCCCTATTTCAATATATACATCCTCCCATCATCATGATATGGAAGGAAATCAATCATCTGAGTACGAATTCAATAAAGGTAGTGAAGGTTATTTGTACTATAGTATTGAATTCTTATATCTATCTTCATGATTTTATGAATGTTACAAGAAATTGTGGAATTTAATACCTGAAGTGTACTGAATTGTTGTTTTTCAAGAAAAATTAAATGATTGACTACACATGAAAACAATGGATATTGAACATGATGATACTGCCAATCCCAAAAAAGAACCAACTGTTGATGATGAAACTGTAGACTTATTTGGGGATCAACAACTTGTTGATGAAAAATATTAAAAACCAATAATGATAAAGAATCACCATTTTGTATAAAATTATCAATGTATAACATTAATGTTTGAAATTATAGGTTGTTTGGAATCAAAACGACTAAACTATTGACCCCAACAAGTGAATGTTCATTAGATATCATAGGGTCACAACAATGATGAATGTGAATATTGATATTGGCTCATGGAGCCATGTCCAACCTGTAATGAAGGAAATCCTTTAGAAATATATTATATTAATGTTACAATATATATTATCTATTTTACATAAAAATTATAAAATTAAACATTAATTAATAATTCATTATTCCTTAGAGACATTATTTATTTTAGACGGTTTACATAAGAAATATTTTTTGATGGCCATTAAAAAATCCAATAGGGGATTCTAGACTCTTCTGAATAAGTTACATCTTAGAGATGTTGAGAAGAAAAAAATCTCAACCCACCACTTTGTTATGTAATCATTATAAAGAAGGAACCATGGAATTATTTTTGTAATCATTGTAATGCGAAATCATTTTATGGGCATTACGATCAATAATATATTATTTGACATTATTTATTTTACCAACTCGAATCAAAATTGTTAATTTATGAAATAAAAAAAGAGTGATGAATATAATTAGCATGCATGAAAAAAGTGACCTTATCACAATGAAATTATGGGGTACACTTAATTAGAAAAGAAATAAGTATGTATATTATATAAACAAAAACTATAGTTATGTGATATGAATCAAATGATGTTCTTTTTTTATATGAAAATTGATGAATCAAAATATGCATCCACTTCCATCCCACATCATGTACTATGGATGGAGGCTCGTGTAAATAAGGATGGTATATTAGTTGGTGAACACAATAATATAGAATGCGAAACATATTTATGTATGAAATAATTTTAATTCATTGTGATTTAAACCAATATTTCATAAAATAAATATTTTCATATATTTTTTTATAGTTTAGAAACAAGAATCATCAATGATCTTACTTGAGGAAAAGAAACTTTTAGTAGCTTTAAGGAACCTGAACAATATGATCATGATAGGGTATTAGGTTTCTTAGTCCGTCTTCGAACATATTTCAAGAATATAAAACCACATGAAGATACATATAATATGATGAGAAAAATTTAAACAATAATATACTCACTATAAGATATTATTTTGAGGCCTGGTTTTGCATAATAATGTATAGGAAATGATCCTAGTGGACTAGAAGTGGAACAAATATCCAAACATGATCTAAATGATCCAACTAGCTTGGAGGTTATCCATTACTCCAAAACCATACCTAGGGTAATCAAATATTATTTTCACATTTTACTAGATGTAAACCAAATAACTTCCAGTAAATTTATATTACTAAAATTTTATAGGGTGTTGTTGTATGTGAATTTTTTCTACAAACACCCATATACAACTATGTTTTTGAAGAGTATGGTGTAAAATATCTTGGGATGCCAGCTACATAATCAACCCCTCACAAAATATAATAAAAGAGTGTGAATTAAGGTAGCTTATAAACCGACTACTGAGTTTCCGTTTCCACATGAAGATCATGATATGACAATGGTTAAAGATGATATTGGTGATTTTATAACATGGTTATCTAATTTAATAAAGATACATGATGAAAATATTTAACAAATTTATTCATAGGGAAAAAATTTAATAGTTTATTATAAAAGGAATGATTTGAGGTTTGATAATACCAATGGATAAAGCTATGGAGAATGGAATGGTTGAATTAAGAAAATTTAGTGAATCAACCAAGAAAACAAAACAAACTTCTGAGAGTACCTTCTCCTCACTAGTTCCATAGATACATTTATTGACATTATAACTTCATGAAGAGAACGCATTTAATGATAAATCTATTTCATACATTCACTATGAAGAAGAAATATATGGATATTATATTATAATAGAAGTTGTTCTTGAGCATAAAAATGATATTCTCAAGATTGAATGTCTAGGAATCTATATTGTGAATATATAAATAAGGTATATTTTTATATTACATATAATCAAATTTTGAGCTAAATAAATTTATTATAGTTAATAAATATTCTCATTTTGAGGGTTTTAATATTACAACTATATAAAGGGATGATCATATGATGAACGATTTGGTTTCCTTAGTACTAGTATCATTTATTTGATAGAAATTACATTAAAAAGCAATGAAATATAGAAAAAAAGGCAAGACACTCAATTTTTTTAATAAATAATAATCATACAGAATAATTTTTTTGATGCCTACAATGCAAGGGTAAAACTATATGATCTAATCAATGTAAATATATTTTTAATTTTTTTCTAACATAATTTTTTTAGGAAGACCTGGTTGATGATAACAGTGAACATAGACTCTAATATTTCTATTTTTTATATTAACTGCATTGATATCCAGCCAACTGACAACACATGATGTGTATTGTGAATTAGTAATTTTCTTTAATCATCATTTTATAGATAAACCTCAAATTATGTGTTCAGTTTATGTTTTAAAAATAATCATTTTATTATATTGATGTCGCTAAATATAGGCTACATAATTTCACATGGTTGGTGTTTGAAAAGAGATAATCTATGAAAAACTAAAAATTAAAAAAAATTAAGATATATATATATAGAAATATTTAACTATAAATACCCTTCAAAACAATTTAATTTTCTTGGTAAATGTTTCTGAAATTTCTGATACAAGAAAATGTCGTAGACTGTCGATGTAGTATATTCAAATTTATGAGATGAGTCACACAACATGAATATAATATAATCCCACAATTGGTAATTTTTTAAGGCAATTGCAATTTCATTAAATATATTTCATAATAATTTGTTTATCTATACATTCTCATTACTATCAATATAGATGAAAATAGTGTTACTCAAAAGATAAATCAATTTTTTCAGAGATAAGTGGATAGGATACTTTGGTCATAATGGATACCAAGAAAATTAGGTGATTACATGATATTTTTGTAGTCTAGTACGAGTTTAGACCTTGGAATGATATTTGGAATGTGAAGTATTAGTGATTTAATTCTTATATATTATATTTTATCACTTTCTCATGGAGAATATTAAAACAGGAAATAATTTTTTTTTAGAACTACTAACCCCCAAATAATAAAATAGTTGGGAAAGTACAGATGCATAGGGGGAGCCATAGGCGAAGGGAAAGGTGGAGGTGAAGGTAGAAGCAGAGTTGGAGGCTAGCATAGAGGAGGAGGCAGAGGAAAATACTGAAGTGGAGATCAAGGTTGAGGAGGATAAAAAGTGTTGAATTGAAAATAATAAAATTGATTGGAAATGAATTAAGATAAGGATGATACCCTGATTTGTTGGAGAACATTTGTTTAAAATTACACAATAGAAATTTCACATTAGATAAGATCCATTGTGCATCTTTCTTGTATAAATTTATGTTTTAGTAAAAAATAAATGTGGTTTAATTGGAACTGAGCACACATTATAACTATTATGGTATATAAGGAAACTGAGATATACATCATTTTTTATGTTTATAGATACACCACCCCTTAATCCGACCAATGATGAGACCAGTATGACTCCAGGAGCATATTTTTTTTATTGAAACGTGATATTAATTTTCTTAAAGAAAATAAATGACATAAAAAAAATAGAAAAACCATATTTTTACTATTCTTTTCCCTTATGACAGCGATCCATACTTCATTTTTGTTGTGTAGGAATTAGCCTCACCTCAATATAACACATGAGGTGACCGGTATGACTCTAAGTGTGTCTTATTATTCAAAACTAACATTAAATTTAATCAAAAAAACAACCGAGATACTCAGAAAATGAGAAAACACATTCCGATTGTTTTTATAGATATAAAAAATGATCTTTGAGTCATTTAAAACATGTATAAATCATTCATGCTTATATAATATTCATTTTGGGACTCAAAGTGCTTCTTTTTATTCAAAATTGATATAAATTTTAGTAAAAAAAGGACATACTAAAAATATATTAAACATATTCAGTTTGTTTGGGAACTATATTAAATTGATCAATTTGTAATTGTTGATGTATAGGTGCCATCCACCTATCTATCTGACTCACAGTGTGACTTAAATGACTCCAACTAAATCTTTTTTATTTTTAGTGGAAATTAATGTTTATAAAAAACAACTAACATACTCAAAATTGAGAAAAATAATTTTTATTATTTTGATACATTTGTAAAAAGATCCATTTGTCATTTGGTATGTGTATCATTCAGATGTGCCTCAATCCAATGCATGGTGTGACTGGTATAACTCAAAGTACGTCTTTTTTATTCCAAATTGAAATAAATATTTGTAAAAATACTGACATACTATATACCAAGAAAAAACCCTTGGATTATTTTTGTACATTAGTAAAATTATCCATATTTCATTTGTGACATGTAGGCCTAAGGATTACCTTAGTATGACCCATGGTTTGAATGTTAGTCTCCAACTGCATCTTTTTATTCACATCTCCTATAAATTTTAGTAAAAAAACAAAAAACATACTCAAAACTGAGAGAAAACATTCTTATATATTTTGATACTATCGTACAATTACCAATGAATCATTTGGGATGTTTAGAATTCACCTTAACCTCAATCTGACGCATGGAGTGATGTTTTGACTCTGAGAGTTTCTTTTTTATTCAAAAATGACATTATTTATAATAAAAAAAAATATACTTTATAATAGTGTTGACTATTCTTGTATTTGTGTTAGAATTTTTATTTCATTTAAATTTAGTATTTATATATTATTATGGAATTTTTTTTTCTATTTCTGCTGATGTAGTGTGTTGTTACAACATGTTTCACCTATTTCTGGTGATGCGGTGTCTTTTAGCATTACAGAACATTTTGCACCATTTTTATCGCTACAAAATATGCTTCTAAATCAATCATTTTTATGTTCTTTTAGAATAGTTGATAATGAAATCCTTTATTGATTATTCATTAGAATATTAAAAACTCTATCTATATAAGTGCATTAAATAACAATATAAATCAGACATTTATCAGTGCAAATAAAACTGATGATAAAAGATGCCTTTTATCAGTGATTTTAAAAGTGTTTGTAATGGTACTATTTAGTAGAGCTAAATAAATGCAATAATAAATAGGATATTTTATCCACACTTTTAAAAAAACTAATAAATTATGATTTATTTTTTCTTTTATTTTGACTAATAAATATAAACTTTATCAGCACTTTGTTACCACTGATAAAAGAGATGGAATTTTAACCACACAAAGGTTATCAGTGATTTTCTGTTGTTGATGATGTTATATTGTAGCACTTATATAGCTAGGTTTTTTATTATTATATTGTTTGACTTCACCTTTCATCATTCACAAGATATTATTTTTTATGGATTTTCATTTTTTAACTCATTTATCAAATGGAAGACACCTGTGTATATGGATAATTCTAGGAATATAGTATTCACCAACAATATTTTTTTTATTACGTAATCTCACTGATGATAGAGGTTTATTTATTTATTTTTTCAGAATCAAATGGGATGGTGTTCCCTAATATTGTTTCATGGATTCATTGTACTCAATTGATCTATATGTATTTTCATATGATAATAGGCCATTTAGATTATACGGTGAGATGTTCACTTGTGAAGTAAGTGACCTATCATCATCGACGGATTTTTGGATATCCTAGCTGTAAAATTTGGGAATTATATATTTTTGTTGAGTTTCAATATGTGAAATGATCCATGAAGGGGTTTTTAGACATGACTTGAGTATCCCTATTTTTTTGGTATCCCTGATGTTCCATGATTGAGTTATTGTGAAGGAGTCTTAAAACATAGTATGGGATGTGGATGTTTATAACACATGTTATCTATAAGTTCTTGTGATGTGGTATTTAGTTCCCTTTATTTCTTTGGATTTATTGGTTGTTTATAGTCTTTCATTTAGTAGGGATCCAATGTTTTTTCTTTCACCAAGGGTCATCACAGAAGTAGGATGCTTTTTTTAGGTATATAAATATTAATTTTATTTTAATATGATTTTCATTAGTTGTCTTAGTCTAATAAATGCTTGTGACGGTAGATTTTTTTGGATACATGTCCCTATTAATTTATTATTGGGGCTCTAGTTGCATTTTCTTAGTGTGGTTAGTTGACTGTGGATTTGAGAAAGTGCTTATGTGAGGGAAATCATCTGGTTATCCATTTCATTAGAGTTTAGAGACTTTTTTATTATAGTAGTTTTGAGGGTGGTCCAGCTCTTTGTAACATCCCTAGATGGGGAGAAAGGTCACTGGTTTAGATGTATTAGCATGTTTCTAATTGTATGATCCGGTTTTGGGGTAGCAAGGTATCATCTGGCCTAGGTGATTCCATATACCTTTTTTCATTATTACATGTTATAGGTTCTAACATAATCTACCTACATCAGGGAAGGGGGTGGATGGTTTAGATATTCATGAAAAAGCCTATATTTATGGGGGAATTTGTTTGATTGGTAATCATTATTCTATCTGGTTGATATATTAGTGTAATGGATAATATATGGGTCCATTAGGTTTGTTATGTTTTGGTAATCCCCATTGTTGTAGCTAAGCATGAACTATTGAGGTTGGAACTCATGGACTAGAATTAGGGAAGGGTTATGATTGGAATAGCACAGTTGTATATTAAAGGGTGTGACCATCATTCTATGTGGTTGTTAACTAATCTAAATTTCATTCATGTTGATATGAGAATTTGAGTAGGTTATAGTTTTTAGGTTGAAACTCATGAGTATGTGGAATAGTCATATCAAGTTATTTTATTCAGTAGTTGATAAGTCATGAGCTATGTATTTTAGTGTTTTGGTTAGGGGGAGATTATAAAGTGACTCATTTTTTGGGAAGAATCTCATCCTTTTTTGATAAATAACACTTATATCTGAAGACTCATTAAGGTTGATAACTCATTCCTTGGATGGATGAGGTAGAATCAGTTGTTGTTGTGGCATTAAAATGAAGATGTATGTTGTCCTAATTTGTCTATATATACATAGTATTTTCCTAAATAGATATTCGATATTTTTATATTAATATTTATTACGTTAAATAAACAACTGCCTAAAAATCATAAATTTATAGTACATTCAGAGTGATGGAAATAAAACCAACCGATTTATAATAGTTATAATACTTATCCCACTTAGTTCTTTACACCTAAAAACCTTATTAGAAAAATCACACGTAATAGATCTAATCATAACCTAGAGAAAATATGCATAAGAAATAGTGATCTTAGATTCAGTATTAGGGTAAAAAAGGGAAATACTAAAACATACTATTATAATATTGTATTCAAAACATGAGAATTACTTATGAAACATACTTCTAACATATAAAAGGCAAAAATCCTAATTTATAAAAAAAATCGTCCTAAGACACAAATCATAATGAAATTAAAAAACATGAGGAATGATATAATAAAATTTTCATATGACATAGAGTTATGAAAATCACATAAGAATATAAAATCTTGTGTTAGGGTTATCCACAAAGACATTTATAACCTATTAGTCATTGGTTACCCACACGTGTACCTTCTTGGGGTTTGTATAACCTCCCATATACTTTTTTTCATGCATGAAAGAACCTCTCATGTACACTTTTTGGTCTTCGGATGAGCTCTCACATACCATTTAATGCCGTATAACATTAATTATTAAAAAATGAATATGATATAGATATCGGACCAACCCATCACATAATTAAAATCATATAAAGATTTTTCAGAATATCATATAACAATAATCATATCATAAACCATGAATATAAATTGTTTTCATAAAAAACCTCAGATTATTACCTATATAGAAGAAACAGGTCACAAAAGCTATTAATAAATTCACTAAATCTCTTGAATAAAAATCGGGTTTCATAAGAAATATTTTCAAGAATAACTTGTTGTTGTCGAACTAGTTTCACAAAAATACGTAATTATTATCATAAACCATATAGAGAAAGAATAAATATGATATCATTATATAAAATACCATGTAAAGTGTAATTTACCTCAAACTGTGTCATCATATATAGAAATTCATTTTGAATGTAAAATCACATGAAACATTACCCGTGGAAGATAACCTTTCAACAAAATTTACCTAAATAAAACATAAAATAAATAAAATATGATGGGAATAATTTTCACTAAATATAATCTTAAAACTAATAAAATATGATTTGAAACAAAATTTTAATTATTTTATTATGTATATATACATTCCACATATAGGACAATTTGAAAGAAATTTTTTTATAATATTATTCTTTGAAGACGAATATGAAAACATGTAAATGAAGATTTAAAATAACATTTAATCAATTTCATTAGGTAAATTGGGAATCCAATTTAAAAAACTTTTTAAAACATAAACAAAATTCAATACAATTTTCATTGAAAATAATTTTGAAACCTTATAATAGAATCATTAAATCATTGAGTGGTCATGATGATAGTAAATATTTTAAATATTTAAATGTTGTTATCATTTAGATTTTGGGTGAAAGAAAAATGGACCTTGTTTGAAAATTCATATTAAAGTTAATTTTAAATTAATTTATAAAAAATAAAATTGTATAAATGAGTTCAAGAAATCAACGATATAAATTAAAAAAAATAAATTATTTTTAGAAAACATTGATATATAAGAAAACTGGGTTTTCAGCCAAGTTAAGAAACAAAGAATTTTTTTAAAAAAATATTTTTTCTAGTTTATTACATCATAATGAGAAACATATTCTAGTAAAACATTTATAATCATGAAACTAACTTTAGGTGAAGTAATTTATTATGTTTCTGGAGATATAGATTATAATATTTCATCATTGGAAGTATAAATATAAACAATCTCGATAAAGGATGAGATGATATGAAAAACACTTACCACATTCATAATATCAAATTATAATCCCTATGAAGTAATAAAAATGAATGAAATATAAAATATCATGTGGTGAAATAAATTAAAACATTTACAAGTCTCAATATATTTATATACACCTCATAAAATAAGTTAGGTTTATAATATAATATGTGTTCAATAGATGTCCAATTAAGTAAAAAAATACACTACCACATCAATACTATATTTATTAATAAGCCCCATTAATTAATAAAATAAAATTATGTTTTAAATATTTATAAAAAATTATATTAATTATATAAATTATAAATTATATAGTATATACACCATTGTAAATAAATGAGTGGTTAATATGGCATTAGTCTCCCAAAAATCAAAGAGTGATAAGAAATCCCTTATGTTAAGTTTGACTTCCATCATAAAAATTAAAACATAATTAATAATAAATATAGGATTATTTTACATCTATTAAAAACTATACATATATATATTATAACAACTATGAATACATGTGACCATTTATTTTCTATTTATTAGCAATTCCTTATTGGAATCTTGTTTTCGGTAATAATTGATTTGTATTTCATATAAATTTATATTTCATATTTTATATATTTATAAATTAATTACTCATAAATAATCTCAAGAATGATAATAAGGATTTAAATTCCAATATTAATCAGTATATTTGTACATAGAGTAATTTATAATAGTTGGAGTTGAAAATGAAAGATATCATTCCTATAGATGGTACTATATACGTACGTGAGAATATTGATTCCTTTTTTTGAAAATGAAAAAAAGATATAATAATAATAATAATTAACATTTCTAGTTTAATTATTTTTTTCATATATATGAAATATATTTATTTATATCATCTCTACTACCTTCTATTTAAATCAGTAGTGAAAATAAGATTACATCACAGCACAAATTAGTATTCTGTTGTACACACGAGGAAAGTTCTTGTATCCCCTACAAAATAAAAACAATGAAGGTATATTTTATATAATAATTACATAAGTATAAATATTATACAAATAACATATATATTAATTTAAACATTATTTATTACAATACATGAAAAATAGATATGAAAACACACCTCACTATGGTTTGTGAAGCGATACTTCGTTGTACATATGAGGGACAATATTTTTTTACAAAGGTTAAGAGGTTAGAATTTTTTTCTGAGGTGTTATAATTAAAGAAGTATTATAATATCATAAATATCCTATATAAACATTATATCCCTCATTATATCTATCCATGTGAGCTGGTGATGGAAAACAAAATACATCTACCCCTAATGTGTCTGTTCGTAATACATACGATCAAGAGTTTCATATACCACTTTATGAAACAAGAGATTGATATAAGATATTATACTAAAATAATAATATATTATTATAATTTATAAATTTTTTTGTATTATCAATATAAATAATTTATATTTGATGTATTTAGTAGAAGAAGTAAAGCAAAAACACCATGTTTAAAACATTACCTCTTCTTCAGACAACATCTTTGGGTTTAATATAGAGAATTACGAGATAGGATTTATGATCTCTTAATAGCCTATATCACATTTGTATGGATGAATGAAATATATCTAATTATGTATTGTCTAATCCAGAAATATTTATAAGTGTAAAGTTTAGATTAGTGGGGGTGTATTTTTATATGTGTGGGAGATGACACACATGTAATATTTGAAAAAAATAAAGAGTACACATGTATTCAAAATAAAAGAAGGGTAAAAAATATATAATTAATGATAATTATTGGTTATATGGTCAAAATATATCAATCCAATTACATTTGTACATATTTCTAGGAACATTTACCTCGTATAATTTTAATTGAAACCCCTCATATTCCTATTTTTACTTTTACCATGGTTTTGAATTTTTTCTAATTTTATATTTCATTTTAATAAAAAAATAGAACCTATTATATAATATAAATCATTTATATTAATAATTTGTAATAAATGTTAAAAATTATATAGTAAAAATAATAGAAATTCCAATCTAAAATTAACCTTGCAAACCATATAAGGATGCAGGTTTTCAATGTGAAAAGTTAATGTGTTTAAAAAGAATTTGTTTCAGAACAAAATATAAAATTGATTCCAATGAAATAATTGGACTAATATATATATAATTTAAATTATTTTACATTTATAATTATACTAAAATAAAACATATCCTATATATTCGTTGAATTTAAATGTAGTTGTTTTAACAAAATCATGATTTTTTACCAATTCAATGAAAAAATTATTATCATTGAAATCTAAAAAATTCAAAAATAATTTTCAAACATTAATATCAAAAATTAAATAACCATTTTAAAATAAATTTATTAAATTTATCATAAATTAAATTAATATATAAGTGTCTAAAATTAGTCAATTTCTTTGGTAAAAATACAGTTTCAAGCATAAAATTGGATTTATCGTTATCTCACAATTAGAAAACATATATGATGAATATTAAATACATTATTGAAAATATATTATATACGATTAAATAATATAATTAACCAAAATTTATATATTAATTTTATTGAGATAAAACATGTTTGGGTATGTAAAAATATTTTTTCAAAAAAGGGTTCCTTTATTTTAAAATTTGTTTATAAATTAATTGATAATTTATTTGTCACAAAATAATAATTTTTATTTAAATGTAATATATATATATATATATTCATAATTTATTTTTATCAAATTCATACCCTCTGTTATAATGGATAGAATATAACTATCATATTTAATAATAATATTTTAATAGTGTTTTGTGTTTTATTACGCTTGGTGCTAGATACATCCCATATTATGAATGAAAATAATATATTTTCGAAGAAATCCTAAATTTTTGTTTTCAAATAGCACATTAAAAAATGAATAACTCTATATAATTTTATACTCTAACATAAATATTATGACACTTTTACATCATTACATCCTCAGGTTCCCACATAAATTCCTAATTCTAGTGGTTTCACCAAAAAACATTATATATGTCACGAATCATGTTTCATAAAAATTCCACTATATGATCCAAAATCTACATTTGTGTTCCTTACAGTAAATATCATTCCCAATATATTTGATCTATTAGTTCAGTACATGTGAATTTCTAGGTATGTACTTCCTCAGAAGAGATGCCTAAAATGCATTATGGATATGAGAGAAGTGTGGTGGAAGCAACAAATAATAAGTTTTTATCTCAACAAGATATGTAATTGTAATGCAAATAAAATATCTAGGACTCAACATTTATTAATATCATAAGAATAATATCATACTTCAGTTTTTCTTCGATCAATTTTATCCTCATCTCTTACTTTACGAAATGAAGATTAATTGTTATCCTGAAACACCAAAATTAACTTCTAATTGATCATAAGGATGATAAGACATTCATAATATTTATAGATATCATAAAATACAAAATATTTAAGAAATTTAACCAACATGGATAAATCATCAAATGATAAAATATTAAATTAATCTCTAAATTATCAATAACATATGAAGTCCATCATACTCCATTTGAAAAGTTTTTTCTTTAAGTCTCTTATATAATATTGAAATCCATAAATTCATAAATAATGTCACAAAACCTCACAAATGAACTTACTATTAATTACTGAAATAATATGAATTGGCTATTAATTTATAATAATAAATATGTGAAACCTCAGTAATATATTCTTCTAAATCATGATTGTAACTCAAATTTCCATAAAATCTCAACAAAATCATATATATATATATACAAAAATTGACGCTTTCCTCATTAATTATGTAAAATCACATATAATAGAATATTGTATTTAATCAAAACCCAAATAAACACAAAATAAGATAACTTAAACCACATCGACATAAATTCTTTATATAGTTTTAATGACATCAAAAAAACCAACAAACATAATCCATAAAATAAATATTTCTGATAAATAAACATCATTATCTCAACATGAGGAAAATTTTAATATTTATATTTTCATAAATGTTGTGTTTTCTTTAAAATATCACATTTCCATTGAATCAAATTTTGTGGTTATCATTACTATTTGTAATATTCTTAAAAATCCCTAATGAAAAAAAATTATTTTGAGAAATCCTTTTATATTACATGATTCATAATTATGATTTAAAATACCTAGACACACTAATAATTAAAAATATGTCCTAAACCATTAATTTGGATTCATAGTATTCCTTAATTCATCTATTCATTCATATTCCATTCATAGAATCTTCGTCTTAATTAATAATACATTTACTCAAATAACAATTCTAATATTATTCATGATCTTTTACCCCTATGAAATAAATTTTTATAACTTCCATATCTTTTACATCTATAACAACAAACAATTTTTTATTTTATATTGAATACATTATTCTCATACATTTACTTAATAAAAACATCATTTTAATATGTTATTTGTTTCCTCTATTACCTTTATATTGACAAATAAAATTTCATCTTGTTCAATTGATATATTCTATAGAGTGATTCTTCCCACATTATCGGCATATATGAAATAGAATCAACATTCTTCTATGGTTTACACCAACTAAAAACTCAATGATCTTTATCCTTATATTATTTGGTGAGTATGAGAGTTTTTATGGTGTATATTTTTTATCATATATTGGACTAAATGATTTGGTATATTCACAATATCCCTTACACCAATCATCATCCATTTTTATATACCATTGAAAAATTATTTATAATATTCAAAATTAACTAAATAATTATTGTTACCAACATTTACTAAAACTTAAAACAATAGTGTGATAAATAATAATTATATAGTGAAACCACATAGTCATGAGAAATCATTTATGGATGTCGTGAAAATATATTTTCAATATACAACACATTAGGTGTATCCTATGTTATTCTTGATCATTAATTATTCAAATTCTTCATGATAGTTTGTAAATAATTTGTGAATATCTGATGTATATAACAGTGAAGTGTAAATCTATGTGTGTTGTAAGGAAAATTTTCAAGAAATATGTGAGGATCCAGTCCAGCTCAATGCATCCTTTTTTGAGATAATACTCTTAAATTGAACAATTAGAGATACGAATCTACAAGTAGTATTTAGATTTTAATTTGAACACTTTGAAACCACTCAACCTATCCTCAACCAATACTCCACCATATTTATAATATATAAATATATCTTTAGAAATATCTTTAGAGATATACCTTAGGATCTCAATAATTTCTTCATAAATAGTATAAATTTATAACATAACCTTCCTTATAAAATATGATATAGAACCATGATTTCTATTCAAGGATTTATAGTTTTCTAGATTAATATTCATTACAATAAACAAACACATGACATATCATTATAAAGTTATAGTGACTTTAGAATTATTAAAATATAAACAATTGGGCGTATGAGTTTTACATTATTAAGAACTTATTTCGTCTTTGACTAGAACCACTATTAGACATATCATACAAAATACATGACAATATAAACTTGGGAAAATAAACATAATAATATGTGAGAATACATTATCTTAGTGTAAACCAGGGAAATATATACACCTAACATTAAAAAAATAGTAAGAAACCATGAGAATTAAATATAAAATTTATTCCATGTACATCATAGATAAAAATCATCAGTCAATGAAAACATATTGGATTTTCATAAGACATGGTTCATAAATAAATCAATGAACATGGTTGATGAGATCATAACATTGATATAATAAATTGAGTTATGGTATATACATAATAATTGGAAATATTATATCAAGGATATCCATTAAGATAATAATAACCTGTTAGGATTGGAATAACTACCTATAAACTATCTTAGGGTTTAGAATAACCACTTTTTTACCATATTTAATCCTTGGGATAGACTTGTGTCTACACACTACTAGGAATGAGTTAACCTATCATGCGCTATTTGACATCATGTAACATTAATCATTACCTAATTAATTTGTGGGAGATATACGCCCCACACATTAAAAAATTAAAATCATACATATGTGTGCCACAAGATCATATAACATTAATCATATGATATACCATGAATTTAAATGATTTTCACACATCTTTAATCAATTCATAAATTTTTAATAATTATAATTTTTATAACAACATATCATTTAATCATAACATGTTGAAAATAATAAGGTTTCATAATCATTTTATCATGGTATAACCTGTCAAAGTGAAATGAGTTTCATAAAAATGTATTTCATCCTAAAAATTACCCATATATAGAAACATTAATGATGGAATAATTTTTTCTTATAAAATGTAAATCATATGTATTAAAAAAATATTTCTTAATTGTTGGAAATTTTTTCTAAAATATAAATTACATGAATTATTTCGAGTGGATAATATAAAATAATTGAAAAAATAGTTTTAAAATTAGATATTTATAAATTAAGTCAAATATACTTGTATTTAAAAATATCCTACAAAATTTAAAAATGAAGGTTTAAAATAACAGTAAAAACATTACTTGAGGAAAATATCCTTTCTAATTAGAATAAAATAATTTAAAACATTAAACATTTTCCATGTATTTTTCATTGAAAATAAACTTGAAAACATAAAAATGTTTATTTAAAATATCTATTAATTTTTTTGAGGAAAATATTCACTTTACTTCCAAAGCACTATTAACAAATAAATCATTTTTGATATCAATTTCTATGAAAATGAACTTTGATACTAATAAATTATCTTATAAAACATTGCGTATTCAATATGGTAAAAAATTCCATATACATTAAAGCAGATTCATTTCACATTTTCATTAAAAACACCAATGAGACTTGTTTTGAAAATGAAATAAATTTTATTTAAAAAAGTTGAAAAAAATTAAAAATAAGTATAAAATTTACATTAATACTCCTTGTGTATAATTAAAGAAATATTTTTATAATAAACATCGATATGAAAGGAAAATGTTTTATCAAACATAGATAGAATTTAATTAAGTATTATTTAAAAAAATATATTTTCGAATAATGGATAATTAAATAGATAATATAAATAGAAACAATAATTAAAAAAAAATATTTTCATAAAATGAATTTATTTCTTGAGATATAAAAAATATAAATTATTCATTAGAAGAATAAATATAAACAATCCAAATAAATGATGAAACTGTATCATAAAACACTTAACACTTCGTTAAAATTTAATAATAAAACAATTCCAGGAATTAAAATAAAAAATCCTAAAAAAATTTTATAAATAAATTGTTATATTAAATTTATTAGTGGATGCTTATACACTTTATAAATCAAGAGAGGTGTATAACATAACTTATATCCCAATGAAGAAAAATTAGGAAAAAAATACCTTATAACTTATGTAATATCTTAAATATTAATCCACATTACATCATAACATTAAATTATATTAAAATATCATAAAAATAATTAGATTAATTATATAAAATCACATACAATCATAGATACACCACGCAAAATAAATTAGTGTGGAATGAGGCATAAGTCTCCCAAAAATAAAAGGGGAACTAAAATCGGCTTACATTGAGTCTCAACATCATTCATAACGATTTGAAAATACATAATATTAAATATATATTTATTATATATATCTTATATAACCATAATAATATATATCATTCCATGTGTGATTTACTAATGATATCTCGTTAACAATTTATGAAATATATCTTGTGAAAAAAAAATTTCGTAATAGTAATTTTGTTTTTTATGTATGTCTTGATTTTTTATTTTCAATTCATTTACATTAATCATTGTTCCATCATATATATAATTTTATCCATGGAATAAATATCTTATATATTTAATATATATGTATTTATGGTAATCCATTTTTTTTAATATAGAAAATTAAACACACCACTCGTGGTGAAATAAGATCGTATATACACCAAAATGTTTCTTCAATTTGATTAATGGATGTAAGAAATATTGGTATGTAGACATTAATCATTCTAGTATGATTATTATTTTATCTATAACACATATATTTATTAACATAATCCTTATCACCTTACTTTTAATGCATTAGTGAAAAAAAATCACATCACTTCGGAAGATGGTAGTTCGTTGTACACAAAATGGAAGTTATCATATCGATCATTGAATAGAACATAAGACGACGATAAGAATATATTTATGTTAAAAATATCATATATATATATATTTATATTTATTTAATCTCTTCTTATTACTGTATATGTATAATTGTAATGAAAAACACATCATATCAGTTTACAAGGTGGTATTTTGTCATACACATATACCAAGTTATTATTTTCCAATTGGATGTGATTATAGAATATTGATTTTTTACATTAATTAAATGTTTAAAATAATATAAAAAATATCTTATATAAAAATTGAATAAATTATTATATCTATTCGTGATAGGTGACTATAGGAAACGAAAAACATCGGATCATGGGACCATAGTCAATCATACACATTATAGACGATTAAATCTCTCATTTAATAGATGAAGATTTCGATATATATTATTCCGTTAACATAATAACGTCATAGTATGTTATGGATACATTTTATATTATTTCCTCATAATTTAAGAATATATGAAAGAGTTAGAATATGAAATAAAAAAATTCACACTTTCAAAAAATTTCACTACTTCAGAATGCCTCTATAGTATTTTGATAAATCATTCTTATATTGGAGTTATAATCTATAAAAAGGTCTATTTGTTGTTTAAAATATTATAAAAAGTTATGTGGTTATTTTTTTTCTTTAAAAAATGTATTGGATGTGTTATAAAGAGTCTAGAGTCCGTGGATTTTTTTAATTTTGGGATAATACATACATGAATCTTTCTGAAAGAATTACTTTTACAAAAGTTATTAAATCTCAATAAGGATAAAAATATGAAATTATATATTATAGGAAGTTATAAGGCTGAAATACTTTCATAAAATGGATTTGGAAACATATCTTAGTCATTGACCTCTTATCCTTTTACTATTACCCATGGTAGACTAGTTTTCAATTTATCCACGATAATTAAATTTTATAGTTTTTACTCATCATGTTGAAAAATATATTTTGGTCTTATTATATAATAAAAATTTGATTATTAAAAATATAGAATCTATTTTTCAAAATTTCCATTAACATATGCTTCAAAAATAAAATATAAATATAATCCGTAGATGTGAAGAGACAATTCATTTCCGAAGGAAAAATATTAAAAATCATAAAAAAATTTACCAAAATTAAATATGAAATTGATTCCAATAACATATAATATATATATATATATATCTAATTTGTTTTTAAAACTATATTAAAATAAAATTCATCTTTTCAATTCATTGAATGGAGATAGAGTTGTTTAGATAAAAACTATTGTATTTCACTATTTTCTATAATATTTATCTTTTAAAAAAATAAATAAAATAAAATCCAATATATTTTACATAATTATATTAAAAGTGAATTTAATTTTATGAAAATAATTTTATAAAATTTTCATCTATTAATTTCAAAAATAAATTTGAAAATTTTGAAAAAAACTATTAATTTTAAAAAAAATTAGTAAGAATATAAATGTGGTTATTCTTATATCATAAATTATAATCATATAAGAAGAATGATATATATTTTATTGAATATATAATCAATATTTTTCACGAAAATATTTCAACAAAAGTTATTTATTTAATTTATTTCGATAAAAATTATTGTGTATATACAATAGTTTTTCAACGAATTATTTTCTTCATTTTCAAAGGATTTGTTAAATTTATTATTAGTTTTTCACCATGTAATTATATATATATATATATATTTTAAAACATCAATATTCATAATTTAGTTAATTAGATTTATTCCATCCATTCCAATGAATATGTGATAACTATCATTTTAAATAATGAAATTTTAATATTGTATCATGTTTTGTTAAAAATTTATTTTGATATTAATAAAGGATATCAAAGAAATGTTTATTTATTGAAAAAAATATTCAAAAAATATCAGGGTGTTAAAAAAATTTCTTCGATTCTATGGCATGGAGTCTGGATTTTCCTGCAGACTGCAGATGAATATTATGTTATCTAAGGTGATTTGTATAAGATATTTTTTGGGGTTAGGAGTCCGGGGATAAAGGCTAGTCTTCCACTGAATTTTTTGAGCGTAATAAAATTTGGTGGGGGAATTTTTATTGACCGCATTGTCATATGCATAAAAAAGGCAAGGGAAAGGTAAATTATTTTCTCTATATTTTTTATTGGAGAATAATGATTTCTCTTATCAAAAAATAACATATAATTTTTCTTATAAATATATTTGTCTTGAAACATGGTTTTTACCATAGCACATGAGTTTAGTTAAATGTCATGAAATTATTAATTTCATATAATATTTAATAAATGATTAATTAAATATCAATTAACCACAGTGGTTCATTTGGTGATATATTTTTAAAAATATCTCAAATTTTACAATTCGACTCTATAGTTGGGTTCAAAATGATGATTATTTTCTATGTATGGTGAAATTTTAATTTAGGTTCCAAAAAATTATTATGGCCCTTTAGAATATATTTTATTTTTTTATTTTCATTTTTCCTTGGTTTTTTCAACCTTTATCACTTTTATTCCTTCATGTCTACAAGTGATAACAGAAGATTTTCTATTTTATTTTTTACATCAGTTTGGGAGGTAATATGTATAGAAAATGCGATTGTACACTAGAATTCATTCATGGAGGTAAAACTGTATATATAAAGTGTGTGGCATGAATATGATGGAATATTTTTTGTAGTTTTACACACTATATTAGGCCCTAGATAATGTTTTATTTCCCCAATTTCCATAAATAATGCATTTATAAAATATATATTTGTGTGTGTGTGTGTGTATGTTTATATTTTTTACAGATTTGTGGTCATTGTGAGATACTTTTACGGTGAATAATTCATTATAGGATGATTGTAATGGTTTCAATTTGGGAAATCAAGATCACGCGACCTATAGTTCAGCGAACAAACGTAGTGATATTTATTTTTGGTGTTTTTTAGGATGTGATTTATATTCCATGTGTTCTGATGAAACATAATTTAGGCATTACCCATTGTGTGTTTAGGTACTCGAGCATATACCCTGAGTTGGGTAACAACTTCATGGTGGGTATACAAAATGACCCAATGAGTAGTACATGGACAGAGGTTGTGCGGTTCTTCCAGCCAAACCACATGTGGGGAACATTTCCTTGTATATTATCTGGTACCATATGTGGGTGAAACATCATGTATGGTTTGAATATGTAGTGTACTTTGGGTTTACATACCATGGATTCTAGGTCTACACACTGTATATATGAGGTGAACACCATTTACTTCCCCATGGTGGATGTTTCCCATAGATCATCACCCAGGATATTTAATTGGATATATGAGGAGTATATTATGTGTATTTTTTTATAGTACTTGTTTTATAGAATTTTTTTATCTTTAAAATAAATTGAAGAGATTTTTTGGGTTATGGAATAATTATTGTGATGTACTTATAGAAGTTCTATTTTAATGATTCTTATATAGGCAATGTGGTTTATAACCCATGGGGTGGTTTTAATATCATTTCACAACATGGTAGAGGGGAATACCTTTGGATACTTTTTGATGATATATTTATAGTTCATATAATGTGGTATCAAGATGAGACATGGCATGGAGATGCAAAGAGGGATATTTTTATATGTTTGGATGGTTCGTAGATGTATGGTATCGGCAGTTTATTTTATTTTACATAGATATTGGGACTATACACATGATTTTTTATTATATTTCCTTTTATACATGTTACCTGGGTTTTAATTTGACTGGATACTCCATGCAAGCATTAGTCCATAGAATGGCGGGTATGCGAGGGTACTACTTAGAAGATGATGAGATAAGCCAATATAACCTTAGAGAATGACCTTGTGGTTGTATTGATAACGTTGGAAATATCATTCACTATAGGGGTTTTCTATGTAATTCATTGTATAATGTACTTTCGTTAATGATGTTTGAAGAGCACTTGATAATACCCTTTCTCTAATGGTGATCCATTAGAATTCACTTGTGGGTGAGGTGATGGTTTTAGTGTTGTTTGGTGTTGATGTCATTAGTTGAGGTTTCTAATTTCGAGAAGGGACCATGGTTTGAGATATACATACCCTTGGGGAATATTTTTTCGATACATTTTATTAGCATAGATAGGGTCAGATATGGTTTTTTCAATAGTAACATTTTGTCTCACCTTACAACATTGATACATACGATGTGGTCACAATTGTTTGTGCTCATGATGAGCTGTTTAAATGTTTGACTGACATATTTTTATGGATTATGTTATGGATTCCTGATATTTTTTCTCAGGTTTTGGATGTGGGATGAGGAAAATAAAATGATTCTTAATTTTCTATTCTCATTGATATTAATCTAATCATATCCTCTTTTTTCTAATGTTAGACAGTTGTAGGGACATAATTGATTATATGATCATGTAAACCCATATATTTTTGAGTTTTCAATAAAAAGGTTTTTAGTTCTATATTCCTAGAAATTTATATAATTTACAAGATTTATTTTTATACTTATGACCATGATAGATACTAGTTTTTTATAATAGACTATCGAGACATGGAAAAGTAATCTCAATGTATCTAATGTTCTTGTTTCATGTTCTCTATTGAGATTTTGGATTTTTAATTCTCATTGTAATCTTTGTTATTTCCTTTGATTCCTTCTATTACCATAATGGGTCTGGAATTTATTCATATTTGTATTGTAATAATATTGAAAATTACCAATGATCTCATGGAAGCACTTATTTTGTAATTATGTGTGGTTCAGTGAAATATGGGTCCAGTGCTTCAAAGTAATTTATGTAGTATCCTTAGGAAATATTGGGTGGTATTATGTCATGAGGATGAATTTCATTTATCTTTATTTAATTTTTAATTTTTCTTATGAAATTTTCCGTCATTTAAATAGGATGTTAATATCACATGTCTATGAACTTTCATAAATCATTAAACTGTATGGACCAACAAAGGTGGTTGCATGCTCAGGTTTAGTTCGCACCCCCAATACATGGACATCATTTTCATTTTGTTAATTACTTCTACATTAAATATTAGAACATAATTCCTAATGGATTGGGATGTTTTCTTGATTGTGTGAAAGGACTTGTGCAGAGTCTCTAGATCAGGTAGTTATAGCTCGACAAACACAGAAACATGATATAATGTTTTTATCAATGTTTTCTATCAATCCATATATATTTTGGGTTATTTCATTTATTTAATAAAATAAATTTGAATACATAATAGCAATAATGGTAGTTTTATAGCATTTTTTGATTCTGTATGATTTTATATTACATTTAATTAGATATAATATGTTTTTTTTCTATACATATAATACATACATAAAATATTATATATGTGTATCATTTTGATTAATTAAGATTTAATATTTCTCTGATTTTTGGTTTATTCACACTAATAAATCTCCTTAGAACATATCCTATATTCTACAACATCTGAAATATAGGGAGTCATGGTTGAGGCTATTTAAAAAGTTATATTATGTGATGTGTCAGATTGACCGGGGAATATTTGTTACAATATTATAAAAAATATATATAAATATACTTATTCAAAGAATTACATATCATATTTAAAAAAAAATTGAGTGTAATATATTTCATTATTTGGATAAAACTGTTACAAAAATATATGGGTTATAGGAATAAAAATATTCCATCT
The DNA here is from genome assembly GCA_963277665.1 of Viscum album. Taxonomy (NCBI): domain Eukaryota; kingdom Viridiplantae; phylum Streptophyta; class Magnoliopsida; order Santalales; family Viscaceae; genus Viscum; species Viscum album. The sequence continues at coordinate 1,759,749,128 of OY728152.1, forward strand.
TCTTCTGAAAACAAATTTATTGGAGGTATACAATTTAAATAGAAAGTGCACTAAGATTTTAACGTAATAAATACTAATTAATAAAATATTAAAAATGAGAAAAATGATGATATATGCATGTGGGTGTCATGATTCTGGAAAAAGTGGTGTAGATTATACCCCCAAATTGATTGAATAATGAGAAAGAGGGAAAAATGAAATAATTATTTACTATTGTAGGGTATATGGACATACAACCCTATAGAAAAATGTTCCTTTAATAGAGAAATAATGAAATGAGATTATAGTACATAACACGATCCATGTCCAAATTTTAGTTCCTTATTCTATTTAATTAAACATGGAAAATTAATGTTGAATCATGAGTTTTGTGTTAACCTTCAAATCATTCTAGCTTTCATTTTTATTCTAGGTTGCTTTGGTTTTTCTCAAATATTTGTAGTCTTGTGAACATTTATATTCTCCTCTTATATTTTCATAATAAACTTCCAATAATTTCATGGAGGCAGTGGATTGTACAGTCTTTACCATATTTTTTGAAACTCATGATATTATCAAGATTTTATTCTCAAATAGTAAATATAGTGAGTTGACATTAAAATTACATTAACCAGAATTACAAATAGTTAAAATGAAATTTATAATGAAACTTTTTCCAATATCTTTTCTAGTTATTTTATATATTTTATTTTGGTAATAAATTATAATATATCCATAAAGAATTATATATGAAATAAAATGATGTAGAAAAATTACTGATGAAATATACAAGTGAATCGTGATATTTTTTTATGTAAATATTTTATTAATTAATGAAAATATATTATATGATTGTTTGTTGGTGTTTACCCCTTAAACGATGTTATAATTTTTTACCCTAGGAATAAAAGTTATAATAAATTTTTAAATAATCACATCATAAAATATAATTATAATTAATTTTAATAATTAATATTTCTTTTGAATAATCTAGACATGAAATGATTCAATAGTTGGCCTATGTGTTTTATTTATTAATAACTACTTTATTTGTGATTGTGTCTGTGATTAATATTGTGGGATATGGTGGGATATTATACAGGTAGTGATGTGGGAAGATTATATAGAAATAGGATATTTTAAAAACACGGATGGCATGAAATGTGGTCAATGGAATGGGGTGTAATTATTTCATGATGTTGTCTATATGTGATCTGATAGTTATAATGTTTGAAAAGTTTAGGGGGGAAGGTTATGGTGGTGAGATGGTTGTTTAATAATGATTTTCACTTACTTATGATTGTGGGATATGATATGATCTATTTTTATATAGTTTAATTATTTTTGGTTGTGTATATTTTATAGTTTAACATCAGTTATAGGATAAAATTAGTATTGATAAATATAAATTTAGTGTTTTGAGGAAATACATTATTATGTCTTGATATTAAATAATGGGTAATTGATAAAAAAATTTAACTAAATGACGGTGATTGACAAAAATGTTTATATATAAAATTAAAGGACTAAAAAAATTATATTAGTAAATTGTAAAATATTGAAATTGATAGATAAATGAATTAAATTGTATCTCATTTTTTCATTATGGTTATATTTACGTGGTCACTGGATGGATTTGGCCATATATGTATATTATGACATTTATGGGTAAATTAGAAATTGCAACAAATTATTTGTGTTTTTAAAATGATATTTTTATGAACTGTTATTCTAGTTATAGTGTGTGACTAACTATTCATATATATTTATGTGATATCAATATTCACTCCACATGAATTAGGAATTTTATCCCAAAACAAAATTATCCCTTTCCTAGTATTTTCCACAAAATCTAGGTTGGTAATGATGAATGGATTACTTCCACCTCTTACCCGTAATTCATTTGGTAGTATCTGATCAATTATGACATGAGGTTAATAATATCATTCACCGTGTTTGAGTGAAATATGGTATCCCCAATGATGTGGTCATGATGAGGTAATGGATATTTGGTGGTTTCTATGCATATTAAGAGGATAAAACATGGTTTTTTTCATTCATATTCACAGTACCATACAACATTAGACTTATACTGTTGTAATGGTGGGATAATATGGTATATGTTGAGAGATGATAATTTCAAATCAAGAGCTGTTTAATGTGGAATTTGATGAGATCCAATATATCCAATTTATGTGTTGATGATGATGATGTTATGTGATCATATTATGTTTAACATTAAAATGTGAGGGAATTAAATTAGAGGGATGTTTTTATGGGTACTATATTTATTATATTGATATTATATTATATTCATGCATTTGTTATGACACATGGAGAGTATGACATTGTGAGGAGGGAATTCATTAGTTTGAATTACAGTTTCATGTTATTAAACAGCTTAATCGCTTATGAAATAATTTAGGTATTTCCACATATTCATAAGATTTATTAAGTAGGATCATACTAAATATAAATGTTATGATCATTATTATATATTAATATAAATAAATATATATATCTATATGTATATATATATATATCTAGTGATAATGAGGTCTTATGTGACAAAGGTATACTGTAATAACATAGAGATAAGAGTTTGTGGGGGTGTTTTTGTATAAGAATACATTTTCACATTACAATAGATACATTAATGTATTTCATATCATGCATTATGGGACTTATTAGAAGGTTATGGCCTCCCATTTTTATTTTATACACTATATAGTAGTCTTCATCCCAAGGTCTATTGTAGACTAGCATCAGGTGTCACTCCATTTAATTTTCATCCATGTAAGATTACTGGTAGAGGGGTGGTCATAAGAGTACATCATATTTTTAATTTCTCAAGGAGAGAAAAATTCATTCATAATATATATTAAATTATTTGAAAATTTTTCTATGATTTTTAAATAAATATCATTTTATTAGACCACAATTTAACAAATATTAATTGGATCATAAGCCATTATTTTGAGTAAATTCCTTGCTAAAAATTATAGGAACTGAAAAAAATTAAATATTCTATTACATAAAGTCTATTATGTTGTTGGTTTTCCCATATTTGGTACAACGAAATAAGTATTTTAAAATTTTCAATGAATAATTAGGGTCTCAGAGTGTCACAGAAATGAAAGATCATAAATATGAATGAATAGTAATATAAGACTTATTTATTTCAATAAAAACTTTCATTTTTTTATTTTATTGAATATAAATATAAAATGTATATAGTTGAAGATTATTTTTTTCCAAATTATTTGTGATAATTTTTGAAATAACTTCTTTGAATGTAAATAAATCTAATAAAATTTTTTAATATATTATTGGAAATACACACTGATGAAAGGGAATTTGAAAATTAAGCATTATTGAGGAAGAATAAAATAAATTTATCTGATAAGTTATAGAACAATGAATCAATTGTTGTGAAATTTGGAAGCGAAATAAGGACCATTATAAAGGGGTAATTGAAATTGTGATTTTGGGGATCCCCAAACCCAAACTCTTATTTCCAATGCTAAAAAAATCTATACACTAGCATTGATTCAAAGTGTGATGGACCATGAAAAACATATATATATTAAAATATATATATTCCTACTCGAAATAATCAAAAAATCCCAAGAAGGAAAGGTTTTTTGTCTTCAGGGATCATCAACATAAGAGAGGTATTTTATGATGAAGTTGTAATTTCTATAAGATCATTCTAGAAATGACCCCCATATCTATTCCTCAAGGTTTATATTGATCATCATAACTATGAGACTCAAATCATAATAAAATGGTCAACTAAAATTTACATTATGAAATAATATATCAAAATGTCATGAGGGATTGGATCATCGTTATATGATAATATGAGAATATGGGGGGAAAATCATCTTAAAAAACATTGAAGAATAAAAGTTATCCATAAGTCATGATAGAAATAAATTCAATCAAAAATTAATAAACAATACCACAAAATTAGAGTATAAGACAATAGAAATGATCCTTGATTTATAATCATAGTAATATGAAATAAGAATATAGAATGTTATTAAATAATTTCATCACATAAAATTATGACATCAATATAACTATAAGAAAAAATAAAATATGAGAATAAATAAAGTTGAAACCTTATATTGTCATCAAATAAAATCCCTTGCAACATGTTGTGAATAAAAAAATACAATGATACATGTTTTGATAAAAAATGTAATCACTTTATATTAAAAAAATCCCATGCTTCATGATGTAAATAAATAAATATCCATGCTTTTCATTATAAAAAATTAAAATACTTATGTTTCATATATTGAAATATGTTTTTAAAAATAAATTTTTTGAACAAGAATATTGCATGATTCATGTTTTAAATAAGAATAATTTCCATGATTCATTTTGGGAACAAACAAAATTCACATGCGTAATGATTTGAATAAACAAAATATAGTAACATCATTATAATGAATCGAAATTCTAGCAATCGTAAAATGGATTTTATGGTCGATAACATTTAATACAAGTGATAAATAATAAAAAAAATATCATATTATGGGAAAATTATTAATAAATATCTAATAAATGAAAATTTACTAAACCAATAAATATTTATAAGTTAAATTTTTTATATTACAAATTATTGAAAAAGGAAATTTGTAATAAAATAAACACAACTGTGATAAAATTTTAACAAATCTAAAACTAGGTTTTTTTATACTTCAAATATTCAAAAATAAGAATAATTTTTACATTGGTCACATCAAAATTTTTAAAAAATATTTATTTTTAGTTTTTATTAAAATGACGACTTTTAGTTGAAAATAGCACTTTTTGGTAAAATTATACATTTAATGATTTTTTTTCATCATGTAAATTATACGATATGATTACGGAACACAATAAGTAATTAAATATTTATTTCAAGAATATGATTTTTTATTTTATATATTCTCTTGAATTATTATCTTATATCCAATAATTTTAAATCGAAATTAAAATGTCACATTAAGAATACATTTTTTATTATTTCCCACTAATTAATAGTTAAAATGATAAAATTCAGTTTCAAATTTCCTTAAAATAATCAAAACGTATATTTGTTTTATAATAAATCCACTTACGTCGTTCAAATCACTGTCTTTGTTAATTCAAATTTTTATAATGTTTTAATATTTTACATCATTATTTTTCTAAAAAATGATTTTTTTATTTGTGTTTCATTTAAATTTAACTATTCATACAAATAGAGAAATATTTAGTTAATTCTTTTTCATTTTGAATATGATACTTCAAATTAGGTAAAATAGTCGAATATTAATTTTTTCATTAATTTAAATTGCAAGGTTTTGATGTTAATTACCAAGGTAAGAGTTTATTTAGGTAAAAGGATAAATATAATAAAGTTACGTCAATCACTATTAACTTATATAAAACCAAATTTATTGGATAATATTATACATTACCATTTTCTAACCTCATGACTTATCCACTTCTGAACCATTTACCCTTAAATAATTCCATAGAATTATTAACAAATAATATTTTATGTAAAAAGATCAAATTTATTCACCTAAATTAGTTGTAATGATTTTATAATTGATGTTAAAAATAACCATAAAATTCATCAATTAAAATATTAATTTTCACTTCAGATAACTATCTATCAGATACATAATCTTCTGGTGACATTAATATTTTTAATTCCCTAACATTCAAGGAATTTTCCAAGACAAAGCTCAGTCCTCGAACCTATGTATTGCCCTATAATAGTATTTTCTATTATTCTACTGCTCCCTAAACTGATTTCTAATCATTTAAATAAGATTTGAAACATTTAATTATTTTTCCTAGCTATAATTATATTATTAATAATAAAAATATTCAATTCATTAATTCCAGTAATAATAAAAATGAGAATAATTGTTCCAACATGCGGACTACCACCTACACGATGTGATGCGGTTTGTTTTCCATCACCACCTAAGAAGGATGGTATGATGGATTGATTCAATGAATAAATAATTTGTACATTTCAAAAATAATATTATTAAATGATCATTTTTCATATACCATCATTTCACCAATTCATTGAGGAATGGGAATTTTAATCATATATACTTAATGAATACCAAATCCCTGAATTCTAATTCAATTTATCATTAAACTTCATTTATGATGGTTCTGATGATTATTTATTAAGATATATTAATCTTATGATATTTTCATGATTATTTATAAGTTATATTAACATAATAGAATCATTTTCTCTTAATTTTTCAATCATTATAACACAATCTTGTTTAGGTTGTTTTTATACACCAATATGAGTGATGTTGTAATTTTACTTTGTAGATATTTAAGAAATATTTTATTATTGTAATAGAACTAATAATTGTATATTCAGAATTAAAAATAATTTTATATTCATATAAAAAATATCGAATGATGTCATAAATAGATCACCCTTTATTCATTAAACTCATGAAAAAGAGAGTTTTATTAGTTTTATTGAATGAAAATTTTACCAAAACACATAATAAAAGAAATTATAAATTTTTAAATTAATTTAAAAAATATTTTAAAGATCCATGTATGATATAAGAATAAGAAAATTTTGGATAATTATTAAGAAAACAACCTCGATTAGAAAACTAGGTTAAGATAATCATGTTTTCTCACACCTATTTTTGAATATATAGATAACTAACAAATAATAATTTTGTGAATATATGTAAATTAATTTTATTAAAGATAATATAAATTAATAATGTGTTGAAATAGGTGATTAATATATTTATTTTGTTGATACATGTGCTAAGAGCACATTTGACTAAGATGGAGTAATAGAAAGTGGTTTTCAGAACTCAGATGCTTCTATTCGGTTATTACAACTTCAATTTTTCTAATATAATTTCAAATATGATCTAAAAAACCATGATAATGTTATTTTATATTTCCTCTTAACAATTTATGGAAAAAAATTCACATTATATTATTCTTTCCTTTTGAATATATTATTTTGTAGAAACAAAATGTATTCGAAAATAACTTTCATCTGTTTTATTGAAATTTTCCTCCATATTTATATTTTCTAACACATCCATTATTAATTATTCCCATGAGGAAACAAATTCCTTTCTCTAATGAAAATTAAATTATAATTCATTGTAAATATACGAAATTATTTTTTTTTTCATTATGTGGGTTTTTTGGTAAATGTGTTTTCAGAAAATAAAATAGAATATCATTTAAATGATCATATACTTTTACACTCCAAAACACATTTTGACATATAAATTATTTATTTTAGAGGTATATTAATTAGAATTTTTTACAATAATTTTTTCTTATGATTTTACACTTTGTTTAATTTTTTTTTTGGAATGTCCCTCAAAAAACATGTTGCTTATAAATTTTTAACAAACATTTTGTTAATGGAATATGACTTGTGATTTAGAATTAATTTTAAAAGTATTGTTGTATAATAATGTATTGTTTCATAATCCACCTTATATATTATCTCCTTGATTTATAATTATTTTTGTTTTATATAATCATATTTTTATGTAATACAATTTTAAAAAATTTATTGAAGAAATATTTCATTCGATGAGTTATTTAGGACAAATTAAACATATTTTTTTTAAATTTTTTAGTAAATTAAAATATGAAAAAAAATTAACCACATAGAGTAATGGAGTAATAAATTATGTAATACCATGTGAACCCCCTCTAACTAGGTTCACGATCTCAGGGGGAAATAGTCAAAACTAGATTAACTTGAGATTTTTACATCATTGTAATTATTAGAGGTAATAAATGCTACAACATTTTTTCCATCACAAAAGGTGGGGAGAACTTCTATGGGGTTGTCGATAAGGAAATTGATCCCCTGGGTGATCTAATAGAAATTCCGTGGTATGAGGTCACAAATTATTATAGTTTAATGAATAATGGTGTAATATCATTCAAATTTCAAAAGATGTATATTATTATACATACAAAGAATGAGGCCAGTTAAATTTCAATTATATTTCTCTTAAAGGGAGATTCCCCTACAACTATATGTTATGAATGAAATTAGACATATCACATGGGATCAAGAATGATTCTACAACCCTATATGACCCATGTATTACATGATCTATCTATATTGAACATGAGATAAGAATGGATTATATTCGGTCAAATCCATTATACATGTAAGGTTTGGAGTGCATTGTAGATGGGGAACATTCATAAAAAAGGGGTCGAATATGGGTTATTCAACCTAATTCTTAAAAATAATTTTTAGACCGGTCAAAGTTTCTATGTCCTCATGGAAAAGGATCTCCTAGAACATGGGGTACCCTCATGGTGGGATTTATTTTTAACCTTAATTATACAAAAACTAACCAATAAATGAATCCTGGATCTTTCATTATTATTCATAAATAAATTTACAACTCCCAGGAACCAAATATTGAAGAAATGAATGCATGAAATATCCTGATTAAGCTATCTAGTCAAGTCACGGAATAAATTTCACACCAAACGAGCACAGTCATCTTCAAAAAAATGTATGTGGGGTGGTTTCTGATTAAAGATAACTATATAAAAAGTATCTATAATCAAGGATGATTTCTAAAAAAATAATATTTTCTTCATTAGGTTTCATCTAGATCGTAATGTTCTACATAAAGATATTAAATTTTTCAAGGATATCCGGACACTAAATAACCTCCCCAAGTTTTCAACGTCATTTGGGACTATGAAAACACATCTCATGTATTTATTTAGTAAATAAAAGGATGAGGAACATGTGAAAACATATTTATAGAGATCATATTTCATCACATTTTCTTGAAAATATCAAACTATCACTAATGTAGAATAATATGGACGAAATCTTGGTACATTCATACTTTTCTGAAGAAGATGTATAATATATGCAATCACAGAAATATGAACTCAATGAAAACCGAATAAATATTTCATGACATGATCTCTCCTCTATCCACAATCTAATGAGTATGGAATTGGATGATCAAAATGTGGGGTTGTAAAATGATCCAGGCGAAATAAATACTCTGTATAATAATTTAATTTCTAATAAAATAATTTCTATTTTAAATATTACCCATTGAATCCAATTATCAAGTCCCTGTGTTGAATAATTAATAAATAAACTCTAAATTTTACTTGACGTACTACATTTATTCATGCTTCCTTCCTCTATGGGCTTGACCATCTCTCCCCATGAAGCCCAATAACATTTTCCTTCTAACTATCCATCTCATATGAATGAAGCAAGATTGTTTTCGATACCAGATAAAACTCATTTTGGGACCTTGTGGGATTGAATAACATGAATTAGGATAGATTAATGGATGGTGTTGTCAACTGTGATTTCATATTAGAAGTATAATAAATAATTTTTACAATTTAGGTTGTGGCCACTGATCATATCAATAATATTTTTCGATGGATGACTATAATTTATATTTAGGGAAATCATTGGGCCAAAATATTCAATAATAATGTTACATATATCCATGTTTATACTATTATATGGTGATTTATCCTCCTTACATGATCATTAGTTGAAAATTAAAATGAACCTATTCTCAAATTTAATATGTTTGACACTACATTTATAGTGTAGTTTATGGATAGTTTTAATATCATTAATCCTTATATTACTAGATTTGGAAAAAATAGTAGTTTTGTAAAATATCATACGATGTGATAATCACATAAAGATGGACCATCGGATGTATGGAAGGATAATGTCCTCCACGATGACATTGTTTATTCGACGACTAAGGAAATATTGAGTAATATTAAAACAGTGTAAAAAAAACATGACACCTCTATTTAGACTATGAACATATTTGAAGATATAGAATTTTATCCCTGCAATAGATATGGGGATCCAAGAGGTATTGAAACACTAGAACTTGATGTCAGGGGCCATAAAAGGATTCACATGCAATAAAGAACCTTGATTACAACGATTAATTCAATTATGTCAAATGATTTTTCATTAAAAACGTTTTTACCATATTCTATTTCATATCTATTTGGTTTATATCACCAATCTCTTCTTGAGAAAAACCTACAACACATGGATAATTCAACCTATGAAAACCTAATGTTATTAGTTAAGGATCTAGTGAGGTAATTGAGTGGATAGTCATCTAAGGATCATTCAAGTCCATACATTATAAGGTAAATATTATATACTAATTTTTATATATATTTTTAGTGAAGATGAATCCATAATTAGGGGAAGTAGAATCAAATGTGTATTGCAAGACACACAAGGTAGTATAACTACAATGGAAATTATTTTTCACAACATTTAATAGTTCAAGCATGAAAATACCCTGTAATTCCCAATATAAAGAACCTGAAAATATATCATGACCTGGAATGCATTATGGTTTCATATTCCTCACTACCTGACGGACCTCCAACTCTCCTGGTACCAAACCATATGACATGTTATCTAAACCGTATACCACATGAATAATAGAATCGAAGAGTTATAGATTATCACTCAGGTAGCATACTTTCATGTGGGGGTGGTTTCATTTTGGTAAATATATAAACTTAATCATAACCATACCTCAAATATCCTAATGTAAATCAATTCATGATCAATTATTTAATGGTATATTCTACACACAAATTTACAACATTTCTTTAATACATTCACTGAATAAGTTTTTATTCCAATTTCTTTCCATGATCAATTTGAGTCTAGAATTATCATTCCCGATACATTCATACTGTCGGATTAGATCAACTAAAAGTTTATTTTTTTGGAAACCTGAAAAAATATATTTTAATTATTATCATGTTCTATAATAAAATAAAAAAATTCTATCTCCATTTTTATCGTATCCATTTTCTAGAAAAGAGGGGTTTTTTACTGATCCAGGATTGACATCCTCCTTTGAGGCACATTAATTTGTTGTGAAGTCCAATCCATGAGTTTCCGTATGATTGATTCACCCACAAATCCATCACACCCTAATTTAATCTTCAATTATAAGAAGAAATGATCACCTCCATATTTATTCATACACATGGAATCACAAAATGGAGTGTGATAATAAGTACTAAAAATAATATGGGTTAGATTTGCATCAATAAAAACATAGATAGTAAGGTAGTTAGTAAGAAACTGGTCATGGTGACAACATGTGTGACCATTACTATTATAGTTATTAGACTTGCTAAAGTGATATCCTAAGAAGTACATAATAATGGGAGTAGTTATATCTATTAAAGAAGTGAATTTTTAGATAACCATCTAAGGGAATCCCCCAACACCATTCTTTTCTCAAATATCATCCATGATATTAAAGTCCCCTCTCATGAGTAGTGGAAAATTATCAATGTCACTAGCCCCAAGATCTATCAACAAGTTTTATCTGGAATAAGAAGAACACATTTCCAAAAAAAAATTATTATGAAAGAAAAATAAACTACAGATTTAATCATAGTAGTAATGACCTGATCAAATGCTTCAAAATATACACTAAAATTCTTGGTTTCTAGACAGACCATATGTGGAGTTTTTGGGGATCAGCATTCATGGAATCAAATTACCATATTTTATACCATATATATATTATTTTGAAGGGAAATTGATTATTATAGATAAATTTAACTATATAAGTGTTTTTGTTTCAATTTTATTGGTGTTGATGTCATTTTTGTGAAGTAGAATGCATGGATGATTTGATTTTTGTTGTACTCAAATGTATGAATAATAATTTTTAGAAACATATTAATGAAAAATTATTTAGTTATGTATTTATATATCATGAGATAATTATTAATATACATACATGGGGGTTTTCAAAAAATAAATCAATGAACATTCATCAATTTCATAAAAAAAATCTAATTGTGGACATACATGGAATTTCATTCAGTTTTTTTATATAATTATGTTTTCCCCACTATTAATCAATAGTGTTTCTCACATTTCAACTATTTCTAAATGTTTTGGACATTCAATAATATAATGATATTTAATATTATAATTTGTAGATTTCATATTCATTATTTGTTTCTTATACATGTTTTTTGACCATCCATTGGACTTATTTTCCTATGTCAATATCCTTAATGATCTTTCATGTTTTTTTGACATAAATTATTTCATTGTATTTTTATATGATATTACCCCCTTAACCATTTTTTCCCTCATATTTACTTTCTGAACATTATGATTAGAAGTTATATATTCCATACATAGAATTAAAGAACACCCCTTCTTATTTTCCCATTAACCTAGTTATGAATATGATTATACCATATTATATGTGCAAAAAAAAGTCAATAGGAGAATGGTTATAGTGAAAATTTTATAAGTGTTTTAAAATAATGTATTTATATAGAAATTATCCATGATAAAAAAACATTTCAGTCATTAGTTTTTTAGACTATTTTTATAATTTATTAATTACTAATTAAATTAATTTATTATTTTTGTATGATTATATTGGGAATTCATATTCTTGTTGTGAAAAAAATGTGCAGGATTGACATCAATATCTCAATACATAGAAAAAAAAATTGATTAATTATATAAAAAATGTACCTCTTCCCATAAAAAAATAATAATCGATGTATATTTTGGGAAATAGTAAATAATTCATTCATCATATGATAACGAACCGTTGGAAAAATAATTCAATTACATAATGTTTCCATGTGGTATCAAAAATTACGACTTCTAAAATTAGATCGTTCGATCAAAAATTAAAAAATGTTCTATTCCAACATGGAAAAAATAAAGATTCATAAGAAATAACTCTATAAGATGAACATATTTTAAAAAATATAAACTGAAGTGATATATTAGAGTTGTTTTTTGAAAAACAATATTATCTTTAACATAGGATATAACATTGTTGGTCCTGTGAAAAATGTAATTTTAATATAAGAAACATTTGGGGAATTGAAAATATCTTATTTTAAAAATAATTAATTGAATTGAATCATCCAAAATGAATCCTGAAAGATGATAATGTTATCAAAAATATGATGTGATTATATAATAGAAACTTCTACTTTTAAAAATAATATCCAATAATGGGGAAATGAAAAACACATAAATGATTCAAAAGGGTGAACTGAAGTCATTTAAACAGTTTTAATTTTAAAAATAATCATTGATAATACAGATTTAATATTACATAAAATTATAAAAATTAAACTTGTATTAGAAGATAAAACATCTCATTTTGAAATGAAAGAACTCAATTTTTATAATATAGAAATACATTTTTCAAAATACAACATAACAAAAAGTTTATATTGAATAATAATGTTTAATATAGTGAATGATAAATCGAAATTTCACATGAGATAACACATAATTGGTTCTCTATGTGTAAATGAGAATATTTTTTGGAATTTAAAATCAATACATTGAAGAAAAATATCTCCATCCAAAAGATAAGAATTATTCTTAACATTATCATATTTTATGAAGAAAGAATCCAATAAAAATATAAATTTTTAATTATAATGAAAAATAATAGGAAAATAAATATAACCAAATAATTGGGTATGACACACCAAATATATCATAATTGTTTTCATGAAATATAATAAAATCTCAATAAACAAAAACTATGTTAAAAAAACCATAACTACCATTCTTAATAATATCCCATGAAAGGTATGACATAATATACTTTTCAAAATTTCTTTTAATTCATGAAAACTGGAACAAAATAAGTCATGGATAATATATAGACAAAATAATTATGAAAAATTCATTATACATCACACCTCAATAAAACAAATTTTATGGAACAAAATCATTACATTAAAGTGGTTTAGCTGAATGTGATCTAAATTACTGTATAAAAATATATATATATAGTAATAAACTTTTTTATTATTATTAATAAATATTACCTTTTATTTACAAAATTTAAAATTATATATTTCACAATTATAATTTTTATACTTTATTTTCACTATAGGATATTATCAGCCTCTACTATTGGTTTAATTCTAGTTTCAAAATTGGAGTGAAAATTCTTATTTATAGATTCAAAGATAATTATTAATAGATAATTATAACTATTTTAATGTATTTTTTATAATTATTTTCAATTTTATAATCTATTTTCATATTTAGTATTTATTATTTTTTATGATGAAGATGTCAGTTATCAGTTCATGTTGTTCATTATTGACAAACAATAGGCATCATCTTTCTAAAAAGTAACACATTAATATAACCTCCAAAAACAAAATCGAAACATTAATTTCTCACTAATTCATAATAATATATGTTTTATTATTTCTATATTAATCCATGATAGAAATTTATGGGAATTTCCATGTAGTTAGTTAGACTAACCCAAACAAGAACAGGCTATAGTTTATAGGAAAGAATAGTTAATAAAGTTATTACATAAGAATAATATCATTATTATATAAAAATAATGATATTATTATGGTTTTATTAAGAAGTGTAATAATATTTTAATATATTTTTACAAGAAAAAATAGTATATGAAAAATGAAACATTACAATATCATGGATGATGTTTCCCTCACTTGCGCAAAGGTGACATGTTTATTTACATAGAACATGAATAATTAAAATTTTGTTTTCAAGTTTTATGATATTAATAATGATAAAAATATCATATTTATATGATATATTAATCTTTTAAATCATATATGTATGAAATTTATGGAAAATGTGTCATGTCTTATATTAAGGTTATAGTCACAATGTAATATAGGAGAGGTTATTGGTTTCTGAATAGTATAGTGGAGAGAAAAAAATTATATTCCATTAGTATAATAAAATTTAAAAAAAATATTCATAATTATTTTATTTCTATTCATATATATAATTTGTTTTAAGGTTTAATGCGAGGAAATATATAAGATGTTTTGGTTGAAATCATTATCTATCCCATATGATGTTCTCCCTTGAGTAACACCTTATGCACATTGGAATAGTTTTTTTTGAAATGCCAAGGATTTTAGGACATGTGGATAGAATTATAAAAATAATTGGTATTATTTTTAGTCAAATATATTTTATTTTAATGGATGGAGAAATTTTGTGTAAGGGACCCCTATTTATAATTATAGAAAATGGAATATTTGTAAATGCTATTTAATTTTCCATTGACTACATGAAACTATTAAATAATAAATTGATAAAAATAAGTTGTAAATATATAAATTTTAAGTGATTTGGTGTTTATAAATACCATCAGAATCATTTTCACAAATTTGTTGAACATGATTCCTATCTTTTACCATTATATTTTTAAATTTTACAATTATATTTTTTTACTTTGTTAGCTAGTTTTTACAGAAGTAATATAATTTTTAAAAAACCATAATGTGACCCCAATTGGAAATATTTTTTTTAACCTAAATATTATCTCAATATAATCTAATAATATTTATAAAAAAAAAAATTTAATTTTAAATTAAAATATTTAATATATAGAAAAGTAAATATTTATAAAACAATTTTATTATTTCCATTAATCTTTGTTAATATTTTTCAAAAAAATTATAAGATTAATGAGTGTTAATATATTTATATATATCATCAAAATATATATTGGATTAAAAAATTTACTATACTAATTTATTTTATCAGGTAAAAAATTAGACCATGTTAACAAAACAATAATTTTAAAATTACCGTTTTACCATTATCATTGTAAATATTCTTATTTTTTAGAATAAAAATGAAATAAAAATTATTAAATAATATTGACATATTAATAGAAAAACATAGAATCCATATTTTTAATTTAAATTTCTCTATGTCAGTAGAACAATTTATTAATATAACTAAATAATTTTTTTGTATAATATTACTATTAATTCAAATTCATTACACATAAGTTTAGAAATTCAACATATTATGTATTTCAAAAAAAAAATTTACAATAATATATATTTGAGAAAAAGAAAGTTTCAAAAAAAATTACTACATTAATATATTATAATAATGTCATAAAATAGAAAATATTAGCAAAATTGATATATTTTATCTATTCATTGAGAAAAAATTCATTTTACAGGAATATAAATAATTTACCCAATGATTACATTCAAAAGATGAATTATAAAATAAAGTTAATTTTGAAAATTTTAAATACATAAATTTTTTAATTTATAAGATATTATAAAATACAATATATTAAAAACATATTTTATTAAATAATTTACTTTTAATTAATAAATTTTGTTAATAATTTGTTCTATGCATTTCAATTCGATTAGAATAATTTTATCCACTTGATGTTTTATCAATGATAAATTTTATTAAAACATATGAATTTATTATTTCAAAACAAAATTGGGTTCAGTGTTGTGTATAATGAAATATATCTAACACAAAAGATATATTTAAAGGAAACATATATACAGAAATGATGTCGGAATTTATCCTACCTTTAACGAAATTGGGTCCCCATTATTTTATTTATCACATCTAGTGAAAATAGTTATGTTTACCAAACTGGTAAACATGATTCAAAATGTATTTTTTATAACATTATCTATCATAATATGATAGGTATGACTAGGAAACATGTATTTCTCATAGTTATATAAATATAATATTACTATTAAAAAAATTTTCAAAAACAAATCTCAATAGCTTAGCTATTGAAATTTCTAGAGATATATCTTCTACAGATTCATTTTCAATATTTTTTTTCTAACCAATTTTTTAAAATAATATGATTATGATAATATCTCATAAAATCATAAAAAATGACCATACAAATATGACAAGTGAATTTTTATATTTCATCTCTAATAAAAGATTTATTTAAACCTATGATTCGTTTATTACACCTGTGAAATAATTTTTTCAACCTATCACATCGTTAGTTTTCCATATGTTTTCCATGGTCATATTCAAATTTTTTTTTCTAACCTAAATCTTCAATGAATTCCAATATTTTTAAATCATTCATTATAATTCATAAATTAAAATTAAAATAACCAAAGTCTATCCAATAGTAGTGATTATAAATATTTACATTTTTATGACAACTAATTGGGCACTTATTGTAGAATGAGTGGATACTCAACTATCCATTTTTAGGTTTCTTGTCCCTATGTCACTCTATTAAAAATACATAGATATATTTTATTATCAAATAATTGATTTATTTAATTATAGAACAACATAATATATTCTATACATGAATATCAAAATTGTCTCCTATAATTAAAATTATCCAATATTATTATCCCATGGGTAATCAATAAATTTATATAATAATAACCCCTAAATATAACTAATATAATTATCAAAATAAACAAAAACAATCCTTGATAATAACTAAAATAATCATATAAAATTATTAGTCTTTTCTATAATATAAATTTGAGGAACTTAAAACATGTAATCTCGGGTATCTGTCTAAATAAAATTTTTTGGTACAGTACCATTAATAAAAACTGTGATAAGTGAAAATAGAAATACATATATTAAAAAATCAATTATCTGAAAAAATTCACATATTCCCAAGAGTGTAAGGTTTAGTTTCTTTTAGTATCTTTTGTATGAGGGACTTATTCTATGATATTTGTGATCATTTCTCTGTAATATAACCACAATATACTCCCATTTAGACACATTTTAGACTATACTCATATTCATAATCCATGAAATGGAAGTATAAGAAAGGGGTAAAATCATTTTTTTCATATTGAAAAAATATCAGAATTCCATAAAAGTGTATATCATAAGCATATTCTATGGCATGATCATGGGAAGAATATTGTTTAAAAATAGTTTGGAAATACAGTTACCAGTAATTAATCAATGTAGAACATGAAATATAAAATGAAGAAAAACTTTTACAATGATATAAGAGCATGAGATAATAAATTTGATATTTTTATTATAATAATATGAGTATAACATTTAAAAATTAAATGTAAATACACCATTTCTTAATAGAGAAATTTTGAATTAAATATAACAAAATTGAAATTATATGTAATATTTAAAAAACAAATTATAGAATTAATATTTTAAAAAAAATTTCTCAAACCTCAGCTTGCCAATAAAAAATATATTAATACCAAATGTTTTAAACAATATAATTTATATTATCCATATTTTGAACAAAAGGATCCACACTAACTTTTGTGGTAAAAAAATCCACTCTTCTTATTGGGAACAAAAAAAATGACCTTGATTCATGTTTGGATCAAAACAATATACATGCTTCTTGTTGTGGACAATGAAATTTCTTATTATACTTGTTTTAAATAGATAAATATCCAAGAATCATGTTCTTGACACCATCATTTTAAAAACCTAATGATGTATAAAAACAATATTTCCATGTTTCAGGTTGTGAACAAACAAGATATCTATTCATAACATCAATATATCATGATATATAAAACAATATCCAATTAATTAGATGTAAATATTTGACCCCTTCACACTAAAAAAATCATCCATCATTATCTATCTCACATGAAATTAATCATTCATCATATCATAATTAACTAAAATAATGAAAATGGTTTTTCATATCATCTTCATTTGATGTCTCATAATATGACCTAAAAATTTGGATCATTTGATAAAAAAATTTATACAAAAAAGGCTTTGTCATAAATGACTTTATAAAGATATTAATAAAACAAAACTATAAATCATATATATATTTTTAAATAGAAAAATGTATTTTAATAAAAATATTGTAATTTTTAAAAAATGATTATATTAGTGTAAGAGATGAGGATACTATTTATCAGAAAAATTCATTGTCAGAATGTTATTTTTTTGGGAAATAAAAAATATAAACATACAAAATAAATATATGGAAATAAATACAAATAATAATTCATATTAAATGAATAACTTCTTAAATATGAAATTAATATTTTTGAAAATATCAACATTTAATAAGGATATCAGATAATAGAGGCATGAAAAATGTATAACAATTTAAACCAAATGAAGTGATAATGTTGAAATAAATATACATTAAAAAGTATATATAATAATATATATTTTAATAGAAATAATGTTAATAAGATTAAATGTGTAGTAGAAGATCAAAAATTTTAATTTGAAATTACGAAAATCCATTTACCTATATAGAAATACCTTTTTTTAAAACCCAAAAAATAAAGACAATCAAAAAATTTAATTTAAATAGTAGATAAGATAAATATGAATGTCAGAAGAGATATCAAATAATTGGTATTCCTAATTTAAAATATAACATTACTATGATAATAAAATATTATCATGTAAGAAATATAGCTCCTTTTTAGGGGATAATAATTGTTATTATGATAATTAAATTATAAGAATAAAGAAATTATAACAAAATTCAATAATTCCCCATAAAAATAAATTTGAAATTAATTAATGTCATAAAAAATGCGTCCTGAAATAACCTAATTATAAAAATAATGTTTAATAATAACAGTCATAACTCAATGAATGGAAATTGAGTTCTCAAAAACCCTTACATCATTGTTATATTTCAAATTCATTACCAATGAAAGGTGGTACAAGAGATAAATTTGTTAATATTTAATCATATATAAAAAATAATAATAAAGGAAATCCATTGAAAATATAAACACCATAATATAGAAACGTGTGGTGAATACCCATCATATATAAATAATGAAAAATTATGATGTAAAAATACTTCTCATTAATATTTCATAGAAGACATTACACATAATATATTTAAAAATAATTATTAAACTACTCACCTCAATCAAAATAATATTTGTACCTGTAAAATTATATAAAAATTACATGTAATTATTTATTATATAAATAATAGTAAATTATATATTATATTCCTCGTTAGATGATATTAGCATAAATTTTCTATTTAGTACTATATCAATAAAATCTGTGACTATTCATGTTTTAATATTAAAAATACAACATTTAAATGTTTTTATCGGTATATTATTATATGTTTTATAAGGATTTATAATTATATAATTTTTTTCGTAAGTATAATGGTTATGATTCAGGATGAGGAATTTCAAAATAATCTTTTTTGGATAATTTTTAATGAACACGAGTTAGTATCTTAATAATATATTAATTATTAATATAACCTTTAAAGAACATAATTAAATAATTACTTTATTATTAATGTCTAATAACACCATTAGTTATTTTTTAGTATTCATCCTTTATTGAAATTTTTAGTATTGTTTCAAAAAGGGGTCAAAATGACGCCAACAATAATAAAATATCAAATATGTGTGACTACAGCTAAGATTTCGATTATTTTGGGGTAATGTAATCATTATAAAATCATAATGAATTTTTTTTGTTATTTTTAATTCGCTGAATAGTATTTAATGAGATTTTTATAAAGAATAAACTATTAGATGAATAAAAATGCATTACACTTTCTTTGTGGCTGAAGTACACACGTATATACGGGTAACATATTCATTTCACCATAAAGTAAATAAGATATAAATCAATTTATATTTTTAGAATCATTTATTTTTTTCTAAAAATTTATTTTTTCCATTATATTACTATATGAACCAACCATGAAGGATGGTTATTAAAAATGGATCACCTAGCATTTGAAGGTGTTAATTAACAGGTAACAAAAAAATGTTTTAGTTTTTTGAATAGTGGAGAGGATTGTATAAAAAATATATTCTACTAATATATTAATATATAATTATACTAGTAAAATAATATTTTTTCAGACATTGATGGTTTTAATCAGTTTTATGATATAAAGCTGAAAAATAATATATCCTAGTTGAGAACATTACCTCTCTCGTAGGATATTCTCTAATGGGTAACAACTTATGGATTCATATCATAGTATTTTTGAGACATAAATAATTCTAGAAAGTGGGTCGAGAGATTATAAGATACTAATATAAAATTCTGAATAAGATAATTCAATTGAACGGGTTGATAAATGTGATGGAAGTAGTCTCCTTTTATAAGTGAATAAAATGATTTATTTTTAAATACGCATTTATTTATAAATGATTGAATGACATTATTCAATCATAAAAGGATAAAAATGTATGAAATATTGATTTTTAGAATGATATGTGGTTGAAAAAAACTCTACCACTCATTTTTCACACATTTTCTCATTATTTTTCAAGTCTTTTTCAATAAAATTTTTACATTTTTAAATTTTTTTTACCTTTTATCTATTTTTTACCCAACTAATATATATTATATTAAAAATTAATGTTAAATCGTAATAAAAAGTTTTGATTCAAAAAAAATATTTATCTCCATATAATCAAATTAATTTTTCGAATATGATAAAATGAAATCTTAAAATTGAATATTTAATAAGTATAAAAATTATTTTATAGGAAAATTATTTTATAAAAAAAAAGTAACTTCAATATTCAATATTTTTAATTATTTTTAGTATTTATTACCCATGGAGTGATTGAAAATTAATTTATATAGATTTATTAAAATTATAGTAGTCATTATTTTGAATAGATTATTTCTTTATAAAATACTACATAACATAAAAATTAATTAAAAACAAATGTTTTAAAAATCATATAATATTTATCTTTATTACTTGTAATAATAATTTTATAACAAAAAAATTAACATTTTAAATAATAAAAAAATGGATCTAAAATATTAAATGAAAATTTTTATATTTTATTTCATTAAGTAATGGAATGTAATTTTAATATAAGCGATTAAATTTTTTTTCTGTATCGTATTACAAAAATTTACGAAATGATAAAATGGGATTTATAAATTCAAAATAATATTTTTAAAATCATTAAATTACATTTTAAATATATAATTCATATTAAATGTTGTCTAAAAACATTTATTTCATTTCTATATTATGTGATTGTCATAAAATTAATTGTATTAAAAAATTCAGTAATATTTTATTATTCATATAAAAATTAATTATTTTAGAAAACTAATAAAATATATCCTATGATAGATGCCACATTATAAATTAAAAAATATTTATCAATTTATAAAATTATCACACCGAAATTTAAAATTTTTCTTTTCTATTAAAATAAAATATATGAAGAGAAACTATTTTTATTAAAAAAAATATATTTTAGAACATTTAGTGATCTTAATTTTATTTTGAATGAATTTAAAATTGAATATTATTTCATTATTAACTAAATAGATTATTATTATTATTAATTCATAATTATATTCTTCTGATAAGATATGTATTATTTTTATATGTTGTTAAGTGTGATGAAAGATTTCTAATGGAATATATTAATTAAAAGGAAATATATATAGTGAAATATTTGGGTGTTACATATTGTATATAAATATAGAGGATTCCATGTATTAATGAAAAATAAATATTATTTAAGTAAATTATTTTTCATAAAAAATGATTCTCACTAAATATTCCTGTTATGAGACATTCCATGAAATCAATGAATAGTTGAACTATGGGAGAGTGAATCATAAATAATTATATATATATTATAAATTTAAATTATATGTAATTATACAATATATTATAAAAACATGATATAAATTTTATACCTCGTTACTAAGAAATTAAAACAATGAAAAATAAAAAAATAGATAGTACATGGCCCTCACCCTCATTCTACGAAACAACACCCCTGAAAAGAAAGAATCTATATTAACAATTTGACAAACTAAAAGAATTAAAATCCTTATCACAATTGGAATCATAGCTCGAGAACCTCTATGATCTCGCAAAAACTGATGGAATTTAATAATTATTTTCATTCCAAGAAATATATTTCTTATTAATAATTAATTTAAAACCTCCATCACTAATCACAACTTGTTCCCCTTTGACAAAGACAATTTTTTAAGTAGAATTTTTTGGGAAGTTGATCCTCTAGGCCCCACCCAATTTCTGTTAATAAGATGATATTATATTAATTTATTGATTTCGTCATAGTAACTAGCGGGAAAATCATATATTTATTCATTATTGTCCCAAATAATCCCTTCATTCACCTTAGAAACATCAATTAGATCCCCTTATTATCAAATAACTACTAAACCATGAGAATGAAATTGTTTTTTAATAAATGAGTGATTATCATCATATATTAGACATGTAATTGAAGGAGTACCGATGATAAAACGAATAAAAACATATATGGGTTCCAACACCATAGACTCCATGACCTAATCAAGATATATATTCAAGATCATAGAATTTCCAACCGAACCAGATGATTCACCAAACAAGTTATCGTACCCCATAATCTAAGACCCTTCACTACAAACTAATCCAAATTCAGTAATAAATGAAACAAAATAATGTTCTTTCCATCCAATTCAGACCTATATCCACATTTTAATGTAATTTAACCGCCTTTTAATGACAAAAAAAAATAATAGCTGACACACCATAAACCAAATCATCATTTATATGATTATTTACCACTATACCATTACCAGAAACCATGGATTGACACACTATTATTCCTAGAGGATAATGTGACATAATCCTCTTATTCTATTGATCAATATACGTATGATCTTTCTAAGAAACAATAGAATTATGATACCTCTACAAAGTATGTATATCCATTAGTGGAGTCTGATCATCCTCATCCATACAAATAGGGCTCCCAAAATATTTATTCAAAGACCCATCAATGTTATTCTATTTTTATGACAATGATTCATGTAATGACCCTTTAATAAATAGTTAGATCACACTAACACCTTAAATAATTTATCTTTAACCATAAAAATTGAATTAATACCCATAAAAATGATAATGAATTTTTATAATTAATTCATATACAATTTTCAT
Organism: Viscum album; assembly: GCA_963277665.1. Classification (NCBI taxonomy): domain Eukaryota; kingdom Viridiplantae; phylum Streptophyta; class Magnoliopsida; order Santalales; family Viscaceae; genus Viscum; species Viscum album. Next base: position 1,759,772,926 of record OY728152.1, read on the forward strand.
TCTCCAATATATAGAGAACAACCTTTTCAAATATAGGATTGCTTAAAAATACTTATATAATTGTTACAATAAAAAATTTAGTTTTTTCAAATTTCACAAAACATTTTATCAAAAAATACAAAAATTTTAGTAATAACTTGTATAATTATTTGATGCAATAAAATATAACTAAAACCAGAGAAAAAAATTACCCACATTTTGGCCCTCATGTTCTTTAATGTAAAATGAATAAATATGTGATCCCACTTCTATGAGAACACAATTTGTCATATTAAATAAATTGAAGAAAATATCATTGCATGTTTCATACTATTTTATAGGGGAAATAAAATGGGGATATACCCACATCATGAAAAATAGATTTGAAATCTCTATAACCCCAATAATATGAGAAACTAATGGGACAAAATCTATTCTTTATAGAATAACCCTCTTAATATATATATCATCCTAGAAATTATCAAATACCTAAAAATATTAAGTGTCTCTAAAATATAATACCGATTCAATGTATGATTGATAGTTTTTCCATGATTTATGACTCAATTAAGAATAACTTCATAATATCAATAATGATTCGTTTTCTTTAAACCACTACAAACCAACCAATCTCCATAAGATGTCATCTTTCTTTAAGATCTCTCTTCTTTATTGTTCCAAGTGGTGATGACATTAAAAATAAAATTACTGGACTCACCCACAATAATATAATAATCATGAGGTATCCTAGATGTTTCCTTTAATCAATGATCCACTATTATCATCATCTCTAACAAAGTGTTCCCCAAACCCATTATCTCTATCATTATAACAACTACATTATATTATCTATAGTAAACAATGAAATTTTTTATTGTACATTTTATTTTTAATTTATAAATGGTCAAACATTTTTATATAAATGTATATATATATATATTCATTATTTTAATCTAATTTTAAATAATATTAATGGAATACTATAAATTATTTTTTACATAATGCTGTTGAGATAAATCATAAATAAAATTCATATAAAATTGTTATTGAATGTAAAACTGAGAAAATAACGTTTCAACTTATAGCCAATAGTTCCTAGATCATCTCAAGTAATTGTTTTAGATCACCAAAATATTCTCACAAAAACACCTGAGGTTACACCATCATACACCATAACCTTATGAATCCCCCTGAAAAAAGTCATCTGAAGGAAGAACCCACCTCACGATTGAGCCTAAATATTGATATGCATAAATAAATATTGTCAAAATTATAAAAAATTATCAAACAAAACAATATATTCTTATGAATTAATAGAAATTTAATATCATACCAATGTAATCTAAGGTCACCTCAATGCATGTTGCAATCCCTACTTATTGACATCACACACCTTTTTGTATCAATTATTACCATGTCAATGTCAACTAGGACATTAACAAATATTTGGTTTCTTTTACATAAACATGTTATGAAAATGAATAATAAAAAATCATTAAAATATAAAAATCCGTGATTTCTCAAATAATTCAAATATAAAAAAAACTAATAAAATACAAAAAAAATATTTTTTTTATTAAAAGCAGTGATAGCTATCAATGAAAAATATGTTGGCTAAAAGTGTACTCCAAAGACCATAACACATCTATCATCCTCACACAAGAATTATTTATTGTAATAACATTGTATATTTTTTCACCAGCCATATCCTCAATATTTAATTCACCATTTATTATCCCTGAAATGATATGCCAAAATCCATCACATCTTTCATTTTTATCCAATATAGTGTCAAGTGATATAGTAACTCAAAACCATTCTAGATGCTATTCATTCACCATTGAACACATATAATATCTACTAACCGACCATGTTAGAAGGGGAATACAATAAATTTTAAATAAAAATAATTTTACAATAATATGATTTTTATATATGGTTTTCATCCCTAGAATGTGGCAGAAGAAAATCATGATCGAAAAACATATTGGGAGAATAATGGACAATCCCTATACATTGATAAATATCATCCTTCACCAAGATCCACCTACAGTGTGTCACATACACACCAAAGCATGAATATAATCTAATAAAAAAAATCTCATCCTCATTATTGAGGGTCATAAACCTATACAAAAATAGTATTTTGTAGTATATTTTTAATTATATTTAGGAAATTTTAATATATTATTGTAGTTTTATTTTTTAAAGACCTACTCTTATACTCATCTCTGTTTCTTTTGGATTTGTCAACAATGTATCTTCTTAATTAGTTTAATGATTAGTAGGTATCCCAATGACATGATATTAGGTGAGTTTTAGGTGTTTTTTATTTCCCTTAAATATTTTATAAAAATTTTAGGTTATCTTTCTTAATGGGATCGGATTTTGGGTGAGTTATACATCAATGATTTTAAACTCTTCTTTGAATAGTTCTATCCATTTATTAATATATTCATCTTTTTTCATCCATTTATATTAGATAACCCATCATAATATAGATTGGAATGTGTTATTGAAATAATAATCATATATTGGTGTTGGGTTGAGTTTAATAGAACATACTCGATTGGGGTGTTTTATCATTATTTTGTAGTAGAGGATTTGGGTACAAGATAGATTTAAAGATCTTTGTAGTCTATTAAGTAATCAAATCATAAATACTATAGAGATTTAAATTCATAATATATATTATTCTAATCGAATGGTTTTGATAAATAATATAAAATAATGATGGAATGCCATAGGGTTACCTTAGTTTCAATCCCTTTATCAGAAACACTTGTATATTATTACATTCATTTTTATATATTGTTCATACACAAAAAATAAACTACATATTTCCTTTTTTATCTACCGAAGGAAAAATATATTAATAAGTGAATTATATTATTGAGTAATCAGGGAATCTTGATGTGAGAATAACCATGAATTTAGTTAAATGGATTCATTCTTTTGTGACATAAAAATACTATTTCGTGAACCTAATTTTATGTACATCCCATATACAATTTAATTACCCCTTAAATATCGCTCATCCAATATTTTACTCTAATTTTAACATTGAGACCATCAATATAAAATAAAAAACACATAAAAACTATTCATTCATTGTTCTAAAATAATAAAAATTCATATTAAATGGTTCATCATCAACATCAACTAAATATTTTTTCATATTAATAATAGTTAATGACAATGTTCATTAAAATTATTACTCAATATGGATTTTCATCCCCATGAAACATCATCACATATCTATAGTGAATGTAATTCGATTACCAATACCTAATGCCTATATATCCCCTTATTGTTTCCGTTATATAAAAGAGGTACATCACAATAATATTCTAGATAAACTATCCTTCCCCTAAATCCTCTCATATAAACTCATCAAATCTACAAGTCATTACATAAATTTCATTTCTATGACCTATATTTTTTACATCATCTGATAATCCATAATAACCTATAATTGGTAATCAACTATACTAAATTCCCCAAAATATTCTAAGACCATCATATTTTCGTTCCAACTATTTATGTATCCTCGAATATTCATATCATCTACCCTACCCTACCTCTTTAGTGACCTAAAACTCCAATTGTAAAAATTAACTATCAGTGATATAAAAATACCCACTTGATGTTGCACATACATTCTTTGTTGTCATGCCCACCCATCTCAATGAATCCTCATTGAGACATGCACTAAATTATTCATGTATTAGGGGTAATTTTTTCATATCTAACATTTTAAATGGAACCAAATATAACTCTATAATAATTATGTAGTATCTATTGTGATAACTATTTTACCAACCATTATGGTTTCAAAACTCACAACCCATGATAATCATTAGATATACAAAACAATTTATTCATACCCCAATTGACTAATAATGAATAACCCTCACTACAAATTCCCAAATAATCATTCAACCTATCATAACATTGCAAAATTCCAGTATCCCACAAGGAGAAAAACTCTTAATTTTCACTCAAAAATTATTAACAAACCAATCACATGAGAATCGCAATAATTTCATAGAACATTATTATTCTCCAAACCCATAAAATACCCCATCATAAATAGAAATATTAACTAATAATTGTCCCCTATAGAAATAACACAAACATCTCAAATAGTTGAATCCTATAATACAACCTATTTCACCTTACAAACCGTTTATATTGACATTCTCCTTATAAAAATTTATCTTGTTTATTGCATCTTGTAAATCTCACTGGAAAATTATGTATAACCCATTTCATCTTAAATAAAAAATATGATTTATATTGAAAACCATTTTTAAAAATCATCTTACTATGATTTATTTATACTATATCCTTCCCTTATTTTTTTTCTACACATATGTTTTTACTGTGAAATTACTAATATGATATGTGCCTTTTATTTCAACCAAAAAAACCATTTTTTAACAACATATTAGATATACTTATCTAATTCTAAATATTATATATCTTTTTAAGGATGTTGTAGGATTACTATGAAATTAATAACATTTTTATAGCACACAACCACTTCATTCAAGAGACATGAAACCATAGTCCCAATGATCCAAACTTGTTCATTTTAAGAGTTTTTTTATAAATACCTACAAATAAAGGAAATTATATTATCAATGTTCTATATATAATGATAAACATATATTTATTCATTTATCAATTAATCAAATATTCTCACCCGATGCTTATTTCTCATAGATCTTTTCATTACAACTTTTGATAGTTTTTTTTATCCATCCACATTGTTTATACCCCATGAAATCAAGTATTATATTTTATACTTACACCTCTATATAAAAACAAAGTACCTCAAAATAAAATATTCAAATATCAACTAACATAATACCTGATTAAAATTGATCAAAATTAAATTTTCATCATTTCTCTCTCTTAGTAAAACCAATTTTTAAAATAATCATGTTTTTTATACCGCTAAAAAAAAATACGCACAATTATTTATAAATCCAGGAAAGTAACAAAGGATTCACATATTTTTCCATCACATAAATCTACTATTCAATCTATACCCCTTTTTAATCTACATATATTAACTACCTTTTACACTAGTCATATCAATGGAAATTTCATGTTATTTCTTTATATGTTCATTCTCATAATAATAGTACACCTATCATGTACATTATATGAATCCATCCTATCATTACATTTTTGAAATTTAGGGAAAAAAATAACTCAAATCCTGATACATTACATGAAAAGAATACTCCTACTATTTTCCATACATGTATAGAGATATCTAAAAAATTTAATTCGATAATGAGAAGGAATACAAGATTTCAAAATTCTATTCAGATATCAATTAATAGAAAAATGATTTATATATAATTATCCAAATTTTTTTAATTTAATAAAATATATTCCATTTCATTAAAATGTAGACATATCCTACACTCACCACACTTTAGTAATCATTATCTATTAATTCATTCCTATATTGACTCATAACACCACAAATTTTTTATTCTTTACTTTCAGGTGTTTCTACTCAACTATGTATCACATAACCTAATTAAGTATATAAAAATGATACATAACTCCCATAATAATCTATATTATATTCTTTTACTACCTATATCATTATATACATGATATATTTCATCTTTCTATTAAAGAATTCCAAAGGTATATAATTCCCTTCCAACCAATTTTAGGGTATTCCATCAAACCATATGAACATTTAATACTCATTATTCAATAAAAAAATCAAAAAAATTATTATTAAAATTCAATTGACATAACCATTGTTCTGAAACCCTCTTTGTAAATACTATTTCAAAAGAATACCCAATACATGTTTTGAAATTCCTTATTTCCACTCACTTACAAATATGTGCCTTTCCTGTGAATTTATATTCCATTTATGATGTGTGAATTCAAAAACTCATACCATTATTAGACAATAGTAAAACAATCAACATATTAGAGTCATATTATTATAAAAAACACCACTAATACCACCAAAACTACTTAAATAATATCCCATTATCATGATTGTTCTGGGGAAGCCCAGGCATGGATCCAATCTGATGTCTCAAAACATATATATAAATATACAAGTAAAAAATATATAAATATACCAAATAAGGCTTATTTTGTACTATTTACTACATTCCCAACCTTATCTACACAAATAGTACATGATTTAGGGATCCAAGCCACCTTGGGTTGGCCTCCACATATCAAAAATCCTATTGACTTGTGAAAATTGTATTAAATCATTTTTTGAGGAAATTATACACTCAATAACATATTACACTCAAAAAAATTAAACCAGTAAAATTTAATAATATAAATATCAAAAAAAAAATTAAAATATAATTAATTTAAAACCAAAATTAAAGACATATACTTGTTATTTCAAAATGAATACATAATAATTCAAAATTATGAATACAATAATGATATACCTTATAGTGTTAGAAATAAAATAATTATAAAGTAAAAAACATAAACATAAAATCAAAACCCTCACTGACAAATTATACAACAAAATTTTGTATCCCGGTCCATTTTATTATACAAAACTATAATATCAATACCTAATATTGATCCATTTAACAAACCAATATCTTAAACAAAAGGATAAATTTCAATTGATGATCCCATATAAAGTGTGAAGAAGATGCACTATAGGACACAACTAATGAACCCCTTTAAATATAAAAACATTTGTATATATTTAAATTAACATAGAAAATATGAAATGTAGAAACAACCACCTAATGAAACCCAAGACATTCCATAATACTCTTACAAAAATACCAGGATTTTTGAACCATGATTATTTTTATGGTACTGGGGAATTAATAGTCTTCATTTAAAAATCATACCTATATTGTCCCCTAATATCTAATAAAATTATTCCATCATTAAATTACAACATGAATCTCGAGAGAGTTGACTCAAAATCAGATCCCATAAAAAATAAACATAGTCTAGTTTACCAAGGATCATGTTCGGTCCCAAGTATATGATCATAGTTGAGATGTTCATAGGAATACTAGTAGTGTATTACCATAACACTCGCACATAATAAGAACTACACTGAATAGTTATATAATAAATATTAATGGGTCCCCTATAGTCTAAATTAATAATAAATAATTGATACATGTGAATCTCAAGAAAAATAATCTACCTCAAGAATCTAATAATAACTACTATATAAACCATATAAGAAAGAAAAAAATTATTAGTTGGCCCCTAGAATTGAAAATAATGAGAAACATGAAAATAGTAGGTATCATGTAGTGGAATTTTATTCCTTATATAGACATCAACACATGTATATTGTCCCATATATTTATTCTCATTAACTAAAACTCAATTAATTACCATCAAATCCCATGTATCTCATTATCCCATCCATATATAAATATCTCAACCTACCAATGAATGGATCATCTCACTCCATGATAATTTATATCTTAGAGGCCATAACACAATATCCACACACCAATCTTATCTATAGAGAAAATAAAAATAAATAAAATAACCTCTTCAAAAAGGGTTTTGATTTCCCAAATATTCCCATGAAATAATTACTTATTTCATTACAACTGCCATACTACCATCACAGTGACATATTACCACATAAATATCATTAATTTTCTAAAAAATGACTAATCACTATAACAATAAATCTTTTATTTTCATCACTAAGGTATATGATGAGTGGAATACTCGATTTAGTAAAATGATATTCTTGACCTAAACATGGATTATTCCTCTAAGCCACAATAATACATATTTGGACTCTCACTATACAACTCATTTTTTGAATGAAAATAAACTCAAATATACTTATAAACAACATAATAACATTTATCACCCACCTTAATAACAACCATCAATGGGTTATTCCCCTAATATACCCCACAATCACAAAATATTCATTAAATAAAAAGGAATCCTTATTGAATATAAATAACCTTATATTCCCCATCTATTTATCTCAACCAAGTGACACTCATTTGGAATCCCTTCCATAAAACGAATAAAATTATATCAAGGAAACTTAATTTAAAAGAAAACTAAGACACCTCACATAGGTAATGGAACTTTTATTCATGTCTAAATGATGATTTCTATATTAATAGTAACAATGTAACCCTCCAAATTCCCAATCAATTAACATTGAATAATTTTATCATTCCACTATAATAAATTTAACAATAAATGTTATAAAAAATTTATTAAATATTTTAATAATACATACCTCATTCTATGAGTGGCTTATAAATCCATGATTATATATATTCTTCCTCTAAGAAAAATTTATTTCCCTCATGAATAAAATATCTTATTTCAACTCCAAAGATTCTACAGATTTATTATGAATATTTATAATTTTATTATCAATATTAATTTGAACAAGATTAGCTGATTAAAAAATATTAGGTGGAATTGAAATAATAATAAAAATGTAACGACTCAAAAAAGTTATAAATAGTGATATTCATACTCCTTTAAGGGATTTCCCTAGGACTCAATTATTAATTATGTGTAACCTAAAAAATTGAAAACTCTATAAAAACAATAAGTGATGTGAAATCATTTTAATACCATGAAACTAATTTTCTGAGTCATTTTTTTTCTTTTACATCCCATTACAAACAAAAGATCCATCGTATATGAAGAACTTGTCCATTATTTAAGGAAATATAACCTTACATTCCTACCCTAAAATCGATACATTATAAGAGAAATATCATGAAAAGATGGATGAATAATGTAAAAGGACAACTCTACAAAAACTATTACCCTATATTTTCATTCATCAATTAATTAATGAATAATAATAAAGGATAATGTAGTGAATGGGAGTGGTATCTCTTCACCTTAAATCCCAATAAAGACCAAAATACATTATTATTATTTAACATTAAAGCCATAATACTAAAACATTACTCCAAAGATAAATGGATTTTTGTGTCTTACAATGTACTAAAGGTGTACCCTGACCGAAAATACATTAATCCATCAGGGTGTATATGAATACTAATTCTCATAGTGATGGGGACTGGGGCATTACACTTCCATCCTACCTACTAAAACCATTGTGGGTTTCCTTGATGTTCCTTGTAGAATTTTTTATATCGCGCCATGCCGCATCTACTTAAAAATGTTTTAATATATCACTCATGGTGTTATATACATATTTTTCAACATTTGAGTCTTATTTATAAGATATAAAACAAGTATATGTCATTCTCTATTTAGTTAATATAACGAAATTTTAAATTCACCTAGATAGATTTCCACCAGGACCTGATATTATTTTGATTCTATTGAGGCAAAATGACATAGGAATTTACAATTTTAATATTGCTTCCTATTCTATAATGAATACCCATTTATAAAGTTATAACATATATTGAATCTATTAATTATATTATTTATAAAAAGGACATACATTTATTGAATACTATGAATCACCCTCATATTCTCAATTTGACCAAAACATTCATCAATGTATATTCTTTTTTTCATTTCTCACAAATATAGTTTAAGAACCTATTTTGCTATCCATTTAATGTTTAATCAAATGTTGTATTTTACCATCCAATTATATTATAAAAAATATGTTGAAATACACATAGACATAAATTAATTTAAATCAATCCCTTTTTATTTGAAATCTTAATTTTATATATTTTACTTTTAAATTTTATTTAAGAGAATAAAAATTCCACTTTTATAAAATGACATCAACATAACTCACAGCACTTAAAATGTCATAATATTGAATATCGAGTCTCACTTTACTATAGTTCCACAAATAAATATCATGTTATATTCTACTTTTTAGACGATTAGGATGAAATAGGATTCCCCCATTTTTTAGATGATATCATTTCGTTGAATATATTTATATTATCTATAATAATAATTGTCAAATGTGGTAAAATTAATTGTATGATTGTTAATGCATTCATAATAATAAGTATTTTTTAATACGTAATGTTCATATAACTCACCTCACAACCCATTTATTTATCAAAACATATATCAACATACAATGAATATTAAAAAAATATGTCATTATGAAATATAAGTTTATCACCAGTAATAATTTTTTTAAAAATTTCATAACATAAATAATATCTGCAATACCTAAAATACAACATTATATCACCATAATCCTGAGAAACAAGATACAACCTAATCATCCAACACATGCGGGCCTACTATATGAAAAAATTCAAATTAATAATCCTTGATTTATCATATATTCAATTCAATTCTTGTAAAATACAGTAAGAATATAATTACTAATGGAATCTCAAGAGTAACAATGCATAATAGTGGGAAACCATCCATCTTCTTCCACCTATAGGGACCAAAACAATCCTCCTTGTAATAATTAAATTCCAACATAATCCAGTAGAATATAAAACCAAATAAATGACATATACCATAAAAATAAAAATTGAAATTACTAAATGATTTATGGGAACGAATTAGATAATATGAAATGTAATCTACATGATAAAAGGTTCCAAAATAGGATATATCATTAGATAATGTTGTTATGTATGTGATGGAGGGGAGAGTTAACATCCTTTTTAATATAGGATTCCAAATGATGACCCCCTAATGTGGGGTTATATTTTTATAAAACCAAATGTCACATAATTACCAATCTAAAAAACAAATAAGTACAATTCTGTATTTAGTGATAAAGCTCCAGCTACCTTGTATCTCATTAGTATATTAGGGAAATACAACTATACATACACTAATCAAACATATAGGGGACCCCAAATGGTCCTTCATAATTTCATCTATTGTAAATCTACATTGTATATTCTAGAAAAATACACATATATCTAAAAATATTATCCACCATTCACAAAAGTTATGAAGTAATTATTTTTATCCCATCATTCATCATTCTCATCCTCTATTGAAACTATTTATGTCAATCTCTGTCAACTTTTATCTACCCATATTTAGAGAAAAAAATAACATAAAATCCAATTTTTTTGGATTTTTCTATTATACTTCTATACTACCCCATAATGGATTCAGTTATAATATTTATATGAGAAGAAATATGTTTATAATTTTCATAAATGATTCAGTATAGATAAAAAATTAACAATCATTCATTTATCAAGTATTAGAAAATTGATATTGATTTCATGTCCATAATATGGTGAAGAAATTATAGCAGTAAAGATGATTCTATACTCTTTGGTGGTTGGACATTTGAATTAATCAGTAGTGAATATGAGTGAAGACATTTCTCATGTATAAGAAATAGGGAAAAACGTTATTTATATTATAGGGAAGAAATACTAAGACATACTCATGTTAATTTTAGGGTTTATTAAATCTATAATAAAGTTATATTTGTTTTTCTATGGAAACTATTCCACAAATGATTGAATATATAGATTCACCTATGAAAGTACATGATTATAGATCGATGTCTATATCTAGATTCAAATATAATCTTATGGGTGGAGCTATATTATTTTAATGATGTTTAGAAACATATGATTTCTAACATAGTTATCAAATACCATTTTAGAGTAAATTTATAATTCAAAGGATAACATAAACATAATTTAGTAAAATCATTTTTATTAGAAGTTTTATTCAGCTGGAAGAAGTACATGGTTCATAGTGATAGTACAATTTTAGGGAAAATGAGTATGACATCTAAGTACTACAATTAGATGATGGAAATTGAAATATGTAATCATTAAATACATTCTATTATGGATCCAAATATTACAATAATTTTAATTTTTTATTAAAAAACTAGATCCTTGGGGAAATAATAAAAACTATTATGAATTATGGGAAGTTGTACTGTTGTACCTCTTCCAGATGATTGTAGCTATAGAGGGATAATTAATGATTATTTCATGCTACCATGTATGGGCTACCTAATATAACCTAGGTAATGTTATAAATAATATTTTTTAAAGCTTATAATTATTCATTAGTTAGAAATTATAGATTTATATTATTCATAAATAAATTAAGTACTTTTTAAATCAAAATGAAAATAGTTTTGTTAAACTATTTTCTTATAATGTTTCATTTAAACATATAATTATCAAATTAAAATAATTAATTTCTAATACATTTATTTTTTTTATTATACATTATTTTATTAAATTATGTGGACTTTTTTATAATTTTTTTAAATGATTCATTTTTAGTAAGTAGTGAGAAATTTTCAAATTTTTTATGAAAAAACAAATTTATTTAAAAGTATATGAAGAGTCAAAATGTATATTTTATTATAATAAAAAGTTAATTAGTTCCTCTAGATTTTAAATAATCCATATATTGTTTTTTAAAGTGAATTTTATTCTTCAATTCAGCATAAAATATTTTTACATTAAAAATGAATATTCTTGAAAATCTATTTTCCATTAAATTTTACATCATTATTTTTAAATTAAAATCATCCACATATATAATTTGAGATGTGATAAAATTTACATGTTATTAATTAGTGTATTTAGGTTTTGTAAATTCTTATTTTTTACTTTTGGATAGTAAAAATAGTATCCTTAGTAATTTTTATAACCATGGTAAAGTGTTACTCATGTAATTAATGGTAAAAATATAATTATAATGCATAAATAATGACACTAAAACTTGACTTAATTTAAATTAATGATTCCATGTTTTATATAATAATCTAATAATTGGTTATATGGACTCTTGATACAAATATGTTGTGATTATAACCTTTAAAATATTTTATTTAAATAAAAGTCAATAATGTCACACTTTTAAATTTAATAAGATTAATGTAATTATAATTTTAAACTAGATGATATATTTAATTATAAATATTCCTTCTAAAATAAAATTTATTTATCTTCCTCATGGTATTTTATTTTTATAATTTAATGGGAAATTATTACCTTAATAATTAAAAATATTTAGATGCAATAATTATTCAAGTATTAGAAAAATTGCATAAATGATATAAAAATAGTCAAAGTAATATAATAATATATAATTAATAAAATTTATTTATTTGACATATTAGAATGATTTTTAAGAATTTTTTTAAGTATATTTTTATTATTATTACTAAAATCTTAGAAATGAATAGTTTAAAAAATTGTCATTGATTATAAATTTTAATAAATAATACTTTATTATGTGATATAAAATTACAAAAAAAATCATATATAGAAAAATTATATTGTCATGTTATATATTATCATATATTTTTCATTTATGGGTCTTTTCTAGTAATATAATCTATATTGTCCCTCATAGTGTAAAAACACTATTTTTAACATTATGTGTGAAAAGGGTTAACGACGGGTTATAAAATGTAAGGGTAAAAACATGATAAATATATATATAAATGTGACTGTATGAGTGTACCAAGATAAATAATAATAAAAATTTATTAATAATAATTTTTTTCTATTTTTAAATGAAAATTAATTTATGTTAATATAATATTTTTCCAAATTCCATCAGTGAAACACCCATAAATTATAAAAGGGTATCTTTTCATCCATTTATATCTCAATTGAAATCCCATTTTTTATATCCAATATTTTACAAAACGCCTTCCTCAAATCCATAGCCATGTTATATAGACCTTTTGGGTATAAAACCTACCTCAGTGGTCATAATATTTATATAAAATAATCCTCTCAAATGAAGAGGTATAGTTCTTAATGGGGTGTTTTTGTAATAATTATTCTTCAACCAACATAAACTTTTACATAACTAGTGTTATAAAATTACACTACTATGTTCAATATACGATGAGTTTCTTATATAAATTGAATAACCTCTATCCATCTCCTCTTTGATCAAATAGGAAATAGATCAATTATTCTTGTGTGGGGTGGACTACCGTCTCCCTAACTGATGGAATTCATTAACCATAACCATATATAATGGTTTGATTATTATGTTAGAATAAATGATTATAAATTATATTCATGTCATATTTATCAATATGAAAATATAATATATTATTTACCTTCTTAATTTTCTATTCACTAGAAAATTATAATGTCTTAATGGGTGCATGTATACTACCACCTCCATGAAGCGACATGATTCATTTTTCATCTCCACATGAAATGGTGATATATATATATGTATGTATGATTACACTAAAATTATTAATGTGATATTTATTAAATTATTATCATTATTTTATGACAAATTAATATATACCATCTATCAATGATGATGGTTTAGAAATAGAAACAATAGTCATGTGTACATACTAACTACTATCTCCATGATTCTATCATAGCTAATGTTTCATAAAAAATAACAACAAATGTTTTTATTAATTATTTTTTCTAATAAATTAAATTTATTTTCTGGATCGAATGGAACACTACACTATGTTCTTCTTCCTTCATATGAATTTTTTTTAATCTTTTGTGATATGAACTAAAGAGTTTATCTTGGGATACCCTCAACACTATGTTTGTATTGTGTTACACATTACACTATGTTCCTTCAACAACATTCATTACACACATGTATAGGTTATACCAAAATACTATATATTAATAATAATAATATGTTATTATAATTGCTATTAAGTAGCTGTTGGAATTGATGTTACAAATATAAATAAATAATATAAAATTAATTCTATGGAAATCATATAGTTGTGTATGAGATTATGAAATATTTTAGATAAATAAAATTATTTTAAAAAAAACTATTTTTCTACAAAAAACATATTTTAAAACTATAAATTCATCAAACCAATTTTGTTGCTTTTTTTAATTATTTATTATAAAATAAATAAAATGTCTCTTCATGCATCTAATATCATTTTATATTAATAATATTAGAAAAAAATTACTACTTTAGGTATTAAAATTAGTATTTTTATAAAATGTTGTTTTTCTAACTTTTAATGGAAGATATGTTTTAAAACTACTTTTTGAAACATATAATTTTTATTTTAAAAAATAAAATTCATTTTTATATGGTTTTGAAAACTGACTACTCATCAAATTTATTTATATAGTTAAAATAAATTTTTCTTTGGGTTTAATGTATGTATATAGAAAATATAAATCTATGAATCCAATTTAGTTCTTTGGAATCAAATTTTCAAGGGAATTGTAAATAATTTTTTTTAAACTTTTGATGATTTTTTACTATAGAACTATGTAGTTTTGTCTATTATACTAGAATAATTTTAAAGTAATTTCTTCAATTAATCTGATTAAATATTTTAAAAATATATTCCATATTTGAAATCAGAAAATTTTATGATTTTTAATAAATTCATCTTAATTTTTTGAAGTAAGTTATTAGTGTAAATAGTTAACATTAATTACAGGAACTAAGTGAACAATGAGTTTCCCAAGGGATAAAATTTAACTTAAGGGTTCAAATGACTTCAAAAATGTACAAAAGAAATTTTATGGCCTTATATCAACTATATCTATACTTTTATAGGTGAATTTTCATTATAAGGGGAGCATTAAATAAGGGATACCTCTCAATTGTGTTCACTATTTGGGTATTTTCATTATTGTAACTTCTCCTCCACTATAAAATGGTACTCATCCCCCATCATATCATTAAACATCCAAAAATTAGTTTATCATAAAAACCATAACCAAATAATCTATAATATTCTTGCTATAATAATATTTCTTGAACTCTGTGTATAAGTCATACCATAGAAATACATTTTTGAATACCAAAATGAGTTACCCAAAAAATTGCAATGTTCCTCAACTAGAACTTTTGTTTTGATTCAATCTACACTCTGTAAATTAGGTTTTTATTAGGATTATATATTAACCTTATTATAATAAATATAATGGTATTTTTATATTATGGGTACATCCTATAGCTTCCCACACTCCCATCAAATGGGATAAAAAATTATCCTTCTTGTGTACTATCGGCTCGTGAACCGGTGTAGTTTATTCTATCACTACCACTAATCTTTGTTAATAATAATGATGGAAATAATTATTCAGTATTATATATATTGTATATATGATTTATTAAGACTTTTTCAATTATTATATAACTACTACATTATTTCATAACATTTTATAGTAATACGATAACATTGTTTGTGGACGTGTAGACTGCCACCTCCTCCAATCGATGTGATTCTGTCTCTCATTACATGAAATGTACTGAATAAATGTTTATTAAAAATATGTGATATACAAAGACCAATAATTTCCTTCTAAATTTTTTTCATAAATACACGGAAATTTTATGAGTCCGCAGTTTCTAACGGTGATTGATTCGGTGGCTCGGTGTGCCCGAAATCAAATCTAATATTTCTTTCGGGTCCGTTCAGTAAACGTACGAGCAGGTTTTTATAACATTTGAACAGGTGCTCGGAATTTAAATCTGAGGGCAACGTTGAACTCGCAGCAACAGTGATTGTTTAGTGAGACCTTCAGCGCAGTTATGTTCTGATGAGAATAGAAGTTATATTGTGAGGTTTTAATTAAATTCAATAAAAATAAGTGTTAAACTTTATTTTTATTCTATGGTGGTTAAAACCTATAAGTGGAGGTTAGTGGTGGGGGACACCACTACATAACCTCCCATGAGAGTTTATGGTTGTGGGGCCCACCCAGACCTAACCTCTCTTGGGAGGATAATTAGGTGGGGTCCTACATGAGCTTTAAACCTCCTCTAAACCCCCCCCCCAATTTAGTGTTAAACCCTTGAACTTCCCCACCATTTAATTTCCAACCCTTCACCAATTAATTATGTGAATGGTTTCTTTTAATTCAAATATTTTTGGATTATTTTTCCAACAATTAAAAAATGGGTTGACTTAAGCCATTAGGTTGGTTGGAAATTTAATTGGGTGGAGTCGGGGTATTAATTCACACTTTTAAATTATGTTCCCACACTTAAAATAATAGTCATACTATTATTTTATTTGGGGTTTTCATTTCTCTTCCTATTAGATTGTTGGAAAAAGCTCTAAATGGAGAACCATTCTTCCAATGAAGAACACAATGAACCCAAAAAATGTCGATGAACTTCTCCTTCCTTCTTCAACCAAACCTAAGGAGAAGGAGCTGACTGCAAATAATGCCAACGATTCTTCTTCCTCGGTCTTCTACCCCGGAGGCTTCCCGACGTCAACAAAATGACACATCCTTTATGCTGTGACTTCTTCAATGATCAATTGTCAAGAAAGTAGGGGATTTATGATTTATTCTCATTTCCATTCTTCTTCGTTCGATCTTTGGTTTTAATTATCCATTTTTTATCGCAATAACGTGGAAGGCTCGGGCCTCACGAACATGGCCCGACCATCTCCCTTTGTAATTTTATTTTGTTGACGACAGAGGTGGAACACCAATTGCTGTAACACACTAGGTAAATAAAGAATATGACATTTTCATATTTATCCATATTTTTGAATAAAATATTAATATAACCTTAAAGGGGGCACTATGCTCAATGGCGTACCCAACACGCAACAACCCGTTTCTTGGGAATCTTACGTTGCACTCTAATAATAAAATAATATTATTTTAAATAGTAGTTAATGCCTAGCCGTTATAATGGCAAGAATGAATAGAACTAACTAAAAAATGATTATATATGTTTGTAAAATATTTTTACTTTTTACAATAAATTATAGAGGATTACAAAATGCGAATGAATCCAATTTTAAGCATAAACATTCTAATATTCTTTATAAGGTCGACTAACCACCTTTTGATGGAGAACCTCTTTTAAATCCACATTTTGAAAATTTTATGTGTTATATTTGACAAAATAAAATTCTTCTTTAGAATCGGGACATCAAAATTTACTTTGTGTAAATTTTTGGTATTTTTCCGAAAAGTTCAATTTTTAATGAATAGTGAAAAATGATGTATTTTAATTCAAAACCTATTTTTAATATAATTTATTTATTTGAATAGATTATCTTTTGAATTGGTTTTAATGTGAAATTAGATTATATTTTTACCATTTAATCCAATAGTGGTCATTGGAATTAAATTCACTTTGAAATCGGACTGAAACTAGTGTCAATCTTTTGATACATTTTGTTTCAAAAAAACACGCTATTTGTTTTGACAGCAGGTATTAATTATTAAATTAATTAATTCAAATTATATGTTTTGAATTTTTTAAAATAGAAATCATTTTTGAATTTGGAATAACAAATATATCTTTTGGTGAACTTTTGGTAATGTTCTGAAAAACATCAATTTTTGATGAATAGTGAAACCACTAAGTGGTACTTATAAAAACTGATTTTCCGTTTAAATGAAATTTTTCCATCTTTGTGTTTTGAATTTCAAAAATCCGACATACATGGTTGTCATTAATAAGTAAAATGTGGTTAAATGGGATTAAAATAATTTTTTGATGAATAGTAACTTATTAAGTTTTTAATCGTGATTACATGTAATTAGTGTAGTTTAAGGTAAGAATAATGTTTTAATAACATTAAATGACATAGAAACATTTCCTACCCTCATTGTATGAGTCATGGCCGACCAAGAAAATCCATGGGTCAACTTGGGGACCCCATGGAGCCACTTTGGTTGGAAAATGACATAAATACCTTTTTATTTAATGTTAAAGTAAAAATGAAATACACATGAAATGTTTTACTAAAATACTTTTTACATGGGGTTATACAAGTCAGATTTTTGACTATAAATAGTAATTGGAAAGCTAAAACGATTTACTATATCATAGTATTTTTTTAATATTTTTTAGACATTAAATAAATTAAATTATGTATGACATCATGATGATGCAGTGATGACTCATTATTTAACGATTTAAATAAAATGGAAAGATAATGTAATATCTACGACCTACACATGTCCAAAACCTATTGTATGAGTTGATGTCTAACCCTTATAACCTTATCCTCTAAACACATCAATTTGGGACCATTAAAATCCTAAACTCATTCTAAAATAAAGTAACATTTCCTTACTTTCCAAGAGTGCCCCCCTCTCCTCTTATATAAGGCCCCCAACTCTACCTCCTTACCCACACTCCCAAATCCTTTGGCTTGGAAAACCCCTGCCCATTTTGTCTCTCCACATCCATCTATAACTCCTTGAATCATCACATTGGGCAGAACTCTTCCCAAGGAAGCCTTTGAGCTCAAACCAAAGGGAGTTACCCGATTTTAAGGTAATGTCTTCACTTGTGTCCTTTTGTTTTATTTTGCTTCTCCAACTCCATAAACTCATTTTATTCATTTCTTTTGTAACAACTACAGCATCATAAATATACTAGGATGTTTTTATAAGAAGTATTAGAGAAACACTTACACACACCTTCGTCTAATGGTTAAAGAATATATTATTTCTGTGGTTGGCGATTTTCTGCCTCACGAAACGATGATTGTTCAACATTCTTCTAACACCTTCAAAGGTGGACATTCAGATGAAACTATATTTATATATGATATATAATATGTTTATGTTTTACTTAAGATTCTTTATTTTTCATTTATGGCATTCCTTTATGGTTTCCATTATGGGTAAACATGATATCTTCATTTAAGGAAGTGCGGATTACCACCCCTCAAAGTGATGTGATTCGTTAATACCATATGTGGTACGTATAAGGGATATATTTAATTATATTACATATGATACCATACTGGAATTAAAATACTATTATTTATCATTATTTTTTAATTCCATTAAATATGAAATAGAAATGGAAGTAGCGTTCATGCGTACGTGTGGCTTACCGTCCCCATGAACGGTACATTTCATTTCTTGTCTCAAAATGTTATGTACATTTATAAGTACATATATATAATGGATATATGTGTAATATATTACATCTAAATGATGTATATCATTCTTGAATTATAACATATATATATATATCTCATTTTCTTTTAATTCCATTAATATGACAAAAAATTAAAATAGCATTCATGCGTACGTACGGCCTACCGTCTCAATGAATGGTGCTTTTAATTTTTATCTACAAATGCTATGTAATTGTATAAAATGAATATATAATGGATATGTATGATATTTAAAACATCAATACTATTCTGGAAATGATGTACCTATAACTACATGGAAAATTATTTTCTAACAAGTTATATTTTTGACTCATGTACCCAACATCGAAAAAAATGTCTGATATGAACTCATATTATTAACCAATTACTATAACATTAAAATATGTGATATGAACTGAATATTAATAATTATAGGAGGTCCTTAAGCAATTATAAATTGACCAAATTTTATTATTCAGGAATATAAAGAAACGAACAAGAAAAGTTGGACTTGAGGTGAGGGATCCTACTCCTCTCTTTCTTTTTAAGTACACACTTTTATGTAAATCCTTTTAAGCTCATCTTTCTTGTGATTGGGATGTTCTTTTATATTACTCTTACTGTTATTTTTATGTTCATATGATGAGAGACTTTATTCTCTCTCATCAATCCATTTTGGAAGTTTTGAGTTGCGCCGTTAGGCTGCCGAATTTTTCGTAAGATATCCAACCTCTCTCATTCTTTTTAAGTACTCTCATTTATGTCACTTCTTTTAAGCTCCTCTTTGTTATGTTGGGGGATGTTCTTTTATATTCCACTTTCTGTAAACTTTATGTTAATATGATTAGAGACCCTATTTCCTCTCATCAATCCATTTTGGAAGTCTTAAGTGGCACCGTTAGGCTTCCGAGTTTTCATAAGGGATATTTCATCTCACTTTTATTCCCTTGAGATTTATGCTACATTTGCCAAAATTTCCTTTGAGTGGTGTATGTACTTCCCATTATTTTACTCATTGTGTAATATACTATCATTTATAATTATTTACATCAATGTTGTATTGTCCTTCTCTCATGGGGTGCATGTCTCGAAAGATACCCATGTCGGTGAGGGAACCTTTCACCCTCCTCTTTTTAAAAGACTTCTTTTGTTATGTCTTTTAATTAACACACTATTATGTTGGGATATGTCCTTATATACCCTTATTGATGTAAATTTTATAACCAAATGATGAGATTCCCTTTTTATATCTAATCAACTCTTTTTCTAAATTTTGAAGTGACGACGTTAGGCTGTCGAATTATTGCAAGGGAACTTCTTAACCCAATTTTGATTCTTTGGGATAAACTTATACTCCTTGAATATGTCGTTCTGTGATTATGTGTGAATTTCCTCTGATTGTATTACACTTAATACCCACTTATATTTCGTGTATTTATTTGTCACACATAATTATGTAATTGATTTATCCTAATCCAAGGATACCGTCTTTGTATGGGACTTCATCTCAATATCCTTTCATTGAGGAATATTTTGTTTTATACACAACATTCTTTATACGTTGTATAAACCCCTTTGACTTTTATGTTTATTCAAAAGGAATCTTTTTTATACGAAGCGTTTACTAAATGACAAAAGGGAATGTTTTTGTCGTATGTATGCGGCGACAACGACTTCTCCTCCGCCGTGACTATTATTTGATTTTCGGCTTCCTCTACAAGCCATACCTTTTTTTTAAATAAAAATAAATACAATGTTTTAATTTTCTTTTATTTTGGTATTGAAAATGGTTTTCATAATGTTTTTATTATATTAATTTTTTTATTGATATCTTGAGATTGAAATGTGGAAATGTTATTTTTCCTTTATGTATGTTTTATGTGATACGATTACGTTATGGTTCTTAGGAATTATTATGAAGACGGGTGGTTCTGTGATAAACTAAGGGCGGGTGAGCCCGATATAGCTCTCCAATGCATTGAGTAATGCGAAGGAGTGAAACGTTAAAGTTTCTCCGAAGATATTTAGTGAATATACTATAATGGGTATTCCAAACGTAACCAAGAGGGTTACTCCCTACGTAAAAATGTTATGAATTCCTCAAGTTACCTTTTATGTCTTATTATTTCTATGATTTATTCATGATTTGATGAGATATGTTAAAGTGACTTTTTTTATGGGTAAAGTATGATTTCATTCTTATGTATATATGAACTCATGTTTCCTTTCCATATTTTTTATAACCCTTACTGAGCTATTTATGCTCATCCCATGTATTTTGAAATGTTTTTCATAGGTCAAGGGAAAGGTACATGATATGATGATAGTGTCAAGTAAGTGTCAATAAAGAATCCATGCTATATTTTTAAATAGGTTTCCATTGATGGGGAAAAAATGAATACTATCTTTTATGTAACCACTTTGTTTTAATGTTGAATGTAATGCAAGTTTTATGATCAAATTCTCTAAAACTCTAAACCTGAAAAGATACTCAATGTTTTGTCTTGTAATAACTCAATATTAATTAAGGTTTAAGGCTGGGGCCTTATAGTTGTTATCAGAGGTCGGTTTAGATAACTTTAGAGGTTAGGGTATTCTCTAAGCATAAGTGACTTTACCATAGTGGCTAGGATTTCAGAAAGAGTCCTAGTTTTAGATAAAGTGAATGAGTAAGTATATCATAGTGGTTATCTTCCTCATTAGTACATGATGGTTTTGTTGATATACTCTTGTTGTCATTTCTGTTTTTAGTGAAAGGATGGATCTTGCAAGCACCAAAGTGACAATAGGTTTGAAGGAAACTGTGGTGGTTCTCCGATTAAGAGACTGGATGAAATGGGGTATTCAATGAGGAAACATGTGGTTGTCCTAAACCAACTATCAAGGAGTCTTGATCAACCACCTGAACCTTGGTATGTTCTATAATTCATCATGTACAAGATGACCAATCGATGTGGAAGTTCATGTAATATTTATAAAGGTAACCATTAGAGTTTATATGATCCTTACTTTTGAGGTAATTATGGGTTATTATATGTTATGATGGAAAATGAAAATAATAAGATAAACATGAGATTAAAATATATTATGGTAATTTTTGAAAATTTTGCCTCGTTTTGGGGAATGTTTTAAGAATTATATAGTTTTGGAAAATGGACAACACACAGACCGTGTGACAACCCATCGCGTCGGACAAAGCTTCGGGAATCGAACCCACAACCAAAGTGCAACTGGTATATATCGCCTACCACTGGACTACGTGAAGTCCCTGGTTAGTTTGAATAATTCTTTTTAGATAGATGATTTTAGGAATCAAGAGTATGTTTATTTTGGGTTATCTATGGAAATGATTAACCTATCATCAAGGATATGTGATTAGGTTAATTACTTTTCAATATGATAATTTAAGAGCAACTGATGTTATTTGGTGATAAAAGTTAATTTGTACCTTGAAGGACTATGTGACTAAATCCTTCAAATATTTGGGTTTAAATATTATTTTGGGTTACTTTGATGAATTTTATGGACATGTTTTTTATCAAATGGTCCTCGTTGAACTTTTGGTTTTGTTGGACAAATTTTGGAGATTAAGAATAGATTTTCATTTTATAAAGGGTTATCATTTTATGGATTATCTGATCTTGTACTAACCTTTTTGGTTTTGGTTTTGGTTAAAGCATAATGACATGGGAAGTATATAGTTTTCTTTTGTGGATTAGGTGATTCTCTAGAAGTTTAATATAGTACTCTTAATGTGAAAAAGTCTTCCTAAATACTCGTCTTTTGGAGAAAATATGAGTTTGTGTAAGCAATATAATAAAAGTTGAATGTCAACACGAAAAGTGATTATGTTTCCTTATGAATAAATTTCTCAATGAAAAGTAAATTAAAACAAAAATGTTGTCTGTTAAATTTTCCTACTGGGGAATCGAATACCGTTTAACCCATCACAAGTTTGTGATTTTCTTATGGTTAACATTCTTCTAGACATGTTTATTATCACTCTCCATCAGAACATGACCCTTTTTTTCCTCCATGTCCATATTTCCATACTTGGAATCCTAGTATGGGTTAACTTGGGTGACCTTTGTACTTATCTTTCTTTATTTTAAAGTGATTGTTTTACTGACTCTTGTTCCGATGTGGTATTTTCAATGAAGATTCCAAGCCCAATTTTAAAAATTGCGAGGACGCAATTCCCAAAAGGGGGGAAGGATGTTACACCCCAGGTAAATAAATAATATGACATTTTCATATTTATCCATATTTGTGAATAAAATATTAATATTACTTTAAAGGGGACTCTATGCTCGATGGCGTACCCAACACGCAACAACGAGTTTCTTGGGAATCTTACGTTGCACTCTAATAAGAAAATAATATTATTTTAAATCGTTGTTAATGCCTAGCCATTGTAATGGCGGGAATGAACAGAACTAACTACAAAATAATTATATATGTTTGTAAAATATTTTTACTTTTTACAATAAATGTTAGAGGATTAAAAATGCGAATGAATACAATTTTAAGCGTAAAAATTCTAATATTCTTTAAAAGGTCGATTAACCGCCTTTTGATGGCAAACCTCTTTTAAATCCACTTTTTGTCAATTTTATGTGTTATATTTGACAAAATAATATTCTTCTTTAGAATTGGGACATCAAAATTTACTTTGTGTAAATTTTTGGTTTTTTTCTGAAAAAGTTCAATTTTTAATGAATAGTGAAAAATGTTGTATTTTAATTCAAAACCTCATTTTAATCTAATTTATTTATATGATTAGATTATCTTTTGAAATGGTTTTAAAGTTAAATTAGAATATATTTTTACAATTTAATCCAATATTGGTTGTTGGAATTAATTTCACTTTGAAATCGGACTTAAACTAGTGTCAATCTTTTGATACATTTTATTTCACAAAAACACGCTATTTGTTTTGACAACGGGAATTAATTATTAAATTAATTAATGAAACATATATTTTTTGAATTTTGTAAAATAGGAATCATTTTTTAATTCGTAATATCAAATATAGCTTAGGGTGAATTTTTCGTAATTTTCTAAAAAACATCAATTTTTGATGAATAGTGAAACCACTAAGTGGTACTTATAAAAACTGATTTTCGGTTTAAATGAAATTCTTCCATCTTTGTGTTTTGAATTTCAAATATCCGACATACATGGTTGTCATTAAGAAGTAAAATGTGGTTCAATGGGATTAAAATAATTTTTTGGTCAATGGTAACTTATTAAGTTTTTAATCGCGATTAGAGGTAATTAGTTTAGTTTAAGGTAAAAATAATGTTTTAATAAACTTAAATGACCTAGAAACATTTCCTACCCTCATTGGATGAGTCATGGAGGACCCATAAAATCCATGGGTCAACTTGGGGACCCCATGGAGCCACTTTGGTTGGAAAATGACATAAATACCTTTTTATTTAATGTTAAAGTAAAAATGACACACACATGAAATGTTTTACTAAAATAATTTTTGCATGGGGTTATACAAGTCAGATATTTTACTATAAATAGTCATTGGGAAGATAAAACTATTTCCTACATCAGATAATTTTTTTTATATATTTTAGACTTTAAATAAATTATATTATTTATGACATCATGATGATGCAGCGATGACCTCATTATTTAACGATTTAAATAAAATGGAAAGATAATGTAAAATCTAAGAGCTACACATGTACAAAACCTATTTTATGAGTGTATTTATAACCCTTATCACCTTATCCTCGAAACACATTAATGTGGGACCATTAAAATCCGAAACTCATTCTAAAATAAAGTAACATTTTCTTACTTTCCAAGAGTGCCCCTCCTCTCCTCTTATAAAAGTCCCCCACCTCTACCTCCTTACCCACACTCCCAAAGCCTCTGGCTCGTCAAACCCCTGATCATTTTGTCTCTCCACATCCCTCTATAACTCCTTGAAGCCTCACATTGGGCAGAAGTCTTCCCAAGGAAGCCTTTGAGCTCAAACCAAAGGGAGTTACCCGATTTTTAGGTAATGTCTTCACTTGTGTCCTTTTGTTTTATTTTGCTTCTCCAACCCCCTAAACTTTTTTTATTCATTTCTTTTGAAACAACTAAATTATATTCAATATACTAGGATTTTGTTATAATAAGGATTCATGATTCACTTACACACACCTTCGTCTAATTGTTAAATAACATACTGTTTCTGTGGTTGGCGATTTTTTGCCTCACGAAACGATGATTGGTCAAAATTCTTCAAACACCTTCAAAGGTGGCCATTAAGATCACACTATATTTATATATTATATATAAAATTTTTATGTTTTACTTAATCTTATTTATTTTTCATTTATGGAATACCATTATGATTTCAATTATGGGTAAATGCGATATCTACATTTAAGGAAGTGCGGACTACCGCCCCCTCAAAGTGATGTGATTCGTTAATACCATATGTGGTACAAATAAAGGATATATTTAATTATATTATATATGATGCCATAATGGAATTAAAATACTAGTATTTATCATTATGTTTTAATTCCATTAAATATGAAATATAAATGGAAGTAGCGTTCATGCATACGTACGGCTAACCGTCTCTATGAACGGTACATTTCATTTATTGTCCCAAAATGTTATGTACTATTATAAGTACATATATATAATGGATATATATGTAATATATTACATCTAAATGATGTATATCATTCTGTAATTATAACATATATATATATATATCTCATTTTGTTTTAATTCCATTAATATGACAAAAAATTAAAGTAGCGTTCATGCGTGCGTACGACCTACCGTGTCGATGAACGGTGCTTTTAATTTTTATCTCCAAATGCTATGGAATAGTATAAAATTAATATATACTTTATATATATGATATTTAAAACATCAATACTATTCTGGATATGATGTACCTATAACTACATGGAAAATTTTTTTCCAACAAGTTCAATTTTTGACTCATGTACCGAACATCGACAAAAACATCTAATATGAACTCATATTATTAACCAATTAATATAACAGTAAAGTATGTGATATGAACATAATAATAATAATTATAGTAGGTCCTTAAGAAATTATAAATTGACCAAAGTTTATTATTCAGGAATATAAAGAAACGAACAAGACAAGTCGAACTTGAGGAAAGGGATCCTACTCCTCTCTTTCTTTTTAAGTACACACTTTTATGTCAATCCTTTTAAGCTCATATTTCTTGTGATTGGGATGTTATTTTATATTAATCTTACTTTAATTTTTATGTTAATATGATGAGAGACCCTATTCTCTCTCATCAATCCATTTTGGATGTTTTGAGTGGCGTTGTTAGGCTGCCGAATTTTTCGTAAGAGATCCAACCTCTCTCTTTCATTTTAAGTACTCTCCTTCATGTCACTTCTTTTAAGCTCCTCTAGGTTATGTTGGGGGATGTTCTTTTATATTCCTATTTCTGTAAACTTTATGTTAATATGATTAGAGACCCTATTTCCTCTCTTCAATCCACTTTGGAAGTCTTAAGTGATGTTGTTAGGCTGCCGAGTTTTCATAAGGTATTTTTCATCTAACTTTTATTCCCGTGAGATTTATGCTAAATTTTCCACAATTTCCTTTGAGTGGTGTATGTACTGCCCATTATTTTACTCATTGTGTAATATACTTTAATTTATGAGTATTTACATCAATGTTGTATTTTCCTTCTCTCACGGGGTGCATGCCTCGAAAGATACCCATGTCGGTGAGAGAACCTTTCACCCTCCTCTTTTTAAAAGACTTCTTTTGTTATGTCTTTTAATTCACATACTATTATTTTGGGATATGTCCTTATATATCCTTATTGATCTAAATTTTATGACCAAGTGATGAGATACCCTTTTTATCTCTCATCAACTCTTTTTCTGAATTTTGAAGTGACGCCGTTAGGCTGTCGAATTTTTGCAAAGGAACTTCTTAACCCAATTTTCATTCTTTGGGATAAACTTGTACTCCTTGAATATGTCGTTCTATGATTATGTGTGAATTTCCTATGATTTTATTACACTTAATACCCACTTATATTTCATTTATTCATTTGTCACACATAATTATGTAATTGATTTATCCTTAATCCAAGGATATCGTCTTTGTATGGGACTTCGTATCAATCTCCTTTCATTGGGGCATATTTTGTTTTATACACAACCTTCTTTATACGGTGTATAAAACCCTTTGAATTTTATTTTTATTAAGAAGGAATATTTTTTATACGAAGCATTTAATAAATGACAAAAAGGAATGTTTTTGTCGTACGTATGCGGCGACAATGACTTCTCCGCCGCCGTGACCGTTATTTGAGTTTTGGCTTCCTCTATAATCCATACCTTTTTTAAAAAAGAAAAATAAATACCATGTTTTAATTTTCTTTTATTTTGGTATTGAAAATGGTTTTCATAATATTTTTATTATATCAATGTTTTTTATTGATATCTTGTGATTGAAATGTGGAAATGCTATGTTTCCTTTATGTATGTTTTATGTGATATGATTACATTATGGTTCTTAAGCATTATTATGAAGACGGGTGGTTCTGTGATAAACTAAGGGCGGGTGAGCCCGATATAGCTCTCCAATGCATTGGGTAACGCGAAGGAGTGAAACGTTAAGGTTTCTCCGAAGAGATTTATGGAATATACTATGATGGATATTCCAAACGTAACCAAGAGGGTTACTCCCTACGTAATAATGTTATGAATGCCTCAAGTTACCTTTTTTGTCTTATGATTTCTATGATTTATTCATGATTTGATGAGGTGTGTTAAAGTTCTTATGTTTTATAGGTAAAGTATGATTTCATTCTTATGTATATATGAACTCATGTTTCCTTTCCATATTTTTTATAACCCTTACTGAGCTTTTTATGCACATCCCATGTTTTTTGATTTGTTTTTCACAGGTCAAGGGAAAGGTACATGATTTGATGATAGTTTCAAGGAAGTGTCAAGAAAGAATCCATGCTTTATTTTTAAATATGCTTCCATTGATGGGGGAAAATGAATACTATCTTTTATGTGACCACTTTGTTTGAATGTGGAATGTAATGCAAGTTTTATGATCTAATTATCTAAAAAACTAATCCTGAAAAGATCTTTAATGTGTAATCATGTAATTACTCATGATTAAGTAAGGTTTAAGGCTGGGGCCTTATAATGGCAGTCAGAATCTAGGCGTCCATGAGGAAAGAGGTGGTGCAAGGCCGCCGGTTCACCGGAAAGGCACGCCATAACCATGTCACATGGAGGATGTGAGGGTCGCGGCCAGGCCGGGCCCTGGTGGAGGAAACACGACACTGTCGCGCTGTACTGGTAGAGTGGAACTGTGGCCAGGGTGGACCGTGGCAGAGGGGTGTGGTGCTGTCGCAATGCACCGATGATGTGGAACCACAGCCAGGGCGGGCCGCGGTAGAGGGGTGTGGCGCCATCGTACTACGCCGGTGGTACGGGAACTGGCTAGCTAGTCGTCGAGCCGAATAAGGCAGGACCCCTTGGGTCCCATAGGAGAAAACCGAATCAGCACCTAGTTCCCGTTTCGAACGACAAATAGGGGGCATGATACCCACCCCCCTTCCAATGTGTGGCCTTTCGGGCCGCTCAGCCAGCCGGCCAAGCCGCACCAACGGTCCGGGCCACCGCTTTCGTGCTGGGCCGCCTTCGGGTCGGCCCACCAGCGGGTCTGGTCGGACCCGTGGATCAGGTTGGAACCCAGTCTGGACCCGCTATGTCCCGATTACACCTTTTCGCCCGTATCATGAGCCATAGGTGTACGATCGACAAACGTTCTGCGGCAACGGAAAGCTTATAGAGAGACAGTTCCTTTGGAATATCCCACTTGAGTTTTGGACACAAATTGAGTACGGTCAGGATTGTTTGAACCTAAAAAACAACCGGGCCCCTGGGATGGAAATAAAAATAACTCACAAAAAGGGAAACTGATTGACACTTCATCTATTGTGTTGAGACCCATATGATGTGGAAGTCCTTTGAGGTACTTCTACATGAGACTTCATGAAACATGGAGTATCAACTATTTCCTCATGCAGCGGATCCTTCTAGAGATGAGTGTACAGAGTACAGAGACCTAGAAACTGACAGACCTGACGACTGCTTGATCGATTCGACTCTGAGTGATTTGACTAGCCCAGTGGGGAGCGCCCGGTATTTTGTAGCAGACCCATGGAGGATAGAGCACCTGGTAGTTGGCAGCAGACCCACAGTACTAAATAAGAGGATTACCTCTGTAGGATATTAAGGGGAGCGCTCGGTATTTGGAGGTATACCCATAGCGTACGGAGCACCTGGTATTTGGCAGCAGAAATGCGGTACTCGATAGGAGGAGTACCACAGCAGTCTAACGTTAGTGAGAAGTGGCTTGGTGTCACTACATTCCCACTGCTCTCGATAGAGGAGGGGTTCTCTAGCAGTCGTGGATTGGATAATGAAAAATCTTAGTTTGAGTTGAGTCAATGACCTTTGTGTTTTTCTCATGATTCATATGGGTTATTTGATAACTTCGGTATATGTATGGGCATATACCTAAGTAATGTTTATACATTGATTTGATACATTTTGGTTTATCCTTGTTGGATTTTGTGAGACCTTGAGGGTCTTGGGGTCCCATATGAGTATCGTTATTCTCACCCCTGGATGGGCTATGCCTGCACCTCGTAGTGTTGGATGCAGACAACAGACAGCACTGACAGAGGCCGAGAGTGCCTGGATTGGACGGTACCCAGAGGAGGACCTTACGACGTTTTGGTACATGGTGGAGTCTGATGGACGTGGAGTGTTGTGGAGGCCATTTGTACCTACCCTTTAGGTAGGAACCCCGGAAGACAATCTAGGAGATGCTTTCACCTTTTAATTGTTTTTCCCATTTCAATTGTACTTTCTTCCAGTTGTATTTGTACTTTACAATTGGGCTTTTATTCTGGCCCCCATTACTTTCATTACACTTGTTATAAGTCTTTTACATAGTTTTTTCTTTCGCTTTTACTCTGGTTGTTGTGTTTATTATTTATAAAGCTAATGCCATACCAGATTTAGGGAATTGCACCTTTGGGGCTAG
Source organism: Viscum album (assembly GCA_963277665.1). Taxonomy (NCBI): domain Eukaryota; kingdom Viridiplantae; phylum Streptophyta; class Magnoliopsida; order Santalales; family Viscaceae; genus Viscum; species Viscum album. The sequence continues at coordinate 1,759,803,815 of OY728152.1, forward strand.
TCACTAGCCCTTGGCCTATGGAAGGCATGCTTGGGGTAGTCACGATACGGGCCCCGAGGGACGGGTCGTGACAAATTGGTATCAGAGGGAGTTTCTACCACAGATCATAGGACTATGATATTTCGTTTCTGTGAAGCAATAGTGTTAAGGGTTCTAAGTGTGGTTTTCAGTTCAGGGAGTCCAGCGTTGGTGCGGCGGCTGACGTATCCATACACTAGGACCCTAAATACTTATTTCCGACATAGTACATGAAAACATTGATTGCTTATGTGTTTTCAAAAGTTTTCTTTAAGTCAGATCAAACTAGGTCAGCTCACCAGGTATAGTCTTTTGACCGTGTCACGTCTGTTTCTTTTAGTATGCCTCCCCGCAGACAACCAGTTAGAGCCCTGAGAGTTGTACGCACTGACAGCCCGCCGAGCGAACAGGATTTGGTGTAGGGCCCTTTTCTAGCAGAGTCACCCTCGGTACCACCACCCGTTGGGCCAACGATGCCACCAGCCCCAGTAGCAGACGATGCATGACGCTTAATCATGTTTCATGTGTTCCAGCCTCAGAGGCCACCAAGGTTCTGGGAAGAGGAGGACCCACAGGCGTCTGAGGATTGGCTGGAGGTTGTGGAGAGAGTCTTCAGGCTAGTAGGGACACCAGAAGACATCATGGTGATCCTTGTTTTCATCCCCCTCAGGTAACAGCAGGAAGATGGTGGAGCCTGATGCTTCAGGTCCTTAATGAGGTGACACTTCTATGGGTAGACTTTGAGAGCCTATTCCTGGCGGAGTTTGTTCCAGTGACTCTACGAGCGGTGAAGAAACATGAGTTACTTCATCTGCATGAGGGAGGAATGACAGTAGCACAATACTCAGTGACGTTCACTAAACACTCATGCTACTCCACTGATGTGTTACATGACCCGTTCTTCAAGGCTCAGACCTTTGATAAGGGACTCAGGTGAGAGATCAGAGCTTCAGTTATCTCCCATAGCATCCCGACGCAGATGAGGGTGTTGGAGTGAGACCTCCTAGTGGAGTGTTTCCTTGCTGAGCATTATCGAGCAATGAGACCCACCACTAGTTGACTTCTAGTGGAGTCTTCTGCAGCTATAAGTAGACAGATGACGTAGAGGTCCAAGAGGAAAAGACCTACAGGTGTTTGACTTCCTTACTATGGATCGGTTTTGTGGGTCACCTAGAGTGGATACGGAGCTATTCATGCCATGAGTCGATAGTGTTACTCCTGTGGTAGGCTTGGTCACATGGATCGTGACTATCCGAAACACCACTCTGATAATCAGCAGACAGTAGAGGGACCTCTCAGGTAGAGGTAGAGGCTCGATCGAGGTTGTCCACAGGGCGTCGGGGGCGTGGTAGAGGAGCTGGCCGTGCAGCTAGTGGTAGAAGACGTTATAAGGTGCTACTGCCACCACCACCAGGAGGTCCACCCCGACCAGAGGGAGTGGGTGGATAGGGAAGAGCACAGCTTCAGGCAGGTGATTCCTACGATCACGATGCTCCGGAGATGATTTGAGGTATGATCTGTGTCTATTCCATCTTAGCTTTAGTACTTATAGACATGGGTGCTAGTCACTCTTTCATTTCCACTTCCCTAATTCAGATCTTAGAGATTCTAAAGAAGATGTTGGTTCGCTTCTTACAGCTAGAGACTCCAACAGGAGCTAAATTGACGATTACGTACTCATTCTGGCAGTGCGAGATTACTCTAGGAGACTGGAGATTCTTCTGGGATCTCCTCGTAGTGGCGTCGAGGCATTACGATGTCATCCTGGGTGTGGACTAGTTATCCACAGTCCATGCTCAGATCGACTGTATTAGGCACAAAGTGTGGTGTTTCCGCACGAATGGTACCAGTTTAACCTTCACCGGTGAGAAGGGAACCATTATAGAGTAGGACAGACTTACTCCGAGGATGGTGCAGCTGATCACTAACCAGTTGTCTTAACTCACCCTCAGAGTAGTTGATGTGGAGAGTCCAACTTATCCAATAATGGTGGACCAGTACACAGATGTTTTCCTTGATGATGTCACAGGACTACCTCCTCACAGAGAGGTGGAATTCTACATTAACATGTACCCCAAGATGGCACAACTATCTTCTTTAGCATATCGGATGGCTCCCTCTGAGCTTTGAGAGCAGAGGGAACAACTGGAGGACTTGCAAGGAAAGTGATTCATCTGGCCCAGTGTTTCTCCCTGGGCAGCCCCGATTCTGTTTGCCCAAAAGGCGGACGAGAGCATGAGGCTCTATGTCGACTGTCGTCGCCTAAACCAAGTGACTGTGAAGAACAAGTACCCACTCTCAAGGATTGAAGACCTCTTTGATCAGCTCAAAGGATCACGATGGTTCTCGACGATAGACCTCAGATCAGGCTATCACGAGCGTAAGGTTTGAGACAAGGATGAGCACAAGACAACATTCAGGTTTCAGTATTGTAACACCCCAGGAAAATAAAGAATATAACATTTTTATATTTATACATATTTTTTGAATAAAATATTAATATTACTTTAAAAGTAATGCTATGCTCGATGGCATACCCAATACGCAACAATGAGTTTCTTGGGAATCTTACATTGCACTATAATAATAAAATAATATTACTTTAAATGGTAGTTAACGCCTAGCTGTTGTGAAGGCGGGAATGAATAGAACTAACTAAAAAATGATTATATATGTTTGTAAAATATTTTTACTTTTTACAATAAATGTTAGAGGATTAAAATTGCGAATGAATCCAATTTTAAGCGTAAACATTCTAATATTCATTAAAAGGTCGATTAACTGCCTTTTGAAGGAGAACCTCTCTTAAATCCACTTTTTGACAATTTAATGTGTTATATTTGACAAAATAAAATTCTTCTTTAGAATCGGGACATCAAAATTTACTTTGTGTAAATTTTTGGTATTTTTCCGAAAAAGTTCAATTTTTAATGAATAGTGAAAAATGTTGTATTTTAATTCAAAACCTCTTTTAATCTAATTTATTTATATGATTAGATTATCTTTTTAATTGGTTTTAAAGTGAAATTAGAATATATTTTTACCATTTAATCCAATAGTGGTCGTTGGAATTAAATTCACTTTGAAATCAGACATAAACTAGTGTCAATCTTTTGATACATTTTGTTCCATAAAAACACGCTATTTGTTTTGACGTCGGGAATTATTTATTAAAATTAATTAATGCAACTTATATGTTTTTAATTTTTTAAAATAGACATCAATTTTAAATTTTTAATATCAAATATAGCTTAGGGTGAACTTTTGCTAATTTTCTGAAAAACATCAATTTTTGATGAATAGTGAAACCACTAAGTGGTACTTATAAAAACTAATTTTCCGTTTAAATGAAATTTTGCCATATTTTTGTTTTGAATTTCAAAAATCCGAAATACATGGTTGTCATTAATAAGTAAAATGTGGTTAAATGGGAATAAAATAATTTTTTGGTGAATAGTAACTTATTAAGTTTTTAATCGCGATTAGAGGTAATTAGTGGAGTTTAAGGTAAGAATAATGTTTTAAAAAAATGAAATGACCTAGACACATGTCCTACCCTCATTGGATGTGTCGTGAAAGACCAAGAAAATACATGGGTAAACTTGGGGACCCCATGGAGCCACTTTGGTTGGAAAATAACATAAATACCTTTTTATTTAATGTTAAAGTAAAAAATGACACAAACATGAGATGTTTTACTAAAACAATTTTTAAATGGGGTTATACAAGTCAGGTTTTTGACTAGAAATATTCATTGGAAAGATAAAAATATTTCCTACATCATAGTATTTTTTTTATAATTTTTAGACATTAAATAAATTACATTATATATGATATCATGATGATGTAGTGATGACCTCAATATTTAACGATTTAAATAAAATGGAAGGATAATGTAAAATCTAAGACCTACACATGTCCAAAACCAATTAGATGGGTGGATTGTGAACCCTTATCACCTTATCCTCGAAACACATCATTGTGGGACCATTAAAATCTGAAACTCATTCTAAAATAAAGTAATATTTCATTGCTTTCCAAGAGTGCCCCTCACCTCCTCTTATCAAAGGCCCCCACCTCTACCTCCTTACCCACACTTCCAAAGCTTTTGGATCAGCCAACCCCTGCCCATTTTGACTCTCCAAATCCCTCTATAACACCTTTAAGCCTCACATTGGGAATAAGTCTTCCCAATGAATCCTTTGAGCTCAAACCAAAGGGAGTTAACCGATTTTAAGGTAATGTCTTCACTTGTGTCCTTTTGTTTTATTTTGCTTCTCCAACCCCTTAAACTCTTTTTATTAATCTCTTTTGTAACAACTCCAGTATCTTAAATATACTGGAATGTTGTTATAATATTTATTTGAGCTACACTTACACACACCTTCGTCTAATGGTTAATGAACATACTATTTCTGTTGTTAGCGATTTTCTGCCTCACGAAACAATGATTGTTCAATATTCTTTTAACACCTTTAATGGTGGCCATTATGATGTCGTTGTAATCTATATATGATATATATGTTATTTATGTTTACTATTTGCTTCTGTATTTTATACTTAAACCATACCTTTATTATTTTAATGTTGTGTAAATACGATAATTTCATATGAGGATGTGCAGACTACCGCCCCCTCAAGTGATGTGACTCGTACATGAAATACATGGAATGTATAAAGAATGAAATTAATGAACATATGTGACCTATAGAACATATATATTATACTGGAATTATAATATATATATATATCATTTCTTTTTAATTCCATTAATATTAAAAACAAAAAAAATGAAAGTAGTGTTCATGCGTACGTACGCCCTACCGTCTCCATGAACGGTGCTTTTCATTTTTTATCTCCAAATGATATGGAATAGTATAAAATGAATATGTACTGGATATATATTATATATATGATATATAAATCATGATTATAACTCTGTATATAATGGATACATGAACAACTTGTAATTATAAAGAGCATATTTTGACTCAAGTACCAATGATCGTTTAAACGACCGTTATTAACTAAAATAATTACATAGTTTTCATGACATGGTAATAAGTGATATAAAAGGAATAATGAACTTGAAAAAGGTTCTTAAAGAAGTATAAATTAACTCAAGTTTATTATTCAGGAGATTAAAGAACGATCGAGTCAAGTCGGACCCGAGGTAAGGGATCCTACACCTCTCTTTCTTTTTTAAGTATACTATTTTATGTCATTCCTTTTAAAGAACATCTTTATTGTTATTGGTATATTATTTTACATTAATATTACTTTAATTTTTAATTTCATATGATGAGAGACCATATTCTCTCTCATCAATCCATTTTGGATGTTTTGAGTGGTGCCGTTAGGATGCCGAATTTATAAATTTACTATTAAATATATATATGTTTTCAATAGGTTGAGGCATGTATGAGACTACAAAAATGTACGATTTGAAAAATAATTACTCAAAGTGAATAGAAAAAATGTATCCCTGGATTTTTTAGTGGGATTTTCAATGACATCTCAATGTAATAACTTTGGTTTGATTATTGTTGTTTAGTTAACTAAATATTAACATTTCATGTCATTTAACGAAAAAAGTGATTAGATCACCATAGATGATTATATCCCATGTAGATAATAGGGTTATATTGAGTTATATTATCTATCATATATGACTATTATCGCATGTTTACATAAATTTTTTGGAAAGGAAATTAGAAGTGCATTGTACAGAATTAAATTTTAGTACATAATTTAATCCTCCATCTAATGGACAATATGAATGTACAATTTTTATTGTGGAAGAAATTACTTGTTATTGTTTAGTGTGTCACCAAATAATTTTCTATTATAATTATTCTATATTTTAGTTTTAATGTAAAAATATTCATTATTCTAGTAAACAGAATAGACCATTTGAGGCAATATAGGGAAAGATTTATCAAGCTCATGATGTTTGGTGTGAATTAGGAGAGATGATGCTGACAGAAAAACAATTCTTAGAGTAAATCGATAATAATTTATGGTAATTAAAAAAATAATGATTAATCATAGAATTTATAAGAGTTATGAGAATAACTAGAAGAAAGATCATTCATTCATGGTAGGTGATCCTGTATTTCATTATATATCTCCATGGAAATGTGTAATTTGTTTGGGAAAAAGTGAAAGTAAAGTACATATATATTTAGAAAATATAAAATCCAAGAAATATATGCATCAACTTTTTACCATGTGGATTTAACATTGAGTTTAACAGAGGTATAACATGTTTTTCAATTTATGATTTTAAGAAAGCATACGATAGAATCATCTCATGTTTTCTGTTCTTAAGAAGAAGAGTTGGAAGATAAAAATTATTTTTATGAAATAACTATTTATATCCTCGACTACTAAAGGAATGTATTGTAATAGGGTAATTCATGATGTCATGGATTTGTGAAAAAAACATTGTTGGATAAGAAACATCAGAGTCTGAAAATGTTATGGGGGAATGGTACCCACAATTGTTTAATAAAGGATTAAAATTACAAGGATGAAATTTCCAAAATGGTGAAAATGTTATAAGCTATTTTATGGTGATAATAAATCATTTTCATGTCATATATACATTATTTAGCTTGATATTATTGTGTAATATTCATTATAAAAATTTAAGGAATTATTATACGAAAAAGTGAATGTTTTTGTAAACTATTTTATAATAATGTTTTACATAACAAATTACTTTTTATATCGTAGAATTGAAAGTAGGTAAAATTAATTTTATTTTTTGAACTAATAATGTCAGAATTATCTTATTATGAATTTTTAAAAATTTTCTAAAAAAAATAATATTTTAGTGAATAGAAAAAAAAATAAGATTCTGTTATAAAAAATTATATTTATTTTAAAGTATATAAAAAATTAAAATACATTATTATGAGTTTAAAATTTTAATTAGGTTTTTTTATTTAAAATAATCCAAATTTGTTTGTTGAAAATGAATTTTACTTCTGAATTTAGATGAAAATTTTGACATAAAAAATGAATTTTTTCAGAAACATTGTTTTTCATCATGCTAAGGGTGTTTAATATTATATTAAATTCTAGAATATATATGATTTTAATATTGAAATTTTTTTTAGGAAATTATAATTGGTGGTATAAATTTAGTAATAAAATCTATATTATTTTTAATCAATGACAATGATAATATTAGTATTCTTCTTCTACCATTATAAATGGTATATCATGTAATAAATTTCTTAGAAAAATTATATGGATTATAAAATAACCCTAACATATTAGCTGATTTAATTAGATAATTAAATTTCATCAACACATATCCAAAGTTTTGTTATATAAATTTTATTTATTTGGATTTCATTATAATATTTATAATATATTATATAATGAAAAGTAAAAATATAACACATTAACTTTTAATATCTATAATATTATAAGCGTAGGTTTAACCAAAGGATATGTTCTAATATAACTATTATTTTAAAATAAAAAATATTTATAATCAATATAGTAATTTTTTCTAATTTTTAGTGAAAAGATAATGAGCTTAAAAATTTACATGACACAGACACATTAATTAGACAATATATTAAAAATTTAAATAACTAACATTAAAATAATTAAAAGAAATTTAAAATGAAATAGTTATTGTTATCAAAATACATTACGAATTGAAATTTTATGATATTTATGCAGTTAAATATTTGGTTCAAATTTTACTTGTCTTTTTTATATCATTAAAATAACTGTAATGACTAGTTCTAAAAATTTATATTAATTAAATATTAAAATAAATAATATTTTATAAAATAATATAAAATTAAAAAATATATATATTTATATCTGATAGATATATGGTCAATAATATCATAGATTATCCATTTATTATTTTTTTATACCATTAATATAAACTATGGGGACATTAAAAAATTCAAAGTCTTTGTTGTCATTATAACTGGGAAATGAGTTAAAAGGGGGATGTAACAAAAAATGATAATTTTAAGAATATCATAAAAAGTATAATTTTTATAATATAAAAGTATTTTGATCTATAACAATTTTATAATATAACTACATATTATTTTATCAATTTGGAAATGAAAATTTATTTATATTAATTTAATATTTTGAGAAATTCCAAAAGTTCCTCTCACTAATGGTTAAAAAGGGCATCTCTTCATCCATTTACATCTTAGTTAAAAATTGAATTTATCATACTATAACTACCCATGTTACATTCTAATATCCATCAAAATAATCTATAGTTCTTAGATAGGTCATAATATTATCCTTAGTTGTCTTAATTGGATAAGAAAAGGGGGATTTCTTATGAATAAGTATCATTCTTATGTGAATGTTTTAGAATTATTTCTTCTTCTCACTACATCAAATTTTCCATAAAAATGATTATATAATTACAATAGATTATTAAATATATATTTTATTTTTTAGGTTAATTTATAAACTTACATTAAACTCAACGTTCATATTTTTTTTAAATGAAATCATCATTCATGTGTATGGTAGACTACTGCCTTACAAACGGATGTGATTCATTTTCCATCACCATATCACAATGTTGTATTATAATGAGAGAATTAATTTTTACATATGATATAAATAAAAAATTAGAATTATTATAACATAATATATCACTTAACTTATTACCTTTAAAATTAATAAATAATTATAACATCATTCAAGTGTACGTGTTGACTACAACCTCATGGAAGCGTGGTGATTCATTAGACATCACCACATCACATTGATGAAAAATATAAGTTCATTTAGAGAATTAATATAATAATTATGATATTTTTATCCAAATTTAATAATAAAATAATACGTATATTACTTCTAAAATTATTTTTTTAAAATATAAACGTTCCTCATTAGTATATACAGACTACCATCTCTAACATTGTAATGCATTTTTCATTACCATGTTTAATTATTTGATTTAAAATTATTATTGATGTATAAAAAGGATAATTATTTAATTATTATTATTATGGAAATGTTGGAAAAACAAACTGATTTACCATATTCATCCTCATGAAGTCATTTCTGATATATCAGCTGAATATCATCAAAATAATCAACATGGATTTAATTGATTTTATAAGAATATATAACATGTTGTTAAATAAAATAAAGTAAAAATGAGAATAATAAATCCCCTTAATAAATTATAATATAAAATTCAATTTGGTATTTAGGACGATATAAAATATGTGTGATGAGTCAAACTCAATATAAAATACTTTAAAAAATTACTCATTTAATGTTTCCTCTTAAACACTCTTTTTCAACCACATAATACTTTTAAGAGTTATTTTATTGATTATTTAATATGTATATTAAATATTTATGAATGATATTTTGTTTTTATACTTACTTTAAATGGTTTTCATTAGGTATATTTTTCAGAATGTCTGACATTATTTTTTTTAAAAATAATCTATTTTAATATATATAGAAAAAATTATTTTTCCACCATTGTAACCATTATTTTATGAATTTATTTCCCCAAATTATTTCATTTTTTATTCAAATAATAATTCTTATTTCTATTTTGATTGGTAATTTGGTAATAAATATGGGTTTTTAAGAAGAAAGTTCATTTTGATATCTGAAATGTTTTTCTAACTGGTTTCAAAGAGTTTTTCAAGGGTTTTATTCATGGCATGGTAGATGTATATTTTTTTGAATTTTTGAAAATTGTTATGGTTTTCATTGATATTTATATATCTTATATAATGGTAATTAGTAGATTACGTCGGGAAGAACCGTTATATTTTATTTAATGGGTCACCCACATAGTGATATGATGCATTGGGTAATGATTATGTTCTCCAATGAATAATAGAATATTTACCATGAATGATTATTTGCATTTTAATATTTTAAGGGTTTTATGATGACATACCCAAGTAACCATGACACATTTTATATGATTATATTGAGTTTTTATAGAAATTTCTTATGTTAAAAAGGTAAGGCAGTGATCTTTTTTATGGAAAAATGATTCTCTTTTAGAATAAATAGTACAATTTTTTATGAAAATTTCATCATGGGATTCCATGTTCTAATTTGGAAGAATTGATTTATTCTCCTTTTTCCATTACAAGTATTTTGGTTCTCATCCTACAATTTGAAAAAAAATCACATGGAATAATGATGGGGAAAGGAAAAAAAAGTTTATTTAAATTATGTGAATATTTTTTCTACGATAATTTAAATTTTATTTTCAAAAAATATTGAAGGGAAAATATATATTGATTAGATTTTTCCACACATATATATCTTTTTATGTAATATTTGTGACTTAAATATCTAAATTGCTACAACTAAAATATCAATGAGAATGTAATAAATTTAATTTTGTTAATTCACTATAATATGTAATGTCTTAACATAGTTATTTCTAGTAACTACCTCAAAAAGAACTAACATACAATAATGATACAATTCATTTGACATGTAATGTTTTTTTCCTTTTTTCAATGGGATATATCAATTTACATTTGTATGTAGGTGGTTGTAAATGTTTTTGGTGGTGGAGTACAATTAAAAATAGCACCTCACTCACTACCTATATTTATGCATTGGGTAAGTAATTTATTGTCATTAATTTTTCTAAATAGATAATATATATATATAAATGGAACATATATATCTAAATTTAGAGAAAAATAATTTGATTTTATATATCATTATTCAAATAAACATTAAGTGTATTTACATTATATTTTTCATTTTTTTGGTTTTATAATAATAAATGGATTCATAGTAGACTCAATAAAATTATCCTCACTAAAATAAATTTACATTAGTAGCTAAACCACATATATAAATCTATATATTATATTTAATGAATATATCTAGGAAAGATTTTTATCTGATTTAGAATATTATGTTGTTTTTGGATTATAAAACTTATGAAAAGCCACAATCTTTTATTTTTTATCAATTATTCAATAATATATTTGAAAAAAATTATTGATATCATAGTTACCAATTATATTAGAAGTTATTTATAAAATAAATTTTATTTTATTATCTTCAATAATTGTAATATAATTTAATTTTTTTTAAAAAGTTAAACGATTTTGCTAATTATTCATTATTGAATATTGTACTTCTCCCACTAAGAAATGTAGATGTTGATACATATTAATTAACATCCTTTCCCCACACCTAACACGATGATACCTAATATATATACATATAATAACCACCACTCAAACATCTTAGGATTTTTTATAACACCTCTCTCATTTCCCTTAACATTATCGATTTCCTTAAAAGATTCTACTTAATGAATCTTATTTAATGAAGATTTATTGTAGTTATATGTGCTCTAAAAAATTAATTTATTTATTAAATATAAAAGTTTAATATTTTTTTATATTATCTTGATTAGTTTTTTTATGTTGATATTTAAATTAGGGTAATAGTTTTTTCATTTTTAAGGGTCATATCAAATTAATATATAAATGAACATTATAAAACTAAATTTTTAAATAGAAGAAATATTAAATAATTAGTACAAAAATTACTATTTTGATTCAATTTTATTTTGATAATATTTTTACATATTTTAAATATAAATAAATCATTATTTCTATAAAATCATATTTTATTTGTGATATATTATATTAATTTTATAAATCAAATTAATCAAAATATTGGGCATTCAAGAATTAAAACTAATATAATGGGATGGTTATATAGGGGTAATTCCTTAGATTTGTTTGTGGTATATCAGAGTTTTTTCTTTTCAGTGGGAGTAATGGTTTATTTTATTATATTCCCTCTATAACTACCAGTGATTATTATTATTATTATTATTATTATTATTATTATTATTATTATTATTATTATTGAAATATAGAACACACTATATTCGTAACTATAATATAGAAAGAGTGGATGTTAAAACAAAAATCCTTTGAATAGTTTTTTTAGAGAAACATATATGTTTAAAATCCTCTAATATATACAAAAAAGGAAATAGGGACATTTTGTTAAACCTTTAGTACCAATATTTGCATTTTATCCAACTCAGGAATGGTAATCCCCCCAGATATTCACATTAATAATATTCATGATCCAGTCATCTTGTTCAATTTGTTTTATTATTGGAAAACAAATTATAAAGCATTAAATATTTGGAAAAATATAGATACAATCACACTATATAGACAAATATATTATAATTTATAAACCATTACTACGATGAGGTAAAATTTATATAATTTAATTAGAATCATAATTGGGATGAATTGAAATTCTAATACCACATGTATATTTATATTCTCTAACCCACAGCATAGAAATTACATATGATGCACAAAAATGGTGTCTTTTACAAAATAAATTAGTAATATACGTATTATATCCAAAATATTCTATATTTGGATTAAATTTTTTTATATGTGGGATTAGGTTTCTTCCTAATACTATAGAGGAATATTCATCCACATCACAATCATTCAAAGGAAAAAATAAAATTATATGAGCAATGAAAATGGGATAATGTTTGATAAATAGATAATTATTTATGATAGAGAGGATTTTACGAGTGAAATAATGAATTTTTATATAGAAAAAAATTATAAAAAAATAAAAATTTATAATAAAAAATTTGATTATAAGAAGTCCTGTGAGATTATGTTCTGAACATTTGACTTATAGTAAAATTACAAGAATATACAAAAAATTTATATCCATTATAGAAATATATAGTACCAAAATGATTATATAAGAGATAATAGGATCATATAGAATATACTTTTGTGTTTCACTCTGTATATTACAAAAATAATGTGATTAAACTAGATATATATGTTCATTTCCATATATTGATCTAGAAATGATTCTATAGGATTTGTTAAAATGATAACTATTTGATATTATTATATTAATAAAATATATAATTATACTAATTATTCTACACATGTAGCAACAATTTTTAATTTAATAATTAAATATATTATGAATTTTATTTGGGAGAATATTTAAATAGTTTAGATAAACTTAAGAGTTTTGTTGATATTGATGAATATTTAATAACAATTCAAATTTATCATATTTGGATATTATTTTTCAATAATTTTTTATATATATTCTCATGTGGTTTTGAATGATGTTTTCTAGTTCTATTTTATATATTTGAACATTTTTTATATATCTAGTTATATATTTTATTCACCATCAAGAAATAAATGATTATTTATGTTGTAAATATAATCCTTGTAATATGTTTTAACCATGGAATATGGAATTTTAATTCAAATATTTATAACAATTCCATGATTAATTTTTAATATTTCTAAATATTAATTTACTTATTTGATTAAATTTTAATACTTTTTTCCAAATTTTACAGAAATTGTTCAACTGAATTGATCAATGATTAATTTATTGTACTGATATTCTTATAAAAAAATATGATGATTGAAATATTAAATGATTTATTTATCTAATACTCATTACAATTTAGTTCCCATAGGAATATTATGATTCCAATTTTTAATATATATATTTGATTCCATATTATTGGTTAGGTTTCCATTTGTAGTTAGTATTCAATTAGTTTTTTGTTTCGGGTAGGTGGAAACCTACTATAAAGATTTTTTATTTAGTATATGAGTTAGTTATTTTATTTTTAATTAATATATGGATTAATTTATTTTTCAATAATAAACTACAGAATTAATTATATATTTTATTTTATTTTATAAATGAAATTAGGTTTATGGATTCCATAACTCATGATAGAACTATTTATTATGGTTATATATTATTTCATGTTAACAGATTGACCCAACCCCCAACATTTTTTTATATCTAGTGATCCAAGTATTTAATGGGGATATATGTCTTCTATTTTATTCTATTTTTATATTTTCCAAATAATATCATGGTTCCTTGTATATAAGATCAATTATCTTCCCTTGTGTTTTTGATTTATATTTATATGTTATGAGGTAAAAAAAATATTTTAAATATGTTTTTGGTTTTGAGGGGTTTCTCTAAAGAACCATTAAACTATCAAAATTAATGTTTATATATCATTTGTAGGATAGGGATATCCTATTTATTTAAGTCACACTGATTTATAGATCACCAGCATTCCAAAATATTTATTTCTAGTTCGTTCCCACTAAATACTAGATATAATGTGCTATATGAGTTTGATAAATTATTTAATATAATTTTATTATTTCATAAGTATCATAAGAATACATTAGGTGAATATAAATAGAATATTTGATATATAGTTGTGATTCTAGGTATTTGGATCAGGTTTTTATTTGTTTATTCTATGAAATACTCTATGTATATCTTATATTAGGTAAAAAACCCCTTTAAAAATATAAATACAATATTTAGAAGTAAATAAGTACTATATATGATAAATATATTATATTTTTAGATTAGCGTCCCATTTTCTAACACATATTTTATAATCAATTTTTCTATTAGTGTTTTAAAAAATTATTTTGTCTTTTGAAAACTATATATTTATATGTTTGATACTTTCACTATTTTAATCCATGTATAAATATATATATTCAATATTTATTCAATAATCATTTACTAGATTGATCTTAAGTGGTGTGTGAGTCCTAATGTTATTTGGGTATCTATTTTAATTGATATTATTGTTATTACTAATTAGTGAAGAATATAATATTCAATGGTTGGAATAATAATTCGTTTACCTGAAGTTTCATATCAATCAATCCATGTTATTGGTGGATGGAATGGTCTGTATTATACCTCAGGTGATGAATATATAGTATGGTAGGGATTTTATCATTCCTTAAATTAACATTACCCTAATCCTTGAATAGTCTTACAATCATGTTCTAGATAGTCATGCAATAGGTCGATACGGAACATTAATGTTTAAATTGTTCAATGGTTTCCCATTGATGGAATATGAGGCAACCCGAACTCACACTCACATGAACCGTGCTAAAATCATTTTCATTAAACATTGGATTTGAGACCGATTAAGATAGACTAAAATAAAAATACATATATTTCACAATATTTTAATATAATTAAAATTAAATATCATAATAATATCATAAAAAATAGAATATAATTTTTAGTGTCAACTATGAATATCTAAATACGAAAAAAACATTTATAATACCTATAAAAAATGCACTATGTTTGATAGAAAAAAGATTCCATTATAGAATTATCATGATCAGAACCTGGAGAATAGAATCCTAACACTAGGATTAATTTAAACATATAGAAACAAATAAAATATTAATAGGTCATCAATTATTATATAAAATGAAGATGACAAAACATTATTAGGGTAGAAAATCGTATAAAAAGGAATAACGAGTATTCTCTATAATTATTGATCAGGAAACATATAATTAAAATAAAAAACATGTATCATGGAAGAATAATGTGAAATAATCATGGAAATATATAATAATATAATAACATAACTATTTTAAGGAATCTTGAATATATGGAAACAAAATATAAAAAGATATCATAAGAATATTCCATGGCCCACTACCAAGACTATTTATCATAGTGAGCTAAGATAACATCTCATACCCCATATATGTTATCTATTGCGATTAAACCCTTATAAAATATATTTTAGGCATATATAATTACAATTAAACTTATCACTTTATTTCATGTAATTACTTATGTTTTTCCAATACAAAATTAATTTTATATAAATCTTTTGTGTGATTAAACCCATGGCATGAAATTGGGTTTCATAATCGTACCTCAAAAAATAAACAAATGATATATGATAGGTATTACCAAGAGAATAAGTAATTATATCATTTTAAATTTTTTTTGTTATAATAAATAATAATAATTCTTAATCATTGTGTTATAATTTGTAAAAAGTTCATTAGAATGATTGGTAATGTAAGAATTCGACTAATTTACATAGGTGATGCTTTATGAAATGATTAAAGGTACTCTTAAAGATATAATAGTACTATCATTTTTTATATAACCATAATGGATTATGGATAGATTAATATAAAACAATATAGGTTTTTAGAATAAATTCATGTTTTATAAAATATTATGAGAATGGTATGTAACATGAAATAGGACATATGAATGTTCCATTAAACATAATTTAATTAAAAAAGAAAACTGTTAAAAGAAATAATGCATATATAAATGTAGAATGAAAGGGTATTTTTAAACTATTATATATATAAGGATGAAATAAATATGGAATAATATTGAAGAAAATAGATAAAAATAAGAAGAACATAAAACCTTTAAGTAACGGGGTTTTTTTTGTAGATCCCATACCTCGAGTGTTCATTCATTATGTGTGTTAACTTATTATACAAAAAAATAGTTCTTTTAATTAAAACAATCTTAATAAAAAAATTTATATATATTTAATTTTACTTGTACTATTTTTTATTATATTTTATTAATTTCATATGTTTGGTTTCTTATATCTGTAACTTGATGTGGTTTGTTCCTTTTCAATAAAACACCCATAATATTTTTTCCAATTTTAATTTTTTTAAACAGATTCATAGTTTTAATATTATAGATGTGTATGTATTTTACTATTAAATTAGCATAAATTAATACAATTTCACTGGGTTTATTTAAAATTAATCAAATTATAAAAAGTTATTTGATATGTTCAACAATGTATGATATAATTACTTAAACTATTTTAAAAAATTGTTAATTACATAATTTATATAATTATAATTAAAAAATATTCATAATGTAATGTATCTTTTTCCCAAAACATAAATATTTTTTAAAATCCATCTATATTTGCTTATTATGATAAATTAAGCGCGTTGTTCATATCATTGGTAGTCCTTATATTCGTAAGACAACATCAAATGTTTCATAGTATTTTTCTAATGGAAAAATTTTAATATTTAATTAATATATAATAATTAGAGTATATTAATATTTCTGTTGTAATCATATTTCCTATTAGGAAATATATTTGACCAGGTATAATAAATTATGAATAAAGAGAGCTAGGTTATGAAGATTACCTCTATATTCAGATGTTCTATCCTAGGTAAAACCTTAAGGATTCTTATATTAATTTTTTGGGAAAAAATTGTAATATAGGACATAGGGAGGGAGTTGGGATTGTGAATTGTGATATATAAAAAGAAAGAGAAGTTTCATCTTTGTTATATTAGACAATAAAAAATTCACTATTCATATGTCAATAAGATCCCTAATTTAAATAATGGTTTTCAAGATGAGGCTTTGATGAGAAATGATCAACCTTGTATTTCCCAAAAAAAAAATAACATATTTTTTATCTTTTACTCTTAAACTTTTTTGTTCTACTAGTTCTTATTTTTACCTTGGTAAGTAATTTTTACCTCTCAAATTACCTTTAATGTCCAAAAATATAATTGATCATATAAAATTATTTGAACATAATCATTATAGTTAAGAAATAAAATTTAAAAAAAATCGTGTGTGAGAAAGAAACAAATTTAATTCCACCACACACAACTCATAAGAAATTCTTTAGGAAATAAATAATTTTTATAATAAAATTATTGATTTTTTAAAATCATTTAATTAACTATTTTATTATTACCCAAATAATAGTAATTATATCTAATTATATCTTGTGAAATCAAATTTCATATTAAAGAAGAAGAATAAAATTTTTAATAGAATAAATAATACATAATATCATAAAAAATAATCTTGTGGCATTAAAATACAAAGTAGTATTAATAAAATTAATAATTTTAAGCATTAAATAAGTTTTTTCATGAATAATGGTATATAAATTTTAGTCCATAAAATCCTAATTATATATTAATAAATTCTATTTTATAAGTAAAAAATTTATTTTTTTCTATTCAGCTAAAAATTAAATTCTTTTATAAATACCCGATATATTATCCTAAGATAATGTTGATATTATAAGTAGAAAAATGATATTAATTAATTCAATTTTTAATTCCAAAATTTCATAATTTAAATATTAAATGAAAACATAAATATCTATTCAAAAAAATCATGTGTAAATAATTTTTTAAAATTCTTATTGTTAACCTTATTAATTTTTATCAACTACTAATTAAATTGATTTAAAGATGTTATTAGTATACATAACATATATTATACATACATATATATAATCAATTTATAGAATATAAAACAAAATATTTTTTAGAGGCATCCATATTTAATAATAAAGTGAATTTTTCCTTATTAGATTCACAGTAATCAAGATAGATATTATGTTAATTTATTATAAATATTTAAAAAATTTAACATGTTCATTTATACTAAAGGGTAGTTAAGAATACTTAGTGAAAAAAAATCTTTGAAAAATATTACTTTTATATTAAATAATCTTCACTATTACCTTTAATATTTATTATCTATAATAAATTTAATTTTAATAATAAATTTACATTAATAAATTTCATTGAAATTATTAAATATATCATATCATACATTAATAATTTTTATTATAATAATATTAAATATTTTATTATTATATTTTATTATTATGTTATTATTTCATTATTTACTATTCATGAATTATATTATAATACATTTAATACTAACAAAAAATAAATCAATATGCCAATTAGATACATGTATATCCAATTACCATATTTCCAATGACATAATATGTAATGAAAAATATTGTTTCAATATAAATACTTAGTAATCTCATTCATTCCATTCACACATTTTATGTCACAATTCTTACTTATAGAGTTTTTAATTTAAATGTGATATTTTGATTTCTCAATTCATGATGTTTTCTTCATTATAGGTTTTCTTTGGCAATAGGTGGTAGTTGAGGGTGAATATGGTCTAGCATATAACCTAGATTTCATTATATTCTTCATTTATATTTATTATCACCATTTATTTTATTAAATATTAAGGTTTTTAAAAATCAGTGGTACGTAAAACTTAGTTAAATGTATGTTTAATTAAAATTTTACTATGAATGAATAATATGCAGTTAGTGAAACTATTATATTATTTGACTTATTTCTTAACTTATTACAATTCTATTGAACAAATAGAAAATGTATTTCAACATTACATACATAGTGTTTATGGAAATAATATTCTTCAATAAAATAGGGGTTTCCACTCCCCTCTCCTTTAAAATTGGGTCCTCATTATTTTATTTATAGTTCACTAATTAAATAAGATAAGGGATCCTTAAAAACATATAATTCTCCATATGAATAATATAGTCTATCTAGTATGTAACCAATCCTTATCAAAGTATCCACATTTTAAAGAGTTGTCCAAATTGTTGTGCGGATCTGTAATGTCCTGGGATTAGAGTCAAATAAAAAATAACTCCTTTTTTGGACATTTCAATTAGTGTTTATTCCAATTTTATTATTGTTGATTGGAACCCTATTTTAATAGTTTTACAAGATGTATATCATGATTTTGGGTTAGTTTAGAGGCTTGTAAATTTAATAAAGAGTTTCAGAGGGTTTTTGAGAGCATAAATAGGTAATTATACATTTTTTTAGTTGCATGTCACAGCGCATTCTTTGTGTTGAACTATACATCCCTTCCTAGTTAACATTGCTGCCTATTTTTCAACTGCCCCATAGTTTTGGTAAAATTTCAATGAGTCTTCATGTCCATGTGAGTGGAAATAATCTAATTTCAGTGGAATCCACATTGTTTGTGCACTATTATTGAAACACAATTCCATATGTAACACAGGTACAAACACTATTGTTGAACCTATGCACTATAGCTCACATGATATGTGTACATTTTGTAAAACTATGAGAGTGAACCATGAATCCTTTTAAGGTTAAGAAATTATGGTTTTCCCTTATTTTCTATGTTGTTTTTTCTTTATTTTTATTTTCACTTCAAATGTTGCCCGCACACACAGAAGGAGGGAAACCCTCCACTCCTCCCCCTATTAAACATGATCTAACTCCTCCATCATTGATCTTTTCTTCAATATTTCAGGGGCTATAGAACTGAATCGATAAGGGTCACCTTTTAATTTATTCATTACTCCATTTTTTTCCACATAGAGCACAAAGTTCATCCAAGATAGTTTACCCTATTTTTTGGGTTTTCGGTGGAAATTCATATCTATTGAAATCCACTTTATGTTATATATTTCTATTGGATGTGCATGTGTATTTGAGTACAAGGTAGATGGTTCATATCTTACTTTTTTTCTTATCAGACCTTTAGGTAGTGTAGATTTTAGGGCATCTTTGGGTAATTATGTGAGAACCCAATTGATTGATATTAAATTGGGTGTATGACTATATAATATTCCTCAAAGAATGACGTATTACTTTCTATTGGTGAAAGGCTAGGTTAGAAGTCACCGAACATCTTGGGTTTTTGGCCAGGGAGTATTTTTTGTACAAATTTATTTGATTGTTTAAATTAGAATTTTGAATTTCAATAACATTGAATGGTTGGTTGATCTAGATTGAGTTTATATATGTAATTTTGTTGTATATTTATAAATGTTCGAATCTTATGTTTTTCAATATTGTACAATTAAATCATTTAAAATTGAATTATTTATCAGAATTGGTTTTTATATATATAATTCTAGAGATTCCTCAGGTGGATCCATGGGATCGTGACAGGCTTGGAACGTGGGATTTAGTTGGCTTGGCCTTGAATATTGAGGTGATAATGATCATTTAGTTTTTCTTAGACCATATTTATTGAGTGATATTGAACATATGACTAGGAATCATGGGTGTCAGTTGAGGAATTGAGGTCGTCAAGTTGGGAATGGCCCATGATATTGGGATGGAAAGGCCACCAGTTTTTATAGACATAGTCATAGGGGCATATGTTTCCAATGATGGTGTGGATCATGAATTGTTTTGGTTTTTTCCTCTCACACATGATGGCCATGTCACTGAATTGTGTCTTTATCACATATAGTTACTTTATGGTCAGGTTGTTCTGACCACTCATGTTGGTAGAGTCCCACATTAGTACATAACATATTTGGGGTTCCTTTCCATAGATATACATGTAGAATCTAAGTAACATTCGCTAGATTTTGATGAGGGTGTCAGTCGGGTGATGAGACTTATAGTTATTGAGGCCAATGGGACTGAATTTATATTGGATAATGAATATCACCATTCCTTAGGAAGTCATTACATGGTTCAATGGTGAATATTATTTGAGGATAGATGTCAATGTTATTTTGAATATTGGGTGTCTATAGATGGATTATTTCGAGCATTGGTCTGATGTAGTAGTTATTTGTTTTGGACGTTGCTTCTAAAAGTTGGTGATTATTTGATACATGAGGTGTCATTTTTTATGAGGTTTCAAGTTATTTTATTTTATGAAGATCATGGGGGTTCAACTAGGCTTGACATCTGATGAATACCATGGTAAATGGTCCATTCCCCATTCATATTCATAATTCTGTCACTGGTCGTAGCATGTAACATCTCCATAGTGGATATTGAGGACCTGTTGATATTGAGTATAATTAAATTTTAATGAACATATTTAATTTTATTTATAATTATGGAATTCCTAAAAACATATGTTAAGTACGTACCTTTTTGTTTTATCCCACTAAGACATGTCCGCACACCCTACACTGGCCTTTTTGGATGCACGTAGATATTATGTATTTAAAATCAGGTAAAGGGTTAGTTTTAGATGTTGGGGCTTAGTTGATGTTAGTATGGAGATTGGAATAGGACATTGAGGTATTTCATTAGCTATGAGTTTACCTTTTTAATTTGTTATCCTATCTTTATCACCATGTTGTTTTTTATATGTTTATAATTATAGTTGTAAACCATTCGGTGGCCATTCTTTTGTATAATGTTATTTATCACCTATTCTCATGTGAATGATCTTTTTTGTTAGATATAAAAGTGGTATTCATCATTGTTAATTTGTCTCCAATATTTAGTCAATAATTATTCTACTATTATTAATTGATACTGAATATGTCTCTCCATTAGTAGGTCCAGTTCGAGTTTACTGAGTCGTTAATTTTATGATACATGTTATAAAGTATTACTCAGACTAGTATTATATCATTACACAAGGTTATACCCTCTGAAATCTATCATTTTTTCACCATATCGATTAGATTGAATCGTTTAGAATTTGTGGATCATTGCCTATGGCTAGTAGAACATAGTTCAATAGCACTGTTTTGGTGCAAATCTTGGTTGGGGATTGTAAAAGTGGTATCAATGGAATTTGTGACTAGGATTTAGTAGTAGTGCAAAGATGAATACTAATGAGATCAATAATGATTTTTATTTCAATTTCTATAGGTTTTTCTATTTGAGATATGGTTGAACGAAGATTTGGATGAGGTTAAAATTGATTTTATAACTCATTCTTGGTTTCTTGTTCCCCATGTATGAGGGACGAACCAAGTTAACATGGTTGGGAAGGTACATTATATTTCCCTAATTTGAATGTTTATATGAGTTCCACCTAGTGTTTCTAATTTCTAATGTGATGTATATTTTCTATAACATGAGACCATTGGCATAGTATGGTATGGGATGAGGATGTTGGACTCTTGGACCAATATTGAAATGGGTGTATGCATGATTATGATATGTTTAGGTACATATTATGATGCCTTATTTCTAAATATTATTGTTCCAAAATAAAATTATTTAATTTTCATTATTTCATTGTATAAAATTTATTATTTCATGATTTTCATATAAATTAATTTCATGTTATATGTGAAATTTTTCTGACTTATAACACCCCAAGCTTCCACAATACATTTCCCTTTGAATAATACAATGGTTTGCATTGTACGCAACTTCGAGATTCTAACACACCGCAACCAATCAAACTAACTGTTATGAATATTAATACCCACTTTTTGAAATTTTATAAATTTTATCTTTAAAAATTGACTTCATTTTTGGATTCTTAATATCGAAATTATCTTAGGGTTAATTTTTGGTATTTTACTGAAAACATTCAATTTTGGATGAATAGTGAAAACACTGAGTTAGAGTTTAAAATTGATTTTTTAAATTATTATTTATTTTATTTAAATTTATTTTAGGTCAAAATAGATATATAATACCTATATATATTCAATTTATTTCGTTGGAGTCAGTTTATAATAATTTTAGACATATAAAAATTTCATTGAAATTTTTACCGTCTTTTACCCACCTCCTAGGAGCATTTGTAAATTTACGTAAAACATAATTTTATCGCTTCAGTGAGTTTAAGTTCAAAAATAAGAGCGACATGGTTGATATCAGTATGTAAAAATTTGTTTAATAAGATGAAAATATTTTTTGGTGAATAGTAACTTTTTACTTTTATTTACCACTGTTAAAAGTAATTAGAGTTATTAAGTGTAAAAATGATATTATTATTACCCTAAAACATGTAATAATTCTATTAGATAAGTTTCATTCAGACAAAAACAAAATTAGGTATAAAATACTATCCTTTAGGTCCCTTTGGATAAGATTATGACATTTATTATTATTTAATTCAATAAAGAGTTAAATGTGTAAAAATCAATGTTTAATAACAAAACCATTTTTAGTATATAGTTATACATTAGAATAATTTGACTATAAATATTTTTATAAAGCTAAAAATATTTCTCACATAATGGTATTTTATTTATAATTTTTAGACATTAAATATTTTATATTATTTATGACACAATGATGATGCAGTAATTACCTTATTAATGAAATATTAAAATAATAGATTTTATAAATACCCAAATAAATCTAATTTGAGAGTTTTTATAAATTCCACTAATATAATAGTTTAATATGACATGTTAGGGTTGATTATATTAAATTTTTTCTAAGTAATAATGATGTTATGAATTTAGCAAAAACAAACAACCAAATAGTGTCCAAATTGAGAAAAAAGTGTTTTTAAAAAAAAGTATTATATTATTATTTAATATTTTATTCCTAAAAATATAAGGTTCGACGAAATGGATTAAATAAATTTATATATTTCATTAATGAACCACTTGGGTTTAGGTTGGAAGTTCATCGAAAGTTTATTAGCCATATAATATAAAAATACAAAGAGACATGGTAAATGTCAAACTATTTAACTAAGAGTTAAATATAAAAGATAAGGTTAATATATTGACCCAAACATATATTATACCTATTGGTTGAGTGATTTTCGACCCATACCCACCTTATCCTTTAAATATTTAATTTTTTAGAAATTATAAACCGATCATGATTTTTTTATAATATAATATTTCAATCTTTTCCTAAGGTGCCCCTCACCCCTCTTATAAAACGGAACTTCCCCTTCTCTCATGTTCACACCATAAATGCCGTTTGGCTTGACCAAACCCAGCCCAAATATCCTCCCAACTATCCTCCATTCATCCTAGAGTCCTTAGATTAGTCAGAAATCCAACCTATGGAGCACTTTTGATCAAATCAAAAAGAAGAACCCGAAGTTGAGGTAAATATCTCACCACCTCTTTCAAGTTACTTTCTTCTTCCACTTACTCTTTCTTTGTTATTTATATTATAAAATAATAACTCCAG
This sequence comes from Viscum album, assembly GCA_963277665.1. Taxonomy (NCBI): domain Eukaryota; kingdom Viridiplantae; phylum Streptophyta; class Magnoliopsida; order Santalales; family Viscaceae; genus Viscum; species Viscum album. Next base: position 1,759,828,417 of record OY728152.1, read on the forward strand.
TATCTTCTATATTCTATGATGTTATTATAAAAATGTTACAACCATATTCATTATGTTATCCATCCTATGAATAACATGTCATCATATGTGTGTACGTACAGCTTACCGTCTTCACATCGTGGTGTAGTTGTTATTCAATACATTATTATTTGGATGGGTATAATAATGATGTATAATTGATTTAAATAATAGATATAACATTTTAATTATTCTTTATATATGATATTCCATCCATTTACTTATGATTTTAATTACAAAAGAATGATATTTTCGCTCGTGTGTACGTACGGATTACTGTCTCTACGAACGCGATGAGATTCATTCCCCATTATAATCATTCAAGAACAATTTTCATGGGTTTATTAAAAAGAAATATTTAATTAAAATAATATCATTTTTGGTATGAATCAAATAAACTCTATCCATAACAATCATGTCTTATATAACTAATCATATAAAGGAAAATGAATCAGTTAACAACTGAAACGATGATACTACTAAAATATCATTAAAAATCAATATTGGAAGATCATATATGATACCATATTAATGTATATGGTTCTTTTATAATTTAATAACAATTATTTCACCATTATACAGGAGTTTAACCTACCCTTGTCCATGGAAATGTACTAGGTAATGGTTAATTTCACAATCTCATTATTATCCAATGTTCTTTTTACGTAACTATCAACTGGGAAATATTTATCATCCACATCCATGATAATTAAAAATTAATTTCAAAACATTTTTATTATTTACTAGTCTATGGGTTAAATTCATTTATACCCGTGTTTTTCATTTTATAAATGGGTTGAAATGAATATTTTGTCATTTTCCAAACAAGGTACCTTATGGCCTTTTCGATAAAATTAAGGAAACATTGTTTTTTAACTTATACGACATGTGCAGCTATTTTCTGTCATTATAACGTTGCCGATGCATCCTTTACAAGATTATATGAATATTTTCAAAATAAATGTTTTATTTTATAATTAAATGACACTGAAATGATTTCAAAATAGAAAGAGATATTTCTTTATAAATGTTTATGATTTCATCTATGTCAACATCATTTGATGGATTTTAATTTATTTGAAGTTGATTTATTATGATACAAAAATTCCATATTGTAATGAACGTTTTCTAATATTTTTTATTGTGGATGTGTTATTTTTATACCATTCATGTTTTATGGATAATGTATTGACATTTCATATGCTAGTTTTTATATGATTGTTAATGTTATGTTTAAACATTTTAAAATGAGAAATGCATTGGACTTAGTATGTGATGGGTGAATCCCACTATAGCTCCCCAATGCATTGGTAGGCCTCATTAGAAAAACTAGTGTCTTGGAAGAAGGCCTTGAAAAAATCTTATTTGTAGTCTTGGCACAAGTACTTGACTATGTGCATATGAAGTGTGGAATTATGCATTCCATCATTATGAAAGTGGCTATTGATATTGAATGTGATTATTCAACTAGTAAAATATCCATGTGAGTAGGTAAATGGGATTATTTTGATATATATTTTCTATATTATGATGATGTTTATGTTGAAAATGCTTTTGTTTTAGTTTATATATTTCCTTAAATGTTAATGCTTATTTATGAATGTTTCCTCTATATTGTTATCTTTACTGAGCATCTGAGCTCACCCCTTTCTGTGTTTAATTTTTTCCAGGATGCAAAGAAGTATATTATGACTAACCTCTAGGGATAGTCTATAGGATCTTAGTGTTTTCTATGGAAACATTTTTTTGTAGATTTCCATTTTATGATGTAATGTAAACCTTATGAATGTATCTAGTAATTCAAAGGCTACAAAACTAATCGGTCTTTAGATACATGATCATTTGTGATCATGCCAGTGATACGTAATAATGCACCGACTCTAGGATTTTGGGGTCAGGGTGTTACAGTTGTTATCAGAAGAAGTTTACTACAAACCTTGGAACCTACATTCAGAAAAAACATTTATTAGAGAACATTATCCTAAGATAGACTTTGAGGATTAGTATATAAGAACATCTTGGAATTTTGGTACTACGATGATTTTGTGAGTTTTTCAAGAAAAACATCCCTATCTAGATATGTGAAGGTAGAGGCGGCTCTGGAACAGATGTACCTAGGGAAATAACATGAAATCACCACATTAAACTAGACTCGAACAGGAACTGGTGCACGACAATGGGCATTGCTGCACTCTTTGTTAATACACTCCTAGGGGATATTTTTAAGATAATCCACATTTTCATTACAAATTATTATGAAGGATTTATGATTATATACCTAATCAACGAAAACATTTTTTATTATTATGGATTATATCCATGAACTGTTTAATTTATGTTAAGTATGTTATATGTTTGGAATTATGTGCTGCGATTCATAATCTAATCTAGTTTCTTCAATTGTATAGAAATGTTTCCTGGTGGAAGAAATGGAAACCATATTAATGAATGCACTCCTTTTAAGGATTTCCCTCCTTCTAAAGATAATTATATTTGAATTTTTAATACAACTGGTGCTGATCAGATTATCACTATACTAGGACATCTCACTCAGATATGAATAATAACCTTACCTGTAACAAGCACCCTAATCCGCAACATGGAGGATCAATGTTAGATTTCTTCATGAGGAAAAAACCACCAACATTCAATGGGGGTAAAAATACATTAGTAGTAGAGAAATTGATAATTTCCTTTGAGAAAATATTTCATACTTTGGGGAGTAGTGAAAGGGAAAAAGTTGTTATTGTAGTTTATCGCCTCATGGGAGATGCAGATCAATGTTAGTCATTCATTCAAAACACAAATGAAGATTATGAAGTATCAAATACGGAATGGAGGGTGTTTAAAAAGATTTTCATAGAAAAATAAATTCCTCATGACCAACAAGCGGATATAGAAAGGAAATTTATGATTTTGAGGAAAAAGGACGATGATAATGTCATAAATTATGAGTCCAACTTTACATGGTTAGAAAGGCATGAGGCAGATTATATAAATAACCCAAAAAGTAATATTGATCATTTATTTGATTGGTTAAAACCATTTCTCCAAAGGGAATTAGTCTCACAATCCATCCCATCATATGAAGATATTGTCTCATGTCCTATCAAGACAGAAAAATAATTCAATAAGTATTATGACTTTAAAGAAAAGCAAGAGAAGAAAAGATCTGCGGAACAATCTATAAATAAAAATAAGGTGAAGAAGGGAAAAGTAGAATATACATCCTGCAGTAAATGTGTGAAGAAACACCCTGGTACATTTCTGAAGGGAATGAAATTCAGTTACAATTTTGGTGAAAAAGGCCCCCAAACTCAAGATTACAATGGTATGAAAGAGGTAGTCAATGTTTAATTCTACAATTATAGGAAAAGGGGGAATTATGAAAATGAATGTATTAAGCGTCTGGGAAACTTACCTTAGAAAAGGCCAAGGGATCAAGGAAAAGCTTATGAGATAATTACTGGTGAGGTTGAATCTCCGAAATATGTGGTGGAAGGTAATTTAATGGTTTCCTAATGTTTATATAATGCTTTATTTGATTTTTTATCTTCACATTGTTTCATATCATCCCAATTTCCTACGAAAATTAGATATTTTCAATTTGAATTTACAAGGGAGTTGTCAGTCAAAAAACTTAAGGGATGTATCATTGCAACAATGTTCTGTGAATCAGTTCCCATTAATCCATATAAATGTTATTTATCTTCTGATCTCATCAACATACCCATGATTTAATTTGATATTATCTTAAGAATGGATTGTCTTTCGGACCATGATGTGAAAATTTATTATATGAAGAATGAGGTTGCAATTTTTTATGATGATAATGAATACCTGATCTATAGAGCAGAAAAATAACAACTTGATTCTTATCTAGATCTACCCCCATTAGCTCTACTAATTTCAATTATTGGGGACAAAGAGAATGAAATAACTATGGGTAAGGAAAATAATGTTCGAATAGAGGACATACCTATTGTGAAGGAATATGTTGACGTGTTTCCAGAGTATTTTCCAAGATATCCTCCTGAATGAGAAATTGTGTTTTCTATTGATTTAATCCCTTGTTCAAGGCCTATATCGAAGACCCCTTATAGAATTTCCACTGTTGAATTTGTGGAACTAAAGATTAAACATGAGGAATTGAGTAATAAAAGATTTATTCCCCCTAGTGTTTCTCCATGGGGAGCCCCTATCATTTTTGTTAAGATGAAAGATAGATATATGAGGTTGTGTATTGACTACAGGGAGATCAATGCTATAACAAAAAAGAAAATGTATCCTTTATCTCGCATTGATGATTTATTCTACCAACTTCATGGAGCTAAATATTTTTCAAAGATTGACCTTCTGTTTGGATATCATCAGTTGTGTGTGAAGAAGGAAGACATTCTGAAAATAGCATTTTGAACCAAGTAAGGGCATTATGAGTTTGCAGTAATTCCTTTTGGATTGACTAATGCACCCTCTATATTCAAGGATCTAATGAACAAAGTTTTCAAGGAATATTTTTATGACTTTGCGTTTTTTTTATTAATGATATTTTGGTATACTCCAAAAGCTACGAAGATCCTAAAAATCACTTGCACATTATTTTAAAGACTTTTAGAAGACATGAATTATATGGGATGTTTAGTAAGTGTGGATTATGGATTCAATATATTTATTTTCTTGGATATATTGTCTCTAAGGATGAATCTCTGTTGATCCATCTATGACCAAGGAAATCCATTAATGGTCATCACCAATGAGTATAACTGAGGTAAACAATTTTATTGGGTTAGCAGGTTATTACCGGTGTTTCGTCCATAATTTTTTCCTATCGGCTAGCCCATTAACAAAGCTCACATGTAAATGGGATAAATTTTTTTGGACAAAATATTGTGAAGAATGTTATGAAGAACTTATGAGAATATTAATCGATTCTCTTATCTTGACTCTACCATTGGGGAATGATTGGTTTTTTATTTATAGTGATGCTTCAAAGAAAGGACATGGTTGTGTCTATATGCAAAATGATAGAGTTATTTCCAATGCAACAAGACAACAAAATATTAATGAATATAACTATCCCACTCATGATCTTGAGCTAGAATCTGTAATCATTTCTTTAAAGATTGGGAGATAATATCTCTATGGTGAAAAATGTATGATATATACCAATAAAAAGAGTTTGAATTATATTTTCTCATAGAAAGATCTCAACATGAGGTAATGGTTATGGCTTGAACTACTCAAGGATTATGATTTCACAATACACTACCATCGATGGAAGGAAACTAAGGTGGTAGATTCTTTGAGAAGAAAGGGTCATGGAGTTTTTAAAAAGATGAAAGTTGAAAAGGATCCCATATACAAAGATCTAGTAATGTTGGACATGGGGATAACCATGGAAGGTGAAACATCAAATAATTTAAAATGGATGCCAAAACATCTTTACAATAAAGGATAAATAGTTCTCAGACTGATGATGAAGAGTTTAAAAGGAAGTTTAAAGCTGTGAATGATGGGAGATTGAGTGACTTCGTGTATAAAGATGGAATTTCGAAATTTTGGAAGAGACTTTGTGTGCCCGACATACCTAAACTAAAAATGGAATTTATGGATGATTCTCATAGTTCTAATTTCACTATACACCCTGGTACAAATATGGTGCATAGATATTTGAAGGAACATTTTTGGTGGGACAATTTGAAGAGGGAGATTTCTTATCTTGTGCCAAGATGTATGGTTTGTCAACAAGTGAAAGCTATAAGGCAACAGCCTGGAAGAGTCATTCAACCTCTTTCCATACCTGAGTGGAAATGGGATAATATTACGATGGAATTTTTCATGGGACTAACAAAAACTTCTAGAAGGAACGATTCAATATGGGTCATTGTTGATCATCTTACCAAGTCTGCACATTTTCTTTCTATAAGAGAATATTTTCCTCTTGAACGTTGAGAAATACTATTTATTAATGAAGTTGTGAGACTTCATGGAGTACCCTTATCAATTGATTCTAATCGTGATCCACATTTTGCATCATTATTCTATAAAATTATTCAGAAATCTTTAGATACTGAACATCGTTTGAGCACAGCCTACCACCACCAAAACTGATGGACAATCAGAATGAACTATTCAAACCTTTGAAGACATGTTGAGATCATTCTCACTTGACTTTCAAGGTATATGGGATCAGTATTAACCTATGGTTGAATTTTCCTATAACAAAATAATCCAATCAAGTATTCAAATGGAACCATATGAAGTGTTATACAGAAATAGATGTGTCACACCAACTCGTTTGGATGATGTTGGTGAAAAAAATTGTAGGCCTAGAACTTGTGTAGGAAACGATGGAAAAGGTTAAGTTAATCCAAACCCACATCAAAGCAGCTCAATGTAGGCAGAAGGGATATGTCGATAACTGAAGGAAGTATTTGTAATTTCATATAAGATATCATGATTTCTTGAAGGTATCTTTATAGAATGGTGCTATACATTTTGGTAAGAAGGAAAAATTAAGTCCCATGTTTATCGGACCATTTGAAATTCTCGAAATAATTGGTGTTGTAGCTTATAATTTGGCAATGTTGTCAAGTCTTTCCAAAGTTCACGATATGTTCCACATATCACTATTGAATAAATACGTGCCTGACCCAATGCATGCACTCACCTATGTGGAATTAGAATTGAAACCCAATATGTCTTATTGAGAAGATCCTAACAAGGTTCTTGATACAAGAGAACAAGTTCTGAGAAACCGAACGGCTCGTCTGGTAAAAGTTCTATAGAGAAACCATATATTGGAAGAGGTAATGTGGGAACCTGAGGAACATATGATGAAGAAACACCTGAGTTTTTTAATGAAGTAATATTCTAGAAATTTTGAGGAAAAAATTAATTAAAGGAGGGGAGAATTTAACACCCCAAGATTCCACGGTACATTTCCCTTTAAATAATACAATAGCTTGCATTGTATGCAACATCGAGATTCTTACTCACTGCAACCAATCAAACTAGTCGTAATGAATTGTAATACCCAGTTTTTGAAATTTTATAAATTTTATCATTCAAAATGGACTTTATTTTGGGATTTGAAATATCTAAATTAGATTGGGGTAAATTTTTGATATTTCACTAAAAACATTCAATTTTTTATGAATAGTGGAAAACACTATGTTATAGTTTCAAACAAAAATATTATTTAAAAAAATATTTATTTTATTTATATTTATTTTTGGACAAAATAGTTACATAATACCTATATAAGTTCAATATAATTAATTCGATTCAGTTTATAATAATTTTAGATATATAAAAATTTCACTGAACATTTTACCGTCTTTTACCCACCTCCTATGAGCATTTGCAAATTTACAAAAAATCATAATTTTACCACTTCTGTGAGTTGAATTTTGAAAATCCGATAGGCATGGTTGATATAATTATGTAAAATTTTGTTCAATAAGATGAAAGTAATTTTTGGTGAATAGTAACTTTTTACTATTATTTACCACTATTAAAAGTAAATAGGGTAATTAATGATAAAAATGATATTATTATTACCCTAACACATGTAATAACTCTATTGGCTAAGTTTAATTTGACCAAAAAACCCTTATAAAAAAATATGATCCTTTATGTCCACTTGGTTTAGACTAGGGCAATTATTATTATTCAAATCAAAGAAGAGTTAAAAGTGTTAAAGTCAATGTTTAATAACTAAACCATTTTTTATAGTGTTATTAATAAAATAAATTAGACTATGAATATTCATTATAAAGATAAATAGATTTCATACATAATGGTATTTTATTTATAAATTTTAGACATTAAATAATTTAAATTATTTATGGCTCAATGATGATGCAGTAATTACCTTATTAATGAAATATTAAAATAATTGATATTATAAATACCCAGATAATTGTAATTTGAACTTTTTATGAATTTAACTAATTTAATATGTTAATATGACATTTTATGGTTTATTAGATAAATTTATATCGATGTAATAATGCTATTATGAATTTAGAAAAAACAAAATACCAAATAGTGTCAAAATTGACATAAAAGAGTTTTTTAAAAAAAATTATATTATTAATTGGTATTTTATTTATAAAAATCTAATGATCTTCCAAATGGATTAAATAATATTATATATGTTATTAATAAACCACTTGGGGTTCTCTTGGAAGTTTTTTGTATGTTTATTAAACAAATAATACAAAAATTCAAAGAGACATGGAAAATGTCAAACTATATAACTAAGAAATAAATCTAAAAGATAAGGTAAATATAGTGATCCAAACCTGTCTAAAACCAATTGGATGAGTGATTTTCGACCCATAATAACATTTTCCTTTAAATAATTCATTTTGGAGCCATTAGAAACCGAACATGATTTTATTAATAAATAATATTTCAATCTTTTCTTAAGGTGCCCCTCACCCATCTTATAAAAGCGCACTTCCCCTTCTATCAAATTCACGCATTCAAAAACATTTCTCTTGGCCATGAACTACCCAATATCCTCCCAACTATCCTCAGTTCATCCTAGAGGCCTTAGTTTGATCTTAAAGTCATTCTATGGAGCCCTTTTGATCCAATCAAAAGGAAGAGCTTGAAGAAGATGTAAATATCTCACAACCTCTTTAATGTTATTTTATTCTTCCACTTCCTCATTCTATGTTATTAACATTATAAAATAATAACTCCAGTATCTTATATATACTGTGTGGTTATTTTAAAAATGGTACAACTATATTCATTATGTTATCCATCCTATGAATAACATGTCACCATACGTGCGTACGTACGGCTTACCGTCTCCACATCATGGTGTAGTTGTTATTCAATACATTATTATTTGTATGGGTATAATAATGCGGTATAATTGATGTAAATAATAAATATAACATGTTAATTATTCTTTATATATGATATCACATCCATTTAATTATGATTTTAATTACAAAATAATGATATATTGGCTCGTGCGTACGTACGGATTACCGTCTCCACGAACGCGATGAGATTCATTCCCCATTGTAATAATTCAAGAATAATTTTCATGTGATGATTAAGAATAATATTTAAAGAACATAATATCATTCTGGATATGAATCAAATACACTCTATCCATAATAATCATGGCTTACATGACTAAGCATATAAAATAAAACGAATCAGTTAACAACTGAAATGATGATACTACGAAAATAACATTTAGAAGTCAATATTAGAAGATCATATATGATATCATATTAATGAATATGGTTATTGTATAATTTAATAAAAATTATTTCTCCATTATACAGGGGGATAACCTACCCTCATCCAAGGAAAAGAAGAAGGTAAGGGTTAATTTCACAATCTCTTTATTATCCGAGGTCGTTTTTATGTAAGTATTTACTGGACATCTTTATCATCCACATCCATGTTTCTTAAAAATCTATTTCTAAACATTTTTACTGTTTACTAGACTATGAGTAAAAGTCATTTATACCCTTGTTTTAATTTTTATAAATGGTTTGGAAGTAATATTACCGTCATTTTCCAAACAAGGTATCTTATGACCTTTTCGACAAAATTAATATAAGAATATATTTTTAACTTATACAGTGGCTGTGGCTATTTTCTGTCATTATACCATCATAGTATATTCCTTTACAAGATTATATGAATATTTTCAAAATAAATGTTTTATTTTATAATTATATGACTTTTAAATTATTTCAAAATAGAAATAGATATTTCTCTAAAAAATGTTCTTATTTCGTCTATCTCAACATCCTTTGATGGATTATAAGTTTATTTAAAGTTGATTTATTATGATACAAAAATATCATTCGGCATTGAAGGTTTTGTGATATTTTTGACTATGGATATGTTATTTTTATATCATTCATGGTTTACGGATAAATTATTGACATTTCATAAGCTTGTTTTTATACTAATGTTTATGTTATGTTTAAACATTTTCATATGATTAATGCATTCGACTTAGTAAGTGATGGGTGGATCCCACTATAGCTGCTCGATGCATTGGTAGGTCTCATGAGACAAACTAGTGTCTTGGAACAAGGCCTTGACAAAATCTTATTTGTAGTCTTGGCACAAGGCCTTGACTATGTGGTTATGAAGTCTGACATTATGCATTCCATCATTTTGAAAGTGGCTATTGATATTACATGTGATTATATGACTAGTTGAATATCCATGTGAGTAAGTAAATTTCATTATTTTGATTTATATTTTCCATCTTATGATTATTTTTATGTTGAAAATAATTTTTTTAGTTTATACATTACCGTAAATGTTTATGCTTATTTATGAATGTTTATGCCATATTGTTATCCTTACTGAGCATCTGAGCTCACCCCTTTCTTTGTTTTATTTTTCCCAAGATGAAAAAAGGTATATTATGAATGACTGATAGGGATAGTCTATAGGATATCAATGTTGTCTATAGAAACAATGTTTTGGTTGTTTTCAATTTTATGATGTAATGTAAACCTTATGTATGTACCTAGTACTTCTAATGATACTAAACTAATCGGTCTTTCGATACTCGATATTCTGTGATCATGCCAATAATATGTAATGATGCACCGACTCTAGGATTTTTGGGGTCGGGGTGTTACATGCATCTTATATGAGCAGCCATGTGTGATTATATGGGGTGATGTTGATCACCTGGTTGGGAGATGAGGTCATCAATTTAAGGAAATATTGGTTGTTAGGATAGGCATTTCCTCTGGAAAATGTTGATACATTTCTCTATTGAGGCTATGTAAGGAGGCAATGAGGTCAGGATGCTACGTCGCATGGTTGAGGTAGGAAAAGGAATGGTTGCTGAGGATGTTCTTCATTTTACTGGTTTCCATATCTATATAATATATATATATATATGATATCAGTTGTTTGAAAAATTAAATGGTATTAAACGGGTTCCTCCTAGATGGGTTAAATGGAGAGTCAAGAGAGTGATGGATTGTTAATCAAGACCATGATTAGTTAAAGGCCTTTGAGGGTTAAGAATAGCATAAACTATAGGTACAAGATCAGGTATATGCTAAAGGATAGGATTTGGATCAAATCCCAGTGTAGGAAGTGACACTTCCTAGTCATATAGTGATTGGTTCATGGCTTGATAAGCAGCTCTGATTGATCTCATTGTATATTATCTAGGGTATCGAACGGGGTGCATATGGAGAAAATCTATCATTCGCATATTTTAATCGGGAGTTATAGTCACAGTACCCGCCACTTTTTCAGGGTGAAGGTGTTCCAAAGAAAGATGTGAACTATATCAAGATCATGTAGATGATATATGAAAATCTATAGATGTATCATGGGAGGAAGTTCATGTTGGAGACCTGTATTCTTAAAATACTAGCTAAATGCTTGTGGACGTCCATACACATGCAAGAATATCGAATTTATTTCCCTGGATGGAATTTGATGTTACGTTTTTCTATAATTTCTTCGTGGAGATGTTGAGGGTGGATTGAGCTTGGTAGTTTATGAGTCTTCAGGAAGGTGACATGTACATCAGGGACTATTCAAGGACCTTCTTTGAGTTTTATCTCTTTTTACCCTACATGTTATGTGATGAAACCTCAAGAGTGAGGTGTATCAAAGGTTTTTTATGGAATTAGGTGCATTTAAGAATCTTAATATTGAACATATTCTCTAAAACAGTGAACTAGGAGCTCATATCTATGGGGAACCTGATGGAAATGTCTTTCTTCAGCTAAGGAATAACATCATGTGATTTCAATGGTGATGGTTCTTAAGGATGTCAGAGTGGATTTTAGGAATTTCAATAGGGTAGTCAAGCTTGGGAGTCAGCAAGACCACCCCTTAAAGTGTTATAAATATTTTTCTTTCTGTTTGGGTAGGTAAGACATGCCCAAAATTAGTTTAAATGGCCTCTGAAGGAGTTCTGGTCATTTGGGGTAGGTTGGGAATCTCAGGAGGTTCTGCTAGAAGCCTTTTCTGACATCTGTTAGTCATGGACTTGGGAAGACTCTGGTATTAGGGATTTATTGGGGATTAGAACCAGGAGAGGGTAGCCAAGGCTTAGCTAGATGTAGAGATGATGGAAAATATAATGGGACCCATCAGTGGGGTCAGTGTCTGGTGGATGTTAGAGAACCTCTATGAGTCAAAAAATTAGGAAGTCAAGTTTCAGGCTAGGTGCATGTCGTGGAGAATCTAGTGGGTAAAAAACTGGGGAGTTATTGGAGGTTATTGGTACAATGTGGTCATGGTGGTGATTATAATTATTTCTTATGGAATGGAATTTCTGGCATGTCCATTTTTCCATGGCTTGTGGAGGCATTTCCTTATTGGTGCACGAGGTGAACTAGTAGTATATATGGATTGACAAGATTCTCGTCAGATGGTTGGAACCATCTCATGATCATGATTATATATCTAAGGAGTATGGAACAAGGTTCTATATTTTGGAGTCAATGGATTCAACTTATTGAGGATCATGGGAAATAGGTAATCTGATTGTAAGTGCAACTTATTTCTTGTTCAAGAAATCTGTTCACCTTTGAGGTATGGTACATGATTGAGGTGTGAGTCTCCAGGAAAGTATTTATCATCTTTTTAGATTTGGGACCTCCTTTTCTGCATGGATTTCATAGGAATGTGGTGGGTGCTGATACAGTGTGGGTGTGAATGAATGTATGATATGACACAATAGAACCTGATGAGGTGCATGAGTGACAGTGCATCACATGGGGACAACTATTTTCTATAATAGTACTGTAAACAATTGATTTTTTGATATTTGGTCAAAATGAACCAGTGTACGTGACTCTTAAGGTGGGGAGAAACCTATTGAATATGTTGAAAATAACCCTTGAGACTAGGTAGTATGGGTTTTTTACCAGGATAGTTATGATCGATATCATCTTTGGGATTCATTATATACAATGGGGATGAGTTGTGTAATATTGGGGATATTACACCATCCTGAGGTTTAGAGTCGACTAAAAAATCACTCCATTTTGAACTTTTCAATTAGTGGCTATCTAGGTTTCTGTATTTTTCATCGGTACGGAATTATAAGAGTTCCATCAACTTTATAACATGATTTCTATTGTAAAATAGGCTTGGAGAGTGCCTTAGGAGTTTCAGATGGGTTTTGGTGGATTAGAGGTTGAATGGCCTTTTTGAGTTACAGGTCTTGGTGCACTATTAGTGATAACCAATGTAGATATTAGAGAATCTTTGGGTAATTGATTGAGACCCTCAATGCATGATATTTATTTGACTGTCTGAGTATATGAGATGCCTCTTGGTATTCCTTGTCCTTTTTCATGGGTGTGAGGCCATGTTGGAGGACATTGACCATGTTGGATGTTTTGGATGGGGTGAATTTTTTACCTAATTTATTCTTGTGTTTAAATATGAATTTTTTAATTAAATTACATTTAATTGGTTTTCAATAAATATTGAGTTGAATATACATAATTGAGTTTGAAAACTCTATTGGGATGAATTATATTTTTATCTATATCATAGAATTAAATAGTTTAATGTTTAATAGATTATCAATGTTTATTTATATATATGAAATACTTGAGATGAATGAAATTGATCCATGGGTACCTGACGAGAATGGATTGAGGGATTGAGGATTCTCGGCCTTTAGGATTGGGATTAAGATATTCGTATGGTTAGTCTTGGACCAGATTTCTTAAGTGATATTGATCATAGGATTTTTTATCATGGATGTTAGTTGAGGTGTTGAGTTTTTCAGGTATGGAATGGAATATGATATTGGGATTCAAAATCCATTGGTTTTGTGTGACATGGCCAATGGAGAATGAGGTTCTTGTGATGTTGTGTCTTAGGTATTTATTTTTTGATTTAAGCTCACCCAATATGGAAAATGTGATGAACTGAGTCATGTTCACATAGGATGACCTTGTGATGATGATTCCTTGTCCACATTCATGGGTAGAGGTCCTTGTACTGTGGATTAGTAATTTTTTGGGTGTCCTTTCCATATAAATCCATGTGGAAGGTGAGGATACTTCAATTGATAGTTAGGATGTTATAAGTTGGGGGTTGAGTCTAACCATGATTGAGAATGATGTGACTATATTCATACTAGAGGTTGGATATCACATTTCCTTGAGATTTTGTTCCATTAGATAATGTTAAATTTTATTTGAGGATAGATATTGATGTCCCTCCAGATGTTAGGGGTGTGTCGATTGTTGTTTTTAAGAAGGGGTATAAGGGAACGGTAACATTGTTTGGGTGTTCCTTTGAGAAATCATTGATAATTTCTGACATAAGGTGTCAGGTTGTTATGGGGATTTAGGTTAATCAATTTGATGTGGAACCTAAGGGTTAACCTAGGATTAACATCAAAAGGACACCATGGAACATGGGCCAAGGATCCTTTTCTATTTAGACTCCCGACACTAGCTGAAGTAGGTGATATTTCCCTGATCATTGTTGAGTGCTAGGGGAGATGGATATTAATTAAAATGAATTGAGATAGTTTAATTTTATTTATAATTCATTCCAAAATAAACACTTATTTTATGTATACATCCTTAGGTGGTATCGTGCTAATACATGTTCTCACACAGTACACGGACTCATCCGAAAATGTATTGATTTTATTTCTTTATGTTCAGGTAATTGATCAGAATCAAAAACTACATCATTGAAGATTTTTACATGAATATTTACATATGACCTTGATGTATTTCCTTATCTTATGTTTCCTTTTTTCCATTTTTTTCCTATCTGTATCATCATGCTTCATTGTATTTGGGTATATCTACATTGGTAACCCTTTAGGGGGTAGTTATTTTTTATTATATTATATGTGACCTATTTGGATTTCCATGCTCTAATTTATTATTTTTACATATGATATATATAGTGTTCATTTATTTCTACTAAATATTTAGTAAAAAGTTTTTCTATTTTTTTTCAGATACTAATTATTCTTCCATTATTCTTGGGTTTGGGTTGAGTATGATGAGTTTGTTATTTTATGATTGCTATTTTTCATAATCAATGGTCCCAGTAATGTATATTTACTTGAGGGTATATCCTCCACACATTACCCTTTGTACGTAGTTGTTGTTAGTTGGTAGCCTTTTCTCTTTGGGGAGGTGTGCCTAAGGCCAATGGCACTCGATCTGATAACATTATTTGGGTGGCTATCTGTGTTAATGATGATACAAGTGATATTAGAGGATTTCTTAACTATTTTTTAGGTGTAGTGTAAGGATGTCTAATAATGAGATCGATATTGATTTTTTTTATTTTCTGTAAGTCTTACTATTTGGGATATGGTAGACTATAGAATATGATTTGGTCAGAACTAGTTTTAGAACTCATTGATGGGTTCCTTCAACCACATGTACGATGGATGGATCATGTTCTCAGGGGTAGGAATTCACGTTCTATTTTCCTCATTTGACTATTTATATGGTTTCATTGTAGATTGGTTTGTTTAAAAAGTAATGGTTGTTGTTATGACATGATACCATTGGTGTATTATGTAAAGGTATGAGGTTTTTGGACCCTTTTCCTGATATGGAATGGTTTTTATGAATGTTTATGATTTGTTTGGGAGCCTATTAGGATTATTTAATTATAAATATTCACATTTCATGATAAAATTATATTAAATACAAAATTATATGGAATAAATTGTTTATGTCAATAAATATATATATATAAATTCCATGTTATTTCTGAAAAATTCATAGGTATTATAGGAGAGAGCATGTATTATTAAATGGAGTGATGTTGATCACTTGGTTGGGTGATGAGGTCATTAGTTTGAGGTAAAATAGTTTTGGGGATAGGAATGTCTTGGGGAAATGATGATACCTGGCTCGTTTTTGGGCGGTTTAGGAGTCCATGAGTCCGGGATTCCATGATTCATGGTTTTTCTCCCAAATGGTATGGGTAGTGAGGATTTTCTACCTTTTACTACAATAATTATCTGTTTTTTTATATCTAAGTGATATGTTCTATCTGACCAAGTCAATGGTATCCACTGGGTCCCTCATAGGCAGCTCTAATGGAGCACCAACATGTGTTATATTGGTTACATAGGATCATGGTCTGGTTTAGGACCTAGAGGTTTAGGGAGATCATGACCCATATGTATATAATTATGTATAGGATCAGGGATAGGATTATGATCATATCTCAGTGCAAGGGGGAAGCTTCCAGATCTTACATCATTTTTTTATGGCTCAAAAAGAAACTCTGAGAGAGCCTATTATGGGTTATATAGGGTATAAAACAGGGTTCTTAGGGAGGCGATCCATCTATCTAGATTTTGACTAAGGAGTTCCAGTCACATCACCATCCACTTTATCAAGGTGAGTGTGGTATGTAGATGCCTTAGATCTACATTAATATCATGAATATGATCGTTGATCTGCTTGATATGCCTCCATGATGGATGGCCTATTTTTACACCTATATTCTCAAAGTAACTTAAAACACTTCTAGGAACTATAGTGGTCAGAAAGAATACAAGATAAATTAGCATTGTAAGACTCTGATGCCAGGTAATTCAAGTATTTCTTCCTAAAGACACTGATGGTAGAAAGTGCTTAAGAGTTCTTAACCCTTTATCATGTCGACATGTCCATCATAGACTATACAATGACATTAAATAAGTTGTCGCACTATTCACCCAACATGGTTGGTGTTGTGACCTCAATATTTCGGTTATTCGATGATAGTTTACAACGTTCCATTTAGGTGTAGGTAAACATTTTAGATGGGAATAATTCTCTTAAGTGTTGATCCAAGTGATCATATCTGAGTGAAACATAACATACAGGTCTTTCTCACTCCATTAAATATCATTATTTCAGTTAATTGGTGATTCCTCAAATATTCAGAATTGAGGTTGGGATGAGTTTTAGTAGTTCAATTAGTGTAGGGACTCAGTTAGTCCACCATGTAGTGGGTGTTCTATGGTTTTATTCCACTGTGGGGAGCCAGGTCATGTCTATAATCATTATGATATGCCTCTAAATGAGTTATGGGCATGTGGGACTATTATAAATATTTGTATATAATGTAATAATCCTTCTAAAATATACATCAATCGGGGACTAGTGAAGACTCAAGCATTTGGGGTCATTTTAGGGTTGGTGCCAAGTGAGGGTAGTTGAGGTTCAACTATATATAGAGGATTTGGTAGTGATAGCGGTACAAGTAGTGACATATGTGGCCATTTGATGGTGTTGTACCATAGAGATGTTAGATTTCAGGAAATCATTTTTTAGGATAGGTTGATGTTGTGGAGGTGAAAAGGGTTGTGCAGGCTGGTTAGTCGATGATATTCCGTGGTATGTGGCGGGTGTGGATGTGATTACTTTTTTTTTTTAATTTTGGCATGACCATTTTAAAGATGTCCATTTTTTCATGTCCTATTAATTCATGCCCTTATGGGTGAATGGGGGGCACTAGTATTAGATATGGACTAACTAGACATTGTTCAGTAAGTTGGCACAAAATCTGGTGCGGGACTATATATATGAGGTGTAAGGAACCATGTTCTCTATTTGATCATCGATCGATGTAAGTTATTTATACACTTTTTGCATTGGTGAATCTGATGATATGTGGATCTTAAATGAGGTTTGACGCATCTTGGCACCATTGTGTTGTGGTACTTAAATAAGGTGTGAGGCTTCAGGACTGTTTTGAGCATATGTTGAAATGTCAAAGCTCATTGTTCCATGGGTTCTAAATTCACAAGGTGTGAGTTAATGCATTGTGGGATGTGAATGGGTGTATTGTATAACATGGGAGCACCTGATTAGGATTAAGAGTAATTATTCATTATTGGGTTACAGTTGATCCTATAATGGTTGTTGGACTAGTTTATGTTTTCAGAATTGTTCCTGATGGACCGGCGTATGCCTCTCCTAAGGTGGGCATCCCCCTCCTGAGGTTGTTGGAACGAAAACTAGAGACTAGAATATTATAGGTTTTTTTATCCGGGGTATTTATTTATGGTACAATTTAGGGGTTTGTTTTTATATATCTATGATTATATATGTTATTGTGGGGATATTTTAAATTCCCTAGATTTTGAATCATGTGAAAGATCACTCTGTTTTTTGAAACTTTCAATTAGTGGTTGTGTCAATTTATATAATATAAAATATCACAAAATTATGAGAGTTCCATATGAAATGTATTAATTTTTTTGTTAGTTTAGAGTCTTTAATAGTGAATTAGGATTGTTGGAAGGGTTTAAGGAGCATCAAAAGGTGAATGAACTTTTTTGAGTTGTATTTCAGGGTGTATGGTTTGGGGTAAATTGTGTGGCCCCTTCTAGATAATAGTGCATCCTATTTTTGAACTTACACATTGTTTTGGTAAAACGTGCCAGGAGGGTGTATGGAAATTTGTATAGATCTATAGTAGTTTTAGAGGTTTCTATATTTTTTGTACATAGTATATTAAAATAGTTTGGAATACCACATGGGTAATTCCACTTAGGCAGTTCCTATACACTGCAACTCAAACAGTTTACACACAGATTCAAAAACCATGTATGTAATCTATTTGTCCTGGTAAGGGTATTATTTTATTGTTTTACCATTATTTTAATTTTTAATTTTTATCTATTTTTACCCTTTATTCTCTTATGGGTCTTGAACAGAGTTGGATAGAAACCCTCAGCTCCTCCTCCACTTCACCTAGAGATATATCTACAATCATTGATCTGTTTTTCGATCAATCAGAGGATATTCAAAAAAATTGAAAAAGTGTCCCCCATCCTAGCTTCCTTCCTCCATTATTTTCACTCAAGGATCTATAATTTAGTATGTTCTAGTTCACTCTATTTCCATGGATCTTGGGGGAAACTGATATCTTTTCTAATATTCATCGAGTTAGAGATCAATGTTGGAGGTACCTATTTCTACGAGTATAAGGTAGGTGGTGCATAAATTACTTTTTTTTTTGATATGTGGGTGGTGTGGATTTAAGTGCCTATTTGGGAAATTGAGTGATACCATCATTTCGTGATATTAAATTTTCTATATGTCTATATGGGATGCCTATAAGTACGCCCTAAAATTTTCCATGGGTGTAAGACAAGTTTAGAGATCATTGACCATATTTGTCATACAAGTCAAGGTGTATATTTTTATAATTGATATGTTTCTTAAATTATAATTTTTATTTTCAATTACATTTAATTGGTGGTTTATCTAAGATAGATTGGATAATGTAGAATTTTCTCTGACAATTATGATTGGATGAATTGAATGTTTTTCATTATTGTAGAAAAAAAATTTAAAATTTAATCATTTATATTAATTGGATCAAAAATGTGAAATGATTTAAATGCATTAGATGGATCCTAGATATTTTGACAAGAATGGCTTGAGAGATTGGTTTAGATTGGCCATTTGGAATTGGGTGATGATGATCATTTAGTTGGCCTTGTCCCAGATTGATACAGTGATATTGATCATAAGGTTGGTAATCATAGATATATGTTGAGGTAGGGAAGCCTTTAATTTTTTCATGGAACATGATATTCAGAAAAAATTCCATCATTTTTTATAGAAAGTGTGATAATGGCATGAAATTCCAGTTATGGTGTGGCTTAGATATTTGTTTGGTAATTTTCGATCACCTTTGATGGTCAAAGTGTTGAATTGATTCATGTTCACATAGGTTGACTATGTGATGAGTTGGTTTTGACCACTCATGTGGACAGAGGCCCTTGGCAGTATTGATTTGTAATTTTGTTGGTGGTACATCCTATAGAATTATACATGGATGGTGAGGAGCCTTTAGTTGATAGTAATAAGGCTATCATTTGGGGGATGAGGCTAATCATGATTGAGTCCTATAGGCCTATATTTTTATGGGATGATGGATATATCCATTCCTCGAGGTGTTATTCAATGGTTTTATAGTGAATTTTAATTTAGGTATGATAATTATGTTCCTCTAAATAGAGGGTATGTGCCGACAATTTATTTTGATCACGGTTTTTAGGGACCAGTTTCTTTGGTTGGGAATTCCATTGGAATGTCAATGATTATTTGAGACACGAGGTGTTGAGTTAGCATGAGGTGGAAGGCCAGTCAATTTGAGGTGGAACCACAGAGTTAACCAGGGCGTGGCATCAAAAGGAGAACATGGCCCATAGGCTATGGATATATTTCAATTTAGTCATTTGGCGCTATCATAAGAATGTGAAATCTCCCTGATAAATTTTGATGAATTTTGGAGTTTGAGATTAATTTTAATGCATTGAGATCATTTATATTTATTTATAATTCAAGATTTATTAAACACTTATGTCATGTATGAAACATTGTTTTGTATCCTATTAATACATGTTCTCACACCATACATGGGACCTTTAGGATGCTTATAAATTTTATGTCCTTACATTTAGGTAAAGGATAAGATTTAGAAATTGGGTCTTAGTAGCTAGTTTCAAGGGAATTGGCATTAGACGATGAGGCATTTACTTACGTAGAGTTTACCTTTTTTTAATTAGTTTTCCATTATACATCAACCTACTTCTTTATATATGCATATAGCTTATGTGGTCAGACTTTGTGTGAACATTATTTTGTATAATATTATGTATGCTTTTTTTGGATATGCATGATCTGTTTTATAAATGAATCATTTGGTATGCTCTCTAGTTCATATATTTTTTATGCTTATTCATTTATGCTTCCACTATTGTCTATTGATATTGATAGTGCTTATACAATTGTCAGGCCTAGTTTATGTATGTTATGTAAAATATTTTTCAATACATGTTATACATTATTACTCAGATCATTTTTATTATATTTCTTATATGATATATTTTACTCAATGTAATTCATAAAACCCTCACTGCTAGTCAGTTGCCTATAGAATTCAAGGATATGTGTATATGGTCAGTGACACTCAGACCAACAACACTATTTGTGTGGATTTATGATTAAAGGATTCCACATGGTCCAAATAGTACTATAGGGATACAAAACACTTGATAATGTTAATAATTTAATAGAATCACTACACTTAATAAAAAATTCCTCAAAAATGTAAACCATAAATAATCATGCTATAATAAATTTTCATATATATCCTAAAAAAATACTATTAAATTTTACGATTAGAAAATTTTTTATAACAATTTGAAATATAATAAAACAATCTTGTAACAATAAACTGTAAATATTGACATTTCCTCCATCTTCCATGCTCCACCATCTGTATTCCCCATGTTAGGGACTTTCCCATAGCTGGATTCCTGACCATTAAATCGACATGCATATTGTGGTTCTTGGGATTTGTGTGAGTATAATCTCAATAGTACCCTTCCAATGTTTCCAAAACATATTGATAACATGTATATAAATGTGTCTCTCATGATCGTAAGTAAATTTGAAAACATGAAACCAACTATATCATATATGATAATTCACTAAATTGATTGCCATGAGCCCTAATTGTGCCTTATTCAACTATATTTTCTAATGAATTATTCATGAAATATCACGTATCAGGTATAAACATAAATCTAACATTAGTCTTTGATCATATACCATATCTAATCATTCCCCAGGTAACACCTTAATTAAATATCACACTTGCCTCTACTATAGGTCAAAACATAAGGTTGATGTTCCCTTAACTCAACAAGGTGAAATAGTAAGAATGTAACATACCTAGATTATCCTTGTATAAGGCCCCAAATCCATCATACCTATGTCATTGTACATTTTTATTACATAACATTAGATATCATATTACAAAAAGATGAAATTATTATGATTACTTTCATGGAAAAAGGTAAAAAATACACGAAAATTTAAAACATTCTTATATTCAACATGAGACTATTCTTCAAAGATCATCTTAATTACATTTAATACATATCTTAACCAGGGGGCATAGATGAATGGAAATGGTGATAAAAAGGAACTGTAAAGGAAAATAAGTGAAATAGTTTACAGGTGGTCTTGAGAAATATTCATAAGAGCATGAAGAATATCAATATGGCCAAAAACAGTTAACATGAGGCATACCATAAATAAAAAAATTGATTCATAACTATGAAATTTGGCTAAAAAATTTAATTGATTCATTAATAATCATATCACTAAGGTCTATCACTGAGGTTTTATAAAAATTACCATGGTTATTCACTAAGGTACAAGAAAACATGTCATCTCAAGTGATTAAGTTATTTACCCAGTGAATTAGACTGCTATCAGGCTGAAAACATAATATGTATTATATATGATGATCAATATATATCCTAATAAATCATCTCATAAATAACCTGTTGAGAATACATGAAATGGGTTTCATTTAATAATAATTTTTTTAGGAAGTTCTTAAAACCAGATCCTTTTTTCATTTTAAACCCTCAAAAAAGTAGGGTATTATTCATCTATTTTAATCAAAGAATTTAAATAGATAAATTTGACATATATATGTATAATTATGAAGATTATAGAAGTTTACACATTCAAAAATAAAATAAATGAATTTATTGACAAAAAGAGAGAAATTTTTAGACGAAAATTCTCTAACAAAACTAGTATGAAACATGGTTTTGGAAAACATAAAAAATAGATAATAAAAGGGTATAAAATTAATAAATGAATCAAAATATATTGATTTGGTAGAATAAAATTGGGAAAAGAAAATGTTATCAAAATTTTAAATACATACCCCATAAAAAGGAATCATGAAAGGAAAAGAGAAGTTGATAGATCCCTTACCTTGAATAGTGACTCATAATACTCGATGATCAGGACCTTGGTGTCTTGAGGACACTATTTGAGGACTCTTTGGGTGGTAATACTATTATAAATTTGTGTAGAATTATTTTTAAATTAATTTTAATGAGTCAGTGGGTGGGTGTTTATAGCAAAAGTGATGTATTTTTTTACTAATTTCTTTAGACACATAATTTGTGGTATTTGTAAAACCATGACTTTCCCGCAGTATTTTTCCCACGGTATTAGACAATTTGGACTTATGTTGAGTTAAAATAACAAATAATAGACTAAAACCATTTTGAATTAAACATTACATCATTATGACATAGCTATGATGTCATTAAACTTACTGAACAACTCAAAATGTATTTTTACTATTCATGAAAAAATACATGTTATATGATTCTCATAAATTCATCATAACATAATATATATATATATATTCTGAATTCCAAAAAGAAAATTTATTTTATCATAATAATTATCTAAATTTTATAAATTTAACTTTTAATTATAATAATACTTATTTATTAAATATAATAGAGTATAGAAAAATTTATAGTAAAATCGGATAGTGAAATTTCAGATACATGAAAAACTAAATTTATTTTATCATTTATAATTTAAAAGGTGTGTTTTTATAACACTATTTAGTTACCATAATGAATATTTATATTATCCTAATTTATTATTATAATTATATGTTTTCTAAAAATTTTAGATTTTTTTGGAAAATTAATTTATCAAAGTCTATCACAATTTTATTAAGAAAAATATTATTAAAACATAAAATTGAATTAAAATTTTATAAATACAAATTATTTACACATTACATATCTAAGTACTAGAAATATAACATCTTATAACACCCATGAATTACCTAAGGGTATGGTGTGACATGGTAATAGAATCGTTACGCTACACAGATAACATCGCTTGAGAGTTAAGTTCCACTAACATTAACTTTTCTTATAGACGATTTTGTTCAAGCTTAACATGTTGAAGCTCGGCATGGGATTTGTAAAGATAGAATCCCAAATATGCTTCCTCTCACCCAAGATCTATCAAATTGGATTTGTATTCCAAAACTCTACTCGATGAGGCCATCAACTCTCTTTTCTTCATCAATTTTCCCTTTTCATTTATATTTGTAAAAAATAATCATATCATAATGAGTAAAGTTTCCAATAATAATATTGACCAAATATCATTTGGAAAATTGTCATATTGATCAAAAATCAAATAAATGTTGAATCACGATAGTCACATTAAAATGTAAATACATCATTATTAATAAGATATTGTTTTTTTAACAATATAACTCAAATTTTTAGGAAACAAATGTCATTTAAATTTTTGGGTCGTTACATTCCTCCCACATTAAAAAATTTCACCCCCAAAATTTCAAATAATTCTTATTTTATATATAATGTGATGTTACTTCTTCCTCATTGTTTCCTCTACTTCCAAATCCAATTTTTTATACATGTGTATCCTTCATAACACTATGACGAGTTGGATATTATTGTTTCTTAGAACTTTTCCCTGCAGTCCAAGATTTCCATCACATTCTCCTCATAAGTGAGATCATGTTATTGTTGTACCACCTCTTGATTAGTACATTTTAAGTGTTGGGTATACACTTCTCCAAGGGAGATATATGAAAAAAATAATGAACTTGAGATAGATTTAGAGGAATTGAATGTCGTTAGGCCACTCCTCCTATGTGATCAAGACTTCATAGGGGCCAGTGTACCGAGGGTTCATATTCTATTTCTTCTAAAACCTTAGGAATCAATTCCATGGTCAAGTTTTATGGAATAAATTGTCATCAACTTCACAATACAAGCCCCTTCAATGGTTTTCAGTGTACTTTTTTTACAACATTAATTATCCTTTATGTTTTTTTGGATGGAGTGATCCTTTTCTGTCATCTGTTGAAAAATATCAGGATCAAGAAGATTTTTGACACAAACTACATCCCAACAAGTATAAGTTCTACATCGCTTCCAATATAGTTCTTCATACGGAGCCATTTGAATAATCAAATGGAAGCTGTTTTTAATGGGATCTCATGTAATGATAGATTTTTATCCCATCCACATTTAAATTATATATTGTATGTTATCAGTATGACTTTGACTTTATGAATAGTCCTTTCCAATTGGACAACAGTTTGGGGATGATAATTCATACTGAAATTCAATTCATTACTCATAGTATGTTGAATACCTCTATAAAATTTTGATGTGAACCTTGGATCCTGATTAGATAGCATATTAATTGGAACTCCACATAGCCTTACCACTTTTTTCACATATATCGTGGAATGATTATCAAAAGATAAATCTTCCTAAATAGAGAAAATGTGGAAAATCATAGGAGATGATTCACAATAAATCATATCGTATTGTCTCATTTGGATGTTCTTGAGAGACCAGTGACCAAGTCCATAGTGATATTTTCCCACTAATATACTGTTATGGGTAGTTGTTGTAATACCCCTTTAGTAATTTGTCACACTTCCTTCTCTTTTTGACACACTAGACACCTCGTAGTGTAGTCAAAAATATCTATTTTCATTTTATCCCGCATATAATTATCGTGATGGTCCATTTATGTGGTCAGACTTTGTGTGAACATTATTTTGTATAATATTATGTATGCTTTTTTTGGATATGCATGATCTATTTTATAAATGAATCATTTGGTATGCTCCATAGTTCATATATTTTTTATGCTTATTCAGTTATGCTTCCACTATTGTCTATTGATATTGATAGTGCTTATACAATTGTCAGGCCTAGTTTATGTATGTTATGTAAAATATTTTTCAATACATGTTATACATTATTACTCAGATCATTTTTATTATATTTCTTATATGATATATTTTACTCAATGTAATTCATAAAACCCTCACTGCTAGTCAGTTGCCTATAGAATTCAAGGATATGTGTATATGGTCAGTGACACTCAGACCAACAACACTATTTGTGTGGATTTATGATTCAAGGATTTCACATGGTCCAAATAGTACTATAGGGATACAAAACACTTGATAATGTTAATAATTTAATAGAATCACTACACTTAATAAAAAATTCCTCAAAAATGTAAACCATAAATAATCATGCTATAATAAATTTTCATATATATCCTAAAAAAATACTATTAAATTTTATGATTAGAAAATTTTTTATAACAATTTGAAATATAATAAAACAATCTTGTAATAATAAACTGTAAATATTGACATTTCCTCCATCTTCCATGCTCCACCATCTGTATTCCCCATGTTAGGGACTTTCCCATAGCTGGATTCCTGACCATTAAATCGACATGCATATTGTGGTTCTTGGGATTTGTGTGAGTATAATCTCAATAGTACCCTTACAATGTTTCCAAAACATATTGATAACATGTATATAAATGTGTCTCTCATGATCGTAAGTAAATTTGAAAACATGAAACCAACTATATCATATATGATAATTCACTAAATTGATTTCCATGAGCCCTAATTGTGCCTTATTCAACTCTATTTTCTAATGAATTATTCATGAAATATCACGTATCAGGTATAAACATAAATCTAACATTAGTCTTTGATCATATACCATATCTAATCATTCCCCAGGTAACACCTTAAATAAATATCACACTTGCCTCTACTATAGGTCAAAACATAAGGTTGATGTTCCCTTAACTCAACAAGGTGAAATAGTAAGAATGTAACATACCTAGATTATCCTTGTATAAGGCCCCAAATCCATCATACCTATGTCATTGTACATTTTTATTACATAACATTAGATATCATATTACAAAAAGATGAAATTATTATGTTTACTTTCATGGAAAAAGGTAAAAAATACACGAAAATTTAAAACATTCTTATATTCAACATGAGACTATTCTTCAAAGATCATCTTAATTACATTTAATACATATCTTAACCAGGGGGCATAGATGAATGGAAATGGTGATAAAAAGGAACTGTAAAGGAAAATAAGTGAAATAGTTTACAGGTGATCTTGAGAAATATTCATAAGAGCATGAAGAATATCAATATGGCCAAAAACAGTTAACATGAGGCATACCATAAATAAAAAAATTGATTCATAACTATGAAATTTGGCTAAAAAATTTAATTGATTCATTAATAATCATATCACTAAGGTCTATCACTGAGGTGTTATAAAAATTACCATGGTTATTCACTAAGGTACAAGAAAACATGTCATCTCAAGAGATTAAGTTATTTACCCAGTGAATTAGACTGCTATCAGGCTGAAAACATAATATGTATTATATATGATGATCAATATATATCCTAATAAATCATCTCATAAATAACCTGTTGAGAATACATGAAATGGGTTTCATTTAATAATCATTTTTTAGGAAGTTCTTAAAACCAGATCCTTTTTTCATTTTAAACCCTCAAAAAAGTAGGGTATTATTCATCTATGTTAATCAAAGAATTTAAATAGATAAATTTGACATATATATGTATAATTATGAAGATTATAGATGTTTACACATTCAAAAATAAAATAAATGAATTTATTGACAAAAAGAGAGAAATTTTTAGACGAAAATTCTCTAACAAAACTAGTATGAAACATGGTTTTGGAAAACATAAAAAATAGATAATAAAAGGGTATAAAATTAATAAATGAATCAAAATATATTGATTTGGTAGAATAAAATTGGGAAAAGAAAATGTTATCAAAATTTTAAATACATACCCCATAAAAAGGAATCATGAAAGGAAAAGAGAAGTTGATAGATCCCTTACCTTGAATAGTGACTCCTAATACTCGATGATCAGGACCTTGGTGTCTTGAGGACACTATTTGAGGACTCTTTGGGTGGTAATACTATTATAAATTTGTGTAGAATTATTTTTAAATTAATTTTAATGAGTCAGTGGGTGGGTGTTTATAGCAAAAGTGATGTATTTTTTTACTAATTTCTTTAGACACATAATTTGTGGTATTTGTAAAACCATGACATTCCCGCAGTATTTTTCCCACAGTATTAGACAATTTGGACTTATGTTGAGTTAAAATAACAAATAATTGACTAAAACCATTTTGAATTAAACATTACATCATTATGACATAGCTATGATGTCATAAAACTTACTGAACAACTCAAAATGTATTTTTACTATTCATGAAAAAATACATGTTATATGATTCTCATAAATTCACCATAACATAATATATATATATATATTCTGAATTCCAAAAAGAAAATTTATTTTATCATAATAATTATCTAAATTTTAGAAATTTAACTTTTAATTATAATAATACTTATTTATTAAATATAAT
This sequence comes from Viscum album, assembly GCA_963277665.1. Classification (NCBI taxonomy): domain Eukaryota; kingdom Viridiplantae; phylum Streptophyta; class Magnoliopsida; order Santalales; family Viscaceae; genus Viscum; species Viscum album. The sequence goes on from OY728152.1 coordinate 1,759,856,570, forward strand.
AGAGTATAGAAAAATTTATAGTAAAATCGGATAGTGAAATTTCAGATACATGAAAAACTAAATTTATTTTATCATTTATAATTTAAAAGGTGTGTTTTTATTACACTATTTAGTTACCATAATGAATATTTATATTATCCTAATTTATTATTATAATTATATGTTTTCTAAAAATTTTAGATTTTTTTGGAAAATTAATTTATCAAAGTCTATCACAATTTTATTAAGAAAAATATTATTAAAACATAAAATGGAATTAAAATTTTATAAATACAAATTATTTACACATTACATATCTAAGTACTAGAAATATAACATCTTATAACACCCATGAATTACCTAAGGGTATGGTGTGACATGGTAATAGAATCGTTACGCTACACAGATAACATCGCTTGAGAGTTAAGTTCCACTAACATTAACTTTTCTTATAGACGATTTTGTTCAAGCTTAACATGTTGAAGCTCGGCATGGGATTTGTAAAGATAGAATCCCAAATATGCTTCCTCTCACCCAAGATCTATCAAATTGGATTTGTATTCCAAAACTCTACTCGATGAGGCCATCAACTCTCTTTTCTTCATCAATTTTCCCTTTTCATTTATATTTGTAAAAAATAATCATATCATAATGAGTAAAGTTTCCAATAATAATATTGACCAAATATCATTTGGAAAATTGTCATATTGATCAAAAATCAAATAAATGTTGAATCACGATAGTCACATTAAAATGTAAATACATCATTATTAATAAGATATTGTTTTTTTAACAATATAACTCAAATTTTTAGGAAACAAATGTCATTTAAATTTTTGGGTCGTTACATTCCTCCCACATTAAAAAATTTCACCCCCAAAATTTCAAATAATTCTTATTTTATATATAATGTGATGTTACTTCTTCCTCATTGTTTCCTCTACTTCCAAATCCAATTTTTTATACATGTGTATCCTTCATAACACTATGACGAGTTGGATATTATTGTTTCTTAGAACTTTTCCCTGCAGTCCAAGATTTCCATCACATTCTCCTCATAAGTGAGATCATGTTATTGTTGTACCACCTCTTGATTAGTACATTTTAAGTGTTGGGTATACACTTCTCCAAGGGAGATATATGAAAAAAATAATGAACTTGAGATAGATTTAGAGGAATTGAATGTCGTTAGGCCACTCCTCCTATGTGATCAAGACTTCATAGGGGCCAGTGTACCGAGGGTTCATATTCTATTTCTTCTAAAACCTTAGGAATCAATTCCATGGTCAAGTTTTATGGAATAAATTGTCATCAACTTCACAATACAAGCCCCTTCAATGGTTTTCAGTGTACTTTTTTTACAACATTAATTATCCTTTATGTTTTTTTGGATGGAGTGATCCTTTTCTGTCATCTGTTGAAAAATATCAGGATCAAGAAGATTTTTGACACAAACTACATCCCAACAAGTATAAGTTCTACATCGCTTCCAATATAGTTCTTCATACGGAGCCATTTGAATAATCAAATGGAAGCTGTTTTTAATGGGATCTCATGTAATGATAGATTTTTATTCCATCCACATTTAAATTATATATTGTATGTTCTCAGTATGACTTTGACTTTATGAATAGTCCTTTCCAATTGGACAACAGTTTGGGGATGATAATTCATACTGAAATTCAATTCATTACTCATAGTATGTTGAATACCTCTATAAAATTTTGATGTGAACCTTGGATCCTGATTAGATAGGATATTAATTGGAACTCCACATAGTCTTACCACTTTTTTCACATATATCGTGGAATGATTATCAAAAGATAAATCTTCCTAAATAGAGAAAATGTGGAAAATCATAGTGAGATGATTCACAATAAATCATATCGTATTGTCTCATTTGGATGTTCTTGAGAGACCAGTGACCAAGTCCATAGTGATATTTTCCCACTAATATACTGTTATGGGTAGTTGTTGTAATACCCCTTTAGTAATTTGTCACACTTCCTTCTCTTTTTGACACACTAGACACCTCGTAGTGTAGTCAAAAATATCTATTTTCATTTTATCCCGCATATAATTATCGTGATGGTCCATTTACATTTTATTGCTTCTAGATAGATAATGTATAACTATGAGATTTGGCAATCATATCCTTCATTATTTTCTGAATAAATGTAAAACATATTCTTTTACAAAATTTTAGTACACCTTTTTAATCAATATTAAAATTCAAAAACGTCTCATTCTTCACAGAATCTCTCTTCTACTGCAAAAAAAGGATCATCTATTTAAAATTTCATGATCTTCACTAGTTATGATGGTTGAAAAATCCTTTGGTATTGGATTGAGGATTTCCATCCCTTAAAATATACATGTTTAGTTTTACTCAGTATTTGATCAAGGGATCTCTTTTAATCCTCATCATTTCTAGAACAACATGGACTTTCCTACATAATGCTTCCATGAATTTGTTTTTATTCTAGGATGATTATGAATTGAAAAATCATAGTCTTTAATAAGTTCAAACCATCTCTTATATCTCATGTTCTATTCCTTCTATGAGTAAATATAATAAAAACATTAGCGATCAATTTATAAATCACATCTTCCCCATAAACATAGTCCCTCCATATCTTCAAAGAAAAAACAACTACCTCAATCTCTTGGTCAAGCTTATGATAGTTCTTCTTTTGAGGTTTCAAACATTGATATTCATAAAAAATCAACTTTTTCATATTTATAAGGATGCACCCAAGCCCTATTAGAGAATCACATATAAAAATAACAAACCCTTCTCTGATAGAGGGTTGAGTTCACATGGGTAAAGTAACCAATCTCTTCTTCCGATATTGGAATCATTTACTCACACTCCTTTGTCCATATAATCTTAACCCCTTTTCGAATTCACATGGTTAGTAGATTAGAAAGTCAAGAAAACTTTTTCACAAACCATTTATAATAACATGTTATACCAAGGAAACTATAAATATATGTTATTTTTGTATGTTAAGGGAACTCCTCCTCAACCATTATCATTGTAGTATCAACTGATATTCCTTCACTAGATACAGTGTTCCCTAAAAAGAAATATTCTCTAACTAAAAATCACACTTTCTAAACATTCCATACAACCTCTCCTTATTCAAAGATTCTAGTATTACCCTTATATGGTGATCATTCTCCTCATTACTTTTTGGAATATATAATAGTATCATCAATAAAAACTACCAAAATGTTATCAAGGTAGTCTACAAACACTCTATTTATCGAATCCACAAAAATAGCATGAGAATTAGACAAATATGAAGGTAATAAAAAAATTCCAATATCATTATCAAATGGTATTACTTGGAATAAAATATTTTTTAACCTCAATTGATGATAAATAGATTGAGGTTCATTTATAGAGAATAATTTATCCCCACAAAGCTGGTTAAATAAACCATCAATTCATAAAAGATGGCTCTTGTCCTTCACTTTGATCTCGTTAGGTTCTTTATAATAAATGCATAGATACACTGATCTATTAATCTTCATGAAAAATAGAATAGGTTCTCCCCAATGATACACACTTAGCAGAATGATCCCCTTCTCCAGAAGACTATGGAGTTGATTCTTTAATTCCTACAGCTCTAAATTTTAAATTTTATAAATTTTTTTTGAAATAATCATGGATATAGGAATTTAAATGGATGAATATAAATTTTTTATGGAGTAGGTCAAGTAACACCATAGGAAATTCTCCAATGTATTCATGAATGATGGGGGAATTCTCTATTTCTACAATATTATTTCCTTCTTCATCTTCACCGATCATATCCAAAAAAAGGATATGGGTGCTGCTTCCAGACATAACTAATCATGGGATATCTGATCTTTAAAAACAATTTTAGGTTTCCCATTCAAGAATAATGGTATATCCTTGCTTCTACAATCTATATTATCATTATACATTAAGTGTGAGTCCATACCTAGTGTAATTTGGAATTCTAGCATATCAATGAATACTATATTTTTGATGAGATTATGCTCACCAAAGTGAATATTAGAGTTTATAAACACTATTTATGGTTGGATAATCAATCCAATAAGTTTGATTGATAACTATACTTCTTTAATTTTAGGGATTGATTCTACATTCGACGCAATGATGGATAAAATAAATGAATGTGTAGAACCAAAATCTGAAAACATATATGCTATCATTGAGAGAACAATGGTAGAACCTTCCACCAACTTATTTGGAGCTTCATCTGAAGCTGTCATGATAGAAAATGCATGATCTCTCTCCCTCATCCTATACTACGGTTTATGGTGATTACCCTTAAATGAACTCATATTTGGACAGTGATTGGGAATGTACCCATGTGGTCCACACATGATGAATTGAAATTCATGTAGGGAATTCACCATCGTTTTTTGAGATGTAGTGGTTTTACATCACTTTGATAGTTCTAAGTGATGTGGTCATCTATTAAACACCTTTAACACTTCCAAATCTCATATAGGAAATTCCCCATATAATTATTCCCATATTTAATGCATGTGTAATGTTACAATTTATTTCATTCCCTTCCTTGATCACAAATCTACCCTAGTATTGGCACAAAAATTTATTATTTTTATTAGACATGTTAGACCACATCATCTCAACAAACTCATGCTCAACATTAATAGCACACCACAAGATCTATTTGTCATTTTAATAGATTCAATTGTCAATATTATTCTATATAAGAGGTATTAATCCACTGATCATTTTATCATCAATCCCATAACGATCAATATTAATGATAGAGGTGTAATGGGAAATAATTATTAACTCATCTAATAACATACCACAAATTCATTTTTCATATGTTTTAGCTCTAACAATTACTTTTGAATTTTCATTCACATTGAATGGGGAAATAGATTTTGGTAATGGTTCCCCAATACATGTCCCACTATATATATTCACTCCCCCTCTTGGATATTAATTTTTAACTAGTTTTCACCACTTATCAACTTCTTCATTAAGCGGTATATAGCCATGGTGACATTCTCATATTCTGAACATCGTAGTACATTAAATATCTTTTCAATTGATCTTATCCACTGTTTCACAATCTATGGTTCAGTAGATCCACAAAATAATGGTGGTTGTTCATTCATAAAGGAAACATTGAAAAGTTGTTCCCCTCATGGTGAAAATGACCTCTCATCTTGATTCATGATATTTCATATAACTTGAGTCAGTTGATTCATCATTCTCATGAATGTTTCCATTCCAACATCAATCAGAAGTCCATCAACATTTGGTACATTGTACTCAACATTTTCATAATTTCTCATATTACTATCCATTTTCTAAATTAAAAAATTGTAATGACAAACATATTTAAATTAATAATATTATAATTCAAAGGAAACTTTTATGTCATCTAACATCATTCTTAAACATGCAACTCATTACAATCAGTTAAGTTTCTAGTAAATCATTCATAATGATTAATAAAAAGGATATAATTATCCAAATATATCCCTAGAATGTGGCAAAGAAATAATTACATCAAGGCCTATTATCATGCACCAGTTACTATTCAAGTCCGTCTCAAAGAGAATTTTTTGTGTTTTACCCCGAGATACATTAGTTTGTAATCCACATCCACTTGTTCATATCTTGAAAGCAATTTATTTTTTTGAAACCACTTATATAATATTTTATTAAAATTCAAAGATTTTTTTGTACAATTAAACTCTTATCTAGGTGTTTTAATAAATTTTTCATATCATAATTTTCATTAATAATTAAACCATATTTGGATTACAACTTTTCCATCCAGAATTTTTATTATGTATCTTTACATCTCATTTTATAAATAGAATATCTTTTAATGTTTAGTGAATTGGAAAAAGGTATATATTACATGAAATCATAAAAAAATTCTATTAAACCTGAAATTATTCTTCAAGGTTGATCCTAAATATATTTATTTTATCTCATAACTTGAGGACAAACATCATTGGAAAGGGTGAGAAGATGTCACAGTAGAAGAAAATAAGTAAAAAAATTTATATGTGATGTTGAGAAATGTTGAAAAAAATTTGAATAATATCAGTATGGCATGAAAAAAAGAACATGAGACATATAATAAATAAAATAACTTGAATCATAACTTTTAAATGTTCTTAAATAATTTAATTGATTCTTTCGAAATTATGTAACAATGGTTTATAACTAAGACATCGTAAAACGTATCAATGTTATTGACCAAGGTATCTTGAAATTTTCATCCCTACATATTAAATTCTTAACCTAATGCAGTGGATACTTTCAGGGAGAACCCTTAAAATGTATTAATTAATTTCAGACACATATATCATAACAAAACATCTCATAAACGTCATATAAAGAACAAAATAAATTCGTTTCATTTCAAATTCATTGTGTTTTAGAATATTCTTAAAAAATAATTTTTTTCATTTATAAAACCTAGTGAAAGAGGGCATGTTTCATGTTTGACATTCCCATAATTAAACTATATAATTGTGACATCTATGTGAGTACTTATGGATAGTATAGAGGTTTTCATAATCACAATGAAAATAAAATAATTTGTTGATGAATGGAGAGAAATGTTGAGGTGAAAATTCAACAACATTACGGGTATGAAACATAGTTTTAGAAAACATTAAAAAGAGAGAGGAAAAAGGTCTCCCATTAATAAATGAATCATAAAATAGTAAAGGTATAGTATAAAATGGTTAGAATAATGGGGTTTAAAAATTAGAAAAACATACAAAATAAAAAGGTAAACATGAAAACAAAACAGAAGTTGAGAGTTCCCGAACATTAAATAGTGACTCCTAAAACTCAATGATCGGGGAATCAGGGGATTGATGACACCATGGAGGGACCAATTCAGAGGTTTGGATAATTATTTTTTATTTAATTTAAATGATGTAATGGTTTGGTATTTATATAAATATTGATGGTGTTTTTTTAATTTTTATGGACACCTTGTTGGTGGTATTTGCAAAACTATGGGCTTAGGTGTCATATTTTACGATGGTAATGGCCACTCTGGACACAAATTGAGTTACTTTAACGCATAAGAGTCTAAAATAATTCTAAATTAGTCATTAATACATTATGTATTTCTAATATGTAATGAAACTTACCGAAAAAAGACAACCTCTATTTTTTCTATTCATGAAAAACTAATATACATTATAAAATTATCATAAATTCACCCTAACCTAAAATAGTAATTCAGAAATAAAAAATAAATTATTTTATCATAATAAATTTATAAATATGATATATTTAAATTTAATGAATAAAAATACTGATTTATTAGAAAAAAATACTGGATAGAAACTGCATAGTTAAATTTATAATATTTGAAAATCAAAAATTATTTTATCATTTATAATTAAGAATGGGTTCTCTCATAAAAAAATATTTAATTAATATAAAAAATATTAACAAGACCCTTGTTTATTATAATAATAATATTTTTTCTAAAAATTACATTATGTATCTGAAAAATAAATGTATCCAAATTGATCTCATTTTTATTATGCAAAACTATTATTAAAATAGAAAATACGAAACAATTATTTTATCAATATAAACGATTTATAATATATGTAACTATGACCTTGTAACATAACACCTTATAACACAAGATTACGACTGGAGGGTAAGGTGTGCGATTGTGATAGTATCGTTGGGAGGATCGCATAACATCACCCGAATGGTAATTTCCTCTAACATAAACATCACCTATAGGTAATTTCATTCATGATTAACATGTTTAATCATAGCATGGTATTGGTCAAAATTTATTCCCAAGTATTCTACCTCTAACTCAAGGTCAAATAAATGGGCTTCGAATTGCACAACTCTACTAAATGAGGCTATCGACAATTTTTTCTATATTAGCCCCCCCTGTCATTTCCATTTATAAACAATAGTCATAACATTAAGAGTTTATCTTACAACGATAATATTGAAAAAAATTCATATAATGGTAGAAAATAATGGTAAAATAAATTTATACTTACATCATTATTAATGAAATATAGTTTTCTTGGGTAATAATATAATACACATTTTCTAGAAAAAAATGTCATTAAAAAAGTCTGAGTTGTTACAATATTGCATCATCATTCTTAAATAATTATATAATGACATCATACCAAAAATGAGACTATGATTCCCACCATAATCATTAAAACTATATTACAGTATCCCATTATCTCCCTCTAGTTCCTAACAATCCTCAATAATCATTGTATCACATTGATGTCATGTTGAATCCCTTACTGGCCAATAAATGACACATAATAGTGCATTGTATAATAGGAACAATCATATAACCTAATGAATATGTCTCACTAGTAAAAAACACATATCATATTTAAAAACATGATAATACCATATTCACAAGTTTTCAATAAGGCTTTCAACAGTTAATGAAAAATGTTAATCAAGCTAAAAAATATAATAAAAATTCTTTTTATGGTATGGTATTCCTACCTCATGTGTGTGGAAATAAATTTCCATAATCCTTAATAGAACCACATATACATAGAAATAATTCCAAAAAAAATTCAAATTCATCGTATATAGCCATATAGAATAAAGATTCAATAAGCTGAATGTAACATAGCCGTATATATTTATCAACATTCCCAATTATATTCACCACAAATGGTAGATCTATATTTATCCAAGTGAAAGATAAAAATTCAATAGATATAACATATATCCATTAAACAACCAATAATTACTTAATATATAAAATAAAATCCATAGATCTAGAAATAATATTTTAGGTATAAGATTAATCCTAACAAAAAATATGGATTCATGGTATAAAAGATACAACATCCTTTTTGGGAGTCAATAAATTTATCCAATCTAGAAGAATAGAAGAGAGGGGAATGAGAGGAATAACTCTATAAAAAGAGATATCCTATGTATTTTTTATAATAATGAGGGTTGAACACTATGGCTGATATATCAAAAAGTTGCATTATACATGAATTACTATAGAACCTTTAATGATTGGGATGTCTCAGAATCATCACTCGGTTGTTTCTATTTGATGGAATAGTACAAATATATAGAATCCAAGGATAGAGACTTTTCCACTATCTGGATAGTGGAATTGATAATAATTGAAAGAGATACCATGTGTCAAAATGAGAATAATACATCCCCACCAGTATGACAGTGACACCGTAATGATAAGATCATTGCCCACAATTAGATATAAGTTGGGAATTAGATCCCCCATCTCTTACACTTCTGATTCTATTCTTCCAATAGCCTTATAAAAGCCAATAAATTCTGAAAACATATCCAACATATTATAATAATAAATACAATATGTCTTGTAAAATGTTAGATGTCAAAAATATCCCCCTCAAGAGAATTATCAACCTTCTGAAGTGCATTTAATAGTCTGGCAAGAACAACATGGTCTACTTGATGCGAACATTTTACTCTCACTACTAAGTATCCTCTTAGAATCATTTCTTCCTCCATATAACATATTTTTTTTATTTTATTCCCCATCAATACCTTCATGTTATGGTCCACAGTCCGTAATGGTCACTCTATAAACAATTCCTTTTTTTCTAACATAATATCCTTAAAGTTGATCAGATTTATAAGATTGAGTTTATACCACTGATGCTGAGACACATGTAACACGTTTTTTATAACATTATTCCATTAAATGTGGCTCAATTTGTACGTTTCTATTTTAATGTGTTTGATAATATTAAATGGTCCCAATAGATAATTCCATTTATCTTTACTTGCGAAATAAAAAATTCTCCAACTGAGGTGACACTAGTATGAAAATTGGGTCACCTTTGAAAACATCAATTATCATCTCCTCTAATCGGAATATGATTATTGCCTACTATAAGAAGTGTCAAACTATTTCCAAATCAAATAGACCTTATGATATGACTCAAACACCATACATTCCTTGAACATAGATTTATCACTTTTCCCAAGATAACACAACAATGAATGAAATAACTTCTGTCATGGTAACCTCCCTAAAAAGGATCCCATCAGAAAAAATGAAAGTAATGTAAATAAGATCATCATATACCACCTCTTATAGGCTGCATGGTAGATACTTTATCCAAGGGTATAAATCATTTTCATGTGTAAGATATTAAACTAACTAATAAAATAGGGTTGAGAGATAGAACAATGAAACAATAGGAATATCCACAAAATAATAGAAAAGTAAACAATTACAATTCCACAATACATTGATAGGGTCCACAAATTTAATAAAATTACCCATATAAATACCAAAATACATTCATATATTAGAAACTCATTATAATATATGATATCTAAAATAGTAATTATATGATTGATCCTGAAATACTCTTTTAAATAGGATATACAGTTTAAATATTTATTGTTTTCATAAAAAAAAATATACCCAATAGGGTCATACCAAGGTCTGTTATGTGCATATGATAAGAGAGTACTTTTTCACCAGTGAATCAAATGTATAACTGACTTAAACCTATACATTTCAACTATCTAAAACCATGTTCACCCTGGCATGCTCATTAAATGAAACATCAAATGTGTTGACACAGTACCAAAAGAATATAAAGAAAACGCCCCACAAAACTGCTTCCACATTTTTTTTTCATAGTATCTACCCAACATAAAACATACTCTTATTCCATCCATTCAGGTTTATCTCATATCTATCAATATTGTATATGGTTCAGGATGAAACCCTAACAATCCGCACTATCACGGTGTCTAGCATCTGATGTTATCCCCAGTCATATTCAGATAATAACCTTATCCCATAATAGAGGACGTAGGGTATCATAAATTTGAAGGAAATTCACATCATACCCACATACTTCCATGAATTACCCCCTTCAAATGAGAAATATTTATTATGACTTCATAGTTTCTAACACTAACATGTATCATAGTTGGGTTATATCCAACATTGTGCCAAATCATCATTGGGTAATCAAAGACACCAAAACATGTCATCACAACTATAAAAGGAAGAAGGAGGAATAGGGGTATCTAACCATCAATATATCAACTATCCTAATTATTGGGTAAAATGAATGGATGAAAAAATATTTGAATTTTTTGTAAGTATCTCTAATTTAGGTGTGGTTTATAACTAAATATAATTAATTACATGCAAGTTTAATATTAAAAAATACCCATCCTATGGGTTAAAATCTACTATATTATTGTAATACCCATAACCACTACTACACCTCAAGATAATTGTCACAACCACTATAACCTATTTATAGATCAAACTAGATAATCACTATAAATAGCCATATAATTCCATAAAAAATTACATGTTCCACCATTTTCAAAAAATCTTGAGTCTCAACTAACTCTCAATTACAAATACATTTCATTTTCATTAACATAAGCTATTCAATTATTTAATATCATCCAATTATTTTTCATTTTTAAACTCATTTTATTTTATTTTTATTGTATCATGTTCATTACATTACTAAATTGTAAACTAAAAAAAGAATTCCACATTACATCTCATCCACCTCACATCAACCATCACAAAAATATAATGTATATTAATCCATATCACCTCAAAACAACTACCCATTAGACCACATCACATCTAATGTTGATCCACCATCACATCTCTTACCAATATTTTTTTACATCCAAATAGATCAACACAATCACTGTGTATCATCCCACATCACATAATGGAACACAAAAAACACATAACCAAATAGTTAAACCTCTTGGATTCCACATTTACCTGAAATTAAATTCAATGGATTTTATTATATGACGTATTCATTAGCATGTTCAATAACCTTAAATTCTAGATTTGTTTGGTATATAAATTAATTAACCAAATAGAAGTCATTATACATTTACTGTAGATAGATTCCAAATAATAAACACAAAAATTAATTCTTAATAACAACAAATACAACATTCAAATGAAACATAATAGTCCTGATATTGAATAGTGACAACAATAATGTTGAATGTTATGAAGACATCACAAAATAAAGAAAATCGGTGATTTCACTCCATTTTAATTAAATTTATCATTTATATGATTAATAATATTCATAAATCGACCATTGATAGCCACAGATAAGTATTAAAATCTATTCTTTCCCCAAATATCTTTGTAAAAGGGATTAAAATATGATCTTATTTCTTAAATAGACTTTTCAAAACATGACACCCAATATGGTGAAAGTGAAATAGTATAAAAAATATAAACACAGAAGGATACCCTCAAATATACTTGAACCAAACCAAGGGACTATAAAAACATTCTCCAAACACTCCTTGAAAAAAAGAATGTCACCTTGATGAATTACCTTAGGGGAATATGAGAAATATAATGAAAAAATGGGATTTAGACAACCTGAAAAAAAAATATTTTCCAATGGAAGTCCTGAATAATGTAAGGATAAATCTGGATAGATTATCCTATAAAATTTATTAGGTTTCACTAATGGATTCTTGGAAAAATAGAGTGGAATGAAATAAATCACGGTTGATATATATTTTATAAACATCATGTACCTAGATACATTCAAGAGGTGAAGCACTAATTATTTCACATGTTTTCATTATAACCATCAATTTAGTGTGTGAACTCCTTAAAAAAGAATATCAAGGATAATCCAACAATTTTTATAGCTTATCATCATAAAATTAATTCTAATATTCAAATTTTTATTAATTTTCAGAATAAAATAACCATAATATCATCTTTTGATATTCAAAGATGAGAATCAACAGCCAATAAGACATTAAGAGATAGTCATGTTATTAATGTAATGACATGACCCTCATATCTAGGATAATGTTCCTTACTTTATTACTTTGGAATAGATATTTGTTTTGATCCCAAATGTAAGAAATGGTTTAGCAGTTTTGGAAACCAGATATATACATGATACCCATTTGACTTTGTAAATATAAAATTAGACATAATAAAAAACAAACTATAATGAACAGTATCCTTGAAGACTCATCCCATAAATGAATATTTATATTATAAGGAAATAAAAAAAATAATGGTGAGATAAAATTATTATCAATGATTTTTTATTATTAAACTATCAAAAATAAATAAATAATAATAATCACTGAATGGTAAAGAACTAAAACACAATCTAATTAACAAATAACATTAGTAAAATATGGAAGTAATAAAAGATGATCAAATAATATCGTTTAAATTATCACATGAGCTTAAATCATCACCGTGGATGTTCCAACAAATCGAATAATAAAATCTAATAATAATAATGATGGAATTAATAATATTAGACATAAGAACAATCACAGTATATCCTTAAGATAGTTATTATCAATATCTATCCTGAAAAAAGAATATTTATATGGGTAGAAACCCATATGATTTTCCCAACTGATTTATCTCACTAGACTAATGATGAATCAAGGATAGTTCATTTAACAGTCCAAAGCCAATTATTTCATTTTTAAATCATACTTAATATACAAAATAATCAATTCCACTAATTAAATATCCATATTGAGTAAAAGATATAGATTTTAAAATTGTCATTAATAAATATTATAATATCCAAAATGAATACCATGTCTAAAAATGGTATATGATTTTGTAAATAGTCATACCCATCATAAGAAAATATTTAAATTAAATATACATTTAATTTTCCTTGAAAAATGATAGCAATTATTTTTTTTCAAGAGAGAGTTAATGATCACAAAATAAAGTGATAGTGTTCATTAACCTTTCCCACTTGGTAAATTTAATTTCATACCCAATCGGATAAAATATTTCAATTTAACACATAATATACCATGATGAATAAATTATTCTTAAAAAACATGTCAAAGGGTAGTATATACACTATATAAATATAAATTTGTGCAAACAAACTAAAAATTCTCAACAGAATTTAAATTGAGAAGAAATTTATTACCATAAGCTTAATTTTGGATGAAAACTATATAAGATCATGTATAATGATTTTAAAAACTACATAACTTATAAAAAACTATATTAACATTTATTATATCATTTATTATACTTTTATAATAACTTACCACCTCGTTTTCAATAATCTTCCGTTATTTTCTTTGTTTCAAGTGTTATGTTCCTTGTTTTTTGACTTGTTTTGACTTATTTTTTATTTGGTCCAATTAAATTGATTATGATTTAGACATATTTATAATTCAAATGATTATTTTATCATAATATATGTTATTTATATATGTATATATATTAATCAACAAAATATTTTAATGGTAACTGATGTACATCGTTCATGGTGACTATAGGTCGTACGTATGCATGAATAATGTTTCCATTTTCACATCATATTGAAATAATGAAAATTAAATGAATTATTTTTATTTTATCATTATATTATTACCATTATGTAATATATATCACATGTTTTTGTTAAACTCGTCATTAATTCATTCAATGTATATCGTAATGGAATGTCAATGCTTTGTGCTGCCGGGGTACATCGTACAAATGAACCATGTTAACATATTCCCAATAAATTGACTAAAATAGTGTATTTTCTATATATAAATTAAAAAATCATATATATATAATATAAACATTATTTACATCACTATTATCAACCTTGATAGGTCGTAATAGAATATAAAAATGACATGGGATGGCGGGGCAGTAGTCCATCACACACGTGAATGATGATTGCGTAAACAATTTGATGAATGTATGAGTGGATGTAGGTAGAAAATATAGAATTACAAAATATATGTATATTTTTTAAAACATATGATTTTATATTATTATGGTATAAGAAGATTTTATGTTGTGTACAAAGAAATTAAAAAAAATCACATTGATGATTGTTACCTCTTCTTCATGTAACTCCTATTAGTTTCATCTATGGATTTCTTTAGTTTGATTCTAATCCATGGAAAGGACTATAGTATTATAGTATGTTATGGGATAATTTAGTTGGTCTAGTCTTGTCATATCCAAATTACTTTTGTGCTGTGAATGGAGGAGGATAGGTGGTGTCCTTTTATAAGTTGGGCAACTAGAAAACATGTAAATTGTTTGAAGAGAGAAGTCTGACAATGTTTTTTCTTTATGAAGAAGAACTAATACCATATAAAACTGTATAATTCATGTTATTATGTCAAATTATTTAATTATAATGGGTTTTTTACATGTTTCTCGTACATTTTCCCTTATGATTATTGATTAAAACCTTGGAAAACTTGTTTCTCTCCCACTCGTTTTACTAAATTGTGATGTTTTCACTAATAAAATTGTTAAAAAACTAGTTTTCCTTATAATACCTTAAAAAACATTATAAATCTATATTTAGTTTATATTTTTCAAAATTAAGTTTATATTATTGGAAAAAAATAATGTAAATTTAATCTGGAAAAGGGGATGAGAAATTGGGGTTATAAAGTGAAAATGACCAAATGATTACTATGGTTATTATGTAAAATGAATATAACAGTGATTTTGATGAGATAAATTAGATTAATAGATGTATAATTTATATTGTGGTACTTTTAAGCATTTTAAAATATAATCTATCACTAAAAATTATTTATAAAAATCTAGTTTTTAATTAAATTTAATTATTTATCGTTGTTCATTAAAAAACGAAACATCTAATTAAAATAAGGATGATTATACCTAATATATTTTTTACATTATTATATAATAAATTATGTTTATATTGTGGAATATAATTTATATAGGTGTGAAAATTTTGGTTTTAAAATAAATGTCCCATTAAAAGGTGGAGAAACTGCCTCTAAAAAATACAACGCTTTATGCTTAAAATTCAATTTGTTCTTATCATATTCCAATAAAACATATTAGAATAAATTTAAAAAATTTAAAATAATATATATATATATATATATATATATATCATTCAGTAATATTAATTAATTTAATTTATTGCGGTAAAACATATTAGGGGACATGAAATAGTTTTTTTATAAACACATTTTATTTATATCAATTGGTTTTTATTTCTATTTATAATTAATTGGTAACCAATGAATATATATTATATTTTTTGAAAAAAATTGTTTAAATAGTTTATTTGGTTTTATTAATAACTACCATCTCAATGATAGGATATAATTGTATAATTTAATAATATTATTAATAATATTTGGTATAACATGTTCCCGCATGTATCACAAGTCATCAAAGAAAATCATTATTTCGTGTAATGAAAGAAAAACATAGTGTTTCATGAATTAAAATATATATAATGTATTGAATTCATTATATTTTGTTATTTTAATATTATTTTTTATCATACACACTATAGAATATAATTTCCAATTTTTAAAATTTTCTGGTATTTTATTCTCTCCACCTTAAATTAATTATATTCCCGTAATTTAAACATTATCTCGATAAATAGAGGTCTGATGTTTTTAAATAACACAATTAACAATAGAAAACAAATAAATATTTAATAAAACAATCTCTTAATAAGAGATTAATGATATTATTAATGAACTCTTGAATAATCACATATCTAGGTTTTCCGATAGGATAGCATAAGTGGGAAAAGAAATCATCGACATCGAAGAGAGAACTAACCCTCAAATATTGAGGGAGAGAAATATGTAATATTTTCAATAGAAAGTAAAATACCTAAAATCCATAACCATGAAGTGTGATAATTTTTAGGGATATCATCAAAAATGATGATAATAAGAAAAAAATTTGTTTTAAGGCCATTTTCATAAGGATGGGGAATTATTTCACTCTCAAATAATATATGGAAATATATATACTTGATGGGTTTCTATTTCAGAATCACAATATTTTCCTTTGGTCATTTCTTGAAAAAATTATACATCATCTCTATGAATAAATTTTACTATATAGTGATGTAATAAATTAATCTTTTAAACAATATAAAAAGATCAAATTAAACAATTTCATAAATTGTTAACCATATAAACCTTACCAGGATTAAGATCCAAAAAATTAGAATTAGTTTTTAAGTATTTATTATTATCCAATTCATATTATCCATATTAGTCATCTCTTTATAAAAAATCATTATCTCATCATCAGGAAAAAATAAACAATTATCTTTCCCTCAACCACGAGTTATCCACAAATGTTAACTTCTTACTGAATCACATTTATTTGAATCATTGAACGTATAATATCAAATATTTAATGAAATATTAATGTAGCACAATCCTTATATATAAAAATAATGATAATTATATTTTCAGAAAAATCCTTTTACAACATATTTAATTGACACATATACACAAAAATATTTATCATTCCACATGAGTTGTATCAGAATAATATCATTAACCTTGATCCCTTAGCTTCTTCTAATGTATTTTAACTTGACAATTGGAAATATTATTTTTGTAGTGTCCCAATTTTCAATAGATTAATAATTTAATATAAGTATATACTTTCTACCCTTTTCATTAATTTTCGTGGTGACCAATTTTTCCAATCATATGACAAACTCCCAACCATTTCAATCATTTTCTTGGGTGTTATTTTCCATGATATCACATGTGGGAAAATATTTTATTTCATTCATTCAATTATAAATGATTTTTATTTTCCTCATATTTTTCAAATTCATTTATTTAAATCCATAATACTTGGAGAATCATTTCTCTTTCATGATAGAAGATAAGACTATTTGATCGTTTGAAGAAAAAATTTGAGACACTAGTTCCCTTTGGAGACTTGGGATAAACCCTTCGCTGAAAGGGTTAATAATTAATTCCATGTTTCATTTGAAACTCATAACATAACATTATAACCATATAATTTTAGATTCATAATACATGAAAAAATATTCTTATTTTTTTATTAAACTAAAGAAAATTATATTCATCTATTTCTGTTTCTCATGGGAAAAATATTTTTCAAATAAAGTCTCAAAAAAAGATTTCAATTACATGAGTTATATTCTATCTTCCTCCATAGAATTATGAATCAACAAAAAAAATTGAGAAACATCTCCATCGAGATATTTTAAATCAACGGTTATATTTTCCTATTCACAACATCTAAATTCTATACATATACTCATCAAAGAAATAGTCCCTTACTCTTATTCATTGGATAAGTAGACCAATAAATTATGGTGGAATCTATCATAAAATGTAATCCCTTATTAGTGAATATTGTTGTGAAATAAGTACTTTTATATGGGAAAGTCTATTTTTCATAACATGATTAAGATTCCCCAATATATCCATAGATTCACCTACTCCATTATGAGCTATATCAGATGCCTTATCTGGGAAACCGATACGTTGGCCCTGATTGTTAATACCCTTATTTATTCTAGGATCTATTTTGAATCAAATGAATATACTGGGTTAGATTACATAATCATTAATAATGTATAATTCTAAATATATTATAACACTTAACATAAATATAATGACTTATTCATAACTAATCACATAATCATAACCATGGTTTTTTTGGTTATCTTTATCTTCAAATAATTAATAATGGTATGAAAATTATATGCTAATTTTCATAGACTAATCAACTAGGAGTGTCAAACTATGGGTAGTGTCATTTCTCTTTCATGATAGCACATAAGACTATTTCACCATTTTAAGAAAAAATGTGAGACAACAGTTTTTTTGGAGACATGGCATAAACCCTTCGATGAAATGGTCAATAATTCATTCCATGATTCATTTGAAACTCATATCATAACATTATAACCATTTAATTGAATATTCATAATAAATGAAACGTTATTCTTATTTTTTTATTAAATGATGAAACATTCTATTCATCTATTTTTGTTTCTAATGTTTGAAATATTTTTCAAATAATGTCTCTTAAAATGAATTTCATTACATGAGTTATATTTTATCTTCCTTCATAATATTATGGATCAAGGAAAACTATTGAAAAACATCTCTATTGAGAGATTAGAATTCAAGTGTAATATTTTCATATTCACCAAATCTTAATTCCACAAATATATTCATCAAATATATAGTCTCTTTCTCATCTTCATTAGATCATCGGTCCACTAAATTATAGTGGAATCTATCATATAGTGTAATCCAGTATTGGTGAATGTCGCTGTGGAACAAGCTCCTTCATCTGTGAAAGGGTATTTTTCATATTAAGATTAAGATTACCCAATATATCTACATCTTCACATGCACTAATAAAATCTATATCAGATACATTATCAGGGAAACATATACATTGGCCAAATTTATTAAAACCCTTATTCATTCTAGGATCTATTTTGAAACAATAAAATATATTGGGTTAGATTACATAATTATTAACATTGTGTAATTTTAAATATATTGTAACAATTTTCATAAATATAATTACTTATGCATACCTAATCTCATAATCGTAACCATGGTCTTTTGGGTTATCATTATCTTCAAATACTTAAAAATAGAGTGAAAGTATGGGTAAATTTTCTTAATGAAGTCAATTAGGAGTGTCAAACTAGGTACAGAGTAAGGCCTATGGTCATTACCTTATAAAAACATCATCATTTTTTTATACATACCCTTAAATTATATCCGAGGTTTATTTTCTATAATATTTTTCCAATATATCTCGTACCCATAATTTTTACTATATATTATTTGAAACCAACTATAATGAACATGACCCTTGAATCATAGTGTTGTTGTAAGATTTTATTACATTGGTATAGATACATGATTTGATTACATATTTAAAAAGTAAATTATTCAGTTTAAGAAAACATATATATTTATTATTCTCATTTTACATTGGTAATAGTCAATTAAACATAATACATAAAATGTAAAATGATAATTATACTTGAAAATTCATTCTTAGAATTCATTTTCATATCATTGGGAAATGAAACAAAATAAGGGTGATATAAAATGATTATTAAGAGACAAATATAGTTTAATATATCATAAATAAATAAATAGTTTTCCTTATCTGAAGGAAAAAGACTAAAACACAGTCAAAATAATCAATAATTTGAAAATAATTTTCAAAGAAAAAAATATTATAAAATAAGGCCATAAAAATAACCACATGATCTTGAAACATGAGCATGGATATTATAACTAATCTAATAACGACATAAAATAAAAATAATAATGTAATTCATAAAATTTGATATCCATACTATAATGATTTATCCTCATGATTTTTACTATCATGATATATCATCAGTATAGTTTATGTTTGTTTAAAGAAATCCATCTGATTTGGAAAACTAATTTGTCTCATGATAATAAAGATGAAATGAGGGGATTTCATTAAATA
Source organism: Viscum album (assembly GCA_963277665.1). Classification (NCBI taxonomy): domain Eukaryota; kingdom Viridiplantae; phylum Streptophyta; class Magnoliopsida; order Santalales; family Viscaceae; genus Viscum; species Viscum album. The sequence goes on from OY728152.1 coordinate 1,759,876,891, forward strand.
GTCCACAAAACATTTTTTTCTTTTCCAAATAAAACCTCTTATGCCAAATATTTATTTTAATTCCTAAACAATGTGTCTTATCAAATATCATTATTGACTAAAAGAGAATTAATTAAAAAAAATTATCTAATAAAACATATAACATTAAATGTTATAACCTTATGATAAAATGTATAAGGTTTAGGAAATAATCATATCCATCTTATAATAATGTATAAACTTCATAGAAACGTGATTTCAAATGAAAAATTATGACTATAAAGTGATTTCTTCAAGAAAATGCTAATAATCTAAAAATAAAGTGATATTGTTCAATTACATATACCACATGGTAATTTCCAATTACAATACCCCTGGTTGAGATAATTGAAATTAATAAAACTAACATAAAGAATTAATTATTCATTATAATACATGTAATGGGTTGGAACATACACCATGTAATAGTTATATTGTTCAGAACAACAAATAAGTTTCAGAAATATTTAAATTGAGATGGAATAAATTTAATTTTTATTACATTTGGTTTATTAATTTGTAAAAATTTATTTAATAAAAACAAATCCATTTTAATATTTATAATTCATATGTGATCCATTTATATAATATTATTACCATATTGTTAACAATCATTCATTATTTTCATTTTTCGTAATGTTAATTTCCATGTTTTTTAAGTTTGTTTTAACTTGTTAATTTTTTACCTATTATTATGATGATGATTTCACCACATCAAAAATTTGAACCAAAAATTTAATATCATATATATTCAATATATATTTATTTATAATAACTTAAAAAAATTTGTGATGGGAAATAAAAGATAATGTTCATAGATATAGTTGTTCAGACGTAAACGTAAGTGTTGTTTCCATTTTTGAATCATTTTGAAGAAAGAAAAGTACAAGAATTATGAGAATATTTTCTTTATATTAATATATTTATTTAATTTATATTATATATTATTATTTAACCGATATTTAGTAAAGTACATCTAATGAATGAATGAATCACATCATTCCACTAGGTGGTAGTATGTTGTACACACGAAAGCCGTTATTATTATCCCACATATTATAATATTGAAATAATATGATGAAGAAAAAAATTAATAAGAATAAATAAATCATAAATATAAAATATACATAATTTTGAAATAATTTTTTTCAATAATGATATTTGGTAATTGAAAAATTAAAGACATGGGCTCACTGAGAGGTATTTCGCATTACACACAAACCATGATTTTGTAACCCATTTGTTTGAAGGGTGTAATAGTGTATCTCATAAAAAAATAAATAAAATGATGTATATTTAGAATAATGGTATTATTATTTATGAATATTTTATGTATAATTTATGGGTTGTGAGAAAGAAATAAAATGAAAATGCACGTTGATGAACACAACCTCTTCTTTTGGAACACAAATTAATTTGAACCAAAGGATATCCTCAGATGAATTCATGCCAAAATAAATTCTAATATGATGATATTATGGATGGGTATTAGTTATTTAGGATGGTATTGGATGATAAAATTTTATTTATGTCTGCCAATAGATTAATTTAGGAGGATGACTTTTATAAGTGGGGTGAGTGTAAAACATGTAAATTTTTTAAAGAGGGATTTCCACTGATGTTTTTTCCATGTCAAATTGATACAATAATGAATTTTTTTGAGAGACGCTTGAATACAATTAATTTTGGTCATAAAAACATTACAATATTATGGAAATAAAGGTATTTGTGATATACTATGTCAAAGTGCATTATATACACCAAATAAAAGTGGATTTACATATAACAACAAAAAACACTCAATGAAATGTATGATGGGATGAATTCCTTAATAAAGACCATATCCTTAAGTTAATGATAAATCAATGAAATAATTATGTGTGAAAAATATAAATACACTCAATATGGTTAGATATTAAGTGTAAATTAATCATAATACATTCACACATCTTCTTGTAAAAACAACACCAATGACTTAGATGTTTAACTCAATGAAGAGAAATTGAGTTCAATTACTCTTATCATGTTTATATCAATGACTATAGAATTTATTAATGGAGTTATTATGAGTATAAAAAGTATATCCACGTAAAGGGGAGTGTAAATTACTAAATAAATAATAAATAGTGATTCCATACATAATCTTAGAGTAAAATAATCAATGATGTATGCGTAAATCCCATTGAGTGGAAATTGAAATTTGAAATTCCCTTACATATTTGGTATCTTATGAAACATACAACCCATGAAAGAAATACTATAAAATTAATATGTAAATACTCATAAATTAATTTATATTACACCAAGAATACAATCATTGATAGTACATACACCACACAAAAGGAATTAGTGGCCAATATAACAAGAATCTCACGAGAATATAAAGTGAGATGAAAAAATATTACATCATTGTAATCAATCAAGTCGTATGACCAAAAGTTAATAACAACCAAATTAATCACAGAGTACCATGAATATAAAGATAATCATGATAATATGTACCAAATGGAACTACACAATACACCACATGCAATAAATAAGTGGCGAGGAATGGAAATCTCACTGAATTAAATGTGAGATATGAAACCCATTAATTAGTACCATTCCTTGGCTGAGAGAACATTAATCTCATGTATAATGGTGAAATAATTGTTATTAAATTATTCAATAACTATATACATTAATATGATACCATATATGATCTTCTAATATTGATATTTTAGTATTATCTTCGTTTCGGGTGTTATCTGATTTGTTCTCCTTTATATGCTTGGTTACGTAATCCATGTTTGTTATGGGTGGGATGTATCATATTAATATTTATAATTATATTAAGTCTTTAAAATTTAATTTTAATCCTCAAATGAAAATTATTTTTTAATGGATACGATGGGGAATGAATCTCATCGCGTTCGTGGAGATGGTAATCTGTATGTATGCATGAGCGGAAATATCATTCTTCTGATACAAATATAATATATAATTGGATGGTGTATCATATATACATAATCATTATCATTCTAAATTTATTATTTACACCAATTATAAATCATTATTATACTCATCCAAATAATAATGTACTGAATAACTACAACACCACAACGTGGGGACAGTTAGTCGTACGTACGTATGAATATTGACAAGTCATTAAAAGGATGGATAGAATAATGAATATGGTTGTACCATATATATAATAACATAATATTATATAGCATATAATATAGTTATTATTTTAAAATGTAAACAACAAAGAAAGTGGAAGTGGTAGAAGAACAGAAATTGAAAGAGGTGATGAAATATTTACCTCTTCTTCGGGTTCTTCATTTTGATTTGATCAAAAGGGATCCGTAGGTAGGATTTCTGGATAATGTAATTCCACTAGAATGAATGGGGGAGAGTTGGGAGGATTTCTGTGCAGTGTTTGTCTCGTATTAATGGATTTTAATGTTTTAATTAGAGAGAAGGGTGAGTTCCTTTTTATAAGAGGGGTGAGGGGAACCTTAGGAAAAGCTAGAAATATTATTTTATAATAAAATCATTTTCTATTTATAATGGATCAAAAATGAATTATTTAAAGGATAAGGTGGGTATGGGTCAAAAAAATACTCATCCAATAGTTTTTAGATAGGTTTGGGTCACAATATTAACTTTATATTTTAGATTTAACTCTTAGTTAAATTGTTAGACAATTATCATGTCTCTTTGTATTTTTATATTATATAGTTAATAAACATATTATAAAATTGCAAGAGAACCCCAAGTGGTGAATTAATGATACAACTATCATTATATAAGTCTTCTGGCCAAACCATAGATTTTCAAAAATAGAATATCAATTAATAATATAATATTTATTTTAAAAACTCTTTTATGTCAATTTTGACACTATTTGGTATTTTGTTTTTTCTAAATTAATAACAACATTATTACTTAGAAAGAGATTAATCATACAAACCCTAACATTTCATATTAACCGATAGAAGTAGTTTAGTTAATATAAAGTATAAAATTACATTTATTTGGATATTTATAATATCAATTATTTTAATATTTCATTAATTAGGTAATTACTACATCACCATTGTGTCATAAATGAATTAAATTATTTACTATCTAAAAATTATAAATAAATTAAAATTATGTAGGAAATATTTTTATATTTACAATGAATACTTATAGTCTAATTTATCATATGTTTAACTCTATATTAAAAATGGTTTAGTAATTAAACATTGAATTTAACACTTTTAATTCATTGAGTCATAAAAACCTAGTTTTAAACTATAACAGAAGTGATAGAACAATGAATTAAATTTAAATTATATATGAATTATTCAACTGTTTGGAATTAAAATAAATTAAAATAAATTAAATAATTATTTAAATAAAAATCCAGTTTTAAACTATAACATAGTGGTTTTCACTATTAATCAAAAATTGAATGTTTTCAGAAAAATACCCAAAATTTACCCAAAGCTATTTTAGATATTTCGAATTCAAAAAAGTATTATATTTTACCAAATTAAAAACATATAATTTTAATTGATTAATTTAAAATTAAATCCTATTTTCAAAACTGAAAATCTTCATTTTTAAAAAGTAAAAACTATCAAAAGATATACATGTGTTTATATCGAATTTAATTATGGAATTACTTATAATCACATAAATTGTATTAAATGATAAGAATATAATATAATTATACTTCCAAACTATTAAAATACATAATTTACTACTATAAATTATTTCTATTAAAAAATTAGTTTTCAATTAAATTTTATTATTTTTCAGTATTCATCAAAATATAAAAGTTATTAGAAAAGTACCAAAAAATTATCCAAAATAAATTTTTATATCCAGATTTCAAAAAAATAATTTAATTTAATTTAATATATAAAATTGTCAAATATTGGTTTTAAAAATGGTTTTCTATAAAAAGGTGGTAAAATTGAATTTTTTCGAAAAATACTTATTTTATCTGAAAAAATGAATTTGTTCATATATAATGTCTAGTAAACACATAATATGGGTTCTAAAATTATATAGAGTATATAAAATTCAAAATTCAGTTAATAATATTCATAAATGCTTTTGAATGGGTTATTTGGTAAGTCATGGTTTCTCGAGCTCATTGTTGCATGTAACACAAGCTACTGAATTAATGAAAATAACTTACTAAGAAATATTTGGGTGTTATATTCTTTCCCCCTTTTGAAAATTGTGTCCTCGCAATTTTAAAATTAGTCTTCGGAACTTTATTGAAAGTCTCACATAGGAAAAAGAGTCAATATATCTATATCTTTAAAAGAAATAAAGTGAAGTAAAAAGGTCACCTGAGATAACCCACACTAGGATTCCATGTAGGAAAACATGGATATGGAAGATAAAATAAGTGTCACGTTCGAGTGGTGAGTGATAGAAAACACGATTAGGAGAAATTTAACAATAAGAAAACAACAAACTTGGGATGAGAAAAATGTTCATTAGTTTTCTAGTAGAAAAATTAAACACATAATTGTTTTTGTTTTAAGTTTCATTTCATAAAGTTAATGAATTTATTTATGAGATTAACCAAGAACATAAAGAGATAGACTTACTTTTTATGTATAGTTTCATCCTTTAGCAAATTTCTACCACTAATGCGTTTTTTTTTCAAACGATGAGTATTCATGATGGCTTGGTCACACCTAAAGTGCTAGAATCAACTTCAAGGGAATCACATAATCCACAAAGGATGAACTATATATATTTACCCTGACTTTAGAGGTTAACCAAAACCCAAATTGTTAGTATAAGATCAGATGATCCCCAAAATGGAAAATCCATTAGGGAAATAAATTCTTATCTTAATTTCTAAAATTAAACCAACAATACCTGAAGTTCAATAAATACCATTCAATAACCAACTTTCTTCAAAATCCATCATTATAATCCAAACTAATATTGAAACCCAAAATATAGAAGATTTTGATTACACAGTATTCCATGTTAAATTGTATTTCCAAATAACATCGACTACTCTTAACGTTACATACTTAAAAGTAATTAGACTAATCACATATTATATATGATAAGTTAATCATTCCCATAAATAACCCAAATATTTATAAATCCACAATAAAAACATTGATAAAAATCAACAATTGCTCCTAAAATGAAATTTCAATGTATTCTATTTTTCTTAGGCATATTACATTCCCAACAGAGTGGATGTCTTTCAAAATAACATTTATCACTTAATCCCCAAATCATTTTCCTATACTAAGGATATCCATTTTATAAGACACAAGATCCCAAATAAAATTATTATTCTTCAATAAATTCATTTAACAAAAAATAATTAGTCACACTAACTAGGGACATCACGTAGTCCAGTGGTGGGGGATAAATCTCAATCGCATTATAGTTGTGGGTTCTATTCCTGTAGCTTTATCTGACGCGACGGGTTGTCACATGGTGTATGTGTTTTCCTTTTTCAATGAAAAACTGTATTTTATAACATTCTCAAATTGAGATAAATTTTTCAAAATGACTATAACATAATTTCACCACAAATGATATCTCATACCTCACATTTTCATCCCAATATTTAATAACATGTAATTTCCACAAATTCAAGGATCAAATAAACCTAAATGGATATTCATAACTATATCAACAATATAAAACACAATTTTTCCTAAAATATCATTTTTCCATAATAAATTGCAGGATTTAACTTAAGAGAAAAGTATTTCAAAGTAATCACATCTACCAAGATCACTAATTCTTTTAAACATTTCACCATCCATTTATTCCGCATAGGTTTTTCGATGACAAAGGGGTTATCCTATAGAATAGTACATTCACTCGGGTAATGCCTAGATCACCTACATTTATGGAAAATGACTGTAAATGGATTCTTTGGATCAATTTTATTTTCTTCCATAGTACTCTTCATTTTTTTCATGGAAATTATTTACATTATGTCGTTCATTCCGAAACATAAATCATTTCTTTGTTACATTGAGACACTTCTCTAGGTGTCTCCTTCCACATTTTGTGCATGATGGAAATTGAGATTTCTTTTCTCCATGGTCTCCGCTACTGGAGCTCTTATCATTCACAGCCTTTCTCATCTTTGTTGAGTTTGGGAGTTAGTTAATATATATTTTGTTGATCGTATTTTTGGAAAACTAATTCGTAATGCACATGATATTTTTTCACAAATCAATATTCCATTTTTTTCTCATTTCCTCGGTCGTGCCCACGTGTACATAACATTCAATGTTACTATGACTTCCTTGTAATCCATCCATTGACTAACACAAGAAATCATAGTGCGAGTCATGAAATCATTTAGGGAATTTCATAACAACTTATTTTCAATCTAAAACACCTTATAATTAACGAAGATTATTTATTCGCATCTTATATTAAAATAATTATAATCAGTTTGAAATGAAAAGTTGAATAATCTTAATCATATCCTCTGGGAGTGTCGTAACCAAGAGTGTAGTAGGGCCTATTGTCGTGCACCAGTTCCCGTTCGAGTATTTCTCAAAGTGGTGTTTTTGGGTTTTACCCCTAGGTACATCTGTGCCAGAGTAGCCTCTACCTGCTCGTATCTAGACAGGGATGTATTTCTTGGAAAACTCACAAAATCTTTACAATAACAAAATTCTAGGAAGTTCTTCCATACTATCCTCAAATTATATCTTAGGTCTATGTGTCGTAATCAGAGTTTATCTAAATCTAGTTTCTAGGGTTTGTACTAAACTTACTCTGATACCAACTCTAATGCCTCAACCCCAGTTACCGAGAGTTAGTGAGATATTACATAACATTTTCATGATACATGGAATCTTTTCTCAAATGACATATCAGTTTTGTAGCCTTGTAAGTACTAGATACATTCATAATTTTTACATTACATTATAAAATGAAAAGCTACAAGAACATTGTTTCCATAGACCACAATCATATCCCCTCAGAATATCCTTGCAGTTCAGTCATAAAATACTTCTTCTCATCCTAAGATGAATAAAACATAGAAAGGGGTGAGATTAGATTCTCAGTAAGCATAACAATATAGAATCTTTTGTAAATAAGCATAAACATTTATGGCATTGTATAAGACTAAAACAAAATCCTTTTAAGCATGACCTTCCAGATATTATGGCCATGATAAAATCAAATAATTCCATTTAATTATACCTATGGATATTACACTAGTCAAATAATCACATGCAATATCAATAGACACTTTCATAATGATGGAATGCATAATGACAGACTTCATAACCACATGGTCAATGCCTTGTCCCAAGATTACAAATAAGATTTTGTCAAGGCCATGTGCCAAGACACTAGTTTGTCTCATGAGACCTACTGATGCATCAAGGAGCTATAGCAGGGTCCACCAGCCACATACTAAGTCCAATGAATTCCTCGTATGAATAGGTTTAAACATAACATAAACATTCGTATTAAAACTAGTATATGAAATGTCAATACTTTATCCATAAACCATGAATGGTATAATAGTAACACATACAAAGTCAAACATAACTCATTCAATACAATATAAGATATTTTATTATAATAAATCAACCTAAATTGTGAATAATGAAGGATATTGACATAGATGATGTTAATCATCAAGAAAATTTGAGATAAATATCCCCCTTTTTCTTTAATACATTTAAAAGACTCACTATTTATCAAAAAGATGTCTAAAATAGATTTTTGAATCAAAGTGTCCCATACCACATTGAAACTGTTAAATGAAATTTTAATTTTAAAACATTAATGTCCATATAAATAAAACCTGAAACCATTTTTAAAAAATGTACATTAATGAGAATTATTTAGAAATATAATTTTTTTACACATTTAAAATGTGATTTTAGTTAGAGTTCCTAAACATATGATAGACTCTTGAATAAAAATAATTTAGGTAATCAAAACATTATAATATCATAAGAATAAATGGATTCGTGATATATTATGAAAATGTATATTATATAAACAAAATAAAAGTTTATTGGTCATAACAACAAAAAGTCTCAATGGAATGTAAGATGGGATAAATTCCTTTATAAAGACCGTATCCTTAGGTTAAGTATAAATCAATGAAATAATTGTGTGTGAAAAATATAAATACACTCAATTTTATTTAATATTCAGTGTAAATCAATCAGAGGACATTCACAAAAATTCTTATAAAAACAACAACAATGACTTGGATGTTTAACTCAATGAATAGAAATTGAGTTAAAATTACTCTTATCAAGTTTATATCGATGAATTGAGAATTTATCAATGGATTGATTATGTGTATGAAAAGTATATCCATGCAAAGAGAAGTGAAAATTACTACATAAATAATAAATAGTGATTCCACACATAATCTTGGAGTAAAATAATCAAGGAAGTATGTGTAAAACCCACTGAGTGGAAATTGAAATTTGAAATTCCCTTACCGATTTGGTAACATATGAAACATACATCCCATGAAAGAATTATAAAACAATGAAGATGTTAATAATCATAAATTAAATTTTATTAAACCAATAATACAATCATGGATAGAACATATTCCACACAAAATGAATTAGTGGCCAACATAGCATGAATCTCGTGGGAATAAAAAGTGAGATGAAAAACCCTTACATCGTTGTAATCATTCGAGCTGTATGACCAAATGTTAATAAACATCAAATGAATCACAGAATACCATGGATATAAATAGAATCATGATAATATATATCAAATGGCAGTACACAATACACCACATGCAATAAATAAGTGGTGAGTAATGGAAATCTCACTGAATTAAATGTGAGATAAGAAACCCCTAACCTTGTACATTTCCTTGTTCCAGGGAACTATAATATATTTTATAATGGTGATATCATTGTTATTGAATTATTCAATAACCATATATATTAATATGATGTCATATGTGATCTTCTAATGTTGATATTTTAGTGTTATCGTCGTTTCAGGTGTTAATTGATTTGTTGTCCTTTATATTCTTCGTTATGTAAGCCATGTTTATAATGGATGGGATGTATGTTATTAATATTCAGAGTGATATTAATTCTTTAAAAAAAATTAATCAACAAATGAAAATTATTCTTGAATGGATACGATGGGGAATGAGTCTCATCATGTTGGTGGAGACGGTAATCCTTACGAACGTACGAGCGACAATATCATACTTTTGATATTATAATAACATATAATTGGATGGTATATCATTTATAATGAATCATTATCATGTTATATTTATTATTTACAGAAATTATAAGTCGTTATTATACCCATCGAAATAATAATTTAATGAATAAAAACTACACCACGACATGGAGACGGTAAGTCGTACATATGCACGTATGGTGACATGTCATTCAAAGGATGGATAAAATAATGAATATGGTTGTACCATATTTATAATAACATCACAATATATATAATATAATGGACTTTTTATTTTATAATGTAAACAAAAAAGAAAGAGGAAGTGGAAAAGTTAGGGAACATGAAAGAGGTGATGAAATATTTACCTCTTCTTCAGGTTCTTCATTTTGATTTGATCAAAAGGGCTTCTTAGGTCGGATTTGTGAAAAAATTAATGCCACTAGGATGAAGGGAGGAGAGTCTGTAGAATATTAGGGTAGGGTTTGGACGATATTAATGGCTTTGATGGTGTCAATTAGATAAAAGGGGGAGTGCCCTTTTATAAGTGAGGTGAGAGGCACCTTCGGAAAAGCTAGAAATATTATTTTATAATAAAATCATTTCAGTTTATAACAACTCCAATATAAATTATTTAAAGTCTAATGTGGGGATGGGACAGAAACCACTAAACCAAAAGGTTTTAGATTGTTTTGGGACACAATATTTACTTTATTTTTTAGATTTAACTCTTAGTTAAATAGTTTCACATTTACCATGTCTCTTTGTATTTTTATATTAGATGCTTAATAAATTTTATATAAACATACTAGCTAAACCCAAGTGGTTAATAAATGATACACCTATCATTACATAAGTCTTTTGGTCGATCCTTAGAATTTTGGTAATAGAATATCAATTAATAATATAATATTTGTTTTAAAAACAGTTTTATATCAATTTTAACACTATTTGGTATTTTGTTTATTCTAAAATCATAACCGCGTTATTACTTCAAAAAAAATTCATCTATCCAACCATAACATGTAATATTATCCTATAAAATTAGACTAATTCATAAATAGTCTAAAATTATATTTATTTGGATATATATAATATCAATCAATTTAATATATCAGTAATTAGTTAATTACTTCATCATCATTGTTTCCTAATAAATTTAATTATATAATGTCTAAAAATTATAAATAAAATATCATAATGTGGGAAATATTTTTAGATTTCTAATCAATATTTATAGTCAAATTTATATTATGTGTAAACCTATATTAAAAATAGTTTAGTTATTAAACATTTAATTTAACAATTTTAACTCTTCTTTGAATTAAATAATAATAAATGTCATAATCTAATCCAAGTGTACCTAAAGGATAATATTTTATTACTAAGGTTTTTCTGGTCGAATTACACTTATCCAATAGAATTAGGACATGTGGTTGTGTAATAATAATATCATTTTCACCCTTAATTGCCCTATTTACTTTTAACCGTGGTAAATAAAATTAATAAGTTACTATTAACAAAAAAATATTTTCATCTTATTGAACCATATTTTACATTCTTATATCAACCATGTCTCTTGTATTTTTGATATCAAACTCACAACAGCGGTAAAATTAATTTTTATGTAAATTTTAAAATGTTTCTAGGAGGTGGGTAAAAGACAGTAAAAAGTTCAATAAAATTTTATACATCTAATTGTTTTATAAAATGACTCCAATAATTAAATTTAACTAATATAGTTATTATAAATCTATTTTGACTTAAAATAAATTTAAATAAAAAGTCATTTTTAAACTATAACGCAATGTTTTTCACTATTTATCAAAAATTGAATATTTTCAGAAAAATGCAAAAAATTTATCCTAAGATAATTTTGATATTCAGAATTGAAAAATGAATTCTATTTTACCAAATTCAAAACATAATGGTTTAATTAATTAATTTAAAATTAATTTCTATTGTCAAAACTGAAAAGAGGTGTTTATAAAAGTAAAAAATATCAAAATATTGACATGTGTTTATGATAAATTTAAATATGGAATTACTTATAATCAGCTAAATTGTATTAAATGATAAAAATAAAATCTAATTATACTTCCAAACAATTCAAATACATAATTTAACACTATAAATTAAATCAATTAAAAAAGTTTTTTTCAATTTAAATTTTTTACTTTTCAGTATTAATCAATATATAAAAGTTATTAGAAAAGTACCAAAAATTTATAAAAAATAAATTTTTGTGTCCCGATTCAAAATAAGAATTTAATTTCATGAAAATAAATATATAAAAGTGTAAAATATTGTTTTTAAAAAGGTTTTTCATAAATTTTGGTAAAATTTTTTTTGATAAAAACATATTTTATCAGAATGAAAATGAATTAGTTCTTATATTCTGTGTAAGAAACACATAATGTGGATTCTAAAATTATATGGAGTATATTAAATTAAAAATTCAGTAAATACTATTCATAACATCTCTTCAACAGCTAGTGAAGTAAGTCGTGGTGTGATTCAACTCAGTGTTGCATGTAGCGCTATCTATTGAATTAAAGAGAATAACTTAATATAAAATATTGGGGTGTTACATTAATGTAGATTTTCTCTCTGTTGAAACCCCCTACCAAAATTGAGTCTAGCCTATAAATCCATGAAAACTGATCCTCATTAAGATACACTTCTAGCCACCTCCCCATCATCTTATCTACCTCCTCTTCAGTTGCATTAGGCATCAAGGCATGCTCCATCATATCTTGTTTAGAACTTAAATGGAGATCTGAGTCCTTATCACCCTATTCCCTTAGCCTCTGAAGGTGTAGAGACTCCTTTTCCATCTTCTTGTAATTAATATTCTTTGAAGAGCGAGTCTCTAAAGAATGAGGTAAGGAGGAGTATTCCTTATTCCCCTTCCTCTTCCTAAAACCACTATTACTACTTGATTAGAATCCTCATCTACTGGTTGGACATGTTCATTCCCTTTGGAAACCTTTACTCCGGCCCCGTCTCCCTCACCTGGGTTAATGAAGTTAGAATTCACATCAGCCTCTAGGACGCCTTCAAACCTATTTCACAAGGATATTGAGGACTAAATTGGGTCTAGATCCCCTCCCTCATTCCCCATTTGAAATTATATTCTAGTCTAATCACCACTACAGTCCAAAGGAGTATCCTGTATATCCCAACTAGCCCTCCCCCCCCATCCAGTGACATCCTTCCCATAGTCTCGGCTTGACTGGGCTATATGAAGCCTCTACCCAGGAATTGAGGCTCCTTGAAAAAGTCATATAAAATCACACCCTGTTTGGCAACAGTTGTTTTCAACATAGGACACTCCTCATTGATTTCAGATTGATAATCACTAGCATTTTTAGACTAAAAATTCAGGGCAACTACGTTACCATTAAGCATTGTGATAGGCCTGCTCACACCCCTTAGATAACCTATCAATCTGATAAAAAAATCTTGGACTTTCGGATCAAGAGGCAAAGCCCGCGAGATGCTACAACCTCACCAGGTTGGCTAAAAAATAATTCAAAAGTCCCATGCCAACTGAATTTATTCCATCCCACTTGTCTTCTTCGACAAGACCTTCAATCTGGACAACCGAAGCAGCACCTCTTGGACCGCTTCCCTTAGCTGGTCTATTGCATCTTTCCCCGACTTTTCCATCAACCAACTCACCCTCCATCACACTATTCTCATGATTTCCACAATCACCATTGCACAAATCAGTATAAAATCTAGTATTCATTTCCCACCTCCTACAGTTCTCCATTGAAGGGCCCAACAGTTTGCAAATAGGGAATAATGGAACCACGACTCATAGACAACAGGTTTTTTACACCCGAACTCTTCTTATACAGTGATCCAAGCAATGTCCAATGGAACCCTTGATGCTTCCACCTCCACACACACGTGAGGGTTAACTGGATTAAAGACAGTATTTATTCGGTTATCAGAAAAAATGTATCTTCCTATTAGGTTTTCAAGCATTTTAATAATCGATGGATTTTAAAATGTAGGGGGAGATTTAGAAAACATACCTAAACCACCACTGAGGGTGAATCACCCTTCATCTGAAAATCATACGACCATCTGTATAGGTAGAATTGTGATCCATTACTATTGTAGGGAGACCATGACCATTCCATTATCATGACATCCTCCCAAGAAAAACATATCAAAATATTCATGTTGTCTAAAAAACCTACAATTTTCCTTTCTTGAAAATCCTTGGAACCAAACATTAATCTGTCATATAGATGAACTGAGGTTCTTCTATTCAAAAAACTGGTGACTAAAGACAAACTATGAAGTGTCGAATCTATGTTAAACTCAGTGACTGAAATTGGAAGGATGGGGAATCTATCATGTAAATCTGGAACCATATGGATTAGTAATCTTGGGGATAACGATAGAATAAAATTCATGTATGAGAACAGGAGAAAGGAAAATTATGGTGTTGTGATAGATGGTTGAGGTCCCTCCCCTAGAGAGGGAGGAACCTTCTTGGAGGACACCTCTGTCACTGGTCAGGTGACAAAAAGATAGCAGAGGTCTCCTGCTCACCATCCAGTGATGACCTATATTGGTCGCTTGATGTTGACCATTATTGGCCATTGGTGCTGACTCGTATTGGTCGCCGTTACAGACCTATATTGGTAGCTGGTTCTGAAACACCTTGGTCACTGATATATAGGTAGGGATGATTAGTCTTATAGCTAGATCATCCTACTCTGGAGTTTCTGATGATGACCAGTATTGGTCACTCTTCTTCTTCAGGTCACTACCAGCCGTAGGATTCCCACATGGAGCACGCCTTATTTGTAGAATACTCTACTCCTCAAGCCATTGGTCCTTTTTCAACCAGTACATAATCCAAAAAAAACATACCCAATGGACCGCCCCATCAATGGAGTACCAATGTGAAAGACGACGCGTCGATTAGAGGCTAGGTCTGTGAGATATGGACACATTTGTAAAAAGGGCCCAGTTGAATTAAGGTCTGATCTTAACTATGTCACATGTAAAACTCTTTAAAAACTCACTTATAGTATCTTCAATCGACCTCCTTGTCACAAGGGTCCTTATTCCATAGACGGCGCGTCGATCAGACACCCAGCCTGTTAGTTACACCCCTTTCTGTGAAACGGAGGTGATCAAACCCCAGTCCAGACCAGCTAGTTCGAGACCTCGATAAAATTCCAAAGGGACTGAATTCCAAAGGTGGTCCCAATGCCACTAACGACATGTCAAACTGGCACACGTTTCGTAAGTTACAGGTGTTTCTTTATTCGTGGTTCGGTTGGGTCTTGGTACGGTCCGACTCGATTTGGCCGGCCCGACACAACGGGTCTCGAGGTTTACCTAACCTCACCCAGGTCTGACCCATGAAGGGTTGGCCTAGATCCACTAGTTTTGGCCCATTGGGGTTGGCCAAACCGGTTCGCAGGAACATGATGCGATTGGTCTAGCCCATCGGGTGGGGCTCAGCCCACCCACGCTGGCCCGCTGGGTCGTGGATCTGGCACGGTCCGTGTCCGTCCCAACCCTCCTGAAGGTGAATCAATTCCCCTTGCAGACCCCATGGATGTGGGTCCATTTCGTCCTGTGTGACACAGCATGACATGAGGTCTGCACTGCCCCCCTCTATTCGCGGCCCGCTGGCCACACATGTTGTCGCTGGCGGTGCCTGAACGTGTCGCCCATATCCTATGCGGCCGACTCAGGTCTACTGCCTCTGGCCACTGCATCGCGTGATGGTGCACCGCCTTCCCCCACCTGAGACTAGTTTCCATGGGTCTCCTCCAGCCCTTTCCAACCACTTCCAGTGTGGCGTGCTGGTGGATGTTTCTAAGGTCCACTGAAATGATGTCGTCATTTCACAGTCTTCAAATGCCTTGTTGTTGTGTTCGTCGCTCCGCTATATAGAGCACACCAATGAAAATTTTAGTGGAGGGTCCATGCCTTGTTGTTTTTGGCTGAAACCCTCTGCGTTATCCTATTAAACATGATGAAAAATTAATAATAACAAAATTAAGAATAATCCCCATGTTTAAGATCCCACAACTACCATCCACTTGACCAGATGAGACACAAATCAACCTATTAATCAGTTGGTCTTCTTTCATTATATTTTTCAATAACAAGAATAGAGGTAACATCTATGCACATATCCACTACCTTTTATGATGTTCGTTTCCACACCATCATCTTCAAGGGTATACGGCGTCAAGGAAGCTTCATGTGTTTTTCCTTCGAAAGGCATTCTTCGTCGTTCTTCATTCTTCACTGTGGTGGATGCATGTCAGAGCTTAACCCGATAATCCCCCAAATCCTTCTTCATTATTTTTTCGAACACGTAAAACTATTTATTGAACCTCGTTGTACTGTTTCCATAATGGCATGGCGTCATGTCGTTGCGCTGTTTCATTTTTGAAACAGTGTTGCTGTATTGCACCATTAAATTCATCATTAAGTTGATGAATATAGGTCGTCCATGTGTTTCATTAAAGTTCTTCATCACTACATCAACACTTCCATACAACATCACCATCCTCCATGAAATGGATAAAAATAATAAAATAATTATTTTAAATTATTTTTTTAATTTTATTGAAATTTTCAAAAAAAACTTTTTCTCTCGGCCCTCGTCGGCTGTTGTTATGTCATTTCTAGGAGAATCCCGGCATTCCGGATTCGAAAGTGCCCTAAGATTATTAAATCTGAGAAACGGTTCAAATGATAGAAAATTCCACCAATGTGTTTACAAAAATTACCTTAAAAAGTTCAGAAATTCATTCTAGGCACACCGGGCCTCGTAATCATGTGTCGTGTCACAAAACAACTGAAATATACCCAAAATAGGTCACCTGAGATGGTCCGCGACATGTTCTGAGGGGTTTTTCTGATCCCCCCAAGGATGGAAACCAGTTTCCGTCATCAATATATAAATTAGGGAACGATTTAAGCCCAAGAGATAAAACCAAGACCAGATAAATAACTCGAACAAACAGGGAATTCAAAAAAATGCCAACTGAAACTTACATAAACAAAGAACCAATCTAGATACAATGTACCACGAAAAAAAACTGGAAACAAGTCCCCCCTACAATTATCTATGTGTGAGCCTTTGGTCACTTCTAACCAGACACCCAAAACTACTACCACATGATCAGCCACTGAGGAAAATCATGAACAATAACTGAACCTCCAACTAAAATGGAAAAGAATATCCGTCACCACAAAAATGATCAATAGGGATTCCAAATTTAAACCACCTAATCCAAGTGTTTTCTTACCCAATGTTATTTGATTCCACAAGTTTTGAAATACAATTATAAAAATAGGGTTTTTCCATTTTAACAAAATAACATTTCGTTCCCACTATGAGAACCAACTCACTCAATAGATTATTTTAAAAAAAGAAATTCTTAACTATTTTATAAACAAAACCTAACAAGTAATATCAGGATTTTGCAAAATGGAGACATGTAAACAATACAAGTTTAAAATAAACTAGTGAAGCCTAAAATAATCAAACAATACCTGCTAAAAGTAAACCAGTGAAGCTGAAAATAAACAAGCAATACAAGTTGTAACCATGGGATATCCTAACCATCCCTAGATAACCCTTGGACGCACTCAGTTCGTAACCACCTTCCAGATTATGGTGAAGACCCATATTCTATAACCCACTGATCTCCCTCATGAAAAAATTAGTGGCAAATCCATCATGTCCTCTCTATCTACCAGGGGGCACAGAACTGTCTAATCGGGGTTGGTGGGAAACCATCACATGATAATCTATAAGATGCCTCGGAACCCATGGTGGTTATAGTAATATTGTGTAAGTAGGAGGCCCAGGCACGCGTGACTCATCACATGGCACTTGCCTTCCCCAAACACGGACACCAATATACGATAACCCCATAGGTATATACCTCATTAAAAGGTTCCCCATATTTATAAACATACAATTAATATCACACGAAGGTGGCAACCAGGTTTCTATAAAATAAAAACTTTAAAACATTATAGAAAATTTTAAGGATTCCATCTGGAGGAACACATTTATTCAAAATAATTTTCAAATACCACTCTTACATTTACAAATCTAAATGGGTCTTTACATTCTAAACATGCGTTCAAACACTTCACAATTATCAAACATGCTTTTACTATTTTCTAACCCACACAAAAACATGTTTCAAACAAAATAGACAAATCCTAAGGAACACACTATAAACCATGATTTCCAAAATACTTAAAGAAACATCAAATCCTAATTTAAAATACTTTCTATATACTTATCCAAGAGATTAACTTTATTTGATAGCCAAAATCCATTTAGATAACTAAACATCCAAGAAAACACCCATTACCATAAAATCGTGACTGATGGCCTACTTTATTTATAGAATGTGAAACAATCCAAAAATAACAATAAACCCTTTCCAACAAATTTAAAAAAAATTATCATGTTATACCAAAATCAAACCATACATTCCTAATATCCTCATTTGAAATGAAATGTAAACCAGGAAAGAATATTAATGATTTGCCCCAAAAATCACCATTTACCCTCATTATTTTAAAGTAACACCAACTAAAAAAATTGAATCCATTAAAACCTTAAAAAATTTCTTTAACACAATAACCAATATACAACACAATCAAATAAAGATCACTGATGAAAAATTTCATTACAAAATAATAAAATAGATTCATTTCAAATGGACTCAATTCTTTCTTAAAGAAACATAATCAATTCAAACAAGCATTATATGTATCATAAAACAATGAAATTTACACTAAAACTCATTTAAAAACAATTTTTAACAAATCAAATAAATTCAAAATTTCTATAATAATTTAATTATGGGTGTCATAGAGCTGTGAAAGTAGTTTATAAATTTATTTAAAATGGAAATCATCAAAGGAAACACATTATGATAGAAAGACATGGCGACAATTACCGAAACATCGTTCGATTGGAATAAAACATCAACGAGAGTAAGAACAATGACCCGTAGACAAAAAACACACACTAAATCCAAAGGAAACTCGAGATACACATTAAACCTAACATTTTGTGTTCATACAATAGGAAACCCCACATGTAAACCCTATTAATTAATTGAGTAGAGGAGAATATAGGAAGAGAACATACCAGATAAAACTGCCAGAGGGAAGAGAAGTAACCGGAAGAAGCGTCAGATAGGAGGATGAATTCTTAAGAGTGTAGTGGGAAGTGGGTTTCATGAGGAATTATTGCAGAGAGAGGGTGTAAGGGGAGAGTGGTGTGGTGTGTATGAGATAACAAAGAATATAAATAATGGTGGGAGCGGGTATGGGTGAGGGGATAAATAAGTTATTAAAATGGGGTGGGGGAGAGCGGGTATGATAAAGAGATGGGGTGATTGGAGAGAGGGAGATAAAAAAAATAAAGGAATTATGGGGATAAGGGTGGTGTGTGATGGGTAAATTAAAAAAGGGGTGTGAGTGGAGAGAGGAAAAAAGGAAATAAATGAGGGGAGAGGGGGTGATTCCTGAGAGACAAAGGGGGGTGGGTGATTAGAGAGAGGTGACTGGATATATGTAAAAAGAGGAAGGGATTTTATTGGAGAGATGTGGGGTGCATAATGGATAAAAAAAGAGGAAGGTGGAGAGAGGGTATAAGGGGGAGAGATGAGTGCATGAGGGGAAAATATGAGTGTGGTGATTGGAGAGAGTGGTGATTGGAGAGGGATACAAAACAGGGGGGAAATATATTGGGACATATGGGTGAGGTGTGGTGGAAAAAATGTCGGATTAATACACTATAAAAAATTAATTACAATATAAAAATAATAATAATAGTAATTATAAATGTTAATAATAATGATGATGATAATAATAAAATTAATTTAAATAATAATAATTACAACAAAATTTTAATAACAACATTTATAATAATATCATTAATTATATAATCATAACGGCATTAATTTTCTTAATGATAATAATAATATTACAAAAAATAATAGCACTAATAAAAAACAGTATTAATAATAATAATAATAATAAATTTATTAATTCTATTTTAAATAATAACAATGTTAATAACAACCGAATAATTATTATATTTATAACCATATTAATGATTGAAATATCATAAAGAATTTAAATAAAAAACATTTTTATGAACACAAAAATGTTATTTTTATTTTTTCCTAAATATTTAATTTATTTCATTATCATGATGTTTTTTTATTTTAAGTAATGGGTAACCAAAGGGGCTTCCAGGCTGGCCACACGGTAACTGCAAACTGTGCGGTGCCCGTGCACCAATCTGAAATCCACCAAAAATATCAAATATCAAATATCAAAAATTTAACCATTCACGCAACTCGAACATTGATAAGACTATCCAAATACGAAAAATAATAAAATAAAATAATTTAAAAGGGTGGGGTGTGACAATTCTCCCCACCACAAAACATTTTTTCCCCAGAAAGTACCTAGATGAAATACAACAAAAACTCATGTCAAAGCCTAACTAGAACTGTTGGAAAAATAATTAAGCCTCGATATGAGTATATACTCTACAAGTTACACTTGACCGACTCAAAGAGAAACCATATAACAAAACTAATGGAGAACAAAATAGGGTTCTCCCACCACAAGAATAGCCCTAACGTAAGAATTTGAACTCAAACGCACCACCTGTGGAGACGGTAAGTCGTACGTATGCATGTATGCTGACATGTCATTAAAAGGATGGATTGAATAATGAATATGGTTGTAAAATATTTATAATAACATCAAAATATATATATGATACTCGACTTCTTATTTTATAATGTAAAAAAAAGAGGAAGTGGAAAAATTAGGGAACTAGAAAGAGGTGATGAAATATTTACCTCTTTTTCAGGTTCTTCATTTTGATTTGATCAAAAGGGCTGCTTAGGATGGATTTGTGACAAAATTAATGCCACAAGGATGAAGGGAGGAGACTCTGGAGAATATTTGGGTAGGGGTTGGACGAGATTAATGTCTTTGATGGTGTTAATTATATAGAAGGGGGAGTGCCCTTTTATAAGCGGGGTGAGAGGCACCTACAAAAAAGCTAGAAATATTATTTTATAATAAAATAATTTTGGTTTCTAATGGCTCCAAAATAAATTATTTAATGTATAAGGTGGGGATGGGTCGAAAAACACTAAACCAGTAGGTTTTAGATGGTTTTGGGTCACTATATTAAATTTATTTTTTAGATTTAACTCATAGTTAAATAGTTTCACATTTACCATGTCTCTTTGTATTTCTATATTAGAGGCTTAATAAATTTTTTATAAACTTCCTAGCTGACCCCAAGTGGTTAATTAATGATACACCTATAATTACATAAGTCTTTTGGCCAAACCTTAGATTTTTAGGAATATAATATCAATTAATAATATAATATTTGTTTTAAAAACTCTTTTATATCAATTTTAACACTATTTGGTATTTTGTTTTTGCTAAAATCATAACAGCCTTATTACTTATAAAAAATCATCTAACCAACATTAACATGTTATATTATCCTATAAAATTAGTCTATTTCATAAATAGTCTAAAATTATATTTATTTGGATATATATAATATCAATTATTTTAATATTTCAGTAATTAGGTAATTACTGCAACACCATTTGCCGAAAATGAATTTAATTATATAATGTCTAAAAATTATAAATAAAATATCATTATATCAGAAATATTTTTAACTTTATAATAAATATTTATAGTCGAATTTATCTTATGCATAACCCTATATTAAAAATAGTTTAGTTATTAAACATTGATTTTAACAATTTTAACTCTTATTTGAATTAAATAATAATAAATGTCCTAATCTAATCCAAGTAGACCTAAAGGATCATATTTTATTCCTAAGGTATTTTTGGTCAAATTACACTTATCCAAGAGAATTAGGACATGTGGTAGGGTAATAATAATATCATTTTCACCCTTAATTACCCTATTTACTTTTAACCGTGGTAAATAAAAGTAAAAAGTTACTATTCGCCAAAATATATTTTCATCTTATTAAACCGTATTTTACTTACATATATCAACCGTATCTCTTGGATTTTTGAAATTTAACTCACAACAACAGTAAAATTAATTTTTATGTAAATTTTCAAATGCTTCTAGGAGGTGGGTAAAAGACGGTAAAAAGTTCAATAAAATTTTATAAAACTAATTATTTTATAAAATGACTCCAAGAATTACATTGAACTAATATAGGTATTATAAATCTATTTTTACTTAAAATAAATTTTAATAAAATAAATAATTATTTAAATAAAAAGTCAGTTTTAAACAATAACACAATGTTTTTCACTATTTATCAAAAATTGAATGTATTCAGAAAAATGCCAAAAATTTATCCTAAGCTAATGTTGATATTCAAAATTGAAAAATGAATTCTATTTTACCAAATTGAAAACATAAATGTTTCATTTATTAATTTAACATTAATTTCTGTTGTCAAAACTGAAAAGCGGTGTTTATAAAAGTAAAAACTCTCAAAAGATTGACATGTGTTTATGATAAATTTAAATTTGGAATTAATTATAATCACCTACATTGTAATAAATGATAAAAATCAAATAAAATTATACTTCCAAACCATTCATATACATAATTTAACACTATAAATAAAATCAATTAAAAAAGTTGTTTTCAATTAAAATTTATTACTTTTCAGTATTAATCAATATATAAAAGTTATTAAAAGAGTGCCAAAAATTTATAAAAAATAACTTTTTGTGTCCTGATTCAAAATAAGAATTTAATTTCATTAAATTAAATATATATAACTGTAAAATATTTTTTTTAAAGGTTTTTCCGTTAAATGGTGATCAAATTTATTTTTTTGATAAAAACATCTTTTATCAGAATGAAAATTAATTAGTTCTTGTATTATGTCTAGGAAACACATAATGTGTATTATAAAAATATATGTAGTATATAATATTAAAAATTTAGTAAATACTATTCATAACTACTCTTGAACAGCTAGTTTAGTATGTCGTGGTGCGCTCGAACTCAGTGTTGCATGTAACTCTATTTATTGAATTAAAGTGAATAAATTAATATAAATTATTGGGGTGTTACATCAATGTAGATTTTCTCTCTATTGAATCCCTTACCAAAATTGAGTCCTGCCTATAAATCCATGAAAACTGATCCCCATTAAGATACACATCTAGCTACATCCCCATCATCTTAGCTACCTCCTCTTCAGTTGCATTAAGCATCAAGACTGGATCCATCATATCTTGTATAGAACATAAAAGGAGATATGAGTCTTGATCACCCTATTCCCTTGGCCTCTGAAGGTGTAGAGACTCCTTTTCCATCTTCTTGTCATTAATATTCTTTGAAGAGCGAGTCTCTAAAGAATGAGGTAATGAGGAGTATTCTTTATTCCCCTTCCTCTTCCTGAAACCCCTATTACTACTTGACTAGAATCCTCAAATGATGGTTGGCCATGTTCATTCCATTTGGAAACCTTCACTTCGGCCCCATCTCCCTCACATTGGTTAATGAAGATAGAATTCGCATCAGCCTCTGGGACGCCTTCAAACCTATTGCACAAGGAGATTGAGGACCGAATTGGGTCCAGACACCCTCCCTCATTCACCATTTGAAATTATCTTGTAGTCCAATCACCACTACCATCCAAAGGAGTATTCTATATACCCCAACCAGCCCCCCCCCCATCCAGTGACATCCTGCCTACAGTCTCGTCTTGACTAGGCTATATGACACCACTACCCATGAACTGAGGCTCCTTGAAAAAGTCATATGAAACCACACCCAGTTTATCACAAGTTTTTTTCACCATAGGACACTCCTCATTGAATTAATATTGATAATCACCTACATTTATAGACTAAAAATTCCTGTAAACTACATTACCATTAAGCACTGTGACAAGTTTGCTCACACCACTGCGATAACCTATCAATCTGCTAAAAAAATCCTGGACTTTTGGATCAAGAGGTAAAACTAGCAAGATACTACTACCTCACCAGGTTGGCTAAAAAAGAATTCAAAAGACCCATGCCAATGGAATTTATGCTATCCCGCTTGTCATCTTAGACTGGACCTTCAATATGGACAACCGAAGCAGTGCCTCATGGACCGCTTCCCTCAGCTGGCCTATTGCAGATTTCCCTGGCTATTCCTTCAACCAACTCACCCTCCCTCACACTATTCTCATGATTTCCCAAATCAATATTGCACAAATCAGAATAAAATCTAGTATTCATTGCCCACCACCTACAGTTCTCCAGTGAATGGCACAGAAGATTGAAAATAGGGAAAAATGGAACCACGACTCATAGACAATAGGTTGTTTACACCTGAACTCTTCTTATACAGTGATCCAAACAAAGTCCAATGGAACCCATGATGCGTCCACCTCCACACACACATGAGGGAAAACTGGAAGAAAAATAGTATTTATTGGGTTATCAGAAATGAGGTATATTCCTAGTAGGTTTTCAATCATTTTAGCAATCGATGGATTTTAAAATGGAGGGAGGAGGTTTAGAAAACATACCAAAACTGCCACTAAGGGTGAATCACCCTTCATTTGAAAAACGTACGACCATCGGTATAGGTAGAATTGAGATCCATTATAGTTTCAGGGATCCCTTGACCATTCCCTTATCATTACATCCTCCTATGAAAATAATATCAAAATATTCATGTTGTCCAAAAAACCTATAGTTTTCCTTTCTTGAAAATCCCAAGTACCAAACACTAATATGTCATATAGGTGAACTGAGGGTCTTCTATTTAAAAAAACTAGTGACTAATGATAGACTATGAAGGGATGAATCTATGTTAAACTCAAGAACTGAAATTGGAAGGATGGGGCATCTATCATGTAAATCTAGAACCATATGAATTAAGAATCTTTGGGGGAACGATAGAAGAAAATTTGGGTATGAGAACATGAGAAAGGAAAGTCATGTTGTTGTGATAGATGGTGGAGGTCCCTCCCATGGAGAGGGAGGAACCTACTCGAAGGCCACCTCTTTCACTAGTCGGGTGACAAAAAGATAGCATAGGTCTCCCGCTCACCATCTAGTGATGACCTGTATTGGTTGCTTGGTGCTGACCTGTATTGGTCGTTGGTACTGACTCGTATTGGTCGTCGGTGCA
Source organism: Viscum album (assembly GCA_963277665.1). Classification (NCBI taxonomy): domain Eukaryota; kingdom Viridiplantae; phylum Streptophyta; class Magnoliopsida; order Santalales; family Viscaceae; genus Viscum; species Viscum album. The sequence goes on from OY728152.1 coordinate 1,759,902,304, forward strand.
GACCTGTATAGGTCTCTGGTGCTGAAAAACCTTGGTCACGGATACAGAGGTAGGGATGATTAGTCTTATAGCTAGATCGTCCCACTCTGGAGTTTCTGATGTTGACAAGTATTGGTCACTCTTCTTCTTCAGGTCACTACCAGCAGCAGGATTCCCATATAGAGCACGCCTGTTTGTAGAATACTCTACTACTCAATCCATTGGTCCTTTTTCAACTGGTACATAGTCCCAAAAAAAACATACCCAATAGACCGCCTCATCAATGGAGTCCCAATGTGAAAGACGACGCGTCGATCAGACGCTCGATCTGTGAGATATGGACACATTTGTAAAAAGGGCACGGTTGAATTCAGGTTTGATATTACCCACGTCACATGTAAAACACTGTAAAAACTCACTTATATTATCTTCAATGGAAATCCTTGTCACAAGGTTCCTTATTCCATAGACGGCGTGTCGATAAGACACCCAGCCTATTAGTTACACCCCTTTCTGTAAATCGGAGGTGATCAAACCCCAGTCCGGACTAGTTAGTTCGGGCCCTTGATAATATACCAAAGAGACCGCATTCCAAAATTGGTCCCAATTCCAATGAGGACATGTCAAATGGCCACACTTTTCGTTAGATATGGGAGTTTCTTTATTCGTGGTCCGGTTGGGTCTTGGCCCGGTCCGACTCGATGTGGTCGGCCCGACACAACGGGTCTCAAGGTTTACCTAACCTCACCCAGGTCTGACCCATGAAGGGTTGGCCTAGATCCACTATTTCTGTCCCATCAGGGTCGGCTAGACTGGTTAGCAAGCACAGGTTGCGGTTGGCCCGGCCCGTTGGGTGGGGCTCATCCCACCCGCACTAGCCCACTGGGTCATGGATTCGCCACAGTCCGTGTCTGGACCAGCCCTCTTGAAGTTGAATCAATTCCCCTTGTTGACCCCATGGATGCGGGTCCATTTTGTTCTGTGTGACACAACACGACACAGGGTCTGCACTTCCCCCTCTATCCACAGCCCACTGTCCACACATGATGTCGTCGGTGGTGCCTACTGGTGTCGCCCATATCCTATGTGGTCGGCTCAGGTCGGCTGCCTCTGGCCACCGAGTCACATGATGGTGCACCACCTTCCCCCACCTGAGACTAGTTTCTATGGGTCTCCTCCGACCCCTTCCGACCACTGCCAGTGTGGCCTGATGGTGGTTGTTTCCGTGGTCCACTGATATGATGTCTTCATTTCACAGTCCTCAAATGCCTTGCTACTATATTCGTCGCTCCACCATATAGAGCACACCAATGAAAAGTTTATCGGATAGTCCAGGCCTTGTTGTTTTTTTCCAGCACCCTATTTGTTATCCTATTAAACATGATGAAAAATTAATAATAACAAAAGTAAGAATAATACCGAAGTTTATGATCCCACAACTACCATCCGCTTGACCAAATGAGACACAGATCAACCTATTAATCAGTTGGTCTGCGTTCGTTACATTTTTCAAGAACAGGAATAGAGGGAACATCTAAGCACATATCCCCTACCTTTTATGATGTTCCTTTCCACGCGATCATCCTCAAGGGTATACGACGTCGAAGAAGCTTGATGTTTCTGTCCTTTGAAAGGAATTCTTCGTCGATCTTTATTCTTCACAGGGGTGGATGCATGTCAGAGCTTCACCCGATAATCCCCAAAATCCTTATTCATTATTTTTTCGAACATGTAAAATTATTTTTTGAATCACGTTGTAGTGTTTCCATAATGGCATGGCGTCACGTCATTGAACTATTTCATTTTTAAAATAGTGTTGCTGTTTTGCACCATTAAATTCATCGTTATGTTGATGAATATGGGTCGTCCATGTGTTTCATTATGGTGCTTCATCACTGCATAGTAACTTCCATGAAACATCACCATCCTCCATGAAATAAATAAAAATAATAAAATAATTCTTTTAAATTATTTTCGTAATTTTCTATAAAATTCCAAAAATATATATAACATTTCCTCTCGGCCCTTGTCAGCTATTGTTATGTCATTTCTAGGAGAATCCTGGTGTTTTAGATTCAACACTACCCTAGGATTTTTAAAGCTGAGCAATGGTTCAAATTATAGAAAATTCCACCAGTGTGTTTACATAACATACCTTAAAAAAATTTCAGAAATTCATTCTGGGCACACCGTATAGCATCCCATCTTTTTATAACATAAACATTCATTTCAATAGACGGAACTGAAGATCTTTAAGGCTTAGTGTCTTGGAAACAAGGAACATAATACATGAAAACAATATAAAACATTCTTCTTAAACACATGAAAGGCTTCTCCTTAAGTTCATCCTAGGTTAATTACCGCATCTCATAACCTGGGGACATACATCAAAAGAAAGGGTGAGCAGAAAGCCCGGTAAGGGAAACAAGAGAAACATTTTACATCTGAACTTGAGATACTTCAATAAGGACATGAAAAATACTTTAAGGAATTAGAAAGAAATCATGAGATAAATCGTAATAAAAATAGAATTTTTCATAACTTGAAGATTTGGCTGCAACATTTAATATTGACAATCATTTCGTTTCACCAAGGTCCATCCCCAAGGTGTCATTAAAAATTACCAGGGTTATTCACCAAGGTATCAGTCTAAAAAGTCATCTTTAGAGATTAAGTCTTTACCCAATGCATTGGAGCGCTATCTGGACGCACCCTTGAGATGTCTTTAATATCATGTGAGCCACATATATCAACATCAATCATTTCATAAACAACCCATATAGCATAAAATAAATGGGTTTCATTTCATAATCAAAACGTTTTAAAAACTGCTTTAAAGACATGATCTTTATGTCACTTTAAACCCACGGAAAGGGAAAGCGGGTTTCATGTATGTGAATCCCAGAATTTAAAATAGAACATTTTGGTATATATGTGAATACCCCAATATAAATAATATCTTTGAGTATTCACCTAATAATATAAAATGATTTTGAGATAAAGAGGGAGGCATTTTGAGATGAAAATTCTACAGCATTACGGCAATATTACAAGGTTTTAGAAGACATTGAAAAGAGTGGGGACATGGGTCACCCACTCAAAAATGATCCATAAAATAGTTGGGGAACAGAATATAAAGTATTTAAGAACATGGTAAGGAAATTTTAATTATATACCATATGAAACGAAGAACATGAAAGGATGACAAAAAATAAGATTTCTCTTATCAGAATTCGGCAGCCTAACGGCGTCACTTAAAACTTCCAAAAATGGATTGACGAGAACAAATAGGCTCTCTCATCATATGAACATAAATGATCAGTATGATAGATATAGAGTTTATACCCCAACATAATAAAAAGGAACTTGAAATACTTGACCATAAAATATAACTTGAAAAAGAGAAGGGTGAACGAATCCCTTGAAAATTCAGCTGCCTAACGGCGTCACCTAAACATCAACAAAAATGAATTGAAAAGATCAAATATGGTCTTTAATAATATGAACATAAGATTCAAGTATTATATATATAGAGAACATACCCCAACATAATAAAAATGAACATGAAAGACTTGACATGAAAGTATAACATTGAAAATAAGAAGGGTGAATAAATCCCTTAAAAATTCGACAGCCTAACGACGCCACTTAAACTTCAAAATACTGAATTGAAGAGATCAAATAGGGTCTCTCATCATATGAACATAAATGATCAGTATGATAGATTTAAAGATCATACCCCAACATAATAAAAAGGAACTTGCAAGGCTTGACATGGAATTAGAACTTTGAAAAAGGAGAAAGGTGAAAGAACCACTTAAAAATTCGGCACCCTAACGACGCCACATAAAACATCAAAATACTGAATTGAATAGATCAAATGGGGTCTCTAATCATATGATCATAAAATATCAGTATGATAAATTTATAGATAATACCCCAACATAATAAAAAGTAACTTGAAATACTTTACATGAAAATAGATCTTGAAAAATGAGAAGTGAGAAAGAATCCGTTACAAAAAATTTGGTAGCCTAACGGCGCCACTTAAAACTTCATAAAACGAAATAATGAGAGTAAGAGGGGATCTATCATTATATGAACATGAAATGTTAAGTAAGAGGATTATAAAAGAACATTATTTAACATAATAACATGTAGCATAAAAGAAATGACATAGAAGAGATTTCTTGAAAAGAAAGAGAGAGATCGGATCCCTTACCTTAAAACGTAACTCTTAAAACTCAAAATTTAGGACCTTGAGGGCTTGGGGGAACCTTGGGAGGACTCCTTGGGAGGTAATGAGACCATAAATTCGTTGGGGGGGAGTGGGGAGTCGAAATGGATGAGAGGATGGCTTGGTATTTATAGGGAAATTGAGGGGACAAGGCATTAATGGCCAAGAGACACCTCAAAAGTGGTTTTCTCAAAACCATGTGCTCTCCCATGATATTTCCCATGATGTTAGGCCACATGGGTCCCCCCATACAATAATGCATCACCTTTGGTCGACCATCCCTTAAAATAACTCTTATAGTCATCATGACACAGTTATGATGTCATTAAACAAACTGAAACCCTAAAACTGTATTTTTACTATTCACTGAAAATTTAACTTTTTCAGAAAAATCCCAAAATTTCACATTAACCAAATATCAATGCTCTGATTTATAAAGTGAACTCCATTTTATAAAAATAATTTTCTTAATATTTTTAATTTAATTTTCAAATAAATACACTATTCACCAAAAATTCATTTTTTCAGAAAAACCCCCAAAAATTACATTAACATAATATCAATGCTCTAAGTTCAAAAATGAAATCCATTTTATGAAAATAATTTTTTAAATATTTTTAATTTAATTTTTAATTGAAAACATTATTCACCTGAAAAAACTAATACTTGAATAATAATTTATGAAACTGTTATTTAACCATTTTATTGAATCACGTTACATAATCAAGGTGCATGGATTATATTAATACTTTCTTTAAGTGAGATTACTAATCCATTTGGTCACAATACTAATCCCAATCATAAAATCACTATTCATAATTTACTATTCATCAAAAATCATGTTGATCTTATTAGACTCTAAATTTCATACTGAACATAGTTGTAGAAGACCATTTTTTGAAAATCATTACACATTTTTAATTATTTAAGGGTTACATAAACATTTTTTTTAAATATACATTCTCTAAAATTCACCAAAAATATGCATACTATATTTATCCGGACATTTGAAAAGTCATAAACATTATCATAAGAAGAAATCCCAATTTTTATTTAAAACAAAGGATTACACAAGGAAGTTACGGTCTCCTTAAATAGCCCCTTATCACGCCAGCATAGGACCTAAGTGTAAGGTGTTCTATGGTGAGAGAATCTGAGGGAGGCTCGGCCAACATCGCACGAGTAGTAATTTCTATCAGGTTGAACTTCTCGCGAAGGCTATTCTGTTCTTGTTTCGCACGATGAAGTTCGGCATGGGTTTGGTCCAGAGCATAGCCCAGTGGTGCTACCTCCTTCCCAAGTTCTGTTAGATGGGATTCTATCGTTCCAAGACTACTAGGTGAGGCCATCAAATATTCTTTCTATTAATTAACCAATTTTACTTGTATTTAGAGAAAAAAATCAAAACATTTAGTTTCTGATGGTCATATTGACTAATGGTCATATAATAGTCAAAATCCAACGGTCTCATTTTAATTATAATCATGTTATCAAATGAAAAAAAAATTGAGTATAAGAATAAAATAAAATAACACATAAAATTAGGAAATAAGATTTATTCAAAATTTCAGGTTGTTACAATCTTCCCCCCATAAGAAATTTCGTCCTCGCAATTTTTAAAATTGGGTTTTGAAATTTCATTGAAAGTCCCACATCGGAAAAGGAGTCAGTAAAATTATTACTTTAAAAGAAAGAAAGGGAAGTACAAAGGTCACCCGAGTTAACCCACACTAGGATTCCATGTAGGAAAACATGGACATGGAAGAAAAACAAAGGGTCAAGTTCTGAGGGAGAGTGATAGAGAACATGATTAGGAGAAAGTTAACATTATGGAAATCCCAAACTTATGATGTGTGTAAACGGTCTTTGATTACCTAGTAGGTAACTTAAACCAACAATGTTTTTGTTTTACGTTCCTTTTCATAATTTTGAGGAATTCATTTACTACATAGAACAAAAACATAAGAAAATATACTTACCTTCATGTAGAGTTTCATCCTTTAATAATTTTCTACCCAAAATTAATCCTTTCTCCAAACGATGAGCATTCAAAAACACTTGGTCTCATCAAAACACAAGAATAATCTTCTTGAGAGTCACTTAATCCACAAAAGATTAACCATCTATTTCATCTATCTTTAAACATTATCCCAAAAACATAAAGGTTAAGGTAAAACAACTCTTCAAAAAGAAATAATCCCATAGGAATGGAAACTACTTTTAAATCTTCAAAGTTCCACGGTACTACCCAAAGTTCATCATAGACCATTCCATAAATAACGGTCCTTAAAATTACTCAAAATAAACCAAACTAATATTGAAACCCAAATACAAGAGGGATTTGATAACATAGTCTTCCAAAATAAACTTCATTATTCATCTCCAAACAACATCAACCACTCCTAACATCTTATAACAAAAGTATCTAACCTAAACATATTTTACCCAAGATAGGTTAATCATTCCCATAAGTAACCTAAATTACTATAAGTCCACCTTTAATTAATTGATTCTTCAAAATATAGGTCTAACTCACTCCTCAATGAAAATACTATAGTAATCTATTTACGTCGATCATATAGAGTCCCCAAAATAGTGAAATTATTCCAAAATAATAATCATCTTTTAATCCCCTAATCATATCTATCATATTAATACGACAATCGTCACATTTCCTATCACGTTGGCTATTGGGACATGTTCTTACATTTCCTGCCATTAACTAAGAAAAGAAACTATAATTAGGGGATTAAATACTAAGCCAATAATCATGAAAAGGAAACTTTAAGCATAAAAAGATAAACTTGTAGAATAAAAGAATATCCTAACTTGTGATCCCCTAGGTTCCAATATAGGTTATCCATGATTATATATTCTTATGTGAATATTTATTTTATTTTATCTTTGTTCCTTTAATAATAGTTCGTACTAATCTTATGAATTTACCAAAGCAAATCCCCTGGGAGTGTCGTAACCAAGAGTGCAGCAAGGCCCGTTGTCGTGTACCAGTTCCTATTCGAGTCCAGCTCAAAGCGGTGTTTTCTGGTTTTACCCCTACGTATATCTGTGCCAGAGGCACCTCTACCTGCTCGTATCCAGACAGGGATGTATTTTCTTGTAAACCCCTTACTCAATACTCACCAAAATACCAGGAAGATTTCCTATATTTAAACTTTTCTATAGGGTTCTTCCGAGAGTATTCATATCCTAATTTCCACAAATAACTAAACCATCATTTGATACCAACTATAGCATCTCGTCTTTTTATAACATAAACTTTCATTCCAATACACGGAACTGGGGATCTTTAAGGCTTAGTGTCTTGGAAAAAAAATAACATAATACATGAAAACAATATAAAACATTCTTCTTAAACTCTTTAAAGGATTCTCCTTAAGTTCAACCTAGGTTCATTACCACATCTCATAACCTGGGGACATACATCAAAAGAAAGGGTGAGCAGAAGGCCCAGTAAGGGAAACAAGAGAAACATTTTACATGTGAACTTCAGATACATCAATAAGGACATGAAAATAACTTTAAGGCATGAGAAAGAAATCATGAGATACATCATAATAAAAATAAAATTTTTCATAACTTGAATATGTGGCTGCAACATTTAATATTGACAATCATTTTGTTTCACCAAGGTCCATCCCCGAGGTGTCATGAAAAATTACCAAGGTAATTCAACAAGGTATCAGTCTAATAAGTCATCTCTAAGATTAAGTCTTTACCCAATGCATTAGAGCGCTATTTGGGCGCACCCTTGAAATGTCTTTGTTATCATGTGATCCACATATATCATCATCAATCATTTCATAAACAACCCATATAGCATAAAATAAATGGGTTTCATTTCATAATCATAACGTTTTAAAAACTGCTTTAAAGATATGATCTTTATGTCACTTTAAACCCACAGAAAGGGAAAGAGGGTTTCATGTATGTAAATCCCATAATTTAAAATAGAACATTTTGGTATATATGTGAATACCCCTGTAGAAATAATATCTTTGAGTATTCACCTAATAATATAAAATAATTTTGAGATAAAGAGGGAGGCATTTTGAGATGAAAATTATGCAGCATAACGGCAATGTTACAAGGTTTTAGAAGACATTGAAAAGAGAGGGGACATGGGTCACCCACTCAAAAATGATCCATAATATAGTAGGGGAATAGAATATAAAGTATTTAAGAACATTGTAATGAAATTTGAATGATATACCATATGAAACGAAGAACTTGAAAGGATGAAAAAAAATAAGATTTCTCTTATGAGAATTCGGCAGCCTAACGGCGTCACTTAAAAATTCCAAAAATGGATTGACAAGATCAAATAGGCTCTCTCATAATATGAAAATAAATGGTCAGTATGATAGATATAGAGTTTATACCCCAACATAATGGAAAGGAACTTGAAATACTTTACTAGAAAATATAACTTGAAAAAGAGAAGGGTGAACGAATCCCTTGAAAATTCAGCTGCCCAATGGCGTCACTTAAACTTCAACAAAAATGAATTGAAAAGATTAAATAGGGTCTCTCATAATATTAACATAAGAGTAAAGTATGATAGATATAGAGACTATACCCCAACATAATAAAAATTAACATGAAAGACTTGACATGAAAGTAGAACTTTGAAAAAGAGAAGGGTGAAAGAATCCCTTAAAAATTCGGCAGCCTAACGACGCCACTTAAACATCAAAATACTGAATTGAAGAGATCAAATACGGTCTCTAATCATATGAACATAAAAGAGCAGTATGATAGATTTAGAGATCATACCCCAACATAATAAAAAGTAACTTTCAAGACTTGACATGGAATTTGAACTTTGAAAAAGGAGAAAGGAGAAAGAACCACTTAAAAATTCGGCAGCCTAACGGCGCCACATAAAACATCAAAATAATGAATTGAAGAGATCAAATGGGGTCTCTCATCATATGATCATAAAAGATCAGTATGATAAATTTATAGATCATACCCCAACATAATAAAAAGGAACTTGAAATACTTTACATGAAAATATATCTTGAAAAATGAGAAGGGAGAAAGAATCCGTTACAAAAATTTTGGCAGCCTAACGGCACCACTTAAAACATCATAAAACGAAATAATGAGAGTAAGAGGGGATATCTAATTATATGAAAATGAAAAGGGAAGTAAGAGGAGTATAAAATAACATCCTTTAACATAAGAACATGTAGCATAAAAGAAATGAAATGAAAGAGAATTCTTGAAAAGAAAGAGAGAGATCGGATCCCTTACCTTAAAATATAACTCTTAAAACTCAAAGGTTGGGACCTTGAGGGCCTGGGGGCACCTCGAGAGGACTCCTTGGGAGGTAATGAGACATGAAATTTGTTTGGGGAGAGTGGGGAGTCTAAATGGATGAGAGGATGGCTTGGTATTTATAGGGAAAGTGAGGGGACAAGGCATTAATGGCCAAGGGACACCTCAAAAGTGGTTTTCTCAAAACCATGTGCTCTCCCATGATATTTCCCATGATGTTAGGAAAAATGGGGCCCCCCATACAATAATTAATCACCTTTGGTCGACCATCCCTTAAAATATCACTTGGATTCATCATGACACAGTTATGATGTCAATAAACATACCGAAACCCTAAAACTGTATTTTTACTATTAACTGAAAATTCAACTTTCTCAGAAAAATCCCAAAATTTCACATTAACCAAATATCAATTCTATGATTTCAAAAATGAACTCCATTTTATAAAAATAATTTTCTAAATATTTTTAATTTAATTTTTAAATAAATACACTATTCACCAAAAATTCATTTTTTCAGAAAAAACCCCAAAAATTACCATAACATAATATCGATGCTCTGAGTTCAAAAATGAAATCCATTTTATAAAAAAAAAATTAGATATTTTTAATATAATTTTTAATTAAAAAAATCTATTCACATGAAAAAACTAATACTTGAATAATAATTTATGAAACCGTTATTTAACCATTTTATTGAATCACGTTACTTAATCAAGGTGCCTAGATTATATTAATACTTTCTTTAAGTGAGATTACCAATCCATTTGGTCACATTACTAATCCTAAGCATAAAATCACTATTCATAATTTACTATTCATCAAAAATCATGTTGATCTCTGTAGACTCTAAATTTCGTACTGAACATAGTTGTAGAAGACCATTTTTTGAAAATCATCACACATTTTTAATTATTTAAGGTTTACATAAACATTTTTTTAAAATATCCTTTTTCTAAAATTCACCAAAAATATGCATACTATATTTATCCAGACATTTGAAAAGTCATAAACATTATCATAAGAAGAAATCCCAATTTTTATTTAAACAAAATGATTACACAGGTTAGTTACGGTCTCCTTAAATATCCCCTTATCTTGCTAGCATAGGAGCTAAGTGTAAGGTGTGCTATGGTGAGAGAATCTGAGGGAGGCTCGGCCAACATCGCACGAGTAGTAATTTATATCAGGTTGAACTTCCCGCGAAGGCGATTCCATTCTAGTTTCACATGATGAAGTTCGGATTGGGTTTGGTCCAGTGCATAGCCCAGTGGTGCTACCTCCTTCCCAAGTACTGTTAGATGGGCTTCTATCGGTCCAAGACTACTGGGTGAGTCCATCGAATCTTCTTTCTATAAATTAACCAAGATTACATGTATTTAGAGAAAAAAATCAAAACGTTTAGTTTCCGACGGTCATATTGACTAATGGTCATACAATAGTCAAAACCCAACGGTCTCATTTTAATTATAATCATGTTATCAAATGAGACATTTTTGTTGTGTATAAAAATAAAATAAAATAACAGATAAAATTAGCAAACAAGATTTATTCAAAATTTCGGGTCGTTACACACCGTGCCTCGTAATAATGTGTCATGTCACGAACCAACCCAAATATACCCAAAATAGGTCACCCGAGCTGGTCCGCGACATGTTTTTAGGGTGTTCCTGATCCCTCCTATGATGGAAACTAGTGTCTATCATCAATATATACATGAGGGAACGATTTAAGCCCAAGAGATAAAACCAAGACTAGATAAATAACTAGAACAAACAGGGAATTCGAGAAAAATTCCATCTGAAACTTAAATAAAAAAAACAAATCTAGCTACAATGTACCCCGAAAAAAACAAAACTAGAAACAAGTCCCCCCCCCCCTATAAGTATCTCTGTGTGAGCCTTTGGTCACCACTAAACCAACGCCCAAAACTACTCCCACATGGGCAGCCACTAAGGAAAATCATGAACAATAGCTGAACCTATAACTAAAATGGTAAATAATAGGCATCACCACAAAAATGATCAGTAGGGATTCCAAATGTAAACCACCGAATCAAATTGTTTTTTTTACCCAATGTTATTTGATTCCACAAGTTTGGAAATACGATTATAAAAATAGGGTTTTCCCATTTTAACAAAATAACATTTCATTCCCACTATGAGAACCAACACACTCCATATATTATTTAAAAAAAATAAATTCTTAACTATTTTATAAATAAAACCAAACAAGTAATATCTGGCTTTTGCAAAAGGGAGACATGTAAATAATAAAAGTTTAAATTAAACTAGTGTAGCCTAAAATAATCAAACAATACCTGCTAAAAGTAAACCAGTGTAGCCAAAAATAAACAAGAAATACATGTTGTAGTCATGGGAGATCCTAAGAATCCCTATACAACCCTTGGACGCACTCAGTTTGGAACCACCTTCCAGATTATGGTGAAGCCCCATATTCTATAACCCAATGATCTCCCTCATGAAAAAATTGCTAGCAAATCCAACATGGCCTCTATATATAACAGGGGGCACCAAACTGTCTAATTGGGGTTGGTGAGAAATAGTCACATGATAATCAATAAGATGCCTAGGAACCCATGGTGGTTATAGTAATATTGTGTACGTAGGAGGCCCGCGCACGCGTGACTCATCACATGGAACTTGCCTTCCCCAAACATGGACACCAATATACGATAACCCCTTAGAGATATACCTTATATAAAGGTGCCCCATATTTATAAACATACAATTAATATCCCACTAAGTTTCCAACTAGGTTTCTATAATATATAAACTTTAAAACATTATAGAAAATGTTTAAGGATTCCATCTGGACGCACACATTTATTCAAAATAACTTGAAAATACCACTCTTACATTTACAAATATAAATTTGTCTTTAAGTTCTTAACACACATTCAAACACTTCACAATTATCAAACATTCTTTTACCATTCTCTAACCCACACAAAAACATGTTTCAAACAAAATAGACAAACCTTAAAGAACACAGTGTAAACTATGATTTCCAAAATACTACCAAACCCACATTTAAAATATTTTTTATATACTAATCCATGAGATAAACATTATTTGAAATCCAAAATCAATTTAGAAAAAAAATCATCCAAGAAATCACCCATTACCATAAAATCACAACCGACGACCTACTTTATTTATAGAATGTGAAACAATCCAAAAATAACAATACACCCTTTCCAACACATCTCAAAATGTTTAGCAGGCTATACCAAAATCAAACCATACATTCCTAATATCCACTTTCGAAATGAAATGCACACCAAGAAAAAATATTAAAGCTTTGCCCCAAAAAACAACATTTACCAACATTATTTTAAAGTAACACCAACTAAACAAATTGAATCCATTAAACCCTTAAAAAATTTCTTTATCACAATAACCAATCTACAACATAATCAAACAAAGAACTCTAATGAAAAATTTCATTACAACATAATCATAGAGATTCAATTCATATGGTCTCGATTCATTCTTAAAGAAACATAATTAATTCAAACAAGCATTCTATGTATCATAAAACTATGAAATTTACACTAAAACTCATTTAAAAACAATTTTTAACAAATCCAATAAATTAAAAATTGCTATAATAATTTAAGAATCGGTGTCATAGAGCTGTGAAACTAATTTATAAATTTATTTAAAATGGAAATCATCAAAGGATACACTTTAGGATAGAAAAACATGGCGACACTGGATAAAACATCTTGTGATTGGAAAGAAACTTCAACGAGAGGAAGAACAACGACCCGTAGACAAAATGCACACACTAAATCCAAAGGAAACCCGAGATACACATTAAACCTAACATTTTGGGTTCATACAATAGGAAACCCCACATGTAAACCCTATAAAATAAGTTATTATAGGAGAATATTGGAAGAGAACATACCAGATAAAAATGTCAGAGGGAGGAGAAGTCACCGGAAGAAGCATCGGATGGGAGGAGACATTCTTAAGAGTGTAATGGGAAGTGGGTTGTGTGAGGAATTATTGGAGAGAGAGGTTGTAAGGGGAGAGTGGTGTGGTGTGTATGAGATAAAAAAGAATAGAAATAAATGAGGGAGCGGGTATGGGTGAGGGGATAAAAAAGTTATTAAAATGGGGAGGGGGTGAGCGGGTATGATAAAGAGATGGGGTGAGTGGAGAGAGGAAGATAAAAAAAATAAAGGAATTATGGGGATAAGGGAGGTACGTGATGGGTTAATGAAAAAAGGGTTGTGAGTGGAGAGAGGAAAAAAGGAAATAAACGAGGGGAGAGGGGGTGATGCCTGAGCAATAAAGGGAGGATGGGTGATTAGAGATAGGTGAGTGGATAGAAGTAAAATTAGGAAGGGATTTAATTGGAGGGAGGTGGGGTGCATAAGGTATAAAAAAAGAGGGAGGTGGAGAGAGGGGATAAGGGGGAGAGATGAGTGCATGAGGGGAAAATATGAGAGGCGTGATTGGAGAGAGAGGTGATTGGAGAGGGATAAAAAAGAGGGGGAAAATATTTTGGGACATATGGGTGACGTGTGGTGCAAAAAAATGTGGGATTAATACCCTTTAAAAACATTAATTACAATATAAAAATAATAATAGTAGTAATAATAAATGTTAATAATAATAATGATGATAATAATTAAATTAATTTAAATAATAATAATTACAACAAAATTTTATTAACAAAATTTATAATATTATCATAATTATATAATCATAATGCCATTAATTTTCTTAATGATAATAATAATATTACTAAAAATAATAATACTAATAAAAAATAGTAGTAATAATAATAATAATAATAAATTTATTATTTTTCTTTTAAATAATTATAATGTTAATAACAAGAGAATAATTATTTTATTTATAACCATATTAATGATTGAAAGATCATGAATAATTTTAATAAAAAAAAAATTGTGTGTACACAACAATGTTATTTTTATTTTGTCTTAAATATTTTCTTTATGTAATTATCATAATGTTTTGTAATTTTAAGTAATGGGTAACCAATGGGGAATCCAGGCCGACCACAAGGTAACCGCCAACTGTGTGGTGCCAGTGCACCAATCTGAAACCCACCAGAAATATCAAATGTCAAATATCAAAAAGTTAACCATGCACGCAACCCAAACCTTGACAAGACTAACCAAAGACAAAAAAAATAATAAAATAAAATAATTTAAAAGGGAGGGGTGTGACAATTCTCCCCACCACAAAACATTTTTTCCCTAGAAATTCACCCATATGAAAGACAACCAAAACTCACATCAATGCCTAACTAGATCTGTTGGAAAAATAATTAAGCCTCGAGATGACTATTCTCTCTACAAGTTACACACGACCGACTCAAAGAGAAACCATATCACGAAACTAATGGAGAAAAAAAAGAGGGTTCTCCCCACCACAATAATATCCGTAACGTAAGAATTTAAACTAAATCACACCACCCGTGTGGGGACCTAGAAACTTACAACCAAACAGACTGATTTCTCCAGATGAATTGAAGGGAACCATTGAGACTTAAATGGAAAACCATTACAAGGCCACCCCATACTGAGGAACTAAAATAAGGAACTCCCTATAACAACACCACCATAACTAAGAATTCCCCACACCAATTTAAAACTTTAAACACCTCATATCTCTAAAAAATAACTAATAAAACTAGGACCAACCCAGAAAAGAGAAAAAAACCTTTTATTAGAAACTAACCATTCAAGAAGTCACATTTATAAATATAGAACTACTACGATCATGAAAGTATAAGTTCATCACACTATCACCATAAATGATGAACATACAATAGGATGAAAACATAAGAATGGGAACCCTAAATATATATATTCCAAGAAAAAATATAAATAACCAACCAAATGTCTTGTTTTCCTATGACATGCTGACTGTGCACGACCTACACCCTGAGACCTGAGGTCGGGGATCTGATGGCTAATGTATCTTATGAATCACAATCAAACACTGGAATCCCCAAATCACAACTCCTTCCTCGAATGATTCTTCCCACAGAACTTCCCCCAGTGATCCGAACAGCCACAATGATGGATGGTGCCTAATGTCTTGGAATGCCCGAACCAGCCATATCGATGGCACACCCAAGGGAATCCTAACGAACTAGGTGCCAGGATCAACTAAGATAACCTCTTAGGGATGGTTACTCCTATAGGAACTCCTCAACAGATAAGGAACCATAACAAAAACTATTTTTCACCAACTACTCCTTAAACTACAACGACGATAAGATACCCAACCTCAACTGGTCCTAAAATGAACCATTAAACAAACCCGAAATGGAATGAACCATTACAACATAGGGAGTTCCTAACTGCCCAAAGAAATAATCCACATCCCTAAAGTCATTCCACTACCTCTAACATACCTCCATCACCTCCATGGGCTATAATTTGTAAAAGAACCGTATCTTGGGCATGACTCATCAGCAAGACTAGGGACCTTTCTGGGTGGCATACTCTGAAGAAAAAAAGAAACATAAAACCAAAACATGCCTCAAGGAAAAACACAATTGAAAAAAACACTCCAATCTAAGAAAATTGGCTCAGAAACTAATCAAATATAAACACAACCAAAACTCTCTTTTCCAAAATCACCATTTTCATTTAAATTCCAGAACTTCTTTATCCCAAGGCCATTTTTCAAATACCAAAACCACTTTTCACATGCCAAAAAATCCAATCCCCAACAAAACAAAATTTCCAAAACCATTGTATTTTAAAACACACCCATGGAATCCTACGGATCATCGTGTTCGTGTCCACTCTTTTCCATCTACATCACCCTTATAAACGTTCCCCCACACACTTAACTTACACACCCACACACATGTTATCTTCCATAAAAAGTACCAAGGGACACATCCTTTTCTCATCGGACCCCATGAATTTACTAAAACACTTCTAACTTTAAAACTCCATTAACCAATATAAAATCATTTTAGAGGAAACATTTTCATTTAAAAAAACCCACATTAATTTCCAAAATCCTGAATTCACCAACAAAAACCAAACAGAGTACAACTTATGAAGAACCAACAGAATGAGGAACTAGAAGTTACACTTATCCTGACGACATGGTAGTGATCCATGCCCCAAGTAATTTTCACCAACTAGGAGGAACTTAAACTATGCACTCGGACTCCACACGGGTCACTATTCCATGTCAGGTCTCGATGTGACACCATCTTGTCTCTATTGTCATCCATCAATGCAAAACAAATACAAAAGTCTCAAATCCCAGACTACCCATGGTGACTCGAGGTTCTGAACAAGCAAGAGTCCTTGATGCCCTTATTGTACCTACCTCTTGAGTCTCAACAGTCCTAATCTCCATCTAACGAACATCCCAAGTAACAAGGGCCTTCTCTGATTGAATTTTTTCATGAACCAAATCAGATTGACCATGAACCGGTCACCTAAGCTGGTCCATGAAATATCCCGCTGGGCATTCATGATCCCCTTGGGATGGCAACAAGTGTTGGGAATCAAAGTATACACGAAATAACTATTTATGAACAATAGATAAAACCAGGATCAGATAAATAAATAAAACAAATAGTGCATGCAAGAAAAATGAAAAATGAATCATAAATAAAGAAATAACCAATCCAGATACCAAGTACCACTAATAAGAACAAAACAATAAACAATAACCTTCTATAAGTATATATATGGGACCCCTTGGCCACCTCCAACCCAAAGCCCAAAATTTATCCCACACGAGAAGCCACTAAGAATAATTCTGAACAATTGTTAAACCTTCAACTAAAATGGTAAAAGATCGGTGTGAGAAAAAAAATTTCTCAGTAGGGATTCCAAAAGATAACCACTAAATCCAAGTGTTTCCTTACCCAATGTTTTCTGATGAAAGAAGTTTAGAAAAACAATAATAAAAATAAGTTTTTCCCATTTAAACAAAAAAAAATTCATTCCCAATATGAGAACCAACTAATGCCATATATTATTTCGGAAAAAGGAAAATAGTTTACCATTTTATAGAAGAAACCGAAAATGTAATGTAAAGGTTGTGAAAAAGGGGTATGGGTATACAATACAATATGAAAATAAACTAGTGTTGTAGAAAATAATCAAACAATACACGCTAAAAGTATTATAGTGTAGTAGAAATTAAATAAGCAATACAAGTTGTAACCATGGGTGATCCTGAACATCCTTACACAACCCCTGGATACACTCAGTTCGGAACCACCTTCCGGTGTATGGTGAATCCCCATTGTCTATAACCCACTGATCGCCCTCGCGACCAAATCAGCAGAAAACCCCACCATGCCTCTCTATCTACCAAGGGCACCGACCCGTCTGATCGAGGATTGTAGGCAACCATCACTTGATAATCTATAAAATGCCCAGTAACCCATGGTGATTATAACAATATTTTGTATGTAGGACGCTCTCACACGTGTGACTCATCTCACTGCACTTGTCTACCCAAACACAAACACCAATATAAAATAACCCCTGAGGTATATCCCTCCTATGAAGGTTTACCATACTTATTAACATACATTTCATATCACACGAAGGTGCCAACCAAGATGCTATAACATATCAACATTAAATAATTTTAAAAAATGATTTATGATTCCAACTGAACACACACACTTATTCAAAATAACTTGAAAATACCACTCTTACATTTACAAAGATAAATTGATTCTTATATTCTAAATATACATTCAAACACTTCACAATTATCAAACATGCTTTTACCATATTCCGACCCACACAAAAACATGTTTCAAACTGAATATCCAAAACTTAAAGAACACTCTATAAACCATGAATTCCAAAACACCTAAAAATCACCAAAACCTAATTTAAAATACCCTCTAGAAACCGATAACGGGGTTGAAATTTATTTGAAAACTAAAATCCATTTAAAAAACACAACTTCCAAGAAAACAACAATTACCTTAAAATCAAAACTGGAAACCTACATCATTTATAGAACATGAATCAATCCAAAAATAACAATAAACCCTTTCTAACACATTTTAATATGTTTAGCATGCTATTCCAACTTCAAACCATAAAAAAAGAAAATCCTTTATCGAAATAAAATAGACATGAAGAAAACATGTTAAATCTTTTCACCTAAAATAACCATTTACACACATTATTTTAAAGGAACACCACCTACAAACATTGAATCTATTAAACCCTTACATATGTGATTTAAAAAATAACCAAGCCATAACACAATCAAACCAAGTTCATTAATAAAAAATGTTGTTGCAATGTAATAACAAGATGCATTTCATAAGGACCCAATTCATTCTAAATGAAATATAATAAATTAAAACAAGATTTTTATGTATCATAAAACTATGATATTTACACGAAAACTCATTTAAAAACTATTTTTAACAAATAAAATAAATGAAAAATTGCAATAATAATTTAATGAAGGGTGTCATAGAGCTGAGAAAATATTTTATAAATTTATTTAAAATGGAAACAATCAAAGGAATGAAAAACATGGAAAAACATACTAAAAATCATGTGATTGGAATGAATCTTCTATGGGAGGAAAAAGGATGCCCGCAGACAAAACACACACCCTAAATCCATAGGAAACCTGATATTCACATTAACACTAACATTTTGTGTCAGGACAACAATAAACCCCACATTGAAACCCATTAAATTTGGTGTAGAGAGGAGAGTAAGGGAAGAGAACATACCGGATAGAACTGTTGGAGGGAGGAGTAGCCGCCAGAAGAAGGACCTAATGAGAGGAGGAATTTTTTATATTGTAAGGGGAAGAGGGCAGCGTGAGGGGTAATTGGGGAGAGAGGGTGTGTGGGGAGAGTGTAGTGTTGCATGTGATATAGAAATAAGAATGGAAATAAGGGGTGGTGCAGGTATGGTTAAGAGGATAAAAACTGATTAAAATATGGATATAGGGGGTGATCACATAAGATAAAGATATGTTTTGAGTGGATAATGGATATTGAGAGATAAAATATAATGGAATTATGGGGATAATGGTGGTGTGTGATGGGTAAATGATAGGGGGTTGTGATTGGAAGGAGGTGTGAGTGTATGGAGGAATACAAAATGGGAAATGAATGGGTAGATAGGGGTGATCCATGAGTGATAAAGTTAGGATGGGTGATTGGAGAGAGGTGAGTTAAGAGAGTTAAAAAAGGAATGGATTAAATCAGAGAGAGGTGGTGTGCGCAGGGGATAAAAAAGAGGGAGGAGCAGAGAGGGGATAAGAGGGAGAGATGAAGCATGAGGGGAAAATGATGGGTGTGATTGGAGAGAGGGGTGAGTGGAGAGGGATAAAAATAAAGGGGGAAAATAAATTAGGAGATATGGGGGAGGTGTGGTGGAAAAAAAGTGGGATTAAACCCCTTTAAAAATAATAACAATATCAAACAATTAATAATAATAATTAAGAAAATGTTAATAATAATAATTATAATGATAATAATAATAATTAATGTAATAATAATAACAAAAAAATTAATAACAACATATATAATAATATCATTAATTATATAATCATAATGCCATCAATTTTGTTAATGATGATAATAATATTTTTAACAATAATAATACTAATAAAACTAATAGTAACAATAATAATTAAAATAATAATAATAATTTTATACATTTTAATTTAAATAATAACAAAGTTAATAACAACCAAATAATTATTATATTTATAACCATTTTAATGATAGTGATATCATTAAAAAGTTTCATAATAAACATTTTTATGTGCACAACAATGTTATTATTATCATGTCTTAAATATTTACTTTATTTCATTCTCATAAGGTTTTATTATCTTAAGTAATGGGTAACCACTAGGGCATCGAGGCCGAATGCACAATTACCACCAACCATGCAGTGATCTTGCACCGATCGGAAACCCACCCAAATATCAAATATCCAAAATTTGAAACATGCACTCAACCCGCACCTTGAAAAGACTAACTGAAGCCTAGAAATAATAAAATAAAATAATTTAAATGGTTATGGTTTGACACACCATCAATTTTCACAGAAACAAAAAAAATACCAACTATTTTAAAAAAAGTTACATGAAATTATCATGTCTTTAAATTATCCAATCCATAAAGATTTATGTCCCTGAATTCCAAACAATGGTACACAAAAAATGAGGGGTATAATCCATGCACATGAGCCTCCTTCTCCCATGTGCTCTCTTGGAGATTCCTATGTTCCTAATGAACTCGCAACAGAGGAATCGACCGCACATGAACAACCCACTCCTGTCGATCCTGTATTTCCACCAAGAACATTGTAATAGTCACCCTATAGTCAATCTCTAGCTCGCCATGATCGATGACATGAGATGGCTCATTCACGTATCTTCTATGTTTGGATATGTCGAAGAAGTTTTTCACCCTCTCCAACTGTAGTGGCAGTGCCATGTGGTACTCCACCTTGACAATCCTATGTAGTATCAGGGATGGTCTGATAATCATCGGTGAGAGTTTACCACCTCGACCAAATCATCGTAGTTCGCATCGTGGGGAGACATGAAAGTATATGTGGTCCTCGTCCTGAAGCTCCAGATGTATTTTTCTTCAATCAGAATAGGAATTCTATCAGCTTTGTTAAGTCTTCATCCACTCTCGAATGACAAGAACTTTTTCAGTGGTTTACTATACCATCTATGGGCCCACGAGCACTAGCTCTCTTAGATCCAACGAGAACAAGGGTGATCTGCAAAGTCACTTATACAATGCCTTAAAATGGGCCCTACTAATGGTGGAGTGATAGCTGTTGTAGTATGTGAACACCACCAAGGGTAGGTGGTCCTCCTAACGGTGACCAAAATCTTGGACACATGAATGAAGCATTTCTTTCAGGGTATGGATGGTCTGCTTAGTCTGACCATCTGTTTGTGGGTGAAAAATTTTTCCCAAGTGAAGTTGAGTCCCGTATACCTCCTCTAATCCATTCTACAACCTGGATGTGAATCGTGTGTCACGGTCTGAGAATATTGTTGATGGAACCCCATGAAGTCGCACGATCTCTTGAACATAGAGACATCCCAAACTCTTAATCGAACCCTTATCTCGAATAGAAAGGAAGTGGACTAACTTGGTGAGTCAGTCAACAATCACCCAGATGGTATCGTGCCCTCTAGAAATACATGATAAACCCTTCACAATGTCTATTGATATCCCTTCCCATTTCCACTCTTGTTCCATGAGGGGTTGGTTCATGTCAGGTGGTACTTGGTGCTCAGCCTTCAATTGCTGGAAAGTAAGGCTTTGGGATAAGAACTCTGCCACAACTTACTTCATCACAAGCCACCAGTACTGATGCCAGAGTTACTGATACATATTCATCATTCCTGTATGTACTACCAAGTTAGATGTATGGAACTCGCTAATCACATCCTCCCATATCTCTACTAGTATAATTGTGCGTCCTGTAAAAGGGATATCATGCCCCACACCTTCTGAATATTTATCAGGTTCATGGCATGAGGATATCAGAGCACGTATATTATTGTAGCTCTTACCTTCGTGTTGCGTCTACATAATTTGATGAAGGATTGGAGGGTAAACTACCTTCAAATGGAGTTTGACAGTCTCATCTCGATCCACATAGGATATCTGAAGCGAGGCTATCTTCTCTGAAGCCTTATTCAGTAGCTGCAAAATCGATCTTCGACTATGTGAATATGCCACTACGTTCTCCTTCCCATGAGTATAGACTATAGCCAATGTCGCTTTCTCAGATTCAGATCTTTTTGTACGAAGATATACATTTGACTCTTGTGGTCTGATTAAACAATGAACCTCTCACCCATTAGGTAGTGTCACAACATCATTATTTAAAATACTACGACTGCCAACTTTATGTCATTAGTTGGATAATTCTGCTCATGAGGACTCAGCTATCATTAGCCATAAGAAATCAATAAATCATCCTACATCAGGTTGTAATAAATCTGATCCCTAATGAGTCACAGTAAACTACATAGTCAGTGCCCTCCTCCAGCAACCTTAGGATGGGAGTGTTGTTCAAGCTCTGCATCAACTATTGAAAGATTTTCTAACATGTCTCTATCCATGAGAAGGGTTTCCCCTTCTTCTTCAAGGCAGTCATAGTTTCTGCTTCTCTTTTGAAATTGGGTACGAACCTTTGATAGTAGCAAGCAATTCCATGGAAGCTCTACACCTCAGTAACACTCTTGGGTGGATCCAAAGCATGTACTTCCTTGATCATCACTAGATCCACTGTAACACCATCCTTTGAGATGAAATGTCCCATGAAGTGTACCTCCGTATCCATAACTCACACTTTGAGAGCTTCCCATATAATTATTGCTCCCTGATTGTGTCCAGAACTACCCTCAAGTTTACATCGTGCTCTTCCATTGACGCTAAATACACCAAGATGTTGTCAATGATGACCACCAAAAATCCATCATGTTCTGGATGAATGATCCTATTAATGATCCCCATGAACACTGTTGGAGCATTGTTCAGGACAAAGGAATCACCAAGAACCCGTAATAGGCATACCAACATCTAAAGGTTGTCTTTGGTACATCCTCATCACATACCCTGAGCTGATGATAGCCTGATCTGAGGTCTATCCTCGAATACCACCTCCCTCCTTTCAACTTACCAAATAAATCATCAATCATCACCTGATGATACTTGTTCTTCACAGTCACATGGTTTAGGTGCTGGAAGTCCACACATAGCCTCAAACTTTCATCTTCTTTCTTGGAAAACAACACTAGGTATGCCCTTAGTGAAACATCGGGCCTTAAAAATCCCATCCTCAGTAAGTCCTCCAATTGTACCCTCAGCTCCTGGAGCTCTTCAGGGGCCATACAATATGCTGGTGTAGATATTGGTGTCGTTCCTGGGTAATAGTCAATATGGATGTCTACCGCTCTGTGAGGAGGTAGTCCTCAGACCTCTTCTGGAAGGACATCCTCATACTCATCCACCACTACTGCATACTATGGACTCACCTCATATATAGTATCAAAGGTCATTCAATCCAACTGATATGTAATCAGCTTCACCCTCCTGAGTTCAAGTCCATCTCGTGCAGCTCTGTTTTCCTTCTCACCAATAAAGGAAAATTGGCCTCCAACTCTGCAGATACATTGCACAGTACGTCTCAAGCAGGCAATTTGTGCGTGAACTATTGAAATCTTATCCATGCCTTGAATGATGTCGTTGGGATTAAACGCCACTATAAGATGATCCCATCAAAAACTCTCTTATCCAAGAGTAAGATCACACTTTCGGAACCAGTGTGTGACCAAAGAATCTCCTCCCATTGAAGTATCCAAATGTAAAAGTCGAGTTATAATCTCATTCAGAATCACAGAATATTGAACAAAGTCTCCAATAAGTAATGATTTTCTTGCACGTGTGTCGATAAGATCTTCTGCTAAAGTAGAGAAGATACAGATCTTACCTCGTATCATCTCATGGAAGTATAGATTGTGAACCTCTACTGCCTATAGTTGGGCCTGTCCATATCCACCAACTACCTGAGCTCATGGTAGACTGTTGGGTGGTGGTGGTGGTAGTTTCCGGTGACCCCAACCACCTCCCACTGCATGTCCTGCTCCCCAGCCTCATCCGCAACCTAGATGACGCACATGCTCTTGTCGTTGCCACTAGCTCGGTGGACCCTCCACCATCTATCAATCATCCGCGTGGGGAGTAGGACAGTCACAAGATCTGTATCCCTGACCCCTATAGAAAAAAGAAATCACGCCTTGATGGTGGCACCCACAACCTCTCAAGTCTCACACCTCTAACCCTACATCCCGAGGTCCCAACCAGAATGTCCAGACCACATTGGATTATGGGTCGTCTGTCTAATACAAACTGTAGATGACTCTGCTACCTGTCATCCAATAGGGGCTCTCACCATTGGTGCCTAATCTTCAAGGGCTCTCTCTATCATCAAATCTCTCTCTAGCACCCCATCCTATATCTGGATGTTAAGATAACATTCATTGCTCTATTCTCTCATCAGATCCCCTACTCACAGTTTTGGGCCCAAATTTAAGTGACTTGTACCATGTTGATGGAGTATCAAAAGTGGTTAGAACATCTCACCGAGTACTGAGCCACATTCTGGCTGCCTTTTTGCCAATGCAGAAGCTCTTCAATACACACAGAGCGTAGTGTCCCTGGCACAAAATGTACCCTGGAAAGGCACTCAAATTCCGACCAGGTGGGGGTCATCTCATCATGCACCTAGAGCATCAAGATCCACCATCTTTCTATCAGGCCTTGAAGAATTCTAGAAGCCATGATCTCTATCTACTCATCGGGTGTCTCTACTAAGAGAAAGTCCCACGAAACAGCCTCAAGCCAGTCCTCTTCTAGCTGGGGGTCCTTATCACCTCAAAACATCAGAGGCCTCTTTCTCTAGAACTCGTGAAATGCACTCATGTGACATACATGATCCACTGGTATCATTTGATACTCAATGGGTGGTGGCACTGCTAGAACACCACACAATGGTGCCATCCCTGGGAGTGGTCCCTTCACCGATGCCTCATCGCTCAGTGGGCCATTGTCACGATCTCTAACTAGAATCACGGCTGGCTGTCTTGGTGGAGACATCCTGTTAGAAACAGATGTGCCATAATAAATAATTTATACATGGTTAGCTGACTCAAAAAATCAATAAAACCATTAAAAACATTATCAACCATTGTTTTGATGTACTAAATCGGAAAACAAACTTCAGGGACCTGGTGAATGGATAAGTTAGCCACCACACCAACCCTGGACCCCCCGAACTAAAAACCGAACTCAAGAAACTTTACACCATTGCATCATTAAATGTAGACTCATATTTATTTTTGCAGAACCAACCACTATCTAATGCCACTTTTTCACAACCCGTCCCATGAGTCTCAGACGTGATTACCCCAATAACGCCTTCCATAGGCTAAGGGTAGGTGACTAGCACCTGAAAGCCTTTCACAAATAAGGATGGAATTGCGTTAGATATCATTACCCACTCAAAAAGGGAAACTGATGTAAAAACCCACAAAATTAAGGTACAAACACGAGAGTATGTTACAACCAAATAGTAATGTACAACAACAAATACAACTATAAACTAGAAACAAAGGGCCGGAATACAAGCCCTAGAAACTAAAGGAAAGTAAATAGTTGTCGCATCTACCCTAGATCTCTACTTGGGTGGTAGTAGCTATATGTATGATGTTGAAAAAGAGGATCTTGAATAATACCATCACACTAAGTTCCACCATGTCCCACACCACCCAAGTCTTCATTGAAGAATCAGTAGTCTTTATAAGACACACATGTGCAGGCCGAGCCCCATGCAGGGGGAAAGTATAACAACACATTAGGGGACCCTGAGACCCCTGAAGGTGTCTCTGTAATCTTAAAAGGAATACATCACAAGAAATACCAAAAATGTAAAATCACAATCATGAGATAAATCATGAATCACAAAGAAAAAGAGACATCTTACTCTAATAGTATATCTTCAAGATTGCTGGGATAAGGATTACTAGTCGTACAACTAGATCATCTTATCTGTAATATCTCTACTACTGGCCCGCATAGGTGATTGTATGTTGACCTATATTGGTCGTTATATGCTGACCCGTATTGGTCGATGGTGCTGACCCTTATTTATCGATCGATGGTGACCTGTATTGGTCGCTGGTGATGACCTGTATGGGTCCCTGGTGCTGTCTGGTATTGGTCGTTGGTGCTGGCCCTCATTGGTCACTAAAATAGTGGTAGGGATGATTAGTCATATAGATAGATCATCCCACTCTGGATTTTCTGATGCTGACTAGTATTGGTCGCTCTTCCCCTTCATGTCACAACCAGCCACTGGATTCCCGAACAAAGCATGCCTGATCTTATGAAGACTCTACATATCAATCCATTAGTCCTTTTTGAACCAGTATGAATTCCCATAAAAATAATACCCAAGGGACCACCACATAATTGGAATCACAACTTGACATACAGCACATTGATTAGACGCCTGGTCTGTAAGATATAAGAACTTTTGTAAAAGGGACTAGTTGGATTCAAATGTAATCAAACCTAGTTCACAAGAAAAACTCTATAAAAACTCAATTAAATATCTCTAATGGACATCCTTTTTACATGGTTCCTTATTATATTGAATACGCGTCGATCGGATGTCAGGTCTGTTGGTTACACCCCTTTATATGAAATGGGGTGATCACACCTCGGTTCGGCACAGCTTGGTCAGGCCAGCTAGAATATGGGAAAGGGATCACTTCGCTAAAGCGGTCCCAACGCCACCGAAAGTATTTAAAACAGACACCAAGTTCGTCAGTTAAGGGTGTTTCTTTATTCAGGGTCCAGTTGGGTCTAGTGCTGGTCTGACACGGTCAGGCAGGCCCGACGCAGCGGGTCCCGGGTTCTACCTTTCCCCACTCGGGTCCCACCTATTAATGGTCGGCCTAGTTCCACTGTGTCCGGCCTGTCAGGGTTGTCCCTACCGGTTCGCGAGCCGGGGTCGCAGTTGTTTGGGCCCACTGGGTGGGGCTCGGCCCCCCGGGCTGGCCCGATGTGCCGCGGGTCATGCCTGTCCCATGTATTGCCGGGTCCCCCTGAAGGCGTACCGCATCACCCATCTAGCCTGATGGATGCATGGATATTTTGTTTGGTGCAACGTGTGGTCCACCCCGCCACCTCCTTCCATGACCCATTGGACACCACTGCTGCCGCTGGTGGAGAATGCAGGTACCTACCATATCCTGCACTGCTGGCTCGAGCTGAAAGCCTCTGGCCACTGCTGCGCATGACGGTGTGCCACCTACCACCTCCTACTGCCATTTTTCGTGGGTCTCCTCTACCACTGCCGGCATGGTGCACCGACGGTTGTTTCCGTGAGCCTCCAGAATGCCACCATCATTTTACAGTCCTCAAAATCATTGTTTTTTACAGTCATTGCTCTGCCATGATGAATGCACCATGCACAAGTTTATTAGAGGGTCCGGGCCTTGTTGGTTTTATCCTGTGCCATCCGTGTTAGTGTTTTAAACATGAATAATAATTAATAAAAATAAAAAGAAAAATAATACCAATGTTTAATATCCCTCATCAACCATTCACATGATTTGATGAGACATGGATCAACATGTTAATATATTGGTTTGTGTTTGTTAAATTTTTCAAGAATCGGAAGAGACAGACTATCAATGAACATAACAATCTACATTTTAGGATATTTATTTCCACAAATTCATCCTTGAAGGTTTACAGCCATGAAGATTCTTCCCTATTCTGTCCACCGAAAGGAGTTCTTCATCGTTCGTCGTTATTTACTAGGGTGGATGTTTTTAAAATATTCACCCAAGAATCCCCCAAATCATTCCTCCTTGTTTTTTGACATGTCAAACTATTTATAGAACCACCATGCAACATTTCCACAATGACGTGACTTCCTTTCTTTATACTATTTCATTTATGAAGTAGTATTGTTGTTTTTCACTATTATATTCATTGTAACATTGAGAAATACGGGTCATGCATGTGTTTCCTTAATGTGCCCTGTCACCGCGTCATCTCTTCCCCACAAGGTCATCATCCACCGCGCAAATGAGTAAAAAGAATAAAATAATTTTTTATACTAATTTTATTATTTTTCTTGAAAATTCCAAAAAATAAATTTTTCCCTCAACCATCGCTGACTGATGTTATGTCGTTTCTAAGAAAACCCTGGGGTTCCGAATTCAATAGTTCCCTAAGATGTTTAATCTGAGGATATATTAAAAAGCTTGAAAATGTTTCTTGCACATTTACTGAACGTATCATAATAAAAGTTTAGACATTCATTCCGGGAACACCGGGTCTTGGAATCATGCTCCGTCAATTTTCACATAGGTGTAAAAATCGGAAATAATTTTATAAAAATTAAATTAATTCTAGGGTCTTTAAAATCCAATCCATATCTACTTAAGTATCTGTATTACCTTGGATCATGATAGTTCACTTTCTCTGAAACTCATATAACACACTTAGCCTGTGTGCTTCCTCTACCGGTAATACTGGTAAGAACTACTGCTCTCCGGGTCGTGGTATCACTGGTAGACTACCAGAAGTTTATATCTCTCACAATAGCCCCTTCTCCAATTTCTCAACGCATGATGGTCCATCCTTGGGGTGGCGCCATAGAATCCAGGAAATAATCATGTGTGGAAGCATTGTGAAATAGAACAAGATGTACCACTATCAATTCAGTATATCTGATTAGCTAACTCCGAATCAAGAAGGAGATGAGAACACACTCCATTAATTTTTGATGCATGAACCATTGATTTCCCCATAAAATATTGTTTTCATGTACTGATTCAGAAATAAAAATTTGAGGTCCTAGTGTATGGATACATCAACCAACACACCAACACTGGGTTCCCTGGCCTGAAAAGAAAACTCGAAACACTTAACACAATTTCCCTAAAACAAATTCTAAATTGACCACCCTTTGATACCACTCTATCAAAACCCAAAACCTGGGGCATGTTTCGTAAGTACCCCAATAACTCCTCCCATATGCCAGGTGCTAGAAACTAGGTTCAGTAGGAATATATCACAAAGGGGAGGAGTATTTCTAAGAACCTATAAACATGCAACCATCTCCATGAAAAATTACTAACATTGAAAACACTGAGTAAAAAGATATGGATCCCACTAATAAAACTACTGAGAGTAAAAGTACCAAACCGAAATTTAAAAATATAATAATAGAATCCCAAATGAAAGAGTAAAGTACAAGCTCCTATATCTCGTCTTCTGAAAACCCTACCTGAATTGTAGGTACCGTAACCTGACTAAATGTCACTGAAGTGTACCATGCCCTTCGTGTCACCCTAAAGAACCACTTATCATTAGCTCACCAAGGACTCCATAAAATCTATCTATCATTTTCACAAGACAATACATGTGTAGGTGAATCCTATTTTGGGGTGTGTAAAACAATACTCAGTAGGAACCCCAAGCCACAATGGTAAACCCTAAAACAAGACACATTTTTTTCTACCAAAGAGGTACACCAAGTGTATCCTCTAAAAAGTAAAATCAATAGTCACTAGAGTCATCTCACCCCAAGAAACTTATAACAAGAAGGTCCAGTCGTATCTAAATCCATCAAGATATATGGTCTCTATAGGAGACCTAAACTATGCCCTCGTATGAGACCAACTCTACATCGTTTTGGGAGACCAACTATGTGCCCTCACAAGAGACAAACATTGTGCCCTCACAGGATAAAAACTCTACAACTTCATAAGAGAATAACTTAGTACCCTCATAAGAGACCAACTTTTCATCTTCTTAGTAGACCAACAATACACCCTTATAGCACACCAACTCCACATTTTAACATGAGTGCAACTCCACATATTTTAGGAGACAAACTCTATGTCTTGATATGATATCAACTTTGTGTATTTTCCACATCCAGTCACAATGATCCATCCTTAATGTGCTCATTCTTGGAATCACCTACTCTTAAAGACAATAGGTCATACACCCACATCAATGAAAGGTTATGTATAGTATCATAAAAGAACTTCCTCATCGTGAAAGCCCCAATGCCACAAAAGTCATGTCAAACAGACACACAGTTTGAGTGTTATTGGTAGTTGAGTAAAAAGGGACCAGTTGGGTCCAATTCCGGCCCGACCAGGTCGGACCAAACCAACCCGACCCGGGTCCTGCCTGACCTAACCTTCTTGGTCAAACGGATTCCCTAGGCCTAGGCCACTCGATTGGTCCAGTTCATTCACCAAGGATGCGTTGGAATTCATGTACCCTCATGGTCAATGTTGGGTGGCCACCATGTTCAATGATGCAGTTTGACATGTGACTACCACACGACAGTTACCGCAGGGTCTCGCCATGGTCTAGCTAGAACGCAGCTTCCTACCACATTTGGATAAGCCCGCCACTAGCCACCTACCCGGTGGCCCTGTCTACTGCCGACAGCCGCTATGTAATGGGTTCCTCCTGCTGGGTGGTCGTGCCATCATGGGCCTCCACCACTGTTTTGTTGTCCCATTCTTCAAACTAGGAACAACGTTGCAAACCGTCGGTCTTCCCCTTTACTGTTTTGGGTTCAAAAACATCGTTCCACCAACTTTGGAGTCCGAAAACATTCAGAACCCCCCCCCCCCCAAAAAACACTTCGCAACCATGAGCATCCCCTGAATAAGAACACAAGAAAGGGGAAGAGATATAAGCACATAAACACCCTTAGAATGTACCTTTTCATTATTTGTGTTGGTATTACCCCACTGATGTCAACAGAATTATTAAATAAAAAAATAATGTTTAACAAAATTAAACTGCTTTAATCACACATTCTGAAACAACAACTGTAGATCAACCTATTTGTGGATTGGTCTGTGTTCATCATTGTAAACAAGAACAGGGAATGGAATAATGAGGAAAATAAAAACCCAACCTGGAAAGACTATCAGTTGAAGAAGATAGTTTTTCATTGATGGTGATCATTCCTTCATCATCATTGATCTATCATTCTTCAGTTTTTTATTCGAGAACCAATATCCAAATATTCATCCCTAGTGGGATATATTTCCTTCTCCTTACTCATGGAAACATAAAAGTTCTAGGGGAAATTATCTAGTATTATGAATTATAACACTTGTCTATGAATTTTATTACAGGAGGATACACATTAAAATGCATTTGTGTTTCCATGACTTTATATTATAGAATCATCGAGTCATCACATCACAGTGTGGCTGAGTCGATGCATAAGGTTGAAGAAATGAAATAAATTAACTTCTTATTTATATTTTATTTTTCTCTTAAAACATCCATAAATCATCCTTTGAAGTTAACCCACGCCGGCTATTCTTAGGCCCCAACAAAGTTAAAGTCGCCTCTCTGAGCTCAACATTACCCTCAGATTTCTGATATGGGAATCCATTTAGAGGATAATAAAACTTCAAATGTGCACTATTTTTAATAAAATTAAAAAAAGTTCAAACATTTATTCTGAGAACCCTAGGCCATAAAATCAGATTTCCTCACCATGCCTGGTCTCCAAATAATCCCATATAATATTCAAAACATTAACATGGAAAATATGGTACATATAAATATAATTTCATAATGATGGAATTAATAATAACTCACATCATGACTGTATCATCAAGACCTTTTTCCAAGGCATCATACAGTCACAGTTGAGGCCTCGTCCCAATATATAAGCTAGTTTTTTCTCATCAGAACATCTGATGAATCACAATGATATAGTGGGGCTCATACATCATATTATATGTCAATATAATTCCTCATATGAAATGGTAGAATATTAATCAACATAATTAGTTTTATTAAACAACTTGAATATTAAACTCTAATAATTTCCACATCAATAAAAATATTCATAAACCATCCAATGTAATATTTTAAATGGTATCGAAATTGTGAATCTCCAGTCAATTTAATCATAATCCATCTTGGGAGACAAATTGGAGGGTATAATTATAATAAATACCAAATGGAGAATACTAAAATTATGGTCTATTTGACATTTATTAATATAAATACAATAAATATTTATTTAAAAATTATTTTGGGAATACCGTTTTAACATTTATGTTTACTTTTTAAAACAATAAATTTACAAAATATTATGAAAAATATTTTTTTTAAATGAAACATGAAAACATGTAAAGGAATATTAATTTTAATGAGTGGTTATAGGTAAATAATATTCCATACATTAAATTTAATTAATAAATACAATACTTTTATAATTTTAAAATCATAATTTAAAATATTTTAAGAATAAATGTATACGTTATTAATAGTAAATTTGACTGAAGAGATAAATGAAGTCATAATTTCATAAGAAAATATTTATATATATTTTAAAGTAACAATTAATGGGAAATTAAACTATTAAAATAACATTTTAAAACATATAATGGGATCCTTTATAATCAATTAAAACACTTTTTAAACAAAATACATGTAGAATAATTACATTCTTTGAGAAATAATTTAAAATAAAATATTTACAAAAGTTTTAGGGAAACAAAATTATTTTAAAAAATTATTTAATAAATTTAAATGAATATTAAACCAATTTAGTGGTCATTATAGTGTAAATTTCAATATATTAAGTGTAAACAAAAAAATATTTCATTCAAATTGTTTATAGAATTAAAAAATGAATTCAAAAAAAATTGACATAAATATTCCTCTTAAAACAATTATATAATATGATAAAATATTGGTAAAAATTTATTCTATTAATAATAATACAATAGTATAACTTTTTTTGAAACATTTTTCAAAACAATAGTTTTTTGGGATAATAGATTTTTGAACGAAGAGAGGAATAATGTCATATTTTTTCAGAAAAATTTCAAGATTATATTCAATACTAAATAGTAGGAAATGTGAAAAATTTTATAAATATATAAGGAATATACACTGGATAATATATTTGATGATAATTCTGGAGATATGGATTATAATATTTCATCAATGGAATCATATTCATAAATAATCTTGAAAAATGATGATATTGTGGTGATAAAATTTTACCACATTGGTGAATTTAAATCACAATCTCCATGAAATTATAAAAATACATGAATCTTAAAATATAATTAAAATAAGAAGCTTAATTATATAAAATTTCAAATGGAATGTATATAAAACTCCTATAAAAATATATGAGCATAATAGAACATTTTTCTCGAAGATGAAAAATTGAAACAAAATTTCCTTACTAATTTCAAACCATTAAAACAATATCCTCGTGAAAGCTAACTAATAAGTTAGATAATTAAATAAAAAAATTATATGAATCATAAAATACTTTCATGGTTTGTATATAAATAACATAAAATATAGAGTTTACAGAAATTTCATAATTTGTAAAAACATAAAAAGTGAGATACAAATTTATTACCTTGTGTCTTGAATCTCATCATACTTATTAAAAACATTGTGTTTAATGAATATAAATTTATTATAATTATATCAAATAAATTTAGTCACATATATTATATAATATATTATTTACTTATGAATTTATATTAACTGTTTCTTAACAATTTCATGTTAATGATATTTTTCAGGTAATAATTTTTTTTCATATAAATTTTAACAAATTCTTGGTCCTCATACATAGATAATGATTTCATAATGTACATAATGATAACAATGATATAAAAATCATATATATTCCTTATAAATTATTTATATTAATTGTGAAATTTTAGGGATAGAAAATGAAATACAATGTTCATTGAGATGGAATGTCGTATATATGCATCAAGGTTGTTTCCAATTTCTTATTGTTATTAATAAAATAATATAAATTGATATATATATATATATATAAATATATATTTTCATGCTAGAATAATTTTAATTTTATATATATCACATATTTCCATTAAACCCAATCTTAATATATACCATGTAAGGTGTGAATGAATCACATTATTTAGCGTGACGGTAATCCACCGTACACACGAACGATATTATCGTATTCCAAAAAATGGAAATAATGAATGTATTTGTCATATAAAAATTAATGAATCATAATATTACCATAAAAATATTTATCATAATACTTAAGTATTATATTAGTCATTATTTTAAACCTTTAAATATTGTAACAGAAAAACGAACGACATTGGTTCACAAGGATGTAGCCCCCCTGTACAAACAAATAGTGATTTTATTACCCATTTAATGGATCTGTCTATGGTTGTAAGTAGTACCAATAAAATAAATACATCATAAAATATTATGGATAATTAAAAAAATATATAATAATTATATAAAATTAATTTAATGGGTTCGAGATAAAAATAAAACAAAAACATTCACTGATGAATATTACCTATACTTAACGTGTATTCTTTTTGATTTTGCAGAAGGACTTCCTCAGTAGTATTTCAACTAACGTTAAGGCATTTTGGATAATATGAGGGGTGTTGGGATGTCTTATTTGGATGTTTTTATTGTGAAATATTTCTTGAGATGTGTGAATACGTGTAGAGATTGAATGGCCTTTTATTTTGTCTGATTTGTGGGATTCTTGAAAATACCTAGAAGTATTATATCTTGGGATGTCTCACTTTCCTCATGTTCCTCTAAAGTGGAACAATAATTGAGTTTAGGGAATGATTTTTCTATAAATACCTCCACAATATAAATGGAAATGTGTTTTTATCAATCAATTTCTTAGAATTTATATTTACCCAATTTTATCATTATAGTTTTTACAAAGGTGAATTGTATCTTTTTATTTACCTAGGTAATTTATGAATCAAAATTATAATTTAAAATATGATTATTATATAATTCAGAAAAAATTTCTCTAAACTTTATGTTAAATTAATTAAATAAAAATACAATGTGTGGTTAAAATTAACTTTAAAACATACTCTTGTAATACGCAAAACCCAATTTTACCCTCAATTGAATTAATTAATTTAAATAATTTTCAATAATAATTATGGATAAAATTCATGTTCACCTTATTAGATAGAATAAATTATTGTTATTAAAAATATGTAACCCTTTTTTTTAAAATTCCATTATATATAGTGGATGAATATAATTTGAAAATAATATTATACAAGGGATGATAACTGTTGTTTAATGTGAACATGTTCAAAGGTTTACTCATTTTTATACAAATATATTATATAAAAGATTCTAGTGAAATAAATTTGATTAATTGTTTGATCATTAAAATAGTTTTAATTTAAAACCAATTCACAATATAATTCTACATTATAAATTATTTAGTTGAAAATTCATGTTTTAATTAAAATTAAATATTTCTTATTTCTTATCAATAAATGAAACTTATCACAAAATAATAGAAAAATAACCCAAATATAATTTTGAAATTCCCAATAAAAAAATATTTATTCAATTACAATTAATCGAACATTTAAATTAAAATTTAAAAATAAATTACCCATTAAAAAGTGGTAAAATAGCCTTTTAGAAAAATATAACTTTTTTATGTGTAAAATTGGATTTATTCATATATCTTGAATTGAAAACTCAGATAATGAATTTTAAATAATTGATTTGATAAAAAATATATAAATTTTAGTAATATATTTCATCAATAATGGTTTATTTAATTAAATATGATAATACATGTTTTTTTATTTAAAAAAACAAAAAAAATTCTTCTTTATTTGAAAATCCTAATTACATTCATTTTTAATTAATTAGTTACCAAAGTGTTTATTTTATAAATAGGAATAAACTAAATATTCATAATTTTTAAAAACAATTTATTCCAACAATTCAAATAGTTTTGTGATAACTATAATAATATTTTAATAATGACATTAATAGTATATTGTAGTTTGGGAAATCTTAGTTAAGAGTGTAACATATGTTATATAAGAAAATTGGTATTTTGTGTACCACAGATAAATAAAATGTTATGTGTACCTCAAGATTAACATGTTGTACTATTTAATGCAATCCATCAAATAATATTAATTTATTCAAAAATTATAAATCAAATTAATTCTTCATGTTACACTGATAGGAAAATATTGTTAGAGGATAGATATCAATAATTTATAGCTTGTCGGCTATTGAGAGGATGAATATGTTTAATATATTGAAGGATGGTTATTTCTAGGTATTTGGATATCGGTATTTTGATCAAATAGTGTTTTATTTTTCATTGTTGGAAAGATATCATTGTGTCTTAAGAGGTTGGGTAATGGATCTAATAACGACTTTTGAATAAAATTCCATGGGACTTGTGATGTATTTTTGGTTAATTCCATTGGGAATCTAGTTTTACTCAATGTGAGGCTGTATTTGATATTGGTTAGAATAAGTTATCATGTGACATGTTTGTCGATGTCATATAAAGTTCTTCCTACTATGACTAATCCGTGATGCATCTTTATATATTGTGATGTTGATCATAGTAGTTAAACACTTCCTTGTGTTTATTTAGAACATGGGAAGCATTGTTTTTATATTTTATGTGTTAGTATTTTCTTTTTTTTATGCATAAACTACCTAATTATTTATGTAATATAGGAATATTTTTTTCAATGCCTACTGATTTCATACTCACAACCTATATTGGCCACATGGGATTCATGTAGACTTTATGGTCTTGATATCCTGACGGGGTCAAGGTTCATTCTATAGACCATAGTAATTAGGGATGTTGTTACACTATATGTATGGCATGTGGAACAATGTTTTTATATAAATCATGATGGTTTTTTTGTTGTGATTTGGTGTACTTTCTTATATGATTTTCCATGTGAAATATTGAATTTATATTTTTTTATTCATGTTGTGACATTTTTTTCTTTACTATGAATTGTATAATTCCTTTGTATTTTGTTATTGTTTAAAATATTTCAGCGACTGAGTTTTCTATAGATGATTCCTTGTTGTTTTATTAATATAGAAAAATTATTTTTATATCAGCACCAAATGGTATATCTCCCCACATTCTTCTCATCAGACCCTCTTCACTAGTCAGAATCCATTAGTATGTCAGGAGGTGTATATAAGACCTAGTGGTCCTCTTTCATAGATCATGTGTTTTATGTGTCTCATTCATTAGTGTAATATAAATTTGTGTCTTTTTATATTAAAAACTATGGTTCTCTAAATATTGACAATTTATTTACATTTAAGCCTAAAAAAATTTATTTTTCATTTTTGAATAATTTAATATTGCTAAATAAAAAATTAGATTTCACATAATTAAATTTCAAATATAAAAAGTAGAATTATTGATTTTAATCACCATTTCAAAATTATATAAGGTTCAAATTTCAATATATTTTTTACATAGTAAAATTTAATGAAAAAAATTAAAATATGATATGTTTATATGATATTTTATTTATTTTAATTATGATATAATCATGGTGTAATAATTTATATTAAAATTTTGATATCTTAAAATATACTTTATTGATTAAATTATTCTTTTCATAATTTTAAAACAGACCTCATACCTTTAAATAAACATATATAATTTAAAACATATTTAATTTCATTAAAAACAATTTTTTGAACCCTATGTCTATATAGTTTATAAATACTATATAATTTACATTTTTATAGTTCTAAAATAAAAAATAATATTGATTTTTTTAAAAATACTATTGGTTTTATTCAAAAAAAAGTGCTAACATTTATGATTTTTTATATTTCAATATATTATATCCAATATTTTATGGGAAGCATCTAATTTTTTATGCAATTACATATTTTTCACTATAAATACTCACTTATCCAACTATTTTATCTTCAATTTAGATCGTCTAAACACATTTTTCCTCTCAAAAATAAAAACTTTGAAGTGATTTATCCCTTATAATATGAATATCTAGATGTAATTTATATTATTTTTTAAAACTATCATAATAAGGTAGAAAATGATCATAAATCAAATTTTTTCACTATCAAGAAATTATTTCATCATAATATGTGATGAATATAAAGTTTTTATTCAATTGTTATGTTTTTAATTATTTTTTATTTTTTCTTTGTGAACATTTTCAATATCATTATTTTTAAAATTTAATATTACCCATGTTTGGGAGGACTCACAATAATATATCTCTTAGACTCTTTAATTGGGAAATACTTTAAAAAATATTGTAATGATAGAGTAAATAATTTCTATGTACATTAATATGAATTATATAATCATATTCTTTACATAAATATTATTTAATTTTATAATTCAAAAAAACATTTAATGAAAATATTTTATTAATATTTTTAATTCTGATGTTATATTTTTAAATTAGAAATTGATAAAATAAAATAATTAATATCATTATTTAAAATCGTTATATAAAAATATAATCATAAAGATATTTTGGGATTTCGTAAATAAAATTATTTTTTAATGAACATTAAATAGAACCTATTTTTTGTAAAAATGACATTTAATTTAAATAAATAAAAAAAATTCAAAGTCCCATGATGTTTTTAACATTATCTAATGAAACATAAATATTAAATAGTTATTTAAATCCACTTAATATCATTTTTATCTATATTTTATTGTATTTTTGTATATGTTTATTTTATGGGATTAAAAATTGGATGTTTCTGAAAACTACTTTAGATTTTACAATGTTTATAATTTTTAATTAATTAAAATAGAACCTAATGAGAAATTTTTTAATTTAAATATATATATTATAGATCACTAAATAATAATAAAAATTTCAAAAATGGTGATTAATATTCCAACAGTTAATACTATATCATAATTTTTTGAAAATTACACTTCATGAAAACATAAATTTACATCATGCTAATGGGATAAATTTAAAATTAAACACGTCCACTTCCATGAATTTATTTTGAAATTTTTTTTCTATATTATTTATCAAAAATTTTAATATTATATAATATAGAAAAATTAATATTTTACCATAGGTAGTGGTGAAAGCTATAAAAATTTAATTCTGTAGTAAGGCTATAAACAGCTTAACCAGGGGATAAAATAAAAAAATTATTGGTTAAAATGGATAAAAAAGTTATTAAACTATTTTTTAGACATATAATGACATTATAATGTCTGAGGATCTATAATGGTTCATTTAGGATCCTTACGTCATGTTTAATTCATGGGTACACGATTTTCATCTAAAAAATTTCAAGTATCTCGCTCACATCACTTAAAAAAGAAACCCACCCTTCTCACCCATTAACACATTAAACAACATTCTTATCAGAAATTACATAAAACATATCTTCCTCACATCCCTAAACATGATATATGGACCCTTTTTTATTTGTAATCCATCCTATGATGGATTTTTGTGCTTACCGATAGAGGTTTTATGAAAAAGATGAATTAGGCTGAACCAATCATTATAATAGTGTTTCTTCTTACACAACCATAAAATCATTCTGAATTATGTTGATATAATACAACCATTATTTTACATATATTTATATGTTATTGTGTTTTTTAATAACCAAAATCTATCTCTCCTTCTATCAAATGGGAAAAAAAATAATCATTCGTTTTTTACGGATGACCACCTAATGAACTAGGGTCATTAGTTTGTCATCGTCACCTATCGAGTGTTGTTATATATAAGTATATAAAATATACTTATTAATATTTTAACAAAATTATATTTCATGAATTAGATATCTCATATACTTTCTTGCTCCTAAGGAAGGGACTTTGTCTCCATTTTCTTTCATTGAGTCATATTTTGATTTCATGCACCAATATTATATTATGAGGTGTATATACAAAACAATTGACATGTTATACCATTAATTTATCTTTTATAATTCACTTAAAATGTATTTTTAATGATATTCTTAAATGTTTCGTATGAATAAATTGTTTCCAATGTGGTAATTGACTTTTATATTTTAAAAATATCTTTAATGGTTTTCGGGATAACTCTATTTTTCTTCTATGTAAATATTATTTAAAAAACATTAATGTAACAATTAACAAATTATAATTTTATAAATGTATTTTTTA
Source organism: Viscum album (assembly GCA_963277665.1). Taxonomy (NCBI): domain Eukaryota; kingdom Viridiplantae; phylum Streptophyta; class Magnoliopsida; order Santalales; family Viscaceae; genus Viscum; species Viscum album. The sequence continues at coordinate 1,759,942,448 of OY728152.1, forward strand.
TCTATAATGTTTTAAAAAAATAACCTTTATATGTAATATTATTCTTTCGTTCCAAATGGGAAAATGAATGACTAATATTATTATATTTGGTGATAATAATATTCCCCAATATCATAAAAATTATTTGAAATTTAGTATTATTTATATTTTTTAATATTTTATCTTCAAATAAAAAACATGTTTCCTTTTTTGAATGTTTTCTTATTTAAAGTGGTGTTTAATCTAAAATTATATTTATTTATAAAATTTTGGTTTTTAAAAATAAAATTTTATTTTGATATTAAAAAATTATTTTCATAAGAGTCTAAATGATGTTTTAAAATATATTATGATGAAAATTTAAATGAATAAAATGGTTTGTTCCTAATATGATACTAGATAATTATATGAGAAATGGGTGATCCAAATATATCATTTATCATTGGTGCACATAGATATCCCTGGGTTAGCCTAATATAAGATATTCAAGATGTATGCCTAGATAGCGCGTGTTGAGCCTGATATAGATTATATAATGGTTGAGAACCGAGAGAAATAAAATGCTTGGGTAACTATTCCTTTTATAAACATTGTATAAGGAGGGGGTTTTGAGAGGATTAATCCTATGAATTTTACATGGATCAATTCATTTCATACCCTGGTTTAAAACTGGTTATAAATATGATGCTCTATGTTCCCAAAATGTTGTTAAATTTTATTTCATTGGGTTTTAATGATTTTCCATATGTTATATGTCTATGGTTTTTTCATTTGAAAATTATTTATTTTATTTACTCAAGGAATGTTGAGATAAAGGTAAAACATTTTAGGATTTTTCATTTTTTTCACAAATTTCTTATTTTTATGTCTTATTACACTCGTTGTTCTTGTCCAGCATTTTTATAAGGATTTTAATAGGTTTTAAGGATGGTTAATTAAATGGAATACGTTACATTTAATTTTATGGTGATTTTCCACAAAAATAAATTATGTTTTATATTGAATACTTTATATTGGGAAAATGAATTCTTATTAGAAGTGTTCACTTTTCATATAATTATTGGTTATAATGTCATAGATATGACCTATTTATCTTTAATTATAATCTGAAACTACCTTAGAGAGTGGATTAATGTAATTTATATTGTAATGGAACTATAATATGTAATTTTAAACTAGTCCATATAGTTGTTATTAGAGAATGTCTTACGTAAATTCAGATATTAGGAAAAAATTAATAGCATAATTTTGAAATATTTTACATTATTTTAATGTTTTAATGAAATATAATTTTATGGTTATGAAGTTTATTCCCCAAAAAATATCTCTTTAGAGTGGTTTTCTATAGTAAAAACAAAGAAGAATTTGTGGGTTGAAATGAGAATAAAATATACATACAAATGAGAATCCCAAAATGTTTTGGATTTGGAATAAAATAGTTTTATTAATTGATGTCTCATGTGAAATAATATAAATATTTTAGTGGTATCCATACAAGAGAGTAGAGAAATATAACATAGTGGAATATTTTAGGAGTGAAAAATTTTATTAGACAACATCCTCCATAATACAATGTAAAATTTGATGTTTCGGTAGCAGAGAGATAGATCAATTCTGTTAAGGATATATCTTAAGTCATGAGTTGTTTGGAACGTCAAAAGGTTAAACATTCTATTAATTTCATTGAAGGTGAAGCTGATCATTGGGGGAATATTGATAAGATTGTTATAGATTATGATGATCCTAATGGAATAGAATATGAAAAATTCAATAATATTTTCCTTTAGTAATATTTTCCTATGGTTTTTTGGAAAATCATGGAGAGATAATTCCTTAGTTAAGGAAAAAAGATGAATATTGTGTGGCATCATATGAAAAATAATTCACATGATTTTCAAGCATTTTTCCAAATATTATTTGAGAAACATTTTTTAAAATTAATATATTTTTTCTATCATTGAAACATTGTTTTCAATGAGAATAATCCATAAGAGTATCTAAAAGTTGTGAGGAAGTGCTTAGTTGTGCTGATAATTTTGATATGGAGGTCCCAGTTTCGTTTTTTTCCTAAAGATGAAAATAGTTATAAATATCTGAATTCACAAGAAACATAGATAGAAACAAATATGTATTCCAAAGGTAATACCCCAAAAATTCTTCGAAATAGTCAATTCAATGATTTTTTAATGAATATTGATTTTTTTACAGTGTGGTATGTTTTCTTATAGGGATCCTGAATATAAATAAGAGTTTCATGAACAACAACACAATGGGTCAAATGATATATATCCAAGGGTGATGTCTTTTAGATTAAATATTTTTGGTTCATTACTATAACATGTTTATGGATATTGTTTCATAGGATAGAAGTCATCATGATCAAAAATGAAAATGTGTATATATGTATTTTCTACTACTATAATTTTTATTTTACCATCAAATAATGTTTTTAAGAGTATGAAACATGTTTATTATTGTTATTTCATTAATCTTCCTAACACTAGATCTTGATGTTAATTTATTTCTAAGAGATTTTCTTGTCCAATGGGAATATCTCCCTTGAAAATTTGATATGATTTTTAACTAAAAATAATATTTCTATATTAATGATACTATAATTTATGTGAATATTTTAATTTTTATAAGTAAAATTTTATTTCCTACAAATATTCCTGAACATCCCATTGTAGAGTTTGATATAATTTTGGTTAGGGATTGGATTTTATTTTATAATGTTTTGATAGATTTTAGAGATATAAAATTTGTATTCAATGATTCCATATCTTTTATTACATAACAAAATGCTATTCAATTTATAAGGGTTTGTTATAAATGACATATACCTCAGAATATAGAAAAAAAAATGTGTCAAATTATTTATGTTCTAGTAGTTGATGAATACATAGATTGATTATCATATTTTTTACATTGTGTTATTTATGATCATGTGGTTAAATTTAACAGTTTATTTATAGCTCATTATAATTCAATTTAAAAACCCTCTAATAAAAATAAAAAATTTGACCATTTATAATTGAAATATTTATTAATGGTGTTATTTGATAAAGGTTTCATTATCCCTGTAACCAAACCATGTGGTACTCTATTTTTTTACTAAAAATAATGTTTCTTACATAAGTCTATATATTAATTATAGAGATTTTAATAACTTTACCTTTAATAACATGAATCATTTTACTCATATCGATGATTTATTTGATCATATACAGGGAGCTCAGCACTTTTCATAGGTATATTTGAGCTTTATATACCATCATCTAAAGTTAAAGGATGATTAAATTCTGAAGATAGTTTCTCATACTAGATATGGGCATTATTAGTTTTTATTTATGCCCTCTGGGCCTTCTAATACACATGTTGTACAGAAATTACATATTAAAATATTTTAAATTGAGTTCATTGATATTTTTGTGGTTGAGTTTATTGATGAGGTTTTGCATATTATAAAATCTAATTGTAACATTAATGAAACCTAATTATTGTTTCCAAAAACATGAATTATCATATATAATCATTATAATTTATGAAATGGGAAATAAGGTTAAAAATTTACATTCTTGGAAACATTTTAGATAAATTTGGAATAATTTTGGAACTTCATAAATATAAAGTTGATGAAAAATTTCTATAACCATAAAATTTCAGATTCATTCTTAGTTTTTTTTTATTTAAATTTTTACTACTAGAGTTTTTTCAGAAAAAAAAGGTTGTCTAGCCCATAGACTATGTTTAATGGAAAAAGGATACAAATTTATCTATAAAATGAAATATTATTATTTTATATGTAACTAACAATAAGATTCTTGTATTCTACAATTTTGGACAATCCTTAAATAAAAAGAATTATTTCTATATACATTTATTCATCATTTAAGGGATATGATTGGGTCATAATATTGAATGAGTAGTTAATTTCTTACACTATGAGAAAATATACCTTTAAAGATTGGGATATAGCCACATTTATTTAAAATAATTGGTATAGGATTATGGAATTATCATATCCACAATGTTTTATAAGAAATATTGGTATTAGTTGTTGATATAGAAGTTATAAAAATTCAGTTGAAAACTTATTGTTATATAATCCTGAAAATACCATTTCACAAAAATTTTATAGTAACCATAGAAATATGTGAGCACTATACCAATGGTTATGTAGAATTATTCTTATAGGAAAAAATACCAATGGTTCCAATGAACTTTTGGTATATAGTTATTTTTTTCTATAAAAAAATATTTAAAAACAATTGGTATATAATTTTCTAAAATTTTATGTCACGACCTATAATTCCTCATATCTAAATAATTCCTTTGGTGAGCCTTATGAGTACATTAAATCTTATTCCTCAACTTTAGTAACTCGTACTTAGTTTCACATTTCATATAGTTGTTCTTTATTTTCAAATTTGTGAGTTCTAAATCATTCATTTAGATTTCCACTCATGCAGTTTCACCAAATTTGATTTTTTGTATCCTAAAAAAAGATCATTATCATACTAGAGTGGTGATGAAAAATATTTTCCCATGATTTGTTAAAAAGTGGTATTACTCATACTACCGTACTAATGGTTAAAATTAAATTATTCTCATATATGTTGTGTTAATGAGATGATATGAGTTGAGTTTTTGAACCTATTATTGATGGATATGAGATAGAAAAATTTCTATTTCAGTTTGGGGTCCCCTTGGACTTCCCATTTTCTAATTTCATTAAGGGATTCAATTTTTTTTCATTATTGGATTATTTGGTCTTATTTAATGGATTATTATAGTCATTATTGTAGTGAAAATTATATATTTATTCTTTTGACCAACATGATGACCACATTTTTTATTTTTCATTAGATAATGATATCCACTAATATATTTAGATTAAATTTTTTATAAGTAGTGAGATGTTATATGTGATATATTATATTCTGATGGCATTTTAGATATTTTATTTCATATAAAATGACGTAATTTCATAGGTTAATTGTTATTTCTAAAAAATTATTATCTATAATTATGGTAGGAGTATTTTAATCTCAATATGATATAACATATTATTTTCAAAAATGTTGTTTCCTAATTTAGTTGATTAATATATTACTTATACTATGTGATTTATGGTAATAATTTTAAAGGTAAATGTAATGACGTTATCTTTTTGAATAATAATTTTTTCCTAAAAAATTGTGTTATATTATATTATACCCTATAAAAAATATATCATTAATAATAAAGTGATTATAAATTGAAATACAACCATTGGGTTTTAAATTTTATATAATTTTGTATAAAATATGACCATAGGCTAGTATGTTCATTGGAAACAATACTCTTTATAAAAATATTTAATGTTATAATTAGTGTTAATAATTTAAAATATGAAGAAGAAAAATTGTTAGAGAATGAAGATTCAATGGCCTCAGCCAATAGAGTCATCCAGTTTGAATCCCAAATATTGGAACTTTGGTGGTAGGTATCATCATTGATATATTCCCTTGGCTAATCCCAGGCTAAGCTTCAACAAGTAAATCATGAAAAAATTCACCTATAAAAATAGTTCAAGTTAGTTGAAACTATCACTCAGTCAATGTTAGCTAAGCGAAACCATGAGTTTATAACCACGACACACCATACCCGTAGGTCATATGTTGGTGTAGTAAGGGATTATGTGTTAATTATAGTATCACATAAATTTTAATCACATCTATTAAATGAAAAAAAATCTATCTTTTCATTTTAAGAATTGTTTTTCTTAATAAAATATAGATGGAGTTTGATAATTTAATATTTAAGATTAAGATTATAAATTTTAAAAAATAAATAATTATTTTAAGAAACTAATTAATTATGATTAGTGTCTATTTTTATGAAATTTTATGATTAGAACACTCTTATTTAAGAATAAATGATAAAATATTTTTTTCAACTGTAATAAATTTTACTACGCATTTTCTATCGACAATTATTTTTAATAAATATGGAATTTTATGTTTCAATATAAAAATTATCATATTTATAGAATTATTATGATATGAAAAAATATAGTGTATGAATTCATCATGTTAAAATTAATTTACTGTGAATTAATGATAATTTTCTAAAAGACTTCATTTTTTCGTGAATAGTACAAATACAGTTTGATTTTTTTGGTATGATAATGAAATCATAGTTATGTCATATGGATGTAATGACTAATTAACCACAATAAAATAATTAAAATATTTTATTTTATTAATATATGGTATTTTAATATATTTTAATCAATTTTAAAATATATAACTTACTTTCCATATTCTAAAATGAAAACGTTAACATTAAAAATGTTATTTTTTGAAAACATTATTTTTCCATGATAAATAATTAATATAAAATTGTGATCAACTATTGTGGGAAAAAATCACAGAAATTATTATCCAATTTTCCAATTTTATGAAATAATACCATGGTCAAGGCCATGGGATATCAATTACAACTACCTAGGTGTCCAATGCATTTATTTTGATGTAAATAAAACAATTACCAAATTTTTCTATAAATACCTACCCATTTAACCATTTATATTGAATACCATTTAATACTCCACTAAGAAAGGATTTTTTTTCCTTCTAAGGTTTCCTCAATCCCCCATGTTACAATGTTTTTGTTTTAGGAGTAACTCTACAAGGTTAGGGAAAACATAACTTCTATTTTCCGTTAGGTTCCATTTTTAAGGGGTACATCATTAAAATATCCAAACTCCATTATTATTTTCAATTTATTTTACCCATATAATTTATAATGTTTGTTTCACTAATGGTATTCCCTTTTACCCTTTCTTTTTACACATTTCTAGAACAACATTTTATACCCTTTATGCTATGGAATTTACTTCTCAAAATTTCTCTCTTCTCTTTAAGAAATCCTCTATTATTTTAATTTTGTGAAACCCAAAACCTCTATATTTTTAAAATTTATTGACCAATATGTGTAGATTATTAAATTTATTCTATTATTGACATATATAAAACCCACATTCCATTTTCATGTGTTAAATATGACATAATTATCATGTTCATTAAGCTCTTTTTAAAATTTCATGATTTTGATATAAAATATTTTTTTATATTATACAGGGGTTATATATGAAATGTTTTATTATGGAATATGTGGTTGAAATTAATTAAGTCATATAAAGTTTACTCCTTTATATTTCTATAATCATTGGGTAAAGAATTTAATCTCTATAGTAGACATGTTTTATAATTCCTTATTGAATAACCATTGTAATTTGTATGACACCTCATTGAAAAACCTCAGTGATATGCTTGTGAATGTCTCAATAAAATATTAATTCTATATTGACATGTTATGATCCATTTTTTTATAATTATTATTCTCCTCTTTCTTTAATGTTTATGATATTTGTCACGACCCATCTTTGGGGCCCGTGCCATGACTACCCCAAGCCCGCCTTCCATAGGCCAGGGGCTGGCGACTAGCACCAAAGGCGTAAATTCCGATAATTGGGAAGGCATTTCCTTTTAAAAGTAAACAAAACACCACAGAGTACTAGCAGAAGTAAAACAATAAGTAAAACTGAAACAAGATGTGCTGAAAGTAAAGGGGTCGGAAATACAAGCTCAACTGTAAAGTACAAGGAAAAAGATAAAACAACCGGAAGGTGACAAGCAGCTCCTGGATCGTCCACCACGGATCCGAACTGAATGGTAGGTACAGATAGCCTCCACAATTCCCTCTCCCATCAACCTCCTCCGAGTGTCGTCTCGTTGTGAAGTACACCACCAGATACTGTCTCGTTGTAAGGTCCACCTCCGGGTACCATCCAGTCCTCGAACACTCAGCCTCTGTCTGCGCTGCCCGTCGTCTGCAACCAACACAACGAGGTGTGGTCATAGCCCGTGCAGGGGTGTGTATAACGATACTCAGTAGGGACCCTGAGACCCTCAAGGTCTCACTAAATCCAACAATGATAACCACAAAGAAGATCTCAACAGATAACCTCTACCTAGGTATATGTCCATACATAAACCCAAGTTATCAAGTAACGCATCTCAATCATGAGGAAACACAAAGATTATGAAATCAACGGATAACCACTACCCAGGTATATGCCCATACATATACCTAATTTTTCATGTGACCCATCTCAATCATGAGGTAAACACAAAGGTCATAGACTCAGCTCAAACCAGGATTTTCATTATTGAAACCATAACTACTGAAGATCCCCGTCTCTGGAGTGTACAGTGGTCCTGTCACGACTCAGAGGTACTGCTCACTAAACTAAGACTGTTGAGGTACTCCTCCTGTCGAGTACTGTGGGCCTGCTGCTACAACCAAGCGCTTCCCACCATGGGGCTGCTGCTACAACCAAGCGCTCCCCCTCATAGCCTCCAGAGGTACTCCTTCTGTTGAGTACCACGGGTCTGCCGCTACAACCAAGCACTCCTCTGCCGTGGGTCTGTCGCTACAACCAAGCGCTCCCCCTCATAGCCTCCAGAGGTACTCCTTCTGTTGACTACCGCGGGTCTTCCACTACAACCAAGCGCTCCTCCACCATGGCTCTGCCGCTACAACCAAGCGCTCCCCACTGGGCTATCCGAAACACACCGAGTCGATCGGTCAAGTAGTCGTCAGGTCTCAGCCGGCTACACGGTCTTCGTACTCCACACGCTCGTCTCCGTGAGGGTCCACTCCATGAGCTACTGGTCGATACTACAAGTATCACAATGTTCCACAAAGAAGTATCTCAAAGGACCGCCTCGTCACAGGGGTCTCAACGCAACAGACTGCGCGTCAATCGGACGCCCGATCTGTGTGTTACTAGCCTTTTCGTCCCTGGGGCCCGGTTGGTTTCGTGTGCAAACCAATCCGACTGTATCACAATTGTACCTCGAACTCTCATAGGGTAAACTAATAGGGACAGTTTCTCCACGTGATCACCAACGCTGCTGAAGGTTCGTCAATCAGACGTCCAGTCTGAAAGTTATTAGCTTTTCCGTTCCAGGGGCCAGATTGGATTTCGAGTGAAATCCATCCCGGCCACTATCCAAATGCATCCAAAACTAAAGAGTCGTATTCCAAAAGTTCTGTCTCATCAGTAGAAAATCAACAAGACATACGGCACGTCGATCGGACGCCCGGTCTTTGAGTTATTGGCATTTTCGTTCCAGGGGCCATGTTGGTTTCGTGAGCGAACCAACCCGACCGCCCTCCGACGGCATCCAAAAATCAATCGTAGTAATACAAAAGTTCTGTCTCATCATGAGTAATCCAACAAAGTTGACGGCACGTTAATCGAACGTCCGGAGATCAAGATATAAGCGTTTCTGATCTGAGGGCCTGGTTGGTTTCGTATCCGAACCAACCCGGACAAACCCAAAGTTCTCTGAAACCTTGAGTGTAATATACCGAAATGACTGTATCGATCCAAGGATCTCTACGCAACTTACCGTGCATCGATTGGAGGTCTGTATCCCAATATATGGGAAAACGACTGAAAGCGATCCGAAAATGGGGGGTCTGGGCCCGGTCTGACCCGGCCCAACCCACCCTAGGTCGGACCGAACCAGGTCGATCTGACCCGGCAGGGCACGACCAGGCCCAGTCCGCCCAAGCTGGCCCGGCTCAGCCGGGCGGCTGGCTGGCTCGGCCAGTGAGCTGGCGCTCCGCGGAGGCGGCGCGTGCTGCGTCCCCCTAGATCCCGCGCAGCCGCGGGATCCACTCTCTCCCCGCTGCGGCTTCACCCGCGGCGGTTTCTCTAGGTGGCGGGCCAGGACGCCACCGCCTCCAGCCGCCGGTGGTGTCCTCGGGCCACCGGAGTTGTTCCGGTGGTCCGTTTTCAATTCTGTCTACGCTGATGCTCATCCTAGGTCCCGTTCTTCACTGCGGAAACATCAAATCGTCTCTGCGGCCCTTTCCATCAATACCTGTCATTCCGCACGTCAAAAGAACAGACTGCTGAGTCTTCTGTTTGACTTCGCGGTCCCAATTACGACCACACTTTCGTTCGGCCTCGACGGCGCGGCGCGACAGCGCCCCACATCCTTGCTGCATTCCTCCATGTTCCCGCGTGGTGTCGTCGCACCATGCCGCCATCTTTCGAACCGCAACAACACGACAACAAAGGGGGAGGAGGGTCGGTCGTGTTTGTGCGGTCCGACCTCTTCCCGTTAAGATGATAACAAGAGGCCCAGAAATCTAAGACGAGGAACGACAAAGGATTTTTCTCAAACAAGAAGCAACAAACCCCTACCTTGCAAAGACGTCACATTTCGTCGAGCCGTAGAAGAGGAAAGTGTCGCGATGATCGGACGTTCAGGAAGATCGGTGCTGATTCCGCTGAAGTCGGCGGGTGAGTCGTCGTCAATGGCGACGGTCCCCGCGGTGGTGTCTCCTCCCTTTGACGTGGAGGAAGAAGAGGAGAAGGCATGCCGTCGGTGATCACCCGAGGAATAATGCGGCATCTCTCTCACTTCGATGTGGAGAGATGGTGCAAGATGAGACGACGTTATTCGTCGAAGCTTCGGTGTTCTTCACATTCTTCAACAAGAAGATGAAGCATTCTTCTTCGGAGAATTGCATTCTTCATGAAGGAATATGTTCTTCAAAGCTTAAATCTTTCTCTTCAAATCCTCTCGCACCATCAACTATTCTCCCACAAAATAAGACTTACTCTTATTTAATTAACACACAAGCCAAGGAATTCATTTAAAATTCAATCGAATCCAAGAATTAAATACATGAATAACCTACACAATTAAGGATTTGACTTTATTAAAAAAAAGAGTTTCTTTATTAGAGTTACAAAATTTAAGAGTGGAAAAGTTATGAAGTTAGGGGAAAGTGAGGGTTTGGGCTCATGTGGGCCCCACCCCACCTTAATCCTCTCAAGGGTAGTTCCCTAACTTCCTCTCAAAGAATATATCTACTTTAATGAAATAAAAATTGTAAGTCAATGTTTATTTTATCTTCCACAAATTTTTAACAACTCCTCCTGTGAAAACTCAACTCCCAAAAAGATCTTCTTAAGCAATTACCGGCGCTGCGAATCCATCAGTGCCCTTGGAATTCGATTTCGATCACCTGTTCAAAAGTTATAAAAACTCGCTCGTTCATTCACTGAAGTTACCCGAGCTAAACTTTGGAAATTGATTCCTGGCACACCGGACCTCGGAATCAGGCGCCGTCAGAAACTGTATTCTTGTAAAATTCCAATGAAAATTAAGAAAAAATATTCCTTGAAATTTCTGGGTCTTTACATTACTCCCACCTCAGGGCTTTACGTCCCCGTAAAGCTTTAACACAAACTAGGGATACAAACGCGGTACTGAGCACGCATCTGAGCCTTCCGCTCCCATGTGATCACTTGGAGGTTCCCGTACTTCCAGTGAAATTGCACCCAAGAAATCGACCATCCTCATAGAATCCGCTCTGTCGATCCTCGATTCCCACTGGAACATCCATGAAAGTCACCCCATCGCCAAAATCCATCTCCCCATGGTCGATGATATGGGAAGGATCACGCACGTATCTCCTCAGTTGAGATACGTGGAAGTCGTCGTTCACCTGGTACAACTGAGGTGGATGGGTCAAGCGGTAACTACCTCGCCTACCCAGCTGAGGACCTAGAAAGGTCCGTTGAACATCGGAGATAACTTGTCGCCTCGACCACATCTCCGTAAACCTCATCAAGGTGAGACCCGTATAAGGTCGTGATCGTCATCCTTGAACTCTTGAGGTCTCCAATTCCTGTTAGAACTGAAACTCAAAATGACTGTTTCCATCAGGGTAGGGTTGACCGACTCAAGAGTGATCGGTCACACCCTCCTGTGCATGAGTTTATCCTGTGCTGCCTGGGGTTTCCTTTTCACCAACCACGGAAAACTCATCCCGACATTGTTGTTAAACCACAAACTTTTTTCCTAATACTGTCAATCTTTGTTTGAAATGTGATTGCCCAGTCCATACTCAAATCAACATCGTAAGGCCTCGACGCTGGCACCAAGAGATTCCAACCGAAACTCTCGCCTTAAGGGTATGACCACACTGTCGGCATAAGTGTGACTATTGAGTCTTCTCCCAAGGCATCTCCAGACGTGATGGTCAAGTCTACGGCTTACTAGAAACTCTAGGTCTGGGACAAGATTCGTGGAAGGAAGGAATGATTCGTATCAACGTCTGTTACTATAGAAACTAGTAGTGAACACAGACTTTCCCTCGAATCATTCTTAGAGCCATTGGGTCACTCTCCCTAACTGCATGCAGCTACTCTCTTCCCCTGCCCTCCAGCTCCCTGATCCTAGCAGGGACAAATAAGGTGGGTGGTTGTAGCATGTTAAAACGTACACCACCTCATGTTTCTCTCCTAGATCTGCCTCCACGTCTACTGCTTCGCAGACTCATATCTCCTTTAAGATTCATCTTACTGAAACATTTAACACGCCCGAGTCTCTAAGACTGGCACCAGTCTCCCGTTTCTTACTGCACAGTGCAGTCTTCATCCACTCTTGGATGATTTTCACCTTCCTTGCCTACGATCTGAAAGAGCTTCTAAGCTTTCTCCTTTTCTGAAAAGAGAAACTCGGTCTCATCCCCTGGATGAACCATTCCCATTTCCTAATAAAGTTAATCATGACATGAATGATTCATTCATGCCATGGATGATGTCATAAGGCCTCGACATAACTACCAAGAGATCCAACAGTCACTCTCGCCTCCAAGGGTCGAGTCACACTTTCGGCATCAGTGTGAGGTCACTGGGTCTCCTCCAGTAGAATTCTCAAATGTGAGGGTAAAGTCAACAGTCTTAACCGGGACCACTCAGTATCAACCAAACAAAAGGACAGGAATGAAAAAAAAAGATAAGTTTATTTTTATTATTGCAGCTCATAGTACAAAGACACGAAATCAACAGCAACATGGAACTAGAAGTACAAGGGATGTATCCACTAGTTCTGCTCCTGTCCACCTACTCCCAGAGATCTACTGCCTTTTCCACTACTCGGATATTACTCAAGCACCTGTCGCTGCTTCCACCTCGGTGGCTCCTCTAAAGCCTGCGGATTGACTGTGTGGGGGGGTCGGACAGTCACGTGCCAGGTGACCCTTCCTGCCGCATTCATCACACTTCATACTCCTCGTACGGCTGGCTATGGTCCTCTTGTACCTCTGCATCATATTTCTACTTCCCACAGATGACTCGGATACTGATCAAAAATCATGCGGAAAAGGTAGCAGCTTCTATACACGCTTGGGGTGTAGAGCTACTAGCACAAACTCCACCCTGAAGATGGTCACGAAGTCTTCCCATGTGAAGGTCATCTCATCGCAAAACTGAAACAAGTGGCTCCACCACCTGCCTGCTGCTACCTAAAGAAGGCTGCCATCAATGATCACCATGAAGTCTGTTGGCATCCCCACTAGCCTGAAGACTCTCACCACAGCCTCCATCCAAACCTCAGCTGCATGTGGGTCCGTCTCTCCCCGGAACCTGGGTGGCCTCTGGCGCTGGAACTCGTGCAGCACTCTCAAGTGATGTGCATCGCCTACTGTTGGGGCTGGTGGCATCGGTGGCCCAACGTATGGTAGTACCGTTGGTGCCTCCGCTGGTGCCTCAACTGCAAGAGGGCCCTGTACCGAAGCCTCGTCGCTCGGCAGGCTGTCAGTTCGCACATCCCTCTGGGCTCTAGCTGGTCGTCCATGAAAAGGCATCCTGAAAGAAACAGGTGTGCCACGGTCAGAACAGTATACCTATTAAGCTGACACAAAGTAATCACAAAGAAAACTTGGAACACACATGCAATCAATGTTTTCATTTATTAAGTCGGAAATCAGAATTCAGGGTCATGGTGTACGGATAAATCGGCTGCTGCACCAACACTGGACTCCCTAGACTGATAAACGCACTCAATACTCTCAACACTATTACTTCAAATAGAAAAAGATCAGAGTATTGAGTTCTGTAGTAGAACCAACCTCCCTTTGATACCAATTTGTCACGACCCATCCTCGGGGCCCATGCCGTGACTACCCCACGCCCGCCTTCAATAGGTCAGGGGATGGCGACTAGCACCAAAGCTGTAAATTCCAATAACTGGGAAGGCATTTCCTTATAAAAGTAAACAAAACACCACAAAGTACATGCGGATGTAAAACACTAAGTAAAACTGAAACAAGCTGTGCTGAAAGTAAAGGGGCCAGAAATACAAGCCCAACTGTAAAGTACAAGGAAAAAGGATAAAACGGCCAGAAGGTGACAAGAAGCTCCTGGATCGTCCACCAAGGATCCTACATGAAGGGTAGGTACAGATAGTGCATCTCCTGGATCGTCCACCACAGATCCTACCTGAATGGTAGGTATTGATAGCCTCCACAATGCTCTCGCCCATCAACCTCCTCCGAGTGTCGTCTCGTCGTGAAGTCCACCACCAGATACTGTCTCGTCGTGAGGTCTAACTCCGGGTACCATCCAGTCCTGGAACACTCGGCCTCTGTCTGCGCTGCCTGTCGTTTGCAACCAACACAACGATGTGCGGGCATAGCCCATGTAGGGGTGAGTATAACGATACTCAGTAGGGACCCCGATACACTCAAGGCCTCACTAAATCCAACAAGGATAACCACAAAAAATATCTCAATAGATAACCTCTACCTAGGTATATGCCCATACATATACCCATGTTATCAAGTAACCCTTCTCAATCATGAGGAAACACAAAGATTATGAAATCAACGGATAACCACTACCCAGTTATATGCTGATACATATACCTAAGTTATCAAGTGACCCATCTCAATCATGATGTAAACAAAAAGGTCATAGACTCAGCTCAGACCAGGATTTTCATTATCGAAATTGTAACTGCTGAAGAGCCCCATCTATGGAGTGTACAGTGGTCCTGTCACGACTCCGAGGTACTGCTCACTAACCTAAGACTGCTGAGGTACTCCTCTTGTCGAGTACTTTGGGACTACTGCTACAACCAAGCACTTCCCACCATGGGCCTGCCGCTACAACCAAGCGCTCCCCCTCAAATCCTCCATAGGTACTCCTTCTGTTGAGTACTGCAGGTCAGCCGCTACAACCAAGCGCTCCTCCGTCATGGGTCTGCCTCTACAACCAGGCGCTCCCCCTCATAGCCTCCAGAGGTATTCCTTATGTTGAGTACCACGGGTCTGTCGCTAAAACCAAGTTCTCCTCTGCTATGGGTCTGCCGCTACAACCAAGCGCTCCCCACTAGGCTATCTGAAACACACCGAGTCGATCGGTCAAGCAGTCCAGGTCTCAGCTGGCTACCCGGTCTCCGTACTCCGCACGCTCGCCTCCGTGAGGGTCCGCTCCATGAGCTACTAGTTTATACTACAAGTATCACAATATTCCACGAAAAATTATCTCAAAGGACCGCCTTGTCACAGGGGTCTCAACGTAATAGACGGCACATCAATCGGACACTCGGTCTGTGTGTTACTAGCCTTTTCGTCCCTAGGGCCTGGTTGGTTTCGTGTGCCAACCAATCCGGCAGTATCTCAACTATACCACGAACTGTCATAGGGTAAACTCATAGGGACCTTTTCTCCACATGATCAACAACTCCACTAACAGTTCGTCAAACGGACGTACAGTCTGAAAGTTATCATTTATTCCATTCCAAGGGCCCTGTTTGATTTTCGGTGCAATCTAACCTGGCCACTATCCAACTGCATCCAAAACTCATGAGAATTATTCCAAAAGTTCCATCTCATCAAGAGGAAATCAACGAGACAGACGGCGCGTCAATCAGACGCTCGGTCTGTGAGTTATTGGCTTTTTCGTTCTAGGGGCCCGGTTGGTTTCGTGACCGAACCAACATGACCGAACTCTGATGGAATCCAAACCTCGAGCGTAGTAATCCAAAAGTTCCGTCTCATCAAGAGGAATCCAACAAAGTCATTGGCGAATCAATCGGACATCCGTAGTTCAAGATATAAGTGTTTCTGCTCTGAGGGCCCTGTTGGTTTCATATCCGAACCAACCCAGATGAACCCAAAGTTCTCCAAAACCTTTATTGTAATATGAAAAAATGACCTTCTTGATCCAAGGATCTCTACGCAACTGACGGTGCGTCGATCGGAGGTCTGTAGCCCAAGATATGGGCAAAAGACCGAAAGTGATCTGGAAATGGGGGGTCTGGGCCCGGTCTGACCCGGCCCAACCCCCCTGGGTCAGCCCGAACTGGGTCGATCCGACCGGGTTCTGGGTCCGACCCAGCAGGGCGCGACCCGGCCTAGCTAGGTGCAGCCCGGCCTGGTCTGCCCAAACCGGCATGGTTCGGCCGGGCGGCTCGCTGTCTCGGCCAGAGAGCTGGCGCTCCGAGGACGCGGCGCGCGCCGCGTCACCCTAGATCTCTTGCGGCCGCGGGATCCACTCGCTCGGCACCGAGGCTTCAACCACGGTAGTTTCTCCAGGCGGCGCACCGGGGCGCCACTGCCGGTGGTGTCCGCGGTCCACCGGAGTTGCTCCAGTGGTCCGTTTTCAATTCTATATGCACCGATGCTCATCCCAGGTCCCGTTCTTCACTGTGAAAACATCAAATCTTCTCTACGGCCCATTCCGTCAATACTCGTTGTTCCGCACATCAAAAGAACAAACTGTGGAGTCTTCCGTTTGCCTTTGTGGTCCCAATTACGATTACACTTTTGTTTGGCCTCGACGGCATGGCGAATCCTTTCTGCATTCCTCCAGGTTCCCACGCTGTGCCGTCGCACCATGCCGCCATCTTCCGAACTGCAACAACACAACAACAAAGGGGGAGGAGGGTCGGCCGTGTTCATGCGGTCCGACCTCCTCCCATTACGATGATAACAAGCGGCCCAAAAATATAATATGAGGAACGACAAAGGATGTTTCACGAACAAGAAGCAATAAACCCCTACCATGCAAAGACGTCACACATCGTCGAGCTGCAGAAGAGACAAGCGTCGTGATGATCGGACATCGCGGATGATCGGTGTTGATTCCATTGACGTCGGTAGGTGAGTCGTCGTTAATGGAGACGGTCCCCGCGGTAGTGTCTCCTCCCTTTGACGCAGAGGAAGAAGAGGAGAAGGCACGCCTTCGGTGATCGTCCGATGAATAATGCAGCGACTCACTTCCTTCGACGTGGAGAGAAGGTGCAAGATGAGACGAAGTTCTTCGTCGAATCTTCGGTGTTCTTCACGTTCTTCAACAAGGTGATGAAGTGTTCTTCTTCGGAGAATTGTGTTCTTCGCGGAGGAAGAAGTTCTTCAAAGCTTAAATATTTCTATTCCAATCCTCTCGCACCATCAACTATTCTCCCACGAAATAAGACTTTGTCTTATTTAATTAACACACAAGCCATGGAATTCATTTAAAATTCAAACGAATTCAAGAATTAAATACACAAAAAACCTACATAATTAAGGAGTTGACTTTATTTTAAAAAAAAGGAGTTTCTTTTTTAGAGTTATAAAATTTAAGACTGGAAAAGTTATGATGTAAGGGGAAGGTGAGGGGTTGGGATCGTGTGGTCCCCACCCCACCTTAATCCTATCAAGGGTAGTTCCCTAACTTCCTCTTAAAGAATATAACTATTTTAAAGAAATAAAAATTGTAACTCAATTTTTATTTTATCTTCCACAAATTTTTAACAACTCCTCCCGTGAAAACGTAACTCTGAAAAAGATCTTCTTAAGCAATTACTGGTGTTGTGAATCCATCGGTGCCCTCAAAATTCGATTTCGAGCACCGGTTCAAAATTCTGAAACATCCGCTCGTTCGTTCACTGAACATACCCGAGATAATCTTTGGAAATTGTTTCCGGGCATACCGAGCCTTGGAATCAAGTTCCGTCAGAAACTGCGTTCTTGTAAAATTTCAAAGAATATTAAGAAAAAAATTTCCTTGAAATTTCCGGGTCTTTACAATATTTCTCATTTTCTTATTGATATATCACAAGATCACAAGTAAAATTTTTCCCTTTCTTTACCTTATTAGGCCTTATCGTCACCATTTCATTTGTTGTGTGTCCCCAGGTAATGAGATGTAGTATACATACAAAATTTTAACCTTTGAAGAGTCCTTTCACATGTTTAGAATAATTTTTTTGGTTTTATTGTATTATTTATGTTTTTTCCAACAAACTAAAAATTAAATGATTCTCAATTTTTTACAATGTAATGAAATGTTTATGTAATGAAATGGTGGGAAATATTAGTATAGATTATAAATTTTTGTTGTTAGATCACTCTGTTTTCATGGTTAGTTGAATAAAATTATTTGTATAAATCATTACTCTAATAATTAGTTGTCATAGGATATTAGATAATGGTATCACGCTGTGAATGACATAACCGTGACATGATATATCATTTAACTAGATATAATTTAAATATGTTATTTGTTAATGTTATTATCTCATCATTAAGAATGTGATCATGTATAATTGAATGAAAAATAAATATTCTACTGATTCTTAGATAATATGTAATGTTTAATTTTTTAATGATATATGAATCCCAAAGTAGTTGTAATATATGTGATTCCCTTATTGTTCTAGGTTATCTCCTCTAAACCTTTCTCCATCTATTAACATAAATAAAAATTATATATCAAACAACAATAATAAATTTAGAATAAATAACTTCTATATTTTCACTAAAAGTTGATATTAATATTTCTAAATCCATACTCATAACTTTGTATGCATTGAATCTTTCACAAAATGCATACCATTATAAGACACACCTTAAAATTAATAATTATTTTATTTCTATATATAGAACATAGAATATTCTTTAAATAATAAAATATTAATATTATGTTCTATTACATAATCCACATATAAACTAGATCTAATTTATATTATAGATAAAATACAAGATAAATAAATTACATTCCATACAAAACCCAAATATTAATTAAAAAATAAAATATAAAGTATGATTTAGAATAACCATTCACTGTTCATTTTACTACCATCACCACTTATTTTAAATCAATAATCATTTCCCAAATTATAAAAAACTATAATACAAAACTAAAATGTGTCGACCAAACGGAAACTAAATTAAACTCAAACAAAATAATAAAATTGAAACCAAACCTATATGAATTAAAATTATTTCGAAAAACCATATCCAATCTATACTAAGTTGACAATAAAAAATCAACCTAAATCTAATGGTCTGAAATGGATTTAGAATAAAATTTAACCAAATAGAAAAAAAATTAAGTGAAATCAGCTAACATAAACAAAAAATGGAACCCAACCAAACTAAAAAAAATTAATGTACAATGAATACGTATTTTAACACTAAATAAAAACATTTAAATGAATTATTTAGACCATAATAATAATGAATTGTACTAAACTTTCCTAACTAGGAATGAAAATAAATGGAAAACCCAATCAACCCTTAACAACATTGAAACCCAACCGAAATAAAAAAAATCATATCTACATCAGTACATAACCAACTCGACCCAACAAACTGAAATGAAATGAAATGACATGATCTGATCAAAGTACACATGAGTAAACATAAACTAAACTAAACCTCATAAATATGAACTAAAATAAATATAACCAAAATAATTTAAACTGAACGAAAATATTATAGTAATGATCAAAAAGGAATTGACCAGAACAATCCGAAATCAAACTCTATTAGGCATTGACAAACCCAATTTAGATAAAAAAAACTCATTTGAACCAAAATAAATCGACATGAACTAAACAAGTGATAAATAAATATAATTGGACAAAAATTATATGTGTCAAATTGAAGATATAGATCAAATTGAATAAATATATTCAATTATTTTGAACCATCCAAAAAAAATTAATCTAATGCAATTGAAACCCAAAAAATATACAAATGAGAACATAAAAATTTGAAATAAATAAATACAAACTGAATAAAACATATTTTAATTTATCAAAACCAATCATCAACAACATAAATGGTATATAATAGATTTAATATAATCCAACATGAAAAACAAAATTAGAAATTAAAATATTTGAGCTAAACCAATCCAAAATGACCTAAAATTAATAGAACCATGATAACCAAATTGAACCGAATCATATGAAACAACACCAAACCAAAAAATATATAAATGTTTTTAAAAAATGTATGTTGTTTAAATTTGAACCAGAAAATCCACATTCAATCAAACTATCCCATATTGAATCAAATTAAATTGAACAAAACCATATTCACTCGAACTAATGATAAAAAAACACAATTGAAAAAACTATACCGAATAAATAATAAATTAACTACCCTTAACAAACTAAATCCTATGTAAAATGATAATTATTAAAATTAATTAATCAAAAAAACAAATTTGAATCTAATGATCCTTAACCAGAACCATTTAAATTGGAGAGACACTAAAGAACCTATTTTACTTTTCTTTATGCCTAATAAATTTAGTCACTCAATTATATATCATTTAAATAAAACCATATATATTTATATTCTATAAGAAACATTATCATAATTAAATAGATAACCCTCAATGGATTTGACCTACTCTTACTACGTGATGTAATTTTATTGAATATCATTGTTTTATATTTGTAATATTTTTTATAAAAATAATATTTTGTGGCTTTTTATATTATGATTGTCATATAACCTATTTTTTAGTTATGGTTCTATATAAGGTGAGAAATTATTATTTCGTAAATATATTTTCAATTAAAATTAAATATTATTTAATTGGTTTTAAAAAATAGAAGATAACATTTTTTATAGAATGGATAGAATTTGTATGTATGAAAATAATTGGATCTCAATATATTTTGAAAGAAAGTTACAAATATCTTTAGGTTTTTCAATTTACAATGATTTAGATAGTATTCAAGACCCTACAATAATTATAATTTTGTAGGAATACCTTGGTTAAGTCATGAATAAGTTATTTACCATGAAACAAAATTTTATTTCAGCTAAATTACTACGTGTGGAATCAAAATGGGGAGAAAATATATTCTCAAAAAATCCATGATCCCAATGTGAATAATGGATTATATAATTTTTTAGATAACTAATTTTAATTTATTTTTCATCATGAAAAATAAACAATTTCATACCATGAAGACTCTGATATGTGCAAAAAAATGCATATAATGAAAATAATGTTATTGATGCGGTGAAAAATCATAATCATCCTTCCACGAAAATAGTATATTGGTTATGTGGTAAAATGAAAAGATGAAATTTTAAATATGTTTGTTTTATGGGAAAACCATGTTTGGGATTACTAATACATACATTAATTACATTCTTATCTTTTAGAAGGAATTAATTAAAGATGATATTGATATTTTATCAAACCATTATATCACATGAATTTTGTTTTGGGATCTTCAATTTTCTAAAAAATCATGTTTTCTTGAAAGATTGAAGCTTATTCTAGGAGAAAGAAACTGAATGAAATTATTGTTTAAAATGCGGCACATCCCAATATAATCAAACTTATAATGGAAAATTATCCCTTGTATAACAAAATGTAATGTGGCACTTACATTTATTCCTAGACTCCATAATTATTTTATGTTTGATGAAATATCAATAAAAGTGTGATAGAATGATATAGTGAGAATGAAAGACCATAATGATTTAATTCATAATGGATATGGGTTTTTATTGATAAAATTTGATGATAAATATGTAGATTTAATAGTTTATGTGTGAAATATGTGGATGGGTCTATCAAGTGATATATTAAACCAGCATGGGAATATTCTTTCTTCATAAAACATGAGTCCAAATTTCATACCAGTTTATAAACTTTGTCAATGGATTTTTATGAATAAACCATTCACTTATACAAGTATACTCATTTCATGACATTATGATATATTAAATATTATATATTTATACCTGAAACATTTAGTAAAAGATTTTAAATATCTTTTCTATGGGTGTTTGTGCATATACTACGCATGTTTCAAACACATATTTCATATGTGTGTTGTGCTTATAGCGAAGATCAATGATTTTCATTCTTATGTAACGATGTCTGTAACACCCCCATCCTAGTTACCCAGAGTCGGTACAATATTAAATAACATTATAATGATCCCAAGAAATAATATATCAGAATACCGATTACTTTAGTATCCCTGTAAGTACTAGATACATACATATGTTTTACATTAAATTATGAAATTGAAAAATGATAACATTAAGTCTCCTTTGAACACACTCATATCCATTAGCCTATTCTTACAATTCAATTATAATATACTGTTCACAAACTAGGAAAAATAAAAAATAAGAAATGAGTGAGCTCATATACTCAGTAATGATAAAAATATATCCAAAACTATTACAAGGAAAGAAAAATATTGAAGTCAATGTAAAAGAATAAAATATATTCATTTTAAATATAAAAATCAACACAAAATTGAAACGATAAATCAAATAATTCCATTTATTTATTCACATGGATATTCTACTAGTCGAATAATAACATGTTATATCAATATTTAATTTCATAATGATGTAATGCATAATGTCAGAAATCATAACTACATATACAAGGCCTCGTTCCAAGGCTAAAAATAATGATTTTCCAAGGCCTTGTCCCAAGACACTAGATTGTATGATGAGACCTACTGATGCATCATGGAGCTATATCGGGCTCCACCCATCAGTTACTAAGTCCAATTCATTCCTCATATGAAATGGTTTAAACTTAATCAAAACACTCGTTTTAAAAATAGCCTATGAAATGTCAATATTTTACCCACAAACTCTGAATGGTATGAAAATAGCACATACACAGTCAAACATATCTCATTCAATAAAATATAAAATATTATATAATAATTTATCATCCTAAGTAAAGAATAATTAAGGATATTTCCATAGATGAAAATAATCAGTAAATTTATTAGGGAGAAAAATTCCATTTTTTCTTGAAAACATTTAAAAGTTTTGATATTTATCAAGAAGCTGTTAAAATATTTTTTTCAATCAAAGTGTCACATACCACATTTAAACATTTAAAAGTAATTTTAATTTTAAAAAAAATATTTTTATATAAATAAATCTTTAAAATCATTTTAAAACAAGAGCATTAATGATAACAATTTAGAAGAATAAATCATTAAAACATTTAAAATGTTATTTTAGTTAGAGTTCCTAACCAAATGAGAGATGCTTGAATAACAATAATATTGGTAATAAGAACATTATAATATCATAAGAATAAATAGATTATTGATATACTATGTCACAGTACATTATATATACCATATAAAAGTCAATTGGCCCATAACAACAAAGAAGTCTCAGTGGAATGTAAATTGAGATGATATCCCTTATAAAAACTGTATCCTTAGGTTAAGGATAAATAAATGACATAATAATGTGTGAAAAATATAAATGAATTCAATATTATTGGATATTTAGTGTAAATAAATTTGAGTTAATTCACACATCTTCTTGTTAAAACAACACCAATGACTTGGATGTTTAACATATTGAATGGAAATTAAGCTAAGATTACTCTTATCAAGTTTGTATCGATGACATAAGAATTTATAAATTGAGGGATTATGTGTGTAAAAAATATATCTACACAAATAGTAGAGTAAATTACTACATAATTAAATACATATCTATTTCACACATAATATTGGAGTAAAATAATCAATGATGTTTGCGTAAAACCAAATGAGTGAAAATTGAAATTAGAAATTCTCTTACAGATTTTGAAATATATGAAACATACACCCCATGAAAGGATGATCATAAAATTATGTTCTAAATACCCATAAGTTGATGTATATTATGCAATTAATACAATCATGGGTAGTACACACACCACACCAATGGAAATAGTGACAAATATAGCATGAATCTCACATGAATAAAAAGTTAGGTGAAAACCCCTTAACATTACTTTTTGTTAGTATAGGGTAGGTTAAAATATTGTATAATGGTGAAATAATTGTTAATAAATTATAAAATAACAACAAACATAAATATTATATCATATATGATCTTATAATATTTCTTTGTTAATGATATTTTTTTAGTATCATCGTTTTGGGTGATAACTGATTCATTTTACATTATATGTTTGGTTATGTAAATCATGTTTTTTATGGATATGATGCATTTGATTAATTTATAGAATGATATTAAGTTATTAAAAAAAATTAATCATAAAATGAAAATTATTCTTTAATTGTTACGATGGGGAATGAAACCTCATCGTGTCATGGAGACTGTATGTTGTACGTATGCATGAGCGATAATATTGTTATATTAGTGGTGAAATCATATATAATTGATTGTTATATTATTTATACATAATAATTAACATGTTAAATTTATTATTTACATCAGTTATACTGATTATTATACTCATTATTATACTCATCCATATAATGAATTGTTGAAAAACAAACTTCACCACGGCATAGAGAGGGTAAGCCGTACGAACGCACATATGGTGACTGTGTCATTCATAAAATGGATAGAATAATGAATATGGTTGCACCATTTTTATAATAACATAAATTTATGTAGAATTTCCTGGAGATATTATTTTTGTATGGAAACAACAATGAAAGAGGATGTGGAAGAAGAAATGAACTTTTAAAGAGGTGATGAAATTATTACCTCTTCTTCAGGTGCTTCCTTTTGATTTGATCCAAAGGGCTCCGTATATTAGATTTATGATTATATTAAGTCCTCTACATTCAATTTATGGAAGTTGGGAGGATATTTTAGCTGGTTTTGGCTGAGAAAATGTCTTTGGAGGTGTTATTTGGAGAGAATGGGAAGTACCATTTTTTAAGAGAGGTAAGGGTCACTTTAAGAAACGATTGAAATATTATTTATAATAAAATTATTTTCGGTTTATAATGGATCATAATAGATTTATTTTAATGTTAATTTAGGGACGGGTTATAATTCTCTCAACCAATAGGTTTTAGACAAGTTTATGCCACCATATTGACCTTATCTTTTAGAATTTATTCATAGTTAAATAGTTTTACTTTTACCATGTACTTGAATTTTTATATTACATGGTAAATAAACATACTATAAAATTTCAAGATAACCTCAAGTTGTTAATTAATGTAATATATATAATTATATAAGTCATTTTGTAGAACCTTATATTTTATGGAATATTATATCATTTATTAATATAATATTTGTTTTAAATACCCATTTATGTCAATTTTGGCACTATTGTGTATTTGGTTTTTTGTGAAAGTCAACAAAACATGATTACTTCAAAAAAATATTACATTAACCCTAAAATGTCATATTCACCTAGAAAATTTGTGGAATTCCTAAAAAATCTCAATTTATATTTATTTTGATATTTTTAATATCACTTATTTTAATCTTTCATTAATAATGTTATCACTTCATCGTAATTAGGTCATAAATATTTAATTATTAAATGTCTAAAACTTAAAAATAAAATACCATGTTGTAGGAAATATTTTTAGATTTATAATGAATATTTATAGTCGAATGTATCTTATGTATAACCCGATATTAAAAAGGGTTTAGTTATTAACCTTTAAATTTTACACTTTTATCTCTTCTTTAAATAAAATAATAATAAATGTCCTAATCTAATACAAGTGGAAAATAAGGATAATATTTTATTCCTGTGGTTCATTTTTTTTTGAAATACACTTATCTAATATAATTAGTACATGTGATAGAGTAATTATAATGTAATTATTACCATTAATTAACCAGTTTACTTTTAACAGTGGTAAATAAAAATAAAAAGTTACTATTAAAAAAATTATTTTTATCCTATTGAACCACATTTTACTATTTTACGTCAACTACACCTCTCAGATTTTTGAAATTCAACTCATAAAAGCGGTAATATTATGTGTTATTCAAATTTTCAAATGTTTATAGGAGTTGGGTAAAAGACTGTAAAAGGTTCAATAAAATTTTATATATATAATATTATTATAAAATAAAATAATGGAATTAAATTTGAATAATATATTAATAGTGTATCTATATTTTCTTGAAAATAATTTTAAATTCAAAATAATTATTTAAAAAAAATGTAGTCTTTAAACAAAAATGTTGTGTTTTTCACTATTCATCAAAAATTAATAGTTTCTTAAAATTACCAAAAACTCACCCAATACTAATTTGGATATTCCAATTTCAAAAATTATATCTATTTTTCTAAATTCAAAATATATAAGTTCTATTAATTAGTTTCAAAAAATATTCTCTTTGTCAAAACCAGAAAGCAGGTTTCTGATAAGCACAAACTATCAAAAGATTAATATGTGTTTATATCCAATTTAATTGTAAAATTACTTCTAATTACCAAAATTAGGTCAAATTATAAAAATATAATCAAATTATACTTCAAAACCATTCAAATGTAAAATTTAATACAATAAATTATTTTTATTAAAAAAGTTGTTTTCAATTAAATTTTTTATTTTTCACTATTCATCAAAATATGAATGTTATCTGAAAAGCACCGAAAATTTATCCAAACTAAATTTATATTTCTTTATTATAACTAATATGTTTATTTTTTCAAATTAAAAATATAAAAATATCAAATATTAGATTTCAAAATGGTTCTCTATTAAAAGGCGGTAAAATCCCATTTTTTGAATAATACTTCTTTTATATGAAAAATTGAATTTGATATTTTATTTTGTCTATGAAACACATAATATAGATGTTAAACTCATATGGATTATATAAAGATCAAAATTCATATAATACTATTCCTATCAGTTTTTCAAATGACTGGTTTGGTAAATCGAGATGCGCTCGAACTCGGTGTTGCATATAGTGCAAGCTATTGAATTACATTAATGAAAATAACATACTATAAAATATTGTTTTGTAAAAAGTCTGGATTGATCATGAATGAAAAAATATCTTTTTATATATTTATGAATAATACATAGTCCATAAGATCTAATTATCACTGCAGTTTTAGGTTTGTGTGACATCGATGATTCTTTCAAATGAATTATCCATATAAGAATAATCATTGAAGATTTGAAAATACCATGGAGTCAAAAATACCACCTCATTATATGACTGGAACTAATGTTCTTAATGAAAATAAATATTTTATTTTTTTTATTTAGGAAGTGTCATATTAAATCGAGAAAGAATAATAATTTTTCCACTTGAACATGTTACCATTGGAATATGAAAAGTGCATTCTTTATGTTGCCCAATTATTAAACCAATTTGTTACATAATCTCAAATACATAATGAAAATTGAAAAAAATATGAAATTTTTCTTTATATTCTTCAAAATATCATGCTAACAAAAAAATTATTTATGATATTGTTGTGAGATGGTTTATTGGGGCATCAGAATATAATTGCATCTTGTGTGTATCAAGGAAAATCAATGGGAACTTATTTTTTCCTTCTTATGTGATGACACCTATAGGGAACAAATGAATTTATGGATATAGTATAGAATATTAATGTTCTCGATTTCTATTAAGTCAATATGTGAATGTTGTTCAATAGAAGAGAGTTGGAGTTGAAATCTTTGACCACTCATGGTTATCACATCCTTCAGCGTGATTGGATTCCAATAAATAATGTATATACTATCAAATAATGTAAGGGATTTTGTTATTCAATTATTTCATTATTATTGAGTTCTTTGTGCTTTGAATTATTCTATTTATCTCTTGAAAAAATATTTAAAATTAACTATTTATTTTATAAGTGATAGAGAAAATATTTCCTCTATCATTTTCACATGCTTGCTACATCTAACTATACATATTCGAAACAAAGTACTTCATGGATATCATATTTATTTTTTTGGATATATCCAAATGAATGAAATATGTACAAAATAATGTAATATATCTAGAAGGTGAATCATCTTAATGGTTCTATCATAATTGTATAATTGGATCTATGATATGTGGATTTTTATTCAATGTGTTTGTTTGGCGTGATTTTGAGAAAGAATTGAATAATGAAAAATTGAGAATAACTTTAAGAGAAAATATATCCACAATTTCCATCACATTCCCCATAAAGGGGGAATTCCCAAATCATATACATTGACCACATTAATCCTCGAAGAGTGGGGGATTTCACATTGCACGTTTTACATTAAAAATGGTTTGTCAATGTCTAATTCAAGTAAGTAAATTAAACATATATATCTTATATAATCTCATGTAATTATATATATTTTTTAAAATATTACTAGTATATTAGTAGGGAAAATAAAAAATAATTAATATATGGAATAATTATTTATATTTGATAAGGATACATTCTTTTCCAAAAAAAGTGTTTTCCATATGATCAAAATTGAAGAATAAATATTACTGTAATAATTTATTTAAAATAAATATTTATTTTATTTTAATATGCATTTATATTTCATTTATTGATTTTTCTTACTGAATCCGCTTTTGAGAATATAAGAGATTTTGATTTTGGTCATAATTTCATGGATCATGAATGCAAATCAAATATGATCATTGGGTATAGATTTACCACCACTGAATGAAAAATGAACATGAGAACACAACATAATGATGTTATGGTAACTTCCACAATAGACTGTTATGTTAGTCCATCAAATAGTATACATGAATATAAAATTTTGTGTTATTATGGGTTCATTGATAAAATACTAATATTGGATTTTTAATGTAATGGTAAAGTCTCTATGTTGAAATGAAATTGTTTTTACTCAATGGCATGGAAAGGAAAAATTATTGATGATTACTGATTTTGAGTTGTTGACATGAGTCAAACTGTTCATAACAATGATCTATATATATTTGCATTAATGGAGAACCTAGTTTTTTATGTGAAATATCATATGGGTCCAAAATTTGGTGTCATCATTTTTATAATACCATGACATATGTTTGATGATGGTATTAGGGAATTGACACCATCTATGCTCCAATTGTTCCCAATCCATTTATTTCTTATCAAGAAATCAAATATTAAATAGTCATGGTTGATTATGAACTTGAATTTGTGGTGGTAAATACATAGATTCATATCCTATATTTCCCTAATCTAAATATGGACCATACTCCCCATCCATATTATTCATTTCCATTGAAAGCTATGTTATCTTCATTTCCATACAATTCTATCTTTTGAATCTTCTACAATCGTGATTCATTGAATTCTAATCTGACACATTCTGAGAATCCAAAGTAGATATTGTGTCTCAATCCATCTATATAGGTTAATGATCCTTCATAACCTAAGTATTTAGCTGCACAAACTAATTACAATGCCTCAGGTATATTTATTTTCCAATAGTAAAAAAATTACCATAATTTTTTTCATTATATTTATTGATATAATATTTTTTTTCTTTTAATACACGATCCTCAAAATAGAAGCCTGGTCATACACGCTTGCATATGGAATGAAACCGATAAACATAGCAGATGTTCTAGTAAAACACATTTAATAAAATGATTTAAAAAATAGGTCATGAATGTGTGAGTTTTATAAAGATAATTTTCAAATACACTGACATCATTCACATCAAACCAGTCATTTAGATACACCATCCAAATTATTTAAAGGATAATTCATGGGAACCAATATGGTTATGAAAATTAACTTAATTTAATTTTATATTATTATATATTATATTTATATTAATTCTTATTTTGGTTCAGACTTTCTTTTAATTTTCCCAAAGGTGAGGCCATGAGGAATGCATGACTCATTGAATTAGGTGAGCTGTGGAGAGAATATATGCATGAGAAATATAATGGATGGTGTGATAGATTTAGTATATATTTTTCACCCACATGTTTCATAAATGATAATCAATTATAAAATTATCATTAAATTATTTCTTATGAGACGACTACCATGTTTAGGGAATTAAATCTGATGTTTTTAAATGAAAATTACCCGGATTTAAATAAATACTTTGTTTTATACTATTGAAATATGTTTTTAAGGAATATATTAGGATAAATAAAAACAATGATTCTATAAAATACATCCACACATTGGGGTAAACTACTATTCTTGACCATGAGAGGAAGTAGGTACACTGCCCCTTTATTATTAAAAGATATCGTGTGGGGACTTATGATTTCTATATATTTTCTTAAGGACAAACACTTTATTTTGTTTCATCCATTTTTCATTGCATTTCTAATTCATCTAGTGAAATGGTCATGTATTCATTATTTTATTATTGAAATAATTTAATGTTTACTGAAATTTCATTATTACAATTTTTATGTTTTTTAGCATGTAAGGATTTTTTCTTATTGATTTTATGATATTGTATATTTTATATTTTATCATAATTTATTACACCTAAACACCAATAATCCAAATATTATCAATTTACATTTTAATTAATATGTGAATATGTTATCGAACACTAATTACAAGACTTATTTTACAGGTTTTAGTTTCCAAACTAATTCTTAAGGTTTAAAATAATAAAAAAATAAATAACATATTGTATACTTTGTAAGATAGTACTATATTCTCCTGTTGTCTGTTTTTATGTCTTCAATTAATAATAATTATATTGTTACAATATTTTTTTCATATAAATAAACATTTTTTAACCCACATGATGAAATCCGCAAACCTCCTATGACATAACAAAATAGATCAAATTTTCTTATTGGAATTTTTTTATAATAGGTACAAATTATTTAATTTTTCTATGCCATTTAAAAATAGATATATCAATATTTTTAAGCCAACCTATTTTTTTCCCTTCCAAGAAGAAGATATATTACATAATTTTTCTACTCAACTCATTTTATTAATGACCAGGTAATATTGTAATTCATAATCCATATAAGAATATGGAAACTGCCTATAATTACCATCATCATTTTCTTCTTAATTCCATTATCTATTTATGTTGAATATTAATGTTAACTTTGTTATATCTAATCATTGAATATATTTTATGGGTTACTAGACTTATTGGTTTCATCAAACTATTTGAAATGGATTTTTATGCTATTTCATATGGCCTTTCATTTATTGATGCATAATTTGGTGTCGATTTCTTTTCGATGTAGGATTTCTAATGGAATGTTGTGTACACAATGGATGTTTGATTTCGTATATGGTATTTTTTTTGAAAATGTGTATAATGTCTTTTTTATTTATTGTTTTTTATCTAGTAACTATGAATATTGAACATTTTTTCTAAATAAATAGAACATATAATACTTGGTTATAATTTACCCTCTTACATGAACATCCTCTAATTTTGATTTTTTGTTTGATACCCTGAACTGACATCATTTTAACTAAAATAAACTGAAATATGACTTAAGAAAAAGATAATATTAGTTGAATTTTTTTTTACTAATCTGAAATTAAACACAAGCAATTGATTATGTAATAAATTAAATCAATAAGAATGAAATTGAACCCTATCCAAACAAAAACCAAAACATTTTTGAATGGATAGTAAGTGAATGGATTATAATCAAATAAAAAATATAACATATATTCCAAACCTAATGTCACGACCCGTCCTCGGGGCCCGTTCCGTGACTACCCCAAGCCTGCCTTCCATAGGCCAGGGGCTGGCGACTAGCACCAAAGGCATAAAATCCCGATAACTGGGAAGGCATTGCCTTTATAAAAGAAAACAAGAACCACAGTGTACAAGCGGAAACAAAACACTAAGTAAAAAAGAAAAGCTGAAAAGTAAATGATCCAGAATACAAACCCAAAAGAAAGTACAACTACAACTGAACAAGGTACAACAGCAAAAAGACAAACAGCTGGAAGAGGGAAGCAGCTCTTGGGTCGTCCTCCTCGGTTCCTACCTGAAGGGTAGGTACAGATAGCCTCCTCCACGCTCTCGTCCGTCATCCTCCTCTGTGAGTCATCTCGTCGCGTAGTCCACCTCCGGGTACTGACTCGTCGTGTAGTCCACCTCCGTGTACGGACTCGTCGTGTAGTCCACCTCCGGGTACCGACTCGTCATGTAGTCCACCTCCGGGTACCGTCCAGTCCTCGAACACTCGGCCTCCGTCAGCACTGCCCATCGTCTGCAACCAACACAACGAGGTGCGGGCATAGCTCGTGCAGGGGTGAGTATAACGATACTCCGTAGGGACCCCGAGACCCTCAAGGTCTCACTAAACCAACAAGGACAACCACAAGAAGATCTCAACAGATAACCTCTACATAGATATATGCCCATACATATACCTAAGTTATCAACTAACCCATCTCAGTCATGAGGAAACACAAGGATTGTGAAATCAATGGATAACCACTACACACGTATATTCCCATACATATACCTACGTTATCAAGTGACCCGTCTCAATCATGAGGAAAACACAAAGGTCAGTGGTCTCAGCTCAAACCAGGATTTTCATTATCGAAACCGTAACTGCTGAAGAGCTCCATCTCTGGAGTGTACAGTGGTCCTGTCACGACTCCGAGGTACTGCTCACTAACCTAAGACTGCTGAGGTACTCCTCCTGTCGAGTACTGCGGGTTTGCGGCCAACTACCGGGTGCTCCATCCGCTGAGGGTCTATCGCCAAATACCGGGCGCTCCCACTAATAGCCTACAGAGGTACTCCTCCTGTCGAGTACCGCGGGTTTGCGGCCAACTACCGGGCGCTCCGTCCGCCGTGGGTCTGTCGCCAAATACCGGGCACTCCGTCAACTGGGATAGTCGACTCACTCCCAATCGAGTTGGTCAAGCAGTCGTCAGGTCTCAGCCGGCTACACGGTCTCCGTACTCCGCACGCTCGTCTCCGGGAGGGTCTGCTCCACGAGCTACTGGTTGATACTCCAAGTATCACAAAGTCCCGAAAATAAGTATCTCAAAGGACCACCTCATCATAGTGGTCTCAACGCAACAGACGACACGTCAATCGGGCGCCCGGTCTGTGAGTTATTAGCCTTTTCGTCCCAGGGGCCCAGTTGGTTTCGTGTGCAAACCAATCCGGCCATAACTCAACTATACCCCGAACACTCATAGGGTATACTCATAGCGATCGTTTCTCAACGAGATCACCAACGCCGCTGACGGTTCGTCAAACGAACGTTCTGTCAGAAAGGTATCAGCTTTTCCATTCCAGGGGCCCGGTTGGATTTCGGTGCGATCCAACCCAGCCACTATCCAACTGCATCCAAATCTTGGAGAAGGATGCCAAAAGTTCCGTATCATCAGCAGGAACTCAACGCAACAGACGGCGCGTCAATCGGACGCCCGGTCTGAGAGTTGTTGGCCTTTTCGTTCCAGGGGCCCGGTTGGATTTCGGTGCGATCCAACCCGACCGCACTTCGTCGGCATCCAAACCTCGACCGGAGTAAGCCAAAAGATCCGTCTCACTTAGAGGAATTCAACGAAACAGACGGGGCGTCAATCGGACGCCCGTTCTGTTATTTATTGGCCTTTCCGTCTCACACCCACCCTGGGAAACTTCCCAGGAGGTCACCCATCCTGATCACTACTCTAGGCCAAGCACGCTTAACTATGGAGTTTTAACCACGTAGGCTCCCAAAAAGGAAGGTGCACCTTGAGTATAGTATACCGAAACGACCGTCTCGATCCAAGGATCAAGTTGCCGCTGACGGCGGGTCGTTTGGAGGCCCGTAGCTCAAGATACGACCATTTGAACGAAAACCGTCCGAAGACGGGGGGGTCCGGGCCCGGGCCGAGCCGGCCCGACCCCCCCCCCCCCCCCTCTGGGTCGCCCGAACCGGGTCAACCCGGTTTGGCCCGCTCGGACCGGTCTAGCTTGGCCAGCCCGGCCGGCTCGGCCGAGCGGCCGACGCGGGGGGGGGGGGGGGGACCCGCCGCCCCGCGTGACACCCCCGCGGCACCCGCGGGGTGTCGGCCAGACAGCCGGACGCGGCTGAAGCCGCGTCCCGAGTGATGCAGAGTTCGTTTCTCGATGCCTCACCTGCCAGCAGGTGAAGGCAGAGCATCAGGTACCAGCAGGCTTGGTACAGCCCTTGGAGGTTCCGGAGTGGAAGTGGGACGACATATCTATGGACTTCGTGACTGGACTTCCACGCACTTCCAGAGGTCACGACTCCATTTGGGTGATTGTTGACCGAGTCACCAAATCGGCTCACTTCTTACCTATCAGAGAGCAGGGCTCAGTAGAGAGCTTGGGGCGTCTCTACGTTCAGGAGATTGTGCGGCTCCACGGTGTGCCATCATCTATCGTCTCCGATCGAGATGCTCGCTTTACTTCTCGGATTTGGAAGGGGTTACAGGAGGCGTTCGGGACGCAGCTACGTCTGAGCACAGCCTTTCACCCTCAGAAGGATGGTCAGACGGAGAGGACCATTCAGACTCTCGAGGACATGCTCCGCGCATGTGTCCTCAACTTTGGTCGTAGCTGGGAGGACCACCTACCCTTGGTGGAGTTTGCGTACAACAACAGCTACCACTCCACCATCGGGATGGCACCGTACGAGGCGTTGTACGGCCGACCTTGTAGATCTCCTTTGTGCTGGAAAGACCCTGGGGAGTCAGCACTTGTGGGACCGAAGATGGTCCAGGCCACGACAGAGAAGGTCCAAGTCATTCAGGAGCGGATGAGGACAGCTCAGAGCCGGAAGAAGTCATACGCTGACAGGAGGCGGAGGCCACTAGAGTTCGAGGATGGCGACCACGTCTTCTTGCGGGTCTCACCTCGACGTGGTATACGGAGATTTGGCCGTGGTGGCAAGTTATCTTCGCGCTTCATCGGACCCTTCCAGGTCCTCAGCAGGATTGGCGAGGTGGCTTATCGCCTGGCTCTACCACCTCAGTTGCACCGGGTGCACGACGTCTTCCACGTATCTCAGCTGAAATGATACGTGCACGACCCGACGCACATCATTGACCATGGGGAGATTGACGTTGATGATGGGGAGACTTTTACGGAGGTCCCAGTGGAGATGGAGGATCGACAGGAGCGGGTCTACGTGGGCGATCGATTCCTCTTGTGCGCATCAGACGGCTGCACGGGAATCTCCAGGAGAGCACATGGGAGCGGGAGGCTCAGATGCGTGCTCAGTACCCTCTTTTGTTTCCCTAGTTTTTGATGTATCTTTACGGGGACATAAATCCCTGAGGTGGGAGTAATGTAAAGACCCGTACAATTCAAGGGAAATTTTTTCTTAATTTTCTTTGGAATTTTACAAGAGCGCGGTTTCTGACGGCACCTGATTCCGAGGCCCGGAGTGCCCGGAATCATTTTCCGAAGTTTGGATCGGGTACGTTCAGTGAACGAACGAGCGGGAATTTCTAACTTTTGAATCGGTGCCCGGAATCAAATTCCGAGGGCACCGATGAACTCGCAGCGCCGATATTCTCTTGAGGAGGCCTTTTCCGAGGTTGCGTTTATTGTGGGTTGAGAGTTAGTTTTTGGGTTTTTAAAATAAAGTTAAATAAAATGTGGAAACATATTTTATTTCTTTTTTTTGTTGTACGTTATAACCTGCCAAAGGGAGTTAGGGGTGGGACCCACATCCACTTAACCTCCCTTGGGAGGATTAAGTGTGGTGGGGCCCACACGAACCCCAACTCCTCATCTTCTCTCAAAACTCCCCTATAAACCCCTTTAATTAATGTTTGACAACATGGTTTATTTAATTAAGGTGGGTTGATTTGAATTTCAAACATTTGAAATTCAAGTTGATGTTTGTGTAAATAAAATAAGCCTTAGCTTATTTTATTTTGTTTAGCCATTTGAGAGGATTTGAGAACTCCTTCTTCTTCTTCAAACTTTGACGAAGAACACTCAAGATCTGATGAAGAACGCCGCTCCTCTCTTCTTCGTAGCCGGTTGTTTCCGAAGATCGACGACGCCTTCTGTGTCAACGAAAGGGAACGCTGCTTCCTCCTCGGACTTCCTTCGTCGGCTTACGATGATTCACCAACGACGTACCTCTTCGGACGTACCTCTTCGTCAACGGAATTGACGAACGTTTACCGCGACGCCCGACCTCCGCGACGTTTTTCTTCCGCGGGTCGTTGACGAACATCGTACTTGAAACCGAGGTAGGGGTTTATATATTGCTTTTGTTCATGATTTATACCCGAGAATATTTCTTCTTGAAATTTATGCAATTGTTAGTAATTAACTAGAGGGGGCCGGACCGTATGAACACGGCCGACCCTCCTCCATTTTATATTGATTTTTGTTGTGGATTGAGACGGGTGAGGCGCGGTGCCGTCACACCGCGCAGGATCATACGACAAGAAATGCGTGGCGCCGTCGCGCCGCGTTGTAAAGTAATGCAAGGACGCGACGCCGTCGCGCCGTGTCGAAGAGAGTTGAAGGTGTCGCGGCCGGAGCGGGGTCGCGGTGGTGGGTCACGGTGCCGTCGCACCGCGCCGAACGACGAAGGCCGCGGCCAGTTCCGGGCCGCGGCGAGACGAGAGGACCGGCGGCTAGCCGGGCCGCTGGTGTCGGAAGCCGGAAGGGGGGACCGGCCTTGCCGGTCCCGTTGAGGAAGAACCGGCTGGCCATGTTGGGCCGGCCGGAAGGGAGAAGGTCTGGGGGAATAAATTCCCCCGGCTGGCCAAAATCGGCCCCCCATAATGGGGGGGCCGCGGTTACTCCAAGGGGGTGCAGCTCCCCCCGTTTTTTTTCAAAAGCAGGCCCCCACGAGGGGGGCCGGTTCTCCAAGGCGCGACACTCAGCCGCGCCACCAGCAAAGAGGGGCGGGGGCCTTTCCCCCCGCATGTGGCACCCGAGCGGCGCACAGGCCGCGCCGCCGCCGGCCGGGTTGGGTCGACCCGGTTCGGGCCGACCCAAGGGGGGGGGGGGGGTCGGGCCGGGTCGGCCCGGACCCGGACCCCCCGTTTTCAAATCAACTTCGGTCTTTTGCCCATAACTTGAGCTACGGACCTCTGATTGACGAACCGTCAGTGTCGATGCGATCCTTGGATCGAGATGGTCGATTCGGTATATCGCACTCAAAGTTTCGGAATACTTTGTGTTCGGCTGGGTTGGTTCGTTCACAAAACCAACCGGGCCTTCGGAGCGGAAACGCTCATATCTCGAGCTACAGACATCCGATTGACGTGACGTCATCTTTGTTGTGTTCCTCTTAGTGAGACAGATCTTTTGGCACACTCTGCCCGAGGTTTGGACGCAGGTGGAGTAAGGTCGGGATGGTTTTGCCTTAAAAACCAACCAGGCCCCTAGGACGAAAAAGCCAATAACTCACAGACCGGGCGTCCGATCGACGCGCCGTCTGTTGCGTTGAGTTCCTGTTGACGATACGGAACTTTTGGATACATCAACTCTGGACTATGTGACAGTTGATGTATCAGCCTCTCGGCTCGTGGAGCGGACCCTCCCAAACGAGCTTGCTGTGTGCGGGAACCCTAGTGTTGGCTGCGACTGTGACTGCTACTGCTACTGCTATTGCTACTGTGACTGCGACGACGACAGTACAGAGATCCTTGGTGGATTCGACGATGACTACATCACTCTGCGATCCTACGTGGATCAGTGCTACAGGTCCTGTGTGGGCCCGATCCTGTGTGGGTCTTTTGCGGGGGTTAGTTACCTATCGATCCTTCGTGGGTCCGACGACTTAGATGGATCAGAGATCATCTTTATCATCTTTTGAAGAAGTATACCTATGTGAGCTGAATCCTGTTTCTTTCCTGTGTGGATTTTGTTTTGCTTTCCTGTGTGGAATACGTATACTTTCCTGTGTGGACTGAGTTGTACTTGGGCTCGGAGGTTGGAAAGTATTGGGATTGATGACTTAGGTATATTTATGGGCATATACCTAAGCAGTATCGGTTGTTACTTCGTGTTTGTATCTCACCTTTGTGGTTTATCCTTTGTGGATTTTGGGAGACCTACAGGGGTCTCGGGGTCCCTACTTAGTAGCTTATACTCACCCCTGCACAGGCATGCCCGCACTACGTTGTGTTGGTTGCAGACGACAGATAGCGTTGATCTTGGCTGAGGCTTACAGAGCAGGACGGTACCTGGAGGTGGACCACTGGGCGAGACGTGTTCGGAGCGGACGGCGGGACCCGAGGAGCAGTGGAGCTATCTGTACCCACCCTTCAGGTGGGATTTCCAGTGGACAGCTCGGTGTAGCAGCTTTTACTTTACAGTTGATGTTTTCCCTTTCGAGTTGTACTTTACTTTCAGTTTGGGTTTGTATACTGACCCATTTACTTTTCCGCATTTTCAGTTGTACTCTATTTTTACTTAGTGTTTACTTTTCGCTTGCTTACTCTGTGGTGCTTGTTTACTTTACAAAGGCAATGCCTTCCCTTTTTACCGGTATTTACGCCTTGGTGCTAGTCGCCAGCCCATTGCCTATGGAAGGCGGGCTTCGGGTAGTCACGACACGGGCCCCGAGGACAGGTCGTGACAACTGGTTTAGGATACCAACCTGGACAAAGAAAAATTACCAAAACTAGATTTTTTCCAAAATCTAGACAGTTGTAAACTGTTGTGAACCCCGATCCAGGGTGTGGATCAAAATTATATAAATAATTGAGAGTACTAAGTCTCATCTTGAGACTGAACCTCTTGGTTATATCTGCTATTATTTATTTAGTTTTATCTATAATCTTTTATTCCATTGCTAAGTGCTTTAAAACTTAAACAGTTTTTCAATGTTACTCTGATAATTGAATTAGCAAGTGTTTTCATTAGTTATAAATTGTTAGGTTAGTTTAAAAATATTATCTGATCTTCTGATTAGATTAACTGGGAATTAATCAATCACTAGAGAACCTAACTAAAAGTTTGTAATAATTCAAATTCAATACAATTCAATTTGTATTTTAAATTGGGTGATTTTAGTGAAATATTTTTTAAACAGAAATTTTAATTGGAACTCAATTCACCCCCTCTTGAGTATCCACTCCGACCAACAAGATTTATAAAGGGGACTTTAATTTAATTTAATATTATCATATATTTTATTGGATACAAAATTCAACACCACTTGAGTTCCCAATTAAATAGTTTTATTACTTAGGAACATAAATAACATATGTTATGAGTAAAACTCGAGGTACGGTTCTTCTTCTCAATTTTCTTTGGTTAATAAATTTTATGATGATATACACATATATTTTTTTATAGGGTTTATATATATCCCCATTGACATTTTATATCATTAATTTCTCTATTTTCATGAAATCTAGATTTTTTAGAGTTATGGTGTCATCTTTCGTGATATTCAAATGTTTCCAATGATGTAATTGATCTTTTTTAAAAATCATATTTTAATTTTTTTTCAATCTAACCCTTTTTTTCTTCCATGTACATGTTTTTAAAAATATTTTCCTAATTTAACTGTATGCAAATTATTATTTATTGTATGGATTTTTTTATATCAAAAAAAATATAATCAGCAATATTTCAATGGAATATTTGACGTTCTTTAAAAATAGAAAAACGAAATGTTTTATTTTAACATATAAGGTGACAAAAGGTTTTACATTCACTATATCCAATATTTGGATATTTGATTACTTTATAAGATTTGATATTTTTATCAAAAAAAATCCACCCATTTTCTAGGTATTTTATTATTAAAAATGGGTTTTTAGGAGAAAATTATATTTTTGTATTGAATATTTTTTTTAAATAAAATGGGATTTATGATATAAAAAATTCATTTGAATGTTGTTTTCAAATATATTTTAAAATTTTATTATAAAGAAAAAATTCAAGCATAGTTTTTTTACGGTATTTCTAAATTATATGAGAAACATGTAAGCCCAATATAGATTATATAAAGGGTTCATCTAGATTGTTTTGGGTGATCCTAATATAGATTATTTTATGGTTGACACCATATAGACATAGGTAAGCTTGATATATCTTATATAAAGGGTGAACTAGATACTGGTCTAATGCATTGGGTAATGTTCATTATCTTAATGCAAAAGAAGGGGGGAGTTACCCATGGATTTCCTATAATGATGAAAAATTATATCAATGTATTTTACATTAAATTAATTATTTCAAGTAGTTAAATCACATATATGATATATAGAAACTATAGAAAAAAAAATTTACATGATAATATATTTTAATGATGTCTGATGTAATTTTTATAATACCCAAAATGATTTTTATTGAAATTGCAGAATTTCATTAAATAATTATATTTATAAAAAAATTAAAATAAAATGTTTAGATAATTTTTAGATGAAATAAAATTCTTTTTTTGACCCATTATTTTAAAATTATCATAGGGTAAGTTTTATTGGAATTTCAAAAAAATGATTGTTGGGTAAAAAAGTTAAATTAATTTCATTAAATAACGCTTCTAAAATAATTATTTTATGATTATGACTCGTACTATATTAAAAAATATTATTAATGAAAAATATTTATGTAATTGAGTAATATATAAGGTGTTATATTTAAAACACATGATTAACTTTTTTTAAACACGGTTTTAAGCTTTAAAAACTATTATTATGAGTTATACATGTATATCATTAGGATTGATTTTTACCACTTTTTTAAAAAGAACCATTAATAATGAATTGAATATTTTAATTTATAATGGAAAAATTCTTTAATAATTCTAATTTCATTTTTTTGAAAAAAAAACTTATCATGGTAAAAAAACATGTTAATGCAGTATAAGATAAAAATTGGAAGAGGGTTAATTTTATTAGGTAACATATCAAAATATATAAAAAGAACAATATTAAATGTGTTTTTATGTGTCTATCAACCTTTAATAGGCATTAATATATTAATTATCAATATAATTCATTGTAATTAATGAAAATTAAAATTGTATGGCTATAAATATAAAATAATCATTATTTAATCACGCAAACCCCCATCCTCAAGTCTAATTACTACCCCACACCCCCACCTTTTTCCTCACATGACATGAAGTTCATAAAATTTCATTTGATCCCCCTCCAACCTTATATATCAATGTACATGTGATTCATTTATATCCTAAAGACAAATTCCATGGTCCCTAAGGTGTCCTTCAAGGAGGTGATATTCTAGATGTGACCATCTAAAATCACTTTCATAAATTTATGTTTTTTACTACCTTCACCACACCTCTTTCATCCATCAAGAAATCATAACACCAGTATCATGTATATAATATAATTTTATATTTTCAATAGAATATTTCATATATTTCCCTCTTATTATCTCCTCTTATTAAATTAAATGAAACAATTTTCAAAATTATAGAGGTTGATTGTCTCCATGAATAATGAGAATTCATTTTCTCTTACCACATTCAAGTTTGGTCATAAAACATTATTCTAGATAAATAATATTTTAACAGTTATATTATTAATTATTTAATTTTATTTAACTAATATATATATAATACCAAAACACTAAACTATTTAGTGATGGTTTAAAAAACAATGGAAATAAACTCAATATATATGAATAGAATTTTTATACCATGAATCATCATCATGTTTGAAAAAATGATAAATTGTAACTTTTAGACATAAGGGTGTTAATTAATACCCATTTATTTATCTTCTAGAATTTTATTCTCATTTGAAAGTAACTTATATAATTATACACATGTGAACCTACTAGGAAACCATGAAACAAATGCTCTCGAAACGACGAAATTGATATTCCCAACTCATCAAAATGGTAACTAATGAACATAATAAAATTATAATAAATAAAATATAGATGGAAATTTTTATGAAGTTATTAATTAATAAATTCAATTTTATTATCCAAGACGTAAATAGAAAGTGAAGAACATGTTTAGACATAAGCTAATAGATCTCTCTGAACATCCAAATTCTATATTTGTAATGCATTATCACTCTCTTTTCTACAAGTTATATGTTAATTATATTTATATATTTATATTCTATTCTATATGTATGGTTAAAAAATATATATCCAGATCAATTTATCCTTATATTAAGGTG
This sequence comes from Viscum album, assembly GCA_963277665.1. Classification (NCBI taxonomy): domain Eukaryota; kingdom Viridiplantae; phylum Streptophyta; class Magnoliopsida; order Santalales; family Viscaceae; genus Viscum; species Viscum album. The sequence continues at coordinate 1,759,984,362 of OY728152.1, forward strand.
AAATACATGTTTTAAAAGACAATCTATATATTTCATCAGGATTAAAAACTCGATTAAAGGTTACTTCTCTATTTTATAGAAATTTTCATGTAAAATCCATAAACTATTTTAAGCATCCAATATTTTTCTATAATAAAAAACATTACTATGAAAATGTATTTTAGTTAATTTATTGTTTTATGAAATTAAATAAGCTTTTATCCACATTAATGACTCTTTATTATTTTCCATAAAACTGTACATAAGTAGCACATTTCTAAATATATGTAACCAATATTTTTAGTGATTTCAATTCAACGAGACATAATTATACATCATATATTTATACATTTCATTTTTAATATAAAATAATGATTTAAATCACTTCCTTGAGGGAATAAATTATTATACACTCCTTGGTTATTCTTTATCACATGATTATGATAACCATTTATTTCCATGGGTAACAGTAATTCATATTAATTATGTTTAGTTTTTACGTGGAACATATATTCTTGAACTTGTTATAATGGGTGTTATTAAATAGATCTCAAATGCATTGAGATATTTTTTTATTCTCATGAGTGGTTATGTATGAGATTATAGAGTAAATATTACCAATTATGTCACATTGTCAGCAATATGGAATAGTCTTCACATACAGCCTTGAATCAAGTTTATGTCATGTTATATATTTCTTCCACATTCTTATGATTCCCTGAAAAAATTATTCCATGTTCTATATATTTTTATTAAATATATTTATTCATTAGTTGGTCCTTTTATGGTATCATGTAAATACTTCTAACTCGTTTTTATGCTTCAATTCCATGTTTATTCTATTATTGGCCTTTTAAATCATCCCTTTTCTCTATGTTATCCCATGGTTATCAAATGAATGTATATAATCTCAAAAAGAATTAGGTGGTCATTTTGGAGATTAATAAAAATAATTTTTATTCTGTTATCATGTTTTCTAATAATATACCTAGTCTTATAAACACACTAACATTTGGATCAATTTTTTGTATTTAATGGATAAATATGATTAATACTATGAAAAAATAGGTGTGGAAAACATGGGCCACTATAGTTGGTATCATATAATGGAATTTTCATTTTAAGGAATGGGACTAGGAAAATTTTGTAATAACCCGTTCCATAATTCTATCATAATGTATAATAAAGATTAAAACCTAAGTAATATTTTATCAACAATTTTCATTTATAAGTTTAACTATAAAAGTTTATAATTGTTTTTTATATGGAAATTGGATTTGTAGTTAAGCACCCAATTTTATCATTTCTGTTAATAGTTAATGGTTGGAAATTGGAGATCTCATGAAAACAATCAAGGTGAAAGTATATGTGATGATTTCCATAATGAGATGAAATACCTAATGGGAACAATATCCTAGAACATCATGATATTTCTAGATCAAATGGATCAAGATATGAATAGTTACATGAATCATGTGGAAAACCCTCCTTCTATAATGAAATAGAATGTTGTGGCTAAATCCTTTATGAAACAATGGCCTCTGATATTTATTTGATCATTGAATCCTCCAATCAAGGAACAATGGATTAACTCTATTGAAAAAATAATATATATCCACCAATTATCAAAAGAAGATAAATTTTTTTTAGTGGTCTATAACTCATAAGGGGAAGCTTAATAGTGGTGGAATCTAATTAAATACACAAATTATAAGATAAATTGACTGCATAAAATGGGTACAATTCAAAGGAATAATTTTTTAAAAAAAATTTACTTAATATCTCGGTATTATGAGGAAGAGGGATTTCATTTATCTAATATAAAAATAATATGAGTCTATCGAATAGTATGAGAAATATATAATTATTCATTCATGGTATTATTCTATATTTTTTATCAGTATATAAATTAAGGATGAATGGATATTTAGTGGTTTAAAATTGATCCTAAATAATGGCATAGAAATTTGGCACATTAATAATTATTAATAGATTGTTTATTGTGACCTCAAAAGTTGAGATAAAAATCTATAATTCTCAATAGTGCCATTGGTCTAGAGTAATTAAATGTAAAATTTAATTATCTTCATAAAGGAATCATGAAAAATATCACGGGGGAAAGAAAATAGAACATCTCACTTGTTCAAAGTGTTAGAAGAACCATCTTGTAAAATGATAAGGGGAACCATAAGAAGATTTATGGGTGGAAAATTGGGGTCCCAAAATAATCAATGTCAATGTGATATAAAAAACCCCACTAATGGGGAAGTTGAAAATAAGGTTTATATGAACACGCTTCTTATTCTACAGTTCTTTATCTATAATGAACATGGTTACTATTTAATAATATTTCCTAATCTAATGGTTTTTGGGGATAATATATTACAGAAATATCTATTACAATATGGAGAAGAATATGTTATCAGTACTTCTATGCTAGATCCTAACAATTATTTTATGATTGGTATGCTAGTTAGTCGTTAAATTATAGAAAATTTACTATTTGATTCTTCTTCTATGAATTATTTAATATATTTTGTGTTCTGTAAAACTATTCAAACACAACATCAAAGTATGGATTTTGATGTATCTATGAGAAAAATAAATCGGTAAATTATTTCATCTAAATTATATAACTCCTCCCCAATCAATGTTTGTGGATTGAATCATGAAAAAACATATCATATTATTTCATTTTGTGTTGTTTAATACATTATTGATCATGGATTCTATATATTTATACAAAGCCACATAAATAGTTGTTGGACAAAAATACATATTCACATCTCAAGGCATCCTCAAATTCCATTAAATTTTAAGGAAGAGGATAAATCTCTGTTGGAGTCATCAACTCATGTGTGGATATTTTTACCATATGTGAAATCATATCAAGATTAAATTATTGGCACAATGTTGGGGATCATGCCTAAATACCTAACCATTGTTAAACACTACACTAATGTTTTCTTTAAAAAATATATCATTCTTATTCAAGACCTAGAGGTTGTGTTCTTAATTGAAATTATACTTGGATCTCTAATGATATCAAATAAACCTTATATATGGACACTATGGAGTTAGATGAATTATATATATAGTTATAATAAAATATGGTTGTGGGTTTCATATTCCTGATTGCAACACCATGGGGTGCAATAGTTTTATTTGTCAAGAATAAGGATGGATCAATGTGCCTATGAAATCATTATCATGATCTCCACAAAATCATGATAAAGGAAAATTATACCCAACTATGTAAAGATTATTTGTTCAATAAACTATTTTGGGATATGTATTTCTCTATAGTGTAATTTCAGATAAGATATCACAAGTTAAAGATGAAAATAGAAGATATAACCAAAAGTGACTTTTGATTGTGGTATAGACACTATGAGATCATAGTGATGTTATTAGGACTCACTAATTATCTATAACTATTCATCGATATAATGAATAGAGACATTAGGGATTACTATGGAATATTTTAGGTTGTATTTATATATGATAATTGAATATACACTAATATTAAAGATGTGCATGAGGAGAATTTTAATACTATGATAAATACTTTTTGAAGGGAGAGACTATTTAAAATATACAGTGAATGTGAGAAATAGATTTATGACGTATTCTTCATAGGACATGTTATCACCAACAAATTGATATATGTGGACCCTTCTAAGACATATGATATTGATTGTAACCCAAACTGGTTTCTATAACATAGATCCATAGTTTCCTTGGTCTAGATAAAAATTATCAATGATTTATAAATAACTTCACATGATTTTAAAACCAAATAACCATGATAAATTAAAGTAATTTATGTTTTCATCATCCAATGAATTTTAATAATTCTTCTGTGATTTGAAAAAATTCATCTCACTACACCAGTACTCACACTTACCATAAGTGGAGAAATATTTGTGGTATGCTAGGATGCATCAAATAAGGTCTTAGGGTGTGTACTGATGAATTATAATAAATTAGTATCCTATGACTTTAGGAATATGAAATATTATAAGAAAACAAATGACATGCATGAGTTTTAGTTGACAGTTGTGATATTCATGATGAAACTTTGGTGAAATTATATCTATGGGAGAATTTTGAAATATATACTGATCACAAGATCATCAAATTTATATTCCCAGAGAAATATCCAAATATGAACCACTGAATTATTTTAAAACTCCCCCAATATTATAACTTCTCAATCCACTAATATCTATGAAATAAAAATAAATAAGAAGATGAAAAAATTGGAATGTATCCAAAAAATTTAACAATGATGATAATTGAGAAGGCTCCAATCATCTTTGACTTACGATGGATGTAAATTATAATCATAAGGGAAGGAATATAATCATTCCTTTCAGAAATTATTTCCCAACTATCCTTGTTAGAGAAGATAAAAGATGCACAAAAACATGATGTGGCTATTCTAAATAAGGAGGAAGAAATCTGAATGGGAAATCCCCAGAGTTACAAATTGATTTGGAATTATTCTTTAGATTTGGGGCATGACACTGTGTACAAAAAATCATGAGATAGATAGGGTTATTTTGAATGATGCACAAGGATTGGCCTTCTTCGTCAACTTAAGGTGCAAAAATATGTATCGAGATCATAGGGAGCACAATTTTTTGGACAATATGGAGTAAGAGGTCATAAAATATACATAAAGTTTCCGAGTATATCATTATGTGAATGCTGAAATAAAAAGTCTAAGTGGATTATGATATCATTAACCATACAAACCCTAAAATTGTAAAAATCACCAAGGAATTTTTCATGGGGAGTATAAAGACTCATAGAGTAAGTAATTATATATAGGTTATTATGGGTCATCTTATAATGACACTTAACTTTATTATGATTACAGATTACTTATTACTCAAGAAACATGAAAGAATATATATCAGGGAGTTAGTGAAGTGACCCAATGTATCATTATCGATTGTATTCGATAAAAACCTTTGATTTACATCCATGTAATAGAAAGTTCTCCAAATTTCTATAAATACTGAGCTGAACATTAGTAAATAATATCACTCCTAGAATGATGGAATGTCTAAACAGACTATTTTGACATTGAGAGATATGTTGAGAGAATGCTCGATGGACCACAAATATTGATTGAACTAACATATTTCTCTGTTAAATTTCTTATTAAATAATAGTTTCCACACAATCATCCAAATGCATTCGTATGTATTCTATTATAGAAAAAGATATAGAAATCTTATATGCTAGGATGAAGTTGGTGAACACATGAAGATGGGACCTGAAATTATCAAGTAAATATTTGAAAAGGTGATGACTATTTAGAAACATATCAAGGCATACTAATATAAACTGATGATCTATGCATATTATTATTGGTGGGACCTAGTTATTTTGATTTGAGATAAGGTATTACTCTGTATGTTTCCATGGAAGATAGTGATAAAATTTGAAAAAATGAGAATGCTACATCATAGTTACAACTACCCCTTTGAGATTATTTATTTCATAAGATATTTGGAATATCAACCAACACTACCAATAACCATTTCTAAACTATATGATGAATTTCTCATTTTCCTCTTAAGAAAATACTTACCAGATTTCTCAAATGTAATGAATTTTGAGATGGTATAGCTAGAAAATTTTCTCACTTATAGGGAGTAACTGGTGAATATATTGAACTATAGTGATAATGTTATATTCAATAAGACCAATCACATGGGTATGGTTATTTGGAGGAACAAGAAATATGAAGAGGTGACATGGGAATTAGAGGAAGTGATAAAGGAGAAGTACCATTACCTATTTTTATCATAGTATATAAAATGAGATTTCAAGGGTGAAAATTTATAAGGGGGGAGAATTTAATGTTCTATGACTTTATCCTTATTATATACCTTCAAATAAGTATTTCAGATAATATAAATAGAAAATATCACTTACAGAAACCATCAATGTACTTTTTCACTATAATATATATTGATGATTCCATATGTAAATTTTTAAAATGCAAGAATGTTTATTTTTCTATGAAATTAATAAATTTATATAAATAATTCTATTTCTTAAAAATTTTATATTATAATATTTAAAGAATAATTTTATGAAGTTAAATTTTTTTGGACCACGTACATCAAAATTATCATAGGTTAGTTTTTTGGGAATTTTCAATAAATAATTATTTGGGGTTTAGAAGATAAAATGATATTTTTACATAACTCAAATGAGAAATTGTTATATGATCATGATTTATATTATATTATTTATTTTTCACAAAAAAAATTTATTTAGATGATTATATTATACATATGCTGTTAATTTTTGAAACACATGCTTAACATTTTTAAAATTTATGGGTTTAACCACAAAAAAATGTTTTTATGAGTGGTATGAGTATCACATGACCAGTGATTTTTAAAAAATTTATAAATTACATCATGAAAAATAGATTTATTATTTGGAATCATAATTTATAAATTAGTTAATAAGTTCAATTTCATTTTTTGGTCTTAAGAAAAGGTACCATGGTAAAAATATAATCATGGTAGAAGTTAAATATTGTAGCTCATTAATGGTGAATGATAAAGGATAAAAATACATAGATAATCCAACATTAAAAAGGTAATTTAGGGGTTTCACGACCTGGACCAGTTATAAAAACATTAATTATCAATATAATGTGAAGGAATTAATTCCATCTAAATATTTTTGTATTTAAATATAAAATAATCATTATTTAATCACTTAAAACCACCCCTCTTCAATAATTAACTCCACTCCTCACAACACTTTTGTCCTCAAAAGTAATAAATCTTATAAAATATAAAAAAACCTATCTCATTCACTCGTCCCATGTTCATGTGCTACTCATTATACCCAAATACCAATTCCATGTTCATTAAGGGGTCCTTGAAGGATTTGATATTCAATATCCAACTTTCTCGAACAACCTCACATCATTTCTTTCCTTCATATACCTTCACCTTGCCTCCATCATCCCTCAAAGAATAATAACCCTAGTATCGTTTATATATTATTATTTTATATATATAATGTAATATATTATATAAATATCTTTTATTATCCCAGCATATTCAATGAAACAAAACCCTTTTCCAAATAATGGTAGTTAACCTTCTCTCAGGATAATGAGTTTTGTTTTTTCTATTACGGCCATCAAGGATGGTCATAAATGTATTATTCTGGTTAAAAAATTATTAATTGGTATATTATAACTTATTTAATATTTTTTATCTAATATATTGGGATAATAATAAATAAAAGGAAACTAGTCCATGATGGTTACAAAAACTCCCAAAATAAACAAAACATTTTTCAGTAATGTTTTATCAAATGAATCATAAACATGTGTGAAATAAATTATATATTATAACATTTCAACATATTTATGTTCAAGAATACCATTTCATTTCAATGGTATATTTTTATTTTCATTTGCTAACAACACCCATAATTATATATAAATTAACTGGCCACAAAACGAATTTCTCCCAAAATCGATAAAATACACCTTCATAAATTGTAGAAATGTTCATAAATGAACTAAATAAAATTATAATAAATCAATTATAGAAGTAAAATGATATAAATTAACAAATTAATGATACTAGTTTTATTATCCAATAAATTATGTGTTTTTGTATAAACGATTCAGAAATAAGTTAAGGGATCACTTTTGAGCCTCCAAATTTCATTTTGGTAACACTTTATCTCTTTCTTTAAATAAATTTGCATCTTAAAAAAAATTTATTTTTATAATATATTATTTATATATGTTTCATACATATATATCTAGCTCAATTTTTCTTTCTTTTCTAGGGAGATAAATATTTTAAAATGTTCCCTGCTCAATTCCTCACTATAGGAAATCTTGATTAAAGGAAACATCTCTATTCAAAACCCATTCTCATATACACTCCATAATATTTATTAGTACTCCAATATTTTCCTAAATTCACTCAATATTCCATTATATACTACTTTATTTTAGTTCTTTTTTTCTAAAAATAATTATTCTTTAATCCATTTTCAGGGCACATAATTTTTTTTAATAACACCACTCTTATGTATCACATTTCTAATGTTTCCTAAAAACTCTATTTAATGTGTTAATTTTTTGGGACTTCATTATTCATGATATATTAATATATTTCATTTAATAATATCCAATAATGATTTAAATCCCTTATTTCATGGATACCATTGTTATAAGATATCTAATTATGCCTTCTGACATTATTATAATACTCATTTCTTTCCATGGGTAACCCTTATACTTATTCTATATGTATGATTTTTTATGTGGCACAAGTATGAACGAACATATTATAATGTGTGTACCTAGATATATCTATATTTTAGTGGAAATTTTTTTATTATCATGATTTTTTATTTGTGGTATTTGGGAGTAAAACTAATATATTATGGGACTTCTTCCTCTGGGTGATATAGTCTTGGAAGATATCCCGGAATTATTTTTATTTCATGTTATATATTTCCTCCACTATCCTATATTTCCATGACCATATGGTTCCATTTCATATATTTTATTCTTATATATATTTAGGCACAAGACCTTCCATTTATGATATTATATCATTCCTTATAACTTATGTGTTGCGTTCAATCATATGATTATTATCATACTAGGTTTTTTAGCTCATCATTTTTTTCATTATCCCATTTTATTGTTTGTAATTATAATAGGTCAAAGATAGTTAAGATCTCATTATATATATTGATAAAAACAATTTTTGTTCTAGATTAATTTTTTTTCTAATAGTGTACATAGTCATCTAATGACACTATACATTATGATCCTTGGTTATTATTTCATGGATAAATATACTCAAATCAATGTAACAATTTGTTTTCTAATCATGGGTTGCTATATTTCTCATATGGATTTATTTTTGTTGAATCTTATTATCATATGGGTTTAAAATATGTTTTGATTGTGTGGGTATATATTTCAAAAATGGTTTATGATTTTTTTTCTTTGGGTTTTAATTATTTTATATGAGATAAATTTCAGTTTTCTCATTCAAATTATAATGATATATTTAATTATCTCAAATAAAATTCAAATAATGCTAAAACATTTCATGGGTATTCGTTTTTTTCATTGGACTAAGAAACTTCTTTTTTTATGTCCCTTACTGATCTTTTTTGTACTCATTGTAATGACCATGATTTTTATTAATGGATATTTCCTTCTTATAATTATTTCATATTATATAAATAACATAAATTCACATACAGAACACAATAAAACTATTATAAAGTAATAATGAATGTTATAAAAGGTAGTTCTATAATATAAAGAACCTATATGAATGGAATTATAACATCAACATTTCAATATTAATATGATCATTATGAATAGTAAAATGACCAATAGAATACTAACCTCACACATCAATTTATAAAAAAAATTAAGCATCCCTGTAAATGGTAATATGATATAATCATATCATGGTATATGTAAATTAATGTATTAGAAGTTATTAATTAAGTGTTTGTATTTTTGTAAGTCATAAATATGTAATGAAAATATTATAATTAGTATAATTATTTAAAATAGAATATATTTTTATAAAATTTATTTATAAATAATTGTTTTTATTATTGTGATTATAAGATAGTTTTATGTGAAATTAATTAATTTTTTAAGGTGTTATAAAATATGGTATAAGTTTAAGATCCAAATTTTCCAAGTAAATGATAATTTTAATTAAAAATTAAAATTTTCATACATGTAAAATTATTTTCACATAATTGAGTTCATTTTTAATTTCTACATGTTGAATAGTGGTTATGGTGAATTTTTGTGATTTTTCTAAAATATTAGAATTTTTTAAAAAGTAAAACATAGTAATAATCAGTATCTATACATTTTGTGTTAAATAATCTATTCTATTTTCCATCACTAATGTAAATACCATAATCTTAAAATAATATTCATTTTTATAATATATTCAGTGACAATGATCAAAATATTCATAGTTTTGATCTAAAACAACAAACTGATTAATTAAATAATGAGAAATCACCCCACTTCTGTATTTGTAAATTAATTAATTTAATTGATTATATATGATACAAATGTGAAGAAATCATTCAAACATAATGTAATAGGAACTCTTGAACATAACTCACATCGTTTGGGTTTTCAATCTTTTACTCCATAATCATTATAGATGTTCCTTTATTTTCCTATAAATGTCACTATTTTTTCATTAAATTTTTCTTTTTTGGAGATACATGTTTGCAACCCTTTTTATGTAAAATTCAATTATTTTTTCCAAAAGATATCTTTTTAAAAAACACATCTTTTATTTCTCATGTGATACGTTCTTGTTAAATCAATATTGATAACAACCACCATATCCCCTTTTTTAACTTTGGAAATACAAATTTTATGAATTTATGACTTATTAAGTGAAACACATTTCTTTCTATTGGTTATTTTATTTCCAATATTGATATACATTTTATGTGGTATTCATGATAATGTAAATGTTATGATGTTATAGGTGCACTCAGGATTAAATTGCCCATGTAAATGTAATGATGTGATTGGTTTCCATGGAATTACTTATCACTCCAACTCATTGGGTAATGTAATGAATCTCATTTGAAAAATTAAAATATTTTTAAACCTGATTCCAGATTAGTTCACAACTTTGTGTTTTTTTACCACAAAGACTTGATGTTTCATTTTTATGCATTTACACATTCAATGTTTCCTCCCATGATTATTTTTCTAATCCTTTCATTATATTCTGATGATTAATGTTATGATAAATCATGTTTTCTATATCTTATTCACCCTATTATTGGTCTTTTAGATCACCCTTTTTGATTAATATCCTCAAGGTGAATATATGTACTATAGAGAACATGAGGGGAAAATGATTCTCTATTATAATCAATCAGATAAATGTCTACAATTTATTTTCTAAAAGTTATGTATGGTGAAAATTTTCCCAAGACACTAAACCATTAGATCATTTCTGTGTAACTATTTCATGTTGTTTATCATTAAAATTATGTAATAGTTTTTAAAAATAATTGGCTTCTATATAGTTGGTTTTAAAGATCTATTTAGTTAATTTGGTAATTTCTATTAGATATCCATAGTGTAAACCCTTAGTATCATACTATATATATTTAACAACCGAATAAGATTTGTTTCTTAAAATTATAAACATAAGGCTACCATAAGATATGCCTTTAGATATATTTTTTCAAAAGAATAAATTATTTATTCATGAATTTATTATATATGTTTTGTTATATCTAATTCCATTTTAAAAATATAGTGGTAACCATGAGATATATAGAAAAAAAATCCATGAACAGGACAATGTAGTTATTTCATAAATTATATTCCACAATTCTTTAGGAGGTGGGGTTCATAATTTTCTAGTGATGCTTACCTAGCTGTCTCATGATATAAATAATAACCATAATAATGTGGAAGATCTAATTTCACCTAAGTCTTATCAACTAGATATTGATACTTTTATTTGGAAACAACCACCGAAATTTAGTGGATCATCTTATCCACTAGTCTTGGACCTATGGGTAAACTCAATAGAGATTTTATTTTAAAAACATATTTTTTCATTGACAGAGTCAACCACTTTGGTCATTTATTTTCTAGATGGATAGGATGACCAATTTTGTGTTTTGATTAATAAAACACTAATATGAATGATCAAAAAGAATATATGGAGTGGTAAGAAAATAAGATAATGTTTCATAACAAGTATTTCCCTCTAAATCCCCATACATAGATGGAGAGAGAATTCATTGAGCAATAGAAAAAGAATGGTAAATTGGTCATGACCTATAAATAAAATTTCAAAAGTCATTCAATGTATGGTTTGGGATTTTTTATCAGTAATGATAGAAAATTAGATTGATTATATAGTCATTTTAAACTCACTCCTTCAAGAGTATATAGTAATTTGAGACTTTGAGAGTTATAAGGAATTTTCTTAATATGCACTCAAAATGGATATAGATATTAGATAATGATCTCATTACTATGGTTACAATAATAAAAAGATATAGAATCAATCTAGATGATATAATGATAATTCTAGAAATAAAAATCATCCCCCCACTTGTCAAAAATGTGGTAATATACATCATGGTAATTTATTTAAAGAAAAGGGAAAATAATGTATGTGTGGGAGAGAAGGACACCAGGCTCATAAATATTTAATACACCTGAGGAAGTAGGACATTGTGGTTGAGGATAGGATAGCACCACTCATGGTTCAATGCTCCAATATTTGGAGAAAAGGAAATATCAATGTTAGTGCACTAAACACCAAGTCCTAGAGGTTAATCAGCATCGTCAGCCACTAAATAAAAAAAAAGAGAAATGAAAATATTATGCCTTCATTAAGGTTGAGGTGGATGTTAACAATTATGTGGTGATAGGTACTCTAGTTATTCATTCAAGAATATAGACCATATTATTTGATTCTAGTTCTATGAGTTCTTTCATAACATTAAAGTGTAGTATAACTATTAAATCGGAACCTCAAAATTTGGAGGTTTAGTTCTATATGATAAAAAATATAAGTAAATTGTTGAATCCAATGTTTTTAACTCATCCCTAGTTAATTTTTTGTGACCAAACCTCCCAAAAAATCTTTTGATACATCCTTTGGTGAATTGCGATGAAATGTTGATAATGTGTTGGATATATTTATACTAGTCCAACACCAACTATCTAGAAATGGATATTAGTATTCACATACTAAAGTATCATCCTTTTCTATATAAGTGTAATGTGAAGGATGAATCTCTTTCATAGTAATCATCTAAAGTGATAATATTATTTCATTATGATCAAGCACATCAACATCAAATAATTGAGTGGAAGGAGATGTTCATTCTGGAATACATTCTCATTTTGAGGGACTACAATGATGTGTTTCCAAATGAATTTCATGGCCTTCATAATGAAAAATAGGTTAATATATTGATTGAAAATATTAATGGATCTATATATATATATAAAATAATTCTTATTGAATGGCCACAATTGAGTTGTAAGAACCAAATAAGAAGTTAAAATAGATTTTGGACAAATGTATTATATTCTTGAGTGCTTTACCATGGGGTGCACCAGTACTCATCATCATGATAATGGATGGATAAATTTTACTATGATTTGATTATCGTGAGCTCAAGAGAATCACGAAAATGAAAAAGTATCCCCTTCTATGGATAGAAGTCTTGTTCAATCAAATTCTTGGTGTCATGTATTTCTCTAAGGTGCACCTTCAGTCAGGATAACAACTGTTAAAGGTGAGGAAAGGAAGATATTCCCAATACTAGATTTCGAATGAGTTTTGTATATTATGAGTTCATATTGATTCCCTATAAACTCGCAAATTCTCCAACAATATTCTTGGATTTAATGTATAGAGTCTTTATAAATTACCTTGAAATATTTGTTGCAGTCATTATTGATAATATTCTAATATACTCTAATGATAAGGAGAAATATGAGGATAATTTTTAATACTATACTAAAGACTTTGTGAAGTGATAAATTTTATGAAAATTATACTAAACATGACTTCTTAATGGAGGATGTATCATTATTGTTACATTTTATAACCAAAAACAGAATCTCTATGGATGCTTCTAAGAAAAAGGTTGTTTAGGAGTGGCCCATGAGAACATATGTAATAAATATCCATAGATAATTTGTTATAACAAGTTATTTTTGGGGATTTTGATGAACTTATCATGATAGTTAAATCCACTGACCATGAATACTCGGAAGAAAGAAAATATTTTCAAGACTAATGAATATGAAGAGTACATCAAAGAGTTAAAAAGAAACTTATCATCGCATCCGTACTCACTCTTCCAACAAGTGGGGATCTCCTTGTACTATACATTGATGATTCAAAAAAGGGTATATGTGGTGTACTGATGAAAAATGATAATGTTATAGACTATTCTCCTAGGAATTTGAAAATTAATGTGAAAAAACTATCTCACACATAATTTGGAGTTGGCATCTATGATCTATAAATTGAAAAGCTAGTGGAGTTATGTAAATAGGGAGAAGTATGAAATATATACACATCACAAGAGCATAAAATATATTTTCACACAAAAGGATCAAAATATGAAAATGTAAATATGGTTAGAACACATCAATAATTACAACTTCTCATTTCTCTACCACAGTGGTATGTCAAAAAAAGTGATGGATGATGTATGTTTAAATGATCCTACGACATTATAAATGATAATAATTGATAAGGATACAATCATCTTAGATTTAAAAAGGATGTACATTGGAATCATTAAGGAAAGAACGCCATAAATCCATTCTCAATTCATTTCTCAACCATCCCATATCGATAAAATAAAGGATGATCAAATATATGATGTGTACATTCTGAAGAAGGTGGAATATATGAGAAAAGGTAATTCCTTTTAATTTATTATTGATGATGAAAAAGTTTTATGTGTTGGTTCGTGATTATGTGTACTGTCTAATCCATATATAAAGAAGAATATTATTAATTATGCATAGGCTCAACCTTCTATATTCACCCAAGGACAACAAAGATGTGTTGAGATCTTTGGGAAAACTATTAGCGGTAAAACATGAAAAATGAGATCACTAAATATATATCAAAGGGCCTGGTATCTTAGAATGTGATGGATAAAACAAAATTTTCCATGGTGATGTTGTAACCATTTCCGATAGCAATATAGAAATGGGAAATATTACAATGTAATTTTTTCCCATACATCCAATGAACATTAGAGGAAACAATGCTATATATTTTATTTCGAATAATCTTACTGAAGCATCTCACTTTATCTCAATTCAAGGAAACTTTTTACTCGATCAACTTGCATGGATATACATCATAGAAGTAGTAATTATGAATCAAGTATCACTATCTTTTGTATCAAATTTTAATTCGAGATTCACCCCCCCCCCCCATCCTAGAAAAGACCCCAACATGCCCTACACAGTATATTAATCTTCAGTATGAATTAACACCTAAAATAGATGGTAATATGAATTAACATTCAGAAACTAGAAGATTTGTAAGTGGAATTTTATATATACATCAAAAGATTATGGGAACAACATCATCCACTAGTTTAGTTCTCTTGCAACGTTAGTTTCTACTCAAGAATATAAATGTCTCAATATGAAACACTTTATGGGAAAATATGAAAAACAACGGCATATTGGGAAGAGGTCAGTGAACATAAGCTACTATGACCTGAAATTGTGGATGAAATGGTGGAAAAGGTGAATAACACTCAACAGTAAATAAAGGAATCCCAAATACAACAAATCATCAATGTAGATAATCATTAATGATAACTTGATTTTATGGATAGAGACATGGTATTCCTCAATATATCCCCATGGATGAGGATCATTAGTCCTGAGAATAAACAAAATTTAAGCCACTGGTACATTATCACCTTAGATATTATTGATTGAGTCAGAGTTGTGTCCTATAGAAAGGAACATCCTCCAACCATGTCTTATTTACATGAGGTATTCTATATATCCCTCTTGAGGTTTTACATAATGGATCCCTATCACATACTAAATCCCAAGGAGGTATAGTTGGATGATGATCTCTCTTATGTGGAGAATGTAGTGAATATCATGTATAGTAGAGATAGCATTCTAAGCAAAATGACATATCACAAGGTCAATGTACTATGGAAATACCATAAGTATGAAGAGGAAATAGGATAATTGGAGGAAGTGGTGAAAGATAAGTACCCTTAGATGTATTCACCAATGTATGTAAAATGAAAAATCAAGTGTGAAATTTCATGAGGGGGAAGAATATAATGACCCAAAGTTTTATAAATGGAAATTCCCTACTTTTAATAATTCCTTATGGTATAAATAATATAAAATCACTTATACGGCACAATAAAAAATATATAAATGAATAAATAATGGTATAATATTTATTTCATAAATTTAAGGAACTTATACCAATGGAATAGTAATATAGACATTTGAACAGCAATATGAGATTTTTGAATAGTAAATCAGCCAATAGAATAGTAACCTCACCCATAAATGTTTACATAAAATTTAAGCATCTTATAAATGGTAATATGATATAATTATATCATAGTATATGTAAATAAATTTATTAGGAATTATTAATTAAGGGTTCGAATATTTCTATGTTATTAATTTTTATATACAATTTTAGAAATAATATAATCATTTCATAGGAAATTTATTTTCATAAAATCTTTTTATAAATTATTTTTCCTTTTTCATATGATTTTATGACAATTTTATGAAACCTTAATTAATTTTTCAAAGTCTTATAAATCAGTTAAAATTTTAAAAGTTGTATTTTTCCTGTAAAAGATGATTCTAATTAAAAATTAAATTTCTCATACTTATAGAATTATTTTTATAAAATGGAGACCATTATTGAATTATATATGCCAAAAAATTATAAGTGTGAATTTTCAGGATTATTTTGAAATAATTTAATTTTTAATGAATAGTAAAATATAGTAATTTTTGGTATATATACATTATAAGTAAAATACACTACTCATTATGTCATCACAGATATAAGAACCACAATCTCTAACTAACATTAATTATTTTAATATATTTAGATATAATTATACAAACTATTCATATTGAAGAGCCAAAAAGTAAACTAATGAATCAAAAAATGAAAAAACACCCAACCCCTCTACTATAAATACCATCTCTCACCACATCTTCTCCTCACACCTTCCAATTTTTTATCCTTGTAAAACTATAACCAATATACTTATAAATTCCATCCCCAAAGTCTATTATTTCTTGGTCACAACATAAGAACAAAACATTTTCCCTAAGGGGGTTCTCAATGAGAAGGATTCAAGTGGTAACATCCTCTTTTTTTCTAAAAATTTATTTTCAAGTTATTTTATATTTCATATTCTCTTCTCACCTAACATAATAAGAATTGCGTGATATCTATATTACATTAAATATAATATAATTCCTCAATTATAATGGAATAATCCAGCATTAAACCCATTCTACACTAACTTTTATTTTTTAAAATGAATGTGTCATCCGTTAGGTGTTAATTTTACAACTATAAGGATGTCATGTATTCTTTTTCACTTCTAGCCATTAATAATGGTCATGAAATCATTTTAATTGTTAAAAAGGATTGTATATATTATTTAATAATCCCTTTTAATTTCTAGAAGTAACATATTTACATAATAATAAATGATAAAACAAAAGTAGTTCGTTGTGATCAAAAACTCCCACAATAATCTAAACAATTATCACTAATGTATTACATAATTATTCGACCTCACACCATATTACCAAATTATATATATATATATAAACATTTAAAAAAATAAGGTAAGCGGAATTATCTTACCCAACTCTCTTCATTTCGGTCTTCTCTATTTGAATACATTTTCAGTATGAATGTAAATTTATTTTTCTATATATATAATTTCTTTTTTCATTAACATTTTTATTGGATTTAAATTTTTTCAATATGTTATTATGAAATAAGAAAAAAGTTTAGAATTACTATTCTTTCAATAAATACAAATATTTTAGTTATCGTCTGATTTTTTCATCTTCAATCAAGAATGGTACCAGGAATCCTATCCCTTTTTTTCAAACTAGTGTTAAATCCAAATTGGATGAAATATATAATAAAAAATATATATCTTCATCATCCCTTATAATACATGTCCCACATATAGAATGTGTACATATATAATACCAAAAATTCATTGCATGCATAAGGATTTTGATAATATATATTGTGTATATAAGAATGGTCATCCATAATAATGGATTATGAAGATGGTTTAATGAAAGAAAAGAGTATTATATCATTATAAATATATTATTGGATTTATAGTTATGGTGAATAAATATATTTTATATGTATATATTAAAGACATAAATTAATTTTAAATGAAAAAAGGTGAAATGAGGTTAAAACCACTTAATTCTAGATGTTTCATCTTTAATCATGATAAAGAACACCATAAAACCATTATAACACCATAAGAACAATAGTGAGAAATGATTTTAAAGGAAAACTATGATAATTGATTTAATAGTAAAGATATTTGTATTATTGGTCAGTATTAATAGAGATTCACATAGAAAGTTTTTATTAATTTGGGGATATAGGATTTTGGAAACCCATATTGATGAAAATAAAAATCCATTATCTTAATTGTGGGTTTAAAACATGGATATTGACATTTATAAAAAATATTTAAATTTTTTACTTTATGAATGATCACTATTTTTAAATTAATTTATCCCATGGAAAGCACTTTTTATCAAAATAAATTATTTTTTAAATCTAAATTTCAATTTTTGACTTTTTAAGGATCATTATAAATATTCATTTTCATTTTAATACACAAATTATATTATTTTTATAAATTACCATTTTTGTCAAGGATTTATTTATCTTATTTATTAAATTATTTTTATACTAATATACAATCAAAATACATATAATATATTCATATCATATTTTATTATTTATCCAAATATTTTATTTTCTTTGAAAATAATGAAGAATTAATTGTTGGTTTGTTTTGGCATGTGATTTTTAAATTTAGTGAAATCTATAAAAAAATAATTTTTTATATTTTACAAATTTACTTGTGAAACATAAATCATGGTTTATTTAAAAAACATGTTTTAATGTGAAAAATATTAATAAATATTTTTAAATAAATATTATTTTTTATTTTAAGACATCTTTTAGAGATTGTATTACAATTTAATAATCAATAAATATAATTAAATATTATTATATATATTATTATCAAATTATTCCATGTACATTATTGGAAACCTAAATTTATAATGGTTACATTAGTGTTTTAGAAATATTATCAGGATGTTACTATTTTTGTGGTCTCCTTTCCCTTCCAGCTATCATATTACCCCTTATATACACACTTCATTCAAACATCTACTATAATTAATAAAATTCCTTTAGTTCATATACATTGTTTGTTTATTTTCTTATTTTTTCCTATAGAAATTATTTTTTATATATTTCTCATTATTTTTAATTTACGATCCTCCAGAGTTTGATATTATGTTATATCCCTCTGATTTTATATGTTTAGTTTCAATGGTTATAGATATAATAGTGAATGTAATTTTATATTTTTGTATATAATAACTTGATGATGTATTCAATGGGTTATATATTATCTGATAAAAATTTAAATATTATTTCTATTAAATATAATAGTTTCTTGAGTCCTATAATCTATACCATTAAATAAATATCCTTGAAATTTTAGGTATACATCTGTCTATAAAGAAATGCATGTTTATCTTCATCATTTCTTGCTATGGATCCCATGTCACATCATCAATATTATTATTCCACTTATATAACTTCACTGGTATGGTATCATAATTCTTCAAAACACTACCTATATTATCATGAATCAAGATAGGGTCTTCAATATATTACAATTTGTGCAATTTTATTATTTAAGTGATTTTTTTTAATTATATTTTTAATATACTATGATACTTACATCATCATGACGTCTAAAATTTGGATTTTTCTTATGTACATTTCATTAGTTTACGTATGACAGGATGTTCTCATATATATCATAGTTTTTTTAGCATTCTGAATACTCCTCATGAATTTCTATGTTAAATGAGCATCACAATCATATATAATAAAAAATTTGAACCATGAAGTCTTGAACATAATTAATTTAATGTTTTTCATGATTGTCAAATGGTATATCCTCTTTTATCACTTAAAAAAGTGTATACTTTCTAAGATGACACATAATTAACAATTTTTCATCATTCCACTTGGATGTTTTATCAACCTCAGTTAAAATTTCCATTGTGATAAAATCCCACATTCACATTACTAGATAGATATTATTCTTGAAACCCTTTGAATATATTGACTTTATGGATACTTTTTGTGAGATTAAGAAACATTAAAAACATTCAATAATTTCAAGCATCATGTAAATAAATATTATATTTTCATTAATGAAAATAAATTATGATCCTTACAAATTTAAATGAGAAATTTGTACAATGATATTCATTTAGAAATTTCCTCTATATTTAATGGTACACCAATTCACTTTAAAATCATCAAAACCCATCATCATAGTCAAAACCCCAATGTCACCTATATACCATGAATTTAATATTTTTTTGTGGTTCCCTTATATCTTGTTGAGACATTTTATCTACTATAATAAAAATTGTTTGGAGACTACCTTGACATGGAATAATATTCCCTAATCCCTAATAATTTCTAAGTCTGGAAATATGAAATCCATGAACATTTGATCCTTATCTATCCTCGTCATGGATAGAATTTTTTGATCCTTTATACTAAATGATTATTCCTCAATTATTACCTTACTGGGGTGGTATTTTATTTCTAAATCATTGTCTTTATATCATTTGTCTCATAATGAGCACTTTTTATATGAATATATACATCAACCATTTTTTATTTGTATAAATGCAGATTTATTAGATAAAATTTCATTAGTCCATCAAATATTTCATCAAATTCCTTTGATCATGTAATTTTTTTCCCATTAAGTATCAACATGGGCACTATGTTAGCTAATTATGATGGGATGTGAAAAAACATTAGTATTAACCAACAACATGAAGGAAGTTACATATCGTAGATATAATTGTTTTTTTTGGCCAATTATTCGACCACCATTTTCCTTAAATGGCCAGTAGATATTCAATACTTTTAGAGAGTATATCCATGAAAAGAAACTTACAAAATTAAAAATTTAAAACTTACTGGATTTCCTATATAAATATTTTTCAATGAGAGTATCAAAACCAATTAATAAATAGTTCTCACATTAGTCAAAATATAAGTGTATATAAATATATCATCAATAAATATCTTAAAAATTATCAATATAGTTATATATTCATTAAATTTGAAAAAACAAAGGATTTATTTTTTACCTAAAAATTATTTTAGTGTACTCATAATGCATATACCTAATATAAAAAGATAACTTTAGTATATCATCTATCATGAATATTAATTGATGATAAATACAATGAATATCAATATTTAAAAAATGGTTATCCTCTATAATTATATAAAACATATCATTAATGTGAGGTAAAGGATAATTATTCCAAAATTAATTGAATTGATTTCACTCATGTTAATTAATATCCTTATAGAACCATCCATCTTATTAACAAATAGGGAAAATTATCCCCATGGTGAGAAAATAGGGTTTATCAACCCCTTAACAAACAATCATTATTTTTTGTTTTTTATTTGCTACAATTCCACCATATCCATTCTATATATAGGCTTATATAAGGGTTTTTAGTTGGAGATATGTTTAGTAGATAATTCATCTTCAATATTAGGTCGATATTTAGGTAAATCATCATGAAATAAATGAACATAATCTTTCAATATATACGACTAATATATTATTAATATACCATACTCAATTATTGATTCATTTTATCTAAGAATTTCATAAAGAAGATCCATTAGAGGTGGTTCAAAAATAGACATATGCAATGAATTCCATCCACAAAAAAACAAGGGTTTCTATTCGAGAGTCAAAATTATTCGATATTTATCTAATTTTTAAATGAATATATTATTATTTTAGATCCAATATATCAAATGATTTGTTTCTAGGGAAGCCCTTTCATTAAAATTTATGATTAAAACTAAAGATCCTCTATTGATTTTAATGGAGAAAACCATGTGAATTTTATATTTTATATGATTTATACATTTAGTTTTATTTGAAAACTACATTATTAATATTAATAGGGATGATTAAATGTTGTTACAAAACATCAAAGACAAATTTGTTTTTATATACCATTAATTAAATAATGTATTATCTCTTTTAGTGATTAGGATAAAATTTTCTCCTGTAACCTCATTTAGGACCTCTAATTTTCCTATTTTTGATTAAATAATTCTATCTTTTCTCCCCTATGATTTTATTTTGATGATTCATGTGATGATTGTGACATTTATATGAATATTTATAAAAAAATTGTAATAAAAGAACTAATCATTAGTGGATTATCTTGTGACTTTTCAATAATGTAGATCGATGGCCATTATCTACAAATTTTAAGGTAACTCTAAATCCATTATGGAATGTACCAATCTAGTTCTCTCAACAATTATTAATTATGAGATGTTCTACTGAACAATTATTCACCATTTATATATTTATTTCAATATTATGATATTTCATCTTCTTCTTCATTTTTCATTTCGTTAAAAATTAATAATTTAAAAAATATTTTTCTTTCATAATTGTACATGTCATATTATCCTAATATAATAAAAATGTTTTGATAGAAATTTTTATTATATGGAATGGAATTTGTTTTCGTACTATGTGTTATATTTTAATATTTTAATTTATTATATAATATATAAAATATCATTACAAAATATTAATCATTTATTCATAATTAACAAAAAACTTACTCTCGTATTTTTATCTCATTCACCCATTTCATTCCCATGTCATATCCTTGTTCCTAATGGAATCATTTATCTGGGAATATTTCTAATGAATATTTCTACATCATATATTTTCCATATTCACATTCATTATGTTTTGTATCAAAAACCACTATTGATAATCATCTCCCCTTATAATATATTATATAATGATACCATTATCTATATCACTATATCCTATTGTAATGAATATATAATCTAATGTCTTGGACAATGTATATTTTATTAATATCATTGTGTTTTCATTGAAATATGGAGGTTACACACTCTTGAAATAATCCATGTTTATTAAAAATTATTTTGTGGAAGAAAACTATTATATTCAGGAATTATTTTTCATCATAACCTCATTCAATAGCTATAATATAGTATTGAAATTATGATATCCAGTATCAGTATAATTTTATAAATCTAGAAGGAAATCCCTACATTGATTACGGGTGTTGATTTGGTTTTTATTCCTTTAAATAGGTGTCAATTTTGAACTATATAATATATATAATTTTACCATGAATGAAACTATGAACTATGAATCATTGAATAATATTCCTATAAATTCATTATAAATAAAATCCATGTACTTGATATATTTAATAAAAAATTCTACAATTTTATAAGGTTTTATAATGGGGTTCTATTCTCTGACAATGTTTTAAATTTTGTTCCTATTGTTTCAATTAAACCTTATATAATACAATCTATAATAACTCTCACCATAATAATATAAAATTGATTTTTATTTTATTACATTAGTGAAAAACATATAGAACACATTAAATAAGATCATATAGTTTAGTAGTCTCAAGTAACAAGATTTATATGTGATCAATAAATTATACTAGAAATTAAAATTATATTATTAAAATATTAAAACCATTATTAATTATCATTGATTATCCTTATATCAGATATAAGAATATTACATGATTATTTAGTGATATCTATATATAAAAATAACAATTCTGAATTTCATGGTAAAGGGTTAGCGTACAATGGAAGCTACCATTATTAAATATAGTTAGAATAATAGGGCATGAATAAATAAACAAGTAATTCCATATAACTAATAACATGAGAATAACAAATCCATGTATAAAATAAAAATATAAATAAATTATTATATTTTTAAAAATAACTGATCTCAAAGTGATGAAATTCATATTTCTTGGAATCATAACCGTATTATCAAGGAATCAGCCAGGATGTCATACTTAAATGAATTGTAATACCCAAAATATATAATAAAATTATCTCATGGGTATTATGAATTCATCAGGGGGTTATATAATTTCAATCCACATCCATCATATAATATGTCTAATGCATCAATAATATGAAGAGAATGAATATATATATATATATATATATTAATTTTCCTTGAGGAACCTTGTAGAAAATTATTTTTATGTAATAAATAGTTTACCATAAATAAATAATTGATGGAGAGAATAACAATATTTCATTATTAAATGATATAATATATATATCTAGCGTAATATCCAATATTCAATTTAGAATCAATATGTTATTCAAAATGATATTGGATGATCCCTAGTCAAATAAATTCTAATGGTGTTATAATGTAGAAAACATTCATGGTATAATTATATCAATATTAAGTACTCATTAATTTAAATATATTATAATAATAGGAGACAAAATTAATAATATAAAAATAACATTAATTAGGGATACAGAAAAATCATTATGGAAGGACTTCTTGGCCATTATGAATTAATTATAATGCTGATCTTTTGATAAAATCATGTTTAATCAACTTAGGACGTAATTTTGGTTCCATCAGCGACATCACCAGTAATCCTTACATAAATAATTCCCACATAATAGATATAAAAAAATTTAATACTAGGAATACATAAATATATGTAGGCATTTATATAATGTACTTTATGGATATCAAAATGTTTTAAAGTAATAAAAGAATATAAAGGTAGTATAATTAGAATTAAGTGTTTCCACTCAATAATAATAAAATAATGGATTTATAATATCAATTTTAAAAAATATTTTATATGGATGTTTAATAGAATTAAAAGGATTTAATTTGAGAAATAACTAAAGGATTTTAGGAACAATTACCATGAAAAATATATTATTACATGTACAAAAAGAAGATAATAGAAACTTAAAAACACCATTGAAAGATTCTTCATAGACATTTTGATAGGGGTAGTGCACCAACTAATTTTTGAGTGAAGAAAAAATGGAATGTCCATGAATATATTGTATTTTTTTTTAAATGAGGGAGAGTTGTTCATTAATTTAAGTAGTTAGGATTTAAAAATTTAGGTTTTGTTAATCGATAATCCATTTTATTACCAATGGTCATTTTTCATGGTGTATGGAATTTATAATTTATTTTAATTTAATTAATTGAATAAATGAAATCTATTTTTCAACATTATTTTTCTATAAAAATAATTTTATTATAAATAATTATTTACAAATCCTTAAATTATATTTTAGACTTATATTGTAAATTATTGGTTTAGAAATGTATTTTAAAAAATTAAAATAAATTTATTTAAAACATTAACATGTTTTGTCATTGATTTACTTATATTAATTATTAAATAATTTCTATATCTATATAGAGTCATAATAACAAATGTATATTCATAATGAATTATATTATTTACCAAAAAATACAACTATCATAGATAATATTGAAGAAAAACTATTGAATAATTTCAACATGATAATTCGAAATTTAAATCCTTTTTATTGATGTATTTTTCTATATTAGTGAGAAATATTTATTAAATAAACCTGTTGGTGTATTTTCAAATCATGTGTTTACTGTTAATAAATTTAGAACTATTTTTAAAAAAAAAATAATTTTAAGGTATATAAATTAAATTCTATTTTTATTAATTAATCAATATATATATATATTATTTATTATATTATTAGGAATTTATTTTTTGTAATTAATTATATAATTTTATGTAAAACTGTTGAATTACTATTTAAATTTTTATATTGGTAACTTATTATTACAATAGTCCCATTATCCATCCATTTATCATATTACCCTTTATATATACACATCATTATAAATTATAAAATCGTTAATATCATTCCCCTAGTATAAATACAATATCCCTTCGATTTCATATCTACATTTTCAAAATAGAAATATCTCTATTATATGTGTTATTATTGTTATAGTAGATCTTATATAGTGTGTGATTACGATGTCTCCCATTATTGATATGATTTTAATAAAACAATATCTTTTAATTATAGTGAATCTAATTATATATTTGTTTTGTATTACACATTGATTATGTAGTCAAACAACATGTTATATGATATATATATTTTAATCATATGTTTAATTATTATAATTATTTAATGGGTTTTATATAAATAATTGTATTTATGTATAAAAATTCTATAAAACTCTTTATTTCAATAATAAACTCTGACTCTAGGGTTCAGAAATCCTTTAAATAATTCAAGATTTAACTAAAGAAGCAAAACCCCATCTAATGGTTATCAAATGGACTATATAATACTTTAATGAATCAATATCTTTTAAAATATCTGAATCTTCAGAACCCAAAATCATAGTCTTCAAAAAAATAAATTAATTTTTGGGTTTATAATTGAAACATGGATATAAAAATATTTTTAATTTCTATCCAGTGATTGAAATTTCATTTTGATAGAAATATAACAACTAAACCAACCTTACAGTCTATGTATAATCTATTATATTCGATACCATATATCAAGAAAACTAAAGATTATTATATAATGTGTTCTTCTACATTCTATACACATTATTAATATGTTTTTTAATGGAAATAATCTTAAATTTTAAAGAATAAAAAGTAATCAAAACCTTTAAATTATACATAAAAAATCATATCAATACCATTTAAAGACACATACCCATATATAAACATTAATTTTAAGAAATAAATCTTTCCTTAAATCTATCTCGTTGAATCCATGTATTCCCTTAAAACACTAACAAGTATACTTATTTTGTATATCAATAATATAAAAATATGACAAAAAACAAGCATATATCAATATAAAGCAGTAATATAAAAATAAAAAAAATTATAAAAAATATAATTTAAGGTAAAGTTAGCATTATTGAATCCTAGATGATTTATAATATTCAAAATTAATACACCAAAAACTCGGTTAATTTTTTAGATAATAAAATCTATTTTCTATCCTGTAATATAATCTTCTTTACATAGTTCCCCAAAACCACCTTCATTGTATATACAAACATCCAATTATAAATTATTATTGATAAAATATGTGTTCATATCTATATATAAAATATAAAAGTCTAAACAACAATTTAGTTTAAATTCAACACAAATAAAAAATATTTTTAAAATCTTCAAGAAATTGTATTCAAATTTGAAACCTTTGTTTTCAATAAAACATTTTACAACATATCATACAATTTTTCATATAATAGAATTGGATTCCTTAGTTTCAATCCATTAAATCCAATTTTTTCAATTAATTTTACTTATAGTTTTCTTTAGAAAAAAACTCTAGTATTCATGGAATGATTTTATCTTATTATCCATAGATTAAGAAAAATTATAATATTGATCACTTTCCATGTAGAAATTAAAATATCACTCCAAAAACATTGTTGAAGTGTATATACTCCATGGAAATATATATTTTTCATACTTTTAGGAGGCATTTTTATTGTTGACTGGGAATGAATATAGAAGGATAAAATACAGATGGATGTTAAGCTATGTGAGACTTTATAAGACCATTATATAAACATTTTTAATTTATAGATATGTACACCCTTTGAAATTTCTAATCAATAAAAATATAATCTTCTTCAAAACATCATTAATAGGTATATAGAAGAGACATTCCATTCTACAAGGTTGATATATATTATTCTAGGATAATCATCCCATTATTAAATATACATTACAAAATGTGAGTCTCTTTGTTTATCTAAGATGTTTTCTTTTCATTATAGTCATATCATACCAATATTTGATACATTTCGACAGAATCCACTAGTGTGGAATATATATCCACAACCTCATTCAAAAAAAATCATTACAATGCATTAATAGATCCAAAATAGTATTTATATTAAATTTATCCCCCTTATGATAATATTTCCAACTACATCATTAAATTTAGTTTAATTAACCATCTCTCCAAAATCATCAATTATATACTAAATTAATGTGACTTTATCCATATAGACATTAGGGTCAGAAGCATTGGGATCATTATTAGGCCCCTAGGTTTTTGTTTTCCTTCCTCCTTTAGACATGGTTGAACTTTAAGAGAAGTTTAGTTCTCCTCAACAAAACCATCCACTTTTAGATTAATTTCATTTCAATTATCATGGTTATTTTCTTCTCGGTCCAATGATAATTATTTTAGGTATGTTCATGTAATTATTTATATTTTCGATTTTAATAACTTTTATTACCATGTAGATACATGAATTTAATCCACCAGTTTTTATGTTCATTTTAGATGAATAAGAAATTTTATAAATGTCGTTATCCAATTAACCATCAATGGTTTCCTTCAAAGTATCTTCAATACCCGAAAAAAAAATTATATATATTGGATACTTCAACATGTTACTACTCTTTTTTCTTATCTTGTGGATAATTATCAATATTTTCATTATATTTTCATTTTAATTTAACTTATTTCAATTCCTTAGATCTATTGATACCAATGAAATCCCTTCCCATGATCACCAAAAAAATAACATCATGGTTTATGAATCTATTTCATTCACATTAGTATCAACATATTCGGTAAATGTGAATCAAAAACTATATAAAGATTGAAAAATAAATTTGAATTAAAATATTTTAATTTTTATTCCTTACCAATATTTGAAAAGGTCTAATAGTCGTAAATATTTAATCATATATCTTATTATTTTTATCAAAATTATATCATAAATCAGGATTTAAATCTAATACATTTCATCTATTATTGAATCACATGGTT
Source organism: Viscum album (assembly GCA_963277665.1). Classification (NCBI taxonomy): domain Eukaryota; kingdom Viridiplantae; phylum Streptophyta; class Magnoliopsida; order Santalales; family Viscaceae; genus Viscum; species Viscum album. The sequence continues at coordinate 1,760,012,996 of OY728152.1, forward strand.
TTGTTTTGACCAAAAATTTGGGTACCTTATATTTCACCAAATTACTAATTATTTTACAAAAATAAATATTCCTATGATATTTTATAATATTTTACCACAAAAAATTCAGAACAATTGTTCTGTAGTAATACATTTTTCAATTAATTTTGAACATATATAATAACAAATAAAGCCACATCATAAATATTTTAGGTAATTTGTCTTTAAAATTTTAAAAACCCTTTATATAAATTATTTTTCACCCAATCAACTGTACCATTATGTAATATAGTATTGGAAAGTATTTATATAATTATGAATATAATTCTACCTATAATAATCATCAAACATATTACATTACTAACCACAATTTTCATTGTTATTCATGTAACCTTAATACCTCTAACTCTATCAATATGAAAATTAAAATAAATAAAAATATAGAGAACATAAATTATAAAAAAATTTATATAAATTGACCACTAAATTATATCATTATATTGTTAGAGGTGTCATGGGAGACTTAATGGAAGGTAGGTGGAGTTAGAGTATAACTTTTGGTTTGAGGGATGTGTTACAACATGACCTATTAAACTTTTTCATGACGAGTTTGATGAATCATAGTGTTTTTTTTAGTTTCTTTTTCATGAGTGATGTTATTATAATATATGGTTTGTGTTACTATGGGAGAATATTTTATGATATTGATTTTACTTTTAGCAGCAAGGGAGAGGTATGTAACATCGTGATGGTTACTACTATGATATGGTGGTTTGTATGTTAATCAAATATATAGTATATTATGGTGTGGTGTATTTTTCTATGTTGTATACTATTTTGGGATAAATTCAACTAGTGCAATGGATATTGAGGTGTAACTATTCAAGTAATGTTTTTGAATCTCAATTTTTCCATTTTTCTTGTATTTTTCATGTTGGGAGTAATTAAATCATGATTTATTGTGTTGTGATGTGATGTGTGACTGGGGATTTACTAAGATTGAGGGTGATACCATAGAATTTTTTATAAAACCATAGGATTTGAAAATTGTGACATGATAGGTCTAGTTGTGTTTTGGTTTCTCTTGGTTCCATCTATTTATTGTGGTTTGATTCCATGATTTATGGGGGATATCACTATGTGAATTTCTTATTTGGAAAATCTTGCAACAAGACCAAGGTGGTTAAGCCATGAAGTTCCATTTTATAATAGTAATTATAAATTTATTGTTTATTATAGATTTGTTCTATTTACCTAAGAATACCATCATACCTTAGGCCTATTTTGATCATCTTGAGTTCTCTTTTGGAATCCTTTTGTTGATATTTTAACCATATCTTCGTGATATCAATATCCTTGGATCTGGGATTTGTTCCTCTCCATCATTTCCCCACGTAATCTATTCATTCCATTTGTAGTTTTTATAGGATTTTTCAATAGTATATTTTATTAAATTTGGTGATATTTTGGGTAGTTTTGAATGGGAGATAAATGATGGAAGTAGTAATTTTGAATTAATTCATTTTTTGGTGTTTAAAAACTTTAGGCAATGGAATAAATAATTTTTGGGTAATTATGGAACTCATATTCCATTTTTTCATTGGGTGGGTGCTTATAATTAATTTAAATTAAACAATAGACACGATTAAAAAAAATAAGGGTAAAAGGGTTATTTTATTCTATTTGACAATTTTCTAAGACCTTTTTTATATATTGACAATTCATGATATTCAAAGTTTGTGAATAAAACTATTTAATTTTATTGGAATGATTTAATCACCTTTCATGTTCAGAAAATGATTTATATATTGTAGTTATTTGTAAAAATAAGATTTTGGAAACATAGTAATTGTTTTTATACCTATCATTGTTATCAAGTTTTTAATTGAGATTAATAAGAGTTTTCTGGAAGTATTGTATTGATGAATAATTCTGGAATGTGAATTTTATTTTTGTTATTATTTTTACTTTGATTATTTTGTTATTGTACTTCTTTTGTGGCTAATTTTGGGAGACTAATAAAAATGTTATTTTATTTTAGATTCAAGGGTTCATGTTATGGGATTTTTTTTCTAGTTTTGTGTGGTCATTGTCAAAATTAGTAGATAAAACCTGGTATTTTTTTAGGTTATATGGTCGATATTGGAATTGGATCCCAAAAAGATTTTTTTTGTTTTTGGAATAGTTCATGTGGATTTATTTTATAGTTTTAAAGTGTAATAAAATATAGATAAAATTAATTAAGAAAATAAATTGGACTCATAAAAAATGATAGTTAGTGGGTTGTTTGATTATCCATAAATGGGTATGGTTGGAAAGATTATGTTTAATATATTCTAGTGTCTTTGGAAATGAGTAATGAATGGATTTGAATTAAATATTTCTAGATTAATGTAATGATTTTGGTAAATGGATAATCCTGAAACTGATAATTATTTAATTAAATTGGTATTTTTACTCATCATGTTTTATTTTTTATGATATTAGAGGAGTCACGCATGGCTAGTAGTTGTGGAAGTGGCCTTCAATGTGAGATGGTTTGTTGACATCTCCATCTTCCCTTCTATCACTTCAGGTTTAGTATGGCTTGTGATAGATAAATTAAGGTAAATATTTTCAGGTTATAATGGGTTAAGGTAATATTATATATAACAGATGACATGTTTTTTTATTTTTATCTGAATAAACGTGGGTTGTTCATGGTATGAAGAGATATTGAGGTTGATTCCCTTAATGTTCATTTTTCCCTACTATAATAATTATGTGATGTGTAGTTATCATATGATACATGTTAGTAGATATGTGAATAATATTTTGATGGTGTAAGTGGTAAAATGGATATAATGATATAGAATGCATTGTAGTATAAGACATATGTTGTTATGGTTTGTGAGTTTCCAACTTAGTTTGGAATTTTAAATAGGGTACCATCCATATATATTATTTTTAGACTATATTACTATACTAAGATGTGTTATTAGGTATATGAGCCATGGTGAAGATCAGTTTTTACGGGCCATTTTTAAGTGTGTGTCAGATTTATTATTTATTCATTAATGCATTATAATTTTTATTTCACTTATGTAGTAGAGGTTTTATGGATTATTTTACTAAGTATACTTGTATATATCCACTATTTATATATTTTAAATTATTTTTCTAGTTTCCATGAGGGAGATATTCATTAATTTGGATTTTATTTTATTGAGGTTTTTTTTGTTATTTGAGTTTCTACCATATAATAACAATTTTTATATTTCCTTAACGATAAATTTAGTTATATATTAATTTTTTTTTAATTTTTTTTAATAATATATGGAGTTGTTTGTTTAATTTATTTAATTTTACAAGAATTATGAGGATAATTATTCTTAGTGATAGTCTGTATCCCCGGAGAAACTAGAGGAAAGATTTGAGGGTTAATTTAATCATCATTATAGGCATATGAGGTATTCTTAGTCTGGTAGAGTTATTGTAGAGTATCATTAAATATTTGATGAAAATTAATATGGATATTATAGTTATCCCCTGTTGATGATTCCAAGGGTTTAGTAGGATAATAATTCTGATTTGACATATGATGTGATGTATCATGGGACACTGGTTAGTAAACATGAATTTTAGGCCTCATGTGATCCAATGTAAGTACCACAATCTTACTAAACATATTAATAGACATGAATCTTTTTTAGAGATAAAAATATAAGATAGGTACAATAATCATGGTTTGATATACTTTTGATTGAATTTGGGTTATTATAAAAAAATAACCTAGATTTAATTAAATGATTTAAAATGAATCACTTGATTCTTGGAATATGAGGTTCTTATCTTATGTAGAGAATTATAGTTGAAATTTTCTACGTATGGTTTAGGTTATTGTGGTGTTGAATGATAATATAGTTGTTCAGAAGATGGTTGACTAGGAATATGATGAGATTTTTCCACTTCAATTCAAAAGTGAAACATATATTAATTTTCAATGAGTCACACCATATTATGTTTCACATTCATTAAAATCCTCTTTTCACTAAATTTGAGGAGTTCTTGTTAGGTTTTATATAAGTATGGGTGGAGGAATCCTCAAGAGATATAATTTAGTTTCTAGGTATCATTCTATAAGAGGTAGTGAATCCACCAACTCGATGTGAAATAAAATTTGGTATAGATTTATTTCCAAATGTACCATAAAATTTAATGGTTAACTATCGTAAGTTACATTTAAAATTGTAGTGGTTGTGGATTCTGATTGATGATTTTATTAATATGGTTTTTATTAATCATAGTGTATTTCCTTCTCTTATGTTGATGTTTTACTCTATGGTAGTGGATGGTAAAATCAGTTTTTGTTTCGACTACAAGAGGTTTAACCTATAAATGATGAAGAAAATTACCCCCGCCCATGTATAGCTGATTTTTTGATTAACTATTATAAGAAACATCATTTTCATATTTGTTTTTGTAATAATAGATGTCGAGAAAATAGGTTGTTATAGTTCAAAATACATTTTTTTCATTCTTGAAACTTTGAGTTTGTGGTCATGTAATTCATTGTCACAACATCCCTATTTGTTTTCTTAAAATTGTTGAATATTTTTTCACGGGTTCTCATAATATTTTACTATATTTTTCTTATCATTACCCAACCCAGGTAGACTCCAAACTATTCACCCAATCCAGCTCACAACAAGGTATAGGTGGTGTTCCAAATCCTCTTGGTGTGGAATCTAGCTTTAGTAATAAAATATAAACCATGTAGGAAATATTTTTCCCAATACACACAGATATATATAACTAAATCAAATTAATTTGCATAACCCAAAAATGGTTGAACATCAATAAATACAAAAACAAATCTAGATACAATTTTAGCATTACAAAAAAATATAAAAAAATTACTACTGAATTGAAACAAACTTTATATCAATAGTACATCTTGGTCACCACCATCCCTAAAACTCTTCCCAATCTACAGGAAACCTTAATGAAACTAATATTAAACCAGATCATAGTTCTGTTAATATGGAGTGTAATAATTGTGGTCTGAAAAAACAATAAATGAATAGGTAAGCACCATAGAGTGCATGAAATCCCTTCATGAATCAATCAATAAATGTTATTTTGAAGTAAATTTACTGAAAATATTTATTTCCTATTTTAAAAATTATCAAAGTTGTTTTAAAAAGACCCACTTTGAATATAAAACATGATTTTCCAATATTTATGAAAATTATAATTTAAAAACTAGTTTTAAAACCTCATAGGTGAACCATTTTAATAATACATAAAAAAATAATGAATCTGAAAAAAAAATGTTAGGGAAAATCTAAAAGAATTAGAATCTAAAGAATGTATTATAGTCAATAGCAGAAAAATAATAAAAAACCATAATCAAATAGTTTAAAATAATACAAGAGCATGCAAATTTGTAGTGATAGGAAATTCCAAGTCATCCAAAGATGAAGTCCTTGTAGGTACTCTGTTAGGACCCACTTTCTTATGTATTGAGAAACTTCATAGTCAACGACAATCTTAGACTATTGGAACAGAATTTACTAGAGTTGAATTCCACTTGTAATACCATTTATCTAGGGTGGGTTCAATCCATCCTATCCCAAATATAATTTCACTAAAATGAAACCCTCTAACAACATATGGGGATCCCAGTATGATATAATAAGGTGGAATGAGGAGTTAATCAAACTCATGGAATTAAACAAGACACAAAGGATCTACTATGCATGATTTTCCTAATCACAACACTAATGTTGTGAAGGCCCTCTCCTAAGAGAATCACCATTGGGGTTCCCATTGCACATTAAGTCATTCCAAACTATCAAATAGTCCTACACATCATATGTTTTTAAACGTAGTTATAAAACAAAACAAGGTACCAATAGAAATTTAACATTTAAAATTTAAATCTATTTCCAATAAAATAAATTTCATAGCAACTATTTTTCAAACCATGGTGATAACATTACTCTAACTCAGAATATTTTAAACGATCCTTATATGTCATAGGGGTTGTATGTCATGTTTCAAAGTTCCAAGTGGTCAATGATTTAGAAAAAAAATTGAAACCACAAATGATGATATTTTGGAATCAATAATTCATTCAAAAACATTATATGTTTTTAAATAACCTATTCATGAAACATAGTGAAAGATATAGGGAATGAGAGAATGTTGTTTTGATATTCATGTTTTTATATGATCATTATTATATAAAGTTATTTTCTTTTTTGTGCTTATCCATGTGTGAAACTTGAGATTGTATAGATATTCCCACATCCAATACCACAATTATTGAAATCCATAAATTTTCCAAAGGATAATATTAAATAAACACATTTACAAAGACAACTTATCACAAGGATCCATACATAAATATTATACCATAAAAGGAGTGAAAAATATACTCCCAAGACCAATTAATTAATAAAAAAAATATCCAAGACCCAACCAAGGCCATACACAAAACAAAACCACCCTAAATTATTTTCATATAAAAATTATAATTTTATTAAATAGCTTGAATATAGATACATATAGAGGCATAATTAACAAAATACATTAAAAATACATTTTGGACAAATTTTCAAAATTAAAACACAACAATTTATTAAAAAAACATTACAATAATAAGTAAAAAAAATTTGAAATTAATTTGAAACACTCAAGTGTAAAATGGAATGTTTTAGAAATGTAATAAATGGAAATTCCTTCTATAACAATGCTTGAATGCGATGAAACTCTGAGATAAAATAATCAAACCCAATGAAAAAAATGCACACCCAAACATCAAATAAAACATAATCCCAATATCATCAATATCCCCTATAGTTCCTCTATATCAGAAATTACCCATGAGAATCCAAGAACCACGGTAGAAGGGTGTAAAGAAGCGAAAACTGACCAAAAAAACATATAAAACTCACCTAGAAAAATATTGTGATGCACCAAATGATAATGAATACCCATAGGGGAATATTGGGAGACCCATTCATGAACATTGTTCAAAATATAGATGAGGGATGTTGATTGGTGTTAAAATATAAGGATGTAATGATTGAAATTTCCCCTTTTTAAAGGACATAGACATGTCCTACAGTTTTCCCCATGATTTCCTCAAATGTGCACTAATTTTCTATACCCTATTAGAATAAGGGGACACTACATTGTCGAGATGCATTTTTTATATACTGGGGGCCAACGATAAAAAATGGTTTTATCAAAAAATGCATAACTCATTAGATGATTGTTACATAGTTTCTCCTAACTTTATAAAAGTCTTTCCCCATGACCTATATACCGTAAGAAGGATGTACAATTAATATATGTACATTAACTCTCCTTGTCAAATTGTTCTTAGACCACAAAAGTAAAATCATGTATGGAGAAAAATAATTGGAAACACCCTCATTCTTATCCAACTACACAGTTTCCTCTCAGATCATGCACCCAAACTGTGGATAGTGCAAGGAAAAAACCAAAACCTACAGAACTAAAACATTCTCACCAAAAAAATCAACACAATGCTCAAAAAAAGCAAACATCTATAAATGAATAAAAAAAATAAATAAATGCTAACAAGGGTTATGGTGTGAATATTATCCCCACCAAAAAAACTTCATGCCCCCAAAAATCACCACCACAATCTAATATTCAAAAATAGAACCTAAAACTAATCAAATAGTAATGAAACCACGAACCATGGTATGGCCTTTTAACTACCCTTATCACACCTAGCTACCTATAGGGAAAACAACATGGAGAACCAATATGATAGAAAAGAAAGGGTTTCTTATCGCTATAAAACATTCCATAATAATGGAACTAACATAGAAAATACTGAAATTGACTAAACTGCCATAAATGTTGGAAACCAAAAAAAATAACCTAAACAAAACCCCAGCTCAAACCAAAATTCAATATTTCCCTAAAATATAAATATTTCCAAATATTCATATTTGAAAACAAAATTAGATTCACAAGGATAACCACATATGTTTATAATTATAGAGAACAACCATTGAACATTACAAGAATGGGAAACAAATCCTTTCACAACCCAAGAAATGAATTCCAAGGGTAAATAAATAAAAAGGGGTAAATTTAAACCAACCCCACTCTAGCACTGAAGACAAAATATGGGCCTCCTACGGCCACTACATGAATAAATTTCAGACTGTGTGAAAATATTTTCTCTAGGGCCTATGGATGGAGTCATATTTCCTTGCTTTATATGATTATAGAATGTAAAGTGATAATATAACATTTTTAAGACATACATTTTGTTAATTTTACTTACAATACTTCTACAACTGACCCAAATGGCCACATCACCAACAATCCTTTGGAGGGTTATGACACAATGGCTTCGAATTCCAGAACTGACCATGCATTAATACCACCGTGAAATGATTTAATGAATGAGGAATATAATCTGATAAGGGAGACTCATTAGGAAGAGGTTCCACTAGCACACACATTTAACTAGGTGGGGAACCGTACGGAGCACTAATATAAAAATGACATCCAAATGATACAGATAGTTCCCTAGAATCTGAAGTAGAATGAAACAACACATCCAATAGATTTTATAATAAAACCTTTATTGGATGATATTAATATCACTATAATATTTATACAAACACCCTAGAAAATATTGAATTTTTTACCTAATCCTTTGAATCAATATTTGGTGAGAAATAAATAAACTCCATGAAGTTTTCAACAAAAATCATCATCGTCCCTTGTCCTTCTTAAACCTCCAAGAGTTCTTCAACTTTCCACATATTCACCTCCTTAGGTATGATAAATCAAGTAAAATAGGTCATAAAGACTTCCCAAGACATCCCGACATTAATTTATTATTGGACAACCACCGTGCATTGATACATACCAAAACCCTCAAAATATCCTAGATCAGTTCAAACTCTCATAGAATTGGGAGTTCCCAAATACCTTAAATCACATTTCATTTTTTGAAACCACACTATAGCCTTTAATAGACCTATATATGTATATAAAACTAGAAAAAATGATAATAATTCAACTCTACTTTTACACTGGTAGTTTGGGTAGGGACAACAACTACAAGAGACTCTTTGGAATCACTTTTGATATTTTTTAATGACTCATTCTATACAAACATTACTCAAAATTGAATCAATATCAAAAAAATATATTAAATATAAACAAAAAACATTCCAAATAGAAACACCATGATAAAAAACCATCACTAAGAAAAAATATGGTCATCAAATAAATATCAATATTTTCATTCTAAATTATAGAACATCCTTATTAAAAGTTCATTTTCAAAATTCTGGAACCCACTATAAAATCCAATTAAAATATTGAATCCCTTTTTCAAAAATAAAATCATTTCCTGAAATAATTTTCCTTTTTAAAACCATTTTTTCAAAAATACATTTTTTTTTAAAATTTACTAGAACCTTCCAAAATCAATATAAAACATTACGTTCACCAAAACATTAGGAAATAAGTTATGATTGGACTAGTATAACCCAATGATGTGATTTATTAAATGATTTCCAAAGAAAGAACCAAAAATTGGAAGTATCTTGAACTGTGAACGTGGTCCCTACATAGGTCGCTAGTCTATGTGAGCTCACCGTGTAATAATGGTTCACTTCCACTATAATTCCACAAACACACTAAATATTCAAGATCCAATTTCATTTACTAAATCCCTAAAAAAGAATCAAATCACAGACTACCCTAGGTAAATTTATGATTAGAACGAGCATGATTTCATGATGTGCTTCCTAGGACTACCTCCCGAGTCCTGAAATTCCTATATCGTAAATACCTAATGCCCCAAACAATGAAGGTCCACTCTAATTCCATTTTTCAAGAACCAACCAGGTTCAACCCCAAATTGGTCACCCAATCCAGCATTCAACAAGGCTCATATATGTTCACGATCTTACTAGGATGAAAACTAGTGGTTGGAATTAAATATAAACCAAGTTATAAAGATTTATCCTAATATATACTAATATAAATAAACAAAACATTGTACACAACATAAACCAATAATAACTGAGAATTAATAATAAAATAAAACCATCCAAATACAAATTTAGATAAAAAAACTAAAAAACTAAAAACAGGATGAATAGGAACCAACAAGATCTCCACCTTACCTCTTGTCGACCACCATCCATCAAACCCAGACCACTCTAATGGAAACATAAATGAAACTAAACCATAAAAAATATTTAATTCTACTGATGTTGAGTGGAATATGTAGGGTGTGAGCATTAAACAACTATATAGGTAATAACCACAATGTTCATGAAATTCCATTCTAAAAAAATTTAAAATTTTATTTTTTAAATACATTTAAGGAAAAAATGATTTTAAACATTTTAAAAAAATTACCACTATTTTCTAAAAACATCACTTTGAAAAGGAAACATGTTTTTTTTCATATTTATGTAAATTCTCCTAAAAAACAAAATTTTAAATCCAAATCATTTCACCTCATTTATTAAGCATTAAAATTTGTATAATTTGAACTATTTTTAATATCTATCCCAAAACATCAGTCTCAAAAGAAAAAGGAAATGGTACAATAACAAGAAAAAAATAAAAAAAAATAATAAAAAATGTGATAAAAAATGAAACAGAAGCATACAAATATGTAATAAAGGGAATTTACTAAACATACATAGAATCATACCCTAGGTACACTCATTTAATACCCACATTCCAGTGTATGATGTAACTCCATAGATAATAACATAACTAACTTCTCAAAAATATATCCACCAGTGGAAAATACCACCTGGATTGTCCTATATCCAGGGGTTCAAATATTTCTAATCGAGACTGGAATGTAACAATCACATGAACATATAGATCAAAATCATGAATCCCATGATAATAGAATAAAAAAGGAAATGAGGATTTCATCATTCACTTTTCATTAAAAAAATACTAGATTCTATTTTTAATGTATTTCACATCCCTTGAAACAAACTATACGAAGGCCCTCTCATTTAAAGGATGACCATACGGGTTCCCATAAAACATAGAATCATTAGAAATTTCTAATTGGTCTTATACATTATATTATTTCAAATCCAATTTCTAAAACATCACAATATACCAATTGTGTCTTAACATTTACAATTTCAATCTGTTTCTAATAAAATAAATTTCATCTCAATCCAAGTATCAAACTAAGGTGATAATATACTCCTACTAAGAAGTTTTCACATAAGAATTTTTAGGTTAGGTGTTAACCATCGTGTTTCAATGTATAAAATTGGGTAGGATTTAGAAAATAAAGTATCAGACCACATTTCAAGGTATTTTGGAATAAATAATACATTTAGAGAACAATATATGTTTTTGAAGTACTATTTTTGAGAATGAGTTGAATATGGGGGGAATTACTAAATGGTTCATTGAAATTTTGTTTTTAATATGCTCATTATTATTGAATTCTGTTATCTATTTTTGTGTGAGTCCATTGGAGCCCCATATTTACTTATGAATATGAAAACATCTAATGTAACACTTATTAACAACCCTAATCGTACCAAAGGTTCAATTTAAAGAATCATAAGTTGTACAAATACTTATCATAGGGATTTATACATAAACAACACACCATAATAGGCAGAAATATGGACTCACGTTCCAGATTCCTATATAAACCAAACAACCCAGACCCATCCAAGGCCAAACACAGTCTGAAGTCAGCCAACATCATTTTTAAAGGAAAATTTGATTTTCATCAACCAAAATTCATTGATATATATTTATATATTCATAATGAAGGAAATACTTTTTTGAAACCCATTTTGACTAAACATCCTAGATAAAAACACCAAAATTCATCAAAAAAACATGTCACATGTATAATAAACACATTTGAAAATTAATTAGAAAAACTCAAACATAAAATGGAATGTTTTATAATGGAATTGGGTATAAATATAAACCTTAACAAAGGGGGATGTAGAACAAAAGGAGAAAGATATGAAAAAGATAAAATTGACCAAAAAGAGGGAGGAAAATCACTTTGGAACCTTGAGAATGAACCGGAGTTAGAAAAAGAACTAAGGTATAAGATCTTGGGATGCCCCATATAGCACATAAGCCTAGGTAACAGGGAGAAAGGTTGATTAGGGATAAAACAAATGGATAGAAATATGGGAATTTAAAAAAATTATAGGACCTTTAAATGTTTCATAGTTTGATTGTACATTTTGTTATATTGTGAGAAAAATGTTGTTCACCCAACTAGAAATATGGTACACCCATACAGTCCAGAAAAATTGTTTGAGAAACCCTGAACCAACCATGTCAAATGGTTTTATCAAAAATTGTATAACTCATTTCATGATTATCACACAATTTACCAAAATCTTGCGCAATTCATGCGCCCTATCCCAAAAACCAAAATATGGTCGTGTGGTTATTATTTTGACTTCAATGGTATTTCCAAACCATGTATAGATGAGGAAATTAAAACAATTAAATAATAAAACCAATTATAATAAATATTATCATTAACCAGCACTATGGATTACTCTCATGTCGTACAAAGAAACCATGAAATAAGACAATAATCATATGAAATATTTAAAACTCAAAAATTATCACATATAACTCAACCTAAACCTCAACAATGGATCCATATTAATTTAACTAATTAAAATAAATTAAATTATTGAAAATATGGTTCAGGGTGTGATAGATCATCAAATAAATAACTATGTAGTAATAGTCTAAGGATGATCATTCTAAACATCTAAGGAATGTTATACAAGTCCTTTACCACCATCATATCAATTTTATGTTTTATAAGTTTATGTTATGGATTTTTAAAGATCACTTCCTTGAATTGGTCATGACTCTTAAATGAGTAGAGTTCAATTCCTCAATGATCAGACTAATTATTTTATTACGATGAGCATAATAAATAAATAGTGGATTGTAGATTACATAGTGTTACCTTTTATTATTATTGATTAATTTCAATTTTCAATGGAATTTTAACCCCATTTATGATCATAATTAGGAAGGAATGGGATTTTTTGTCTACTGGTTAGTATCAAGAAGAATTAAACTATATAATGGGAATGTTTATCAATTCTAAATTCCTCTGGTTTCAAGAGGTATGAGTTAGGTTCATGGTTTTATGATATTCTTATAAAATTATATTTGGTATTATCAAGATATAATTGTTTCTGTAGATATCATAAACATTTTATAAGTAATTAAACCATTAATGTAACAATTCCAACAATGATCACTATTTTATAGATTCAATGTCTTTTATGATTCTATAGAGGAATTACCTTTTCGATGAATCAGTTTTGACCAAAAAAATAATAATAAAATATAGGGGAATATATTATATTAATGTGATTTGAGGTTGAATAGTTCAAATGGATGTAGTTGTTTTAGATCAATGACATTGAAATCTCGTATACACTATGGAAAATAAATATGGTTATCAATGTTATAAGTAATAATTCATGGGAAGATGTTGTTTAGGAGTAATTAGATGTATGAATAGTGTTGGTGGGTACTATATAATTACATCTAGACAGGGTATAATTTATTGGTAGATGTTTTATATATCATATAATATTGTTGTATTCTTTATTATAAATGGTTTTGGATTCACAGTTTAGAGATCTTGAGGTGGTTGTTTGGATAATAATATAATTTATGGTAATGGTTCATATGAATGAAAAAATTTACATTATCATTGGGTGTTGTTTCATGGAATGACATTTCTTCCATTAAGAATATGTGAGGTGATTCTTCGTGTGTATTGTATGTCACCATTGGTTTTTCATACAAGTATGTATAATATGAATAATTACATGGGGATTCAATTATGGTGAGTAGGGATAATGTGTTAAGTGTCTATATTTAGGTATTAATGCTTCAATTTTCAATGGTTAGTGGTATATCATCATGTTCCTTGATGTTTTTCTTCATCCCTTGGATTTACCGGATTTGAAGGAGTATGACATGTGGATTTATTTTTTCTCTATTATACAATGGGACCGGGTAAGATAAGACTCTAATTTGGTGATTATAAGTCAAATTAATAATTAATATAATTTATTAGTGATCAATGAGTTAATGTGGTATATTTTGAAAGGTGTTATATAAATGAAATATTAATTATTCATGAAATTAAAGGACAGAATATTTTAAAATAGGATCCTCATTTTACCCCATGTCTATAGATATGTCTAATATATTATTTGGATCTCAATAATTCATCAAAAATAATTCTCATCCCCATAGTAGTTGTCAAACAGATCGGACTGTTTATATTAGAGAGGAAATATTTCCCATTTATGTTCTATATTTTCATTGTTTGTTTGGGATTTATTTACTATTGGTTTTGTTTTTGTATAAAAATAGTTATCAATCATCCATTACAATTGTTTCATTTGATGAATTTTGTATATATTCATTCATATCTCGATTTCACTACAAAAAATAGAGAGTTTATTTTTCTTAGACACGACGTGGTTTATAAAATGACTGAGAGAGTTAATATGATTCAAGAGTGGATGATTGATGTGGGATACTATTATAAGTGTTATGGTTATTGATTGGGGAGTCCTCTAGAGTTTGAGGTCTGTAATAATTTATTCTTGATTATTTCCCCTAATTGAGTTTAGTGAAGGTTCTTTCTATTTATTCATACTTATATATGGTTTATCAACCATTTCACGGTGTAATAGATTGTTTGTTAGGTGGCATATCATCTAACTTTTCTACCACATCATGTTCTAATCCATAATGTTTTTCATGTGTTTCATATTTTTTGGTATCTTCATGTTAAATTTAATGAAATTTATCAGATACTTTTAGTCTAAATGAGGATATTATTCTTATGTGATGGCCAATTTAGATTCATGTTTTATAAGGGAGGGTGTTTTATAGAAGAATTGATCCCATGGATCATGTTTGTGGATGCACATTGGCAGAGAATAGGGTATGTAGAAGTGTCACAATAAATTTCATGATCAGTATCTAGAGTTATTCTATATTTCTATAATTATAGTTTTATTTGGTAATCTACAATAATCTGATTTTTTTTATAATTTATTATATGATTTTGTATTCTTCGATTGATGATGAGTCCCTAATTTGAGAGGTATCACCCAATAGTGATTTATGTTTTGTATTTATTTTTATTTTCATATATTATTTTGAATGACGTGTATGAAAATAATTTGAAATTTTAATAATGAAGTTTTCTATAGTATATTGTGGTGTGGTCCACTAGGTTATTTATTGATGTGTTCATTGAAGACTATAGATACCTATAATCTGTTTTATATCACAATATGAAAGGGTTTTTAGTTTGAGGTATTTTATTTATTGTGATATTTGGATGTGTTATTTGGGTTTCATTATTTTGGGTTGGAGGAGTTTTCTCCCAGAGTAAAGATTCTAGTTTTAATATGATGGTCGGTGAGTTAATCATACTTATGATATTTTGTGGTGTGGTTTATTTGGTTATGGTTTATATATTTTTGGGATATTTTGTGATTTATCTTACATGAGGTATAATGTTTGAATTATATACCAAATGCATCATGGAATATTGGTTTGTCAGTTATCAGGGTTTTACTATTTTAGGGGACATTACACTAAGTTGGTTTTGGTATCATTGTATTTTCAGGCCTGGGAGTTTTCAAATATTAGAATAAGGTGCTGTATTGCATCATGAAAATTATTTATTTGGTAATTTTGGAACGAATGGTAGAATTATTTCATGATTTTTCATAGTTCCAATAATTCTGGGTTCCTTGACTCCCAGAAATATGTGGGAGATAATAATGTGAATTCATGATCTTGACAAAATTGAATCATGCTCATTGATGGCAAGCTGTAAGGATCTAATTTTTGGTTTTTTGTAAAAATTCATATTTTCTCTTAGACCTGGAATATTTTATTTGACTTCATTCAAACACTATATCTCTTGTGTATTTTCTTCAATTTTTATTAGTAATCCATTTTTTGGAACATTAATACATTGCTTGGTATGTTCAAAATCCATTGATCCTATGTGAGTTTCTCTACCACTTTTCCAATAAAAATATATACATATATAAATATACATATTGCTTCACTCAAATATTATTTTTACGAATCTATTTAAGTGTATATTTGACAATTTAGTGATATTTTAGTGGATTTTATGGTGGAAGGTCAAGTGGTTTAGTTGTTGTGATGGATTCCTTTGGGTTGTTGGGGCTTGATCATCATTGTATACTTATTATTTTGTTGATTTTGGTCAAAGTTCTATTTGAGGAAATGGTTTTGATATTCCTACTTAATATTTATATATAGTGATATTTTCTTTATTTTGTTGACATTTATAATTTTATAATGAAGAATAAATAATGGAAGTGGAAAATGTGTATGTAGATTATTTTTATGATTATTAATTATATAATGAAAATTATTTATTTCTTATGGTTCAGTGAAATTTGTTTCTTTTTGTTATAATTTATATATCACCTTTCATAATTGAATAATAATATAAAGAAGGCAAGGGATTTGAAGCATGTAAATACTTAATCATTATAATGATATATTAGCATATGTTTATTATATACTATGAATATATGATTAATAATATGTTGTTTGATGTGTAGTTTTTTTGAATTGATGATGTGTTTGGTTTTATTTTTATGTTTTTTTACTATGGTTAGATTAGTTTTAGACTAACATTTTATTCTTTTTGGTGAGATTATGTAATAAATATATTGTTATTGAAAATTGAAGAGTGTTTTCATAGTGTGTTTTTTTTGTGTAGTTATTATGAAAATTGGTGGATATATGTTTTTGTTATCATGTTGTGATTTTATAGTTGTTCTTAGAATTTGATCACAAAGTGATTTTTTGTAGTGTTGGTCTTTTGTGTTTTTTTGTTCTGTTGTATTAGCCTGCTTCAATAGAAAATGGGTAGATTTAATGAACTTGTAAATGTTAAATGTTCTAAATATTTATTATAAATATGAAATATAATGTTCCATGAACTATTATGGCTGATTGTATTCTGGTTACATAACATTATAGAAAATAGTATTAAAATTAGAAATATAACATATTTAAAACATATAAGTATATGTATCTTAGAAATGCAATAAATCTCATTCTAAACACACATTTAAGGGTCTCATACCACAATCTTGAAGAATAATTGTACTAAATATAATAATTTGTATAAAAATAAATAGAAAATATTTCAATGTAAAACCCAAGTTGATTTCTTTCCCACTCCAAAACCAAGGAACCATTTCAAAACATCTAATTTAATAAGATAAATGTACTAAAAATTAAATAATAATTCATATTAATTAAAAATGATAATATCTAGGAGAACCTACCAAGGAAGTGAATGATTTTTTAGAAAAATATCATGTCCAATGTTATCCAAGAAAATGATAGTTTTCATATCTAAAACATCAATTAAATTATATTTCACATAATAAATTAACTAACCATAATATAATATATAAATAATTACATCCTAAACGTCTCATGAAATTAGATTCAAATATTAAAATTCATTCAATACTTTTTAAAAGAAACACTCATCCAATAATTTTTTCGAAAGTAGTTTTTCAAATAATTTTAAGATAAAATTAGATTGTAATTACATTTTCATGTTTTTTCTAATGTTAATTATTTTATTAAATATAAATATATATTTATTTTATTTTAATATTTATAGCTCTGTCATTAAAAATTTGAGGGGATTTATATTCATTGGAAAAAACTATTATTTACTGGGATAATTTTTTTGGATATTCATTTCCATATTTTCATACCTTCGGTTTCTCATTGACATGTTCCAAATTAGTGATCCAATTAATTTCTTTAAAAAAATTAGGTATATTAATGACCATTACCCTATATTTTCATTTTATTAAAAAAAATCTTTGTGTTTCTATATATATTTTTTTGGATATATCCATATTTTTATTCTGATGACTAATGTGTTAACTCCATGTATCCACCCTTTATCATATGTGTTATGGGCTTCAAATGTAATCCACTTGAGGTCCACAATTGAATGAAATCCATGAAATATCTATACCATTGATCATATGAACATCATATTACATTCTTGATGCTTTGAATAATTCACATTATCCATAACATATTGTCTTGAGGATAAATCATTCAAAAAAATATTATCAATATAAAATAAAAATTGAATAAATAAGTGGTATGGAATTAGAGGTTACTATTTCATCATATATATGAGAATTGTTATTTTGGAAAGGAATTGATATTAATTATAAGATATAGGATCATGTGTGGATCATTAACACAATTATTGTGAACCAGAATGGCGAAAAAGACTAGGTTACATTCAGATTATCTAGATGTTTGAGGGTTTCTGAAATTTATGGTTGGGTCTCGATAATAAGAATTGGTTAAGGAACCATTATTAATATTTTATAATTTCATATATAATTATTTTTTAATGAAGTTTATAACTCATGCACATCATGTAATCCCATCAAATATGTGGATATATATTGATTCAGTAAGCTAGTTTTGATCATTGGTTTATAGTTCAATTATAACATTGCATTAAATAGTTTTATGTTTGTTTTATTTTCTATCATATTTACTATATTTTAATTATTTTTATTTTTCATAGTTTCATCCACTTATAATTATCCTTCCATTAATGTATATATGAAATGTAATTAAATAAAAATAAATCACACAATTTTTTTATCATTTTTTATTTTAATAAACCAAAATATTTGGTTGATTTTTTTTTCTAATAAAAAAATAGAGTTTCTTCATGTTTTTTTAGATTTTATATATTTATTTATAAATATTTTATTCTAATTGACTTTTATTGTATATTTGTTTCATTTACTTTTTCTTAAACATTTACTTGTATTCAATAATTAAAATTTACTATAACTGTTTAGTAAATTAATTATTGATTTTTATTTATTCAAAAATATTAATTTATAGTTTTGGTTTTATAGAGAATATTATCCGAATTTCTATTTTTTATATAATTAAATTCATGTAATTGAAAAATAACTAAAATCAAAAAAAAATATTATGTGTTCTATATAAAAACAATTAAATGATCTTTTGTAAGATGTTCATTATATGTCAAAACCCTCTTCAATTACAATCCCATATAGAAAGGAATTTTAATGAGTAAAACAAATTTAATTAAATGGGTTATAAAAAATGAAAATTATTTTATTTTATTAAATATTAAAATAGAATTGTTATTAGTTTAAAATGGTCTATTATATTAACTATTTAATCTAGGAATGATGGTGACCACATATTCCATTTATATTTGAACTTTTATTTATTTTACTTGTAACCCCTATAATACTATATAGAAACCACATAACATTCTTTTAATATATTTAGGAAATAATGTTTCGATTGAGGTATCATATATACAAAATATAATTACTCTCTTACATATAAGAATAATTAAAAACAAAATCATTATTTGGTAATTTTTAATTAAAATTTTAATATATACATTTGAATGCAACCTAGTACTACTATCTGGAAGGATATGGATGGATCTTATTAAATCATTCATGTGAAATAAAAAATTAAAAACCAAAATTTATCCATAATTTCCAAGAAAGAGTGATTTTTGAAAAGTTTTCCTTAACTATAGAGTAATTTTATTCATCCAAGATTTTTAGGTACATTCAAAATTCAATTGGGGTTCAGTGTGTTGTAGGGAGAATAATGTAATGGTAAGGAAAGAACAAAGGACTGAGAGTAAAGGAAGTGGTAAAAATAGAATAATAATATTTTTTCTAAAAAATTTATATGTATGGTATTATCATTATTATTAACCAAAACATATTATGAAGGAATTTAAAAATATGAATCCTTATAGAATGAGGAATATTAGATTGTTTTGTCTTAGGATAGTTTTGATAATATTGATGTTATATAAGATTTCCATTTTATATCAATATTTTTGGAGTTGGAATCAAAATATCTATGACTTTTCTACAAGTGTACTAATGTAATATATTTTATTAAATAAAATTAAATAGGAATTTGGTTTTACTCATAAATATAATGAGTTCTATGTTTATGGGATAAATCTTAATTATGATATAATTCTATGATGAAACTAATGGAATTATCATAAATGGTGATGTAGGGGTACCTTTGTGTAAGACATGATATAAATTTGTATTCTAAAATCAATCATGGGTTTCCTATAATTATTAAATGTTACTTATGTACGGATTATGCTTACCCTTGTTCAGTCCATTCTAAAATATGACTAACCCAATAGTGCGATAAGTCCATAGAGATGCCTCTATATATTCTAGAGGATTATGAACGTTGGAGAGATTTTATAAATATTATGAGAGACTATACTATTAGTATAAGAATAAAAAATTGATAAATAAAAAAAATATATCATTTGATTAAGTACAATGAATTATAGTTATGAGCTAATGATAAATAAAAAATAATCATCGACATACTATATCAATTCTAGAACCAAAGATCATCATATATATATACAAATACGCAAGAATTTTCGAACATAATTATTAGTGTAAATCAAATATAGATATAATATAGTTTCATACATCACAAAAATTACCCATGTATGTCAATAGGGTTGTATCATAAACAACATCAAGATAACCTAGAATAATATCCTAATCAACTTGTTTCCTAAAAATCAAGAAACATAGGTCTATACATGCACCATGGATCACATATAGAGTGTGATCATAAAACTCAATTTGAAAAACAAATTTGTGTCTCTCATGTTCTCTATTATATTTGGTTTATGTATGATCACAAAAAAAATTGAATGTTATCACATAAAAAACAATCAACCATGATGGGATGTTTTGTGTTAACTTGTAATCAATAGTAGATGACCTCACCAAAAACATCCAAACTTTCTAATCATTCATATCTTAAATATATCATATTTGAAACACATTTGGTACATACAGAACATATCCAAACCCATTTATTGGAAACCAATTATTGGAACGTAATAATATATCTTGATATGGGTATATGATCATTATCAAATCTTAAAAACACATCACAAACTATATTAACATATAGTGTTTCAAATATAAAAATTCATAAAGGAAAATTCATAACAATGCTACACTAAAAAAGCATCTCATACTATATATGAAACATATCTGTAAAATGTGTAACATAGCCAATGCTAAGCATGAAAGCATATAGGTGGTGTATCTGAAACCATGAATCTTAGGATTAAAAAAATTATCATTATCCATGACTTCCAAAAATATATTTAATCAATAATGATATGGTGAAAAAATAATATGAAGAAATATAACACATATTCTAAACCTCTTCTAGAAACCCATTTTAACCTAACACTCCACTTGAGGATAATAATGAATCCCCCATGCCGGCATCTTTCATCAACTCAATCATATTAAAATAACCCAAAGTCGGTACCATAATCTCCAATAAAAAAACACCATTGTACATTATCATCACACTAATAGATGTTCTTTTTCATACCCGTAATAACTTAACAACCACTCTAGTTCAATACTTGAAACCATCCATTACCACCAAATGAGCCTAAGGAAGATTCAAATCATTTTTACGTACTAATAAAAACAATTCTACACTGATTCCAACACATTAAACTCCTCCAACTATACCATTCTATAATTGTATTGAAATCTATCCATTCCTATCCACTCAAAATTCCTTTTTGAAACATTTATTCTTTACTAGAAAAACAAAAAATTAATCCCTACTAAAGTACCATGCACATCATATCCCAAACCCTATCTCACAAGAGTGAACAATTCCTATTGTAAATCATATTACTCCTCCTACCCTAGCTTTTAGTGGCCATTATCATGATGTGTGATCTTAACCATAAGAAACAAAGAATCTCAACCATACAAATATACTAATCCATGTAATGTAATTGGGGTCCACTGCACCCTTTCCTAAGAGAATAGTCACATCTAGTGAAATCTCTTGGTCTCATGTTCATATTTGTAAATCAAACCTAAAACACATTAAAAGTTCAAAAATAACTGAAACCACTACCTAAGGACATACTCAATTGGGATTTCATTTCACATAACATCTCTTAATATCCTAGCCCACTCATAATCCATTGAATACATGAAGATATACTAGTGGGTTTTTTAAGTATAACTACTAAGGATTCCCCATAGTAATACATTTTATTAGATCCTCTAGAATTATCAAACTATACGCATAATATATATATTAACTTTGAAGGATATAACAATGAAAATTTATGATTTTCAACACCAATTACCTCTATTCATATATCAAAAAACCAAGACTAGTAAAAATTTCATATAATATCATGCATGAACTATAAATGGTTAAGTGTTATTTTGTCATCCAAATGGGATGTCAATGTTTTAACATTATTAAAGAAATCATAGACATCCTCCACCTATATCAAAAAAAATTCTTTAATCTTTGAATCCACTTTTTCATACCATGACACATAATTAATTAATTATAGAAATTTATAATATTTTTATCAACCTAATCGGACTAGTAATAATTCTCAAAAACTCACAACGATGTTTCTTATATTTCAATACTTATGAGATTGATAGAGGAGTACTTTTTCATGATCCACAACCATAACATTTACTAAATACACAACTTCTTATTTTTTAAAAAAATATTTTCTTATTTCTCCAAAATTAACAAATAACATCACCAATTAATTTTATTATAATGAATGAATTATTTTACAATTTTTTCCTCACTTTTTTATGTCATATATCCATTAACTGACGAATACATATTATTTAGATATAATTCCACAATTTTTTCAGGAAATATTAATAAAATTCCATGATTTATTCATCAAAAACTATATGATATAGTTGAAGGAAGTGATAAGAGGAAGAAAATGAGTGATTTCATTAATTTGTCATAATAAAAGAGCCTTCAATTGTACAAAACCAAAGGAATCAAAAGGGGTCCAGTTGAGAGAAATGATTATAATGGTCGAACCAAAATTTCATTTCATCTCTATCCATCTTGGTTTACCCCTCCAAGGGATTTGGTCTTTTGTTTTTCTTCCTCATGATTTCGGTGATGGTTTGTTTACCTATTATCAGGGGTTGACCTGCTATCTGATGTTTTGGTGGTGTTTTGATTTGTGGATCTGGTTTTTTTATTAGGTATGGTTATGGTAGCTGCAGTCGAGTTGCTCTTGATGGTACCATGGTGATTTTAATAATCATCATCTCTGTATTCCTGGTATGTTTTTTCTGATTCACCTGGGAACGATGATGATTTGGTGCATTGAGTTGTTTCATGGTGGATCAGGATTCTAACGATCTCTGGAAACCAGTTTTTGTGGTGGTTAGAATTCAATATTGGCGCAGTGATGGATGTCGATGGTGAATGATGATGTCTAGTGGAAGGGTGCTGCAGTCGAGTTTCAAGAATGATTCTCGATGGTGGTGTGCTTTTTGTATTTTGAATTTCGATCTCAGATGCAATTGTTTTTTTGGGTTCTTGCTTGGTCTGTCTATAGGTTACCGCTAATCCATAAAGGCGGCTTGTGGAAGATGAAATAAAAAATCTAACTTTCAGTTCAGTTCTAGGTGTAAATTTGAATTAACTTATAAAATATCGACCTATACCCGCTAAAAAAACTTTCGAAACCAACTATATACCTACTCAGACAAAACCTGGTACATTTGAACCACAAATCACTTGGTTCATAACCATTGTCTCTCTGGTTTTCATCTAAAGTTTATTTAACCATGGATCATTCACCAGGATCATGGATACCCCTTGGGTACCCCATGGATCTACGAAACTAAATTTCAGTAGTGTAACAACCCCACCCATATCAATATGTTATCTGAATATTAAAAACACTCAAAACAATGTATAAATATCATAAATTTATTATCCAATCTCCTTAAAGGTCCCCTACCTTTTATATCACCTACGTGAATATTGTTCTACTTCTTGATTCAAATTCAATACCAGATTCCCTAAAAAAATTTGAAGAATAACCAATCAATTTGGATTTTCACTATTAACATTGACCTAGAGCTTCACATGTATCAGTTACATATCAAATAACATTTTTGACATCACAACATTCTATTCATACAAAACTGACTTTAAAATAATTTTAGAGTCTTCTATCTTGATAACTACCTCGAAAATCTTCATGTATCTAAATCATCATTGCACATGAGTCCTCATATGAATACTTGGTTTCCTCTATGTGGGAGACATCTCTGTAACACCTGAATTCTATGTTTGCTAACCATGTCCCTTATGAATGGTTCAATAGGATGATCCTTCCATTAATCAAATAACACTATATCATACTTTGCTGATGAGGTATTGGATTCTATTATCACTAATACATACTCATTTTGTTCATCATTTATATCCCACATCGAAAAATAGACCCACATATATATTGATAATTTATATAATAATTCCAATACTAGTATTTATAGAGGATATAGTTTTAATTTTTTCAATGAAACCCTCATGCCCAATGAGATACCATAGTCTACCAACTCAATATTCTTCTTCTATCAATCATCAACTTGTGATTATGTCAATTAATCACCAACTTCTTTGAAGGAAAAAATTAAGTAGAACTCCCACCAAAAAAATATTATATATTCGTCACATTAATTTCATGTCAAAATAAGATAAAAATCAATATGGATTTATACACACAAGCCTTTGTCATAAAAACCAAACAACCCTAAAAAGATAACCATTCACTCAGGTTCTATTATATTTGTCTATCAAAAATAGGGACACCTACTCAATTATGATTTAAGTTATTACAACTAGATAATAACACCAACAATTTCCAATGGTCACATCACAATTCATCCATAGAACCAAAAAAGGTCATCTTAGTAACCCTCAATTTTCATTGCAAACATCTAGTTCAACACCTAAACTTGTATCTACTCCTCTTCTTCTAGTATAACTTCATCACATACTAGAACAACTTCCATTTCCCAAATGAATAATCTTACTACCATTTATCAGTGAGGAGAAATACACTAAAAAATTGTTTAGATAAATAATCTATCATACTAATCATTCTATACTACATATATTTATTAACAATATTCATAAAAACCTACCCATTCTAAAAAAATATCATTAATCTGAAATCACCACCAAGACCACAAACATTCCAAAATAAATCCACTCCATTTATATTTTATCTTGGTAACTAAATATTATATATTATCCCTAAGAGATCTATATTCGGAAATAACTCTCTCTATAAAAGCATCTCAACTTATTTTAATAATAAAATTAATTATGCATGTTCTCAAAGATCCTTAATTCATTTTTTATAAAACAAGATGGTTTTAAAAACAATAAAATCTATTCAAGTCACAAAATGTTACTCCCCAATTCCACCAAGCCTTCCATGGAATCCCAAATTTAGAAAAAAAAATTAGAACCATAAAATTATAAATATCATGTCTAGTTTCAAATCTAAACACTAAATCCAAATACCACACATAAAAAAAATTTAAAATTCTAACATATCCCTCATGAGTCATCATCACATATTTCATTTCCTTTATTACCAAGGAAACATTGAAGAAAACCCAACATATGATCCCATACAACTCGAGTGTCATCATGATTTCTATAGTATATATCTGTGCATATCTAAACCTATGACATAATATCTCATGAATGTTTCATAAAATGAATTACCCACTAACTATCCTCCATTTCAAATGAGTATTAATCAACCAACAACCAATTAACACTTAAATAACCAACTAAAAAGAATACACATCTACATTAACTCTAATATTAATAGTAATCACTATCCTAGTGGATAACGACATGAAATTACAACCATATAATGGCCGTCTCAAAACCTAATTAATATACAAAAAAGAACATAACCACCAATGTATAAAATTCCTATATAAATCATATACATGGTATTGGATACCTAGACCTAAAATAGGGCTATCATCTACCTTAATCATGAATATTATACATTTATATTCAAATTATAAAATTTCGAATCCACCATAGTGATAAAAATTAACTAATGTGAATCTAATAGTTTATTCAATAAAATAATAATTAATTTATTATTGGTGGTTCTATTATTCAAAACATATTTCCCAAATCATTCAAAAACAATTATTTCCTAGAAAACATTTTCCATTTCCAAAAACCTTCACACACTCCCAATCCATCATGTACATGTTTGGTATTTCTACATGATGAATATGATGTATAAATCCATGTATTATTTCCACATTCGTCCAAGAGTAAATTAAATGATATAAACATTAGGATAATTAATTATACATTTATAAAATACTAAATCGTATTAGATATAATAATGAACATAAATAACATAACCTTGGTGTAACACCCCAATATTTCATTGTACGTTTTCTCTTCAAATTAATCCAATAACATGCACTACACGCAACACTGAGTTCTAGCACACCACAACTTACCAAACTAGCCATTAAAAAGTGGTTATGAATAGAATTAACTTAATTTTTAACTTTATACAATCCTTATAATTTTATAATCCATATTATGAGTTTCTTATAAAAATGTAAGAAGAAATTCATTTTTTTCAAATAAAAGAAGTACTTTTCAAAAAATGCAATTTTACCAGCTTTTAATGGTGAACCCTTTTTTAAATCCAATATTTGAAACATTTATATATTCAATTAGAAAAAATAAACTACTTATTTAGAATCAGGACATAAGGTTTTAGTTTCAATAATTTTTTGGTGTTTTTCTGATAACTTTCATATTTGGGTAAATAATGAAAAATACTATATTTTAACTGAAAACAATTTTATTAATCATAATAATCTATAGTGTTATATTAAACATGGTTTGGATTCATAAATATATTATATTTTAACCATTTAATCTAATTCTATTAAATTTATGTAATTCCACTTTGAAATTGGACATAAATAAGTGTCAATATTTTGATAGTTATTATTTCTTAAAAATAAGCTTTTCGGTTTTGACAATGGGAAATAATTTTATTTTAATATATTCAATTTATATTTTTTTAATTTGGTAAAATATACTTTATTTTTGAATTCAGAATATAAAAATTATCTTAGGGTGATATTTTGGTATTTTTCTAAAAACATTCAATTTTTGATTAATAGTGAACAACACTGAGTTATTGGTTAAAAATGAGTTTTTATCTAAATAATTATTTATTTTATGTAAATTTATTTTTGGTAAAAATAGATAAATAATAACTATATATGTTCAATATATTTCATTGGAGTCATTTTATATGAATTTTAGATATATAAAAAATTATTGAACTTTTCACCATCTTTTACCCACATCCTAGGATAATTTACAAATTCTGATAAAACATAATTTTACAGCTTTTGCGAGTGGAATTTAAAAAATAAAAAAGACATGGTTAACCTTAGTATGTAAAATCTATTTCTATAAGTTGAAAATAATTTTTTCTGGATAGTAACTTTTGACTTTTATTTACCACGGTTAAAGTTAAATAGGGTAATTTAGGGTAAAAAGAATATTATAATAATACAAAATTACCTTAACACTTGTAATAACATTTTTTGATGATTCGTGGACAACCAGGGGAATCCTTGGGTCGATTTTAGGACCCCATGGAGCCACTTATGAATGATAATGACACTTTATTTTAATTAACTTAAAGTAAAGGCAAAAATGACAAAAACAAATATCTTTTAGTAAATAAAATTTTACATAGGGTTATATAAGTCATATTTTAGACTATAAATATTCATCAGAAAGCTTCAAATATTTCCTAAATAATGGTATTTTATTTAAAAAAATTATACGCTAAATAATGTAATTTATTTGTGACACAACGGTGATGCAGTAATTACCTTATTAGTGAAATATTAAAATAAATGATATTTTAAATTTCCAAATAAATGTATTTTGAGACTTTTTATAAATTAAAATAATTTTATAGTTTAATATAAAATATTATGGTCGGTTAGATGAATTTTTTTTGATGTAATAATGATGTTATGAATTTATAAAAAAAATACCAAATACTGTCAAAATTGACATAAAAGAGTTTTTAAAACAAATATTATATTATTAATTGATATTCTATTACTAAAAATATATGGTTCGGCCAAAAGATTTATATAATGATAGTTGTGTTATTAATAATACACATGGGGTTCTCTTGGAAGTATATAGTATGTTTATTAACCATATAATATAAAAATACAAAGTGACATGGTAAATGTCAAACTATTTAACTAAGAGTTAAATCTAAAAGATAAGTTTACTATAATGACCCAAACCTATTGAAAACATATTGGTGGAGTGTATTTTGACCCTTCCCCAACTTAGACTTTAAATAATCTATTTTTTAACCATTAGAAACCGAAATTTATTTTATTATAAAATAATATTTCTAGTTTTTTCTAAGGTGCCCCTCACCCCTCTTATAAAAGGGCACTCCCCCTTCCCTCAAATTCACACCATCAAAGCCTTTAGGATTAAGTAAAATCTATTCAAATACCCAATAAGCTGTCTTCCCTTCATATTAGAGGACCTCCTTTGGTCAGAAAGCCAACCTAAGGAACCCTTTTGATCAAATCAAAAGTAAGAACCCGAAGAAGAGGTAAATATCTCATCACCTCTTTCAAGTTCCTTTCTTCTTCCACATCCTCTTTCTCTGTTGTATCCATTATAAAATAATAACTCAAGTATCTTATATATATTGTGATTTTATTATGTATATGGTACAACCATATTAATGTTTCTATCCATCCTTGTAATGACATGTCACTATACATGTGTACGTACGGCTTACTGCCCCCACGTCGTGGTGTGATTTTTATTCAGTACATTATTATTTGGATGAGTATAATAATGATGTGTAATTTATGTAAATGGTAAATATAACATGATAATTTATCATCATATATGATATACCATCCAATTATATAATATTTTAATATCAGAAGAATGATATTATCGCTCGTGCGTACGTATGGATTACCATCTCCACGAACGCGATGAGATTCATTCCCCATCGTATCCATTCAAGAAAATTTTTTATTTTATGATTAAATATAATTTTTAAATAATTTATATCATTTTGGATATGAATAAGATACATCCCATCCATAAAAAATATGACTCACATAACAAATCATACAATAGAAAATGAATCAGTTAACACCCAAAACGACGATAATACTAAGATATTATTAACAAAGCAATGTTAAAAGATCATATATGATATCATATTAATAAATATGATTCATTTATAATTTATTAAAAATTATTAACTATTATACAGGAGGTTAACCTACACTCGATCAAGGAAAACTGCATGGTAATGGGTTTTCATATCACTTTAATTCCCATGAGATTCATGCTATATTCTCCAACATTACATTTTGTGTGGTGTATGTACTGCCCATGATTTTATGGTTTGCATAATATAATTTAATTTATGGGTATTTACATCATCATTGGATGATCTTTCATTCATGGGGTGTATGTTTCATATGTTACGAAATCGGTAAGGGAATTTCAATTTTCAATTTCCAATCATTCGATTTTACCCAAACTTCATTGATTACTTTAATCCCAGATTATGTGTGAAATTTCTTTTTATTTACATATGTAGTAAATTCCACTCCCCTTTGTGTGGATATACTTTTTATACACATAATCACTCCATTGATAAATTCTCATGTCATCAGTATAAACTTGATATGAGTAATTTTAGCTCAATTTCTATTCATTGAGTTAAACATCCATGTCCTTGGTGTTGTTTTTACAAGAATAAGTGTGAATATACTCTGATTTATTTACACTGAATATCCAATCATATTGAGTGTATTTATATTTTTCAAACATAATTATGTCATTGATCTATCCTTAACCTAAGGATATAGTCTTTATAAAAGAATTTATTTCAAATAACATTCCAATGAGACTTCTTTGTTGTTATGCGCCAATCCAATTTTATTTGGTGTATATACTATACTTTGACATAGTATATCATTAATCCCTTTATTCTCATGATATTATAATTTTTTGATTACCTCAATTATGTGTATTCAAGAGTCTCTCATTTGGTTAGGAACTCTAACTAAAATATCATTTTAAATGTTTTAAAATTTTATTCTTCTAAATAATTCTCATTAATTTCCATGTTTTAAAAATGGTTTTAAGGTTTTATTTATATGGACATTAATGTTTTAAATTTAAAATTCCTTTCAAAATTTTCAAAGTGTTATGGGAAACTTTGATTCGAAAATATATTTTTAAATGGATTCTTGAATAATAGTGTGACTGTTAAATGTTTTCATGAAAAAGGGGGATATTTCTCTCAAATATTTTTGATGATTATTATCATCTAGGTCAATATCCTTCATTATTCTCGATTGAGGTTATTCTGTTACAAGAAAATCTTCCATATTGTATTAAATCTGTTATGTTTGATTGTTGATATGCTATTTTTATACCATTCATGGTTTGTGGTTAAGGTATTGACATTTCGTATGCTAGTTTTAATACGAATGTTTATGTTGTGTTTCAAACTTTTCATATGAGGAATTAATTGGACATAGTAAGTGATGGGTGGATCCCACTATAGCTCCTTGATGCATCTGTAGGTCTCATGAGACAGAATATTGTTTTGAAACAAGGCCTTGACAAAATCTTTTTTGTAGTCTTGGCACAAGGCCTTGACTATGTGGTTATGAAAGTCTGGCATTATGCATTCCATCATTATGAATGTGGATATTGATATTGCATGTGATTATTCGACTAGTACATTATCCATGTCGATATGTAAATGGAATTATTTGATTTTATCTTTGCCATATTATGTTGATGTTCAAGTTTAAAAGGCTTTTGTTTTAGTCTTATACATTATCTTAAATGTTTATACTTATTTATGAAGTTTTCATTATGTTGTTATCCTTAATTAGCATCTGATTTCACCCCTTTCTATTTTTTATTTTTTACAGGATGCAAAGAATTATTTTATGACTGACCTTCAGGGATAGTCTTAGGGGATATGAGTGTGTTCTATGGAAACAATCTTGTTGTAGTTTTTCATTTTATGATGTAATATAAACCTTATGAATTATTCTAGTACTTCCAATGATACTAAACTAATCAATATTTCAAGACATGATCTTTTGTGAACATGCCAATGATATGTAATGATGCACTGACTCTGGGGTTCTAGGTTTGGGGCGTTATAGTTGATATTAGAGGATTCTTAGTACAAATAATGGAAACTAGATTTAGATAAACTCTGATTAGAGCACATATCCCTAAGATAGACTTTGAGGATTAGTATAGAGGAACTTCCTAAAATTTTGTTATTATAGTGATTTTGTGAGTTTTACAAGTAATGCATCTCTGTCTGGATAAGAGTAGGTAGAGGTGGCTATAGAACATATGAACCTATTTGTAAAACCTGAAAACACCGCTTTGAGCTAAACTCGAATGAGAACTGGTGCATGACAATGGGCCTTTCTGCACTCTTGGTTATGACACTCCCTAGGGATATTATTAATATAATTTACATTTTCTTTACAAACCGATTTGAAGTATTTTAATATAAGATGTGAATAAATGTCCATGGTCAATACTAAGGTGTTTCAAATTGAAAATACGGTGTCATGATATTCTCTAAATGATTTTTTGACTACTGTTACCCAGACAATGATTTCTGGTTTTAGTCAACGGCTGGATTCCAAGGAAGTCATAGTAACTTTGAGAATGATTTACAAGGTGGGAACGATGTAGGAAATGAGAAACAGAATAGAATTTTTATAGGCTTAGAAGATATTGTATTAATACAAAATTAGTTTCCCAAAAATATGATCAACAACATATATATTAACCAACTCCCAGACTCAACAAAGAAGGGAAAAGTGATGAATGATAAGAGCCCCAGCACTGGAGACCATGGAGAAAGGAATCCTCAATTTCCATCATGTAGGAAAAGTGGAAGGAGACACCCAGAAAAGTTTCTCAATGGAACAAAGAATTACTTTACTTGTGGGAAAGAAGGAAATAAAGTAAATATTTTTTTAGGAAAAATGAAGAGTGCTATGGAAGAAAATAAAAATGGCCCTAAGAATCCATTTACAGTCATTTTCTATAAATGTAGGGGACCTGGCCATTACTTGAGTGAATTCCCTATTCTTTAGGATGTTTTCTTGGTCAAAGAAAAAGCTATGTGGAAATAAATGGTTGGAGAAATGTTTAAAAGTATTAGTGCTCTTTTTTGATGGGATTACATTGGAATAATGTTCACTTGTATTTGTAACCCTATAGTTTTTCATGTGAAAATGATATTTGAGGATGAATTATCTTTTCTATTGTGGATATAGTTATAAATAACCATTTGTTTTTATATGATCGTTGAGTTTGAAGCAATTACATGTTATTATATATTTTTGGACGAAAATTCAAGGTAAGAGATAACATTTGTTGTTAAATTATGTTATGGATATTTTGAAGAATTTATCTCATTTTGGTAATGTTATAAAATATAGTTTTTGAAAAAGGACAACACGCAAACTGTGTGAAAACCCATCACATTGGAAAAAGTTGTGGGAATCGAACCCAAAACTAGAGTGCGATTGGGATTTATCACCTCCCACTGGACTACATGATGTCCCTGGTTAGTGGGACTAATTATTTTTAGTTAAATGATTTTATTGGTCAATAATAAGTTAATTTGGGATCTTATTTATTATCAAATGGATATCCTTATTATAGTAAAATGATTTGTGGATTAAGTGATAAATTCTATTTTGGAAGATGTTCACTCTGTTGGGAATATTATATTCCAAAGGAAAATAGAATACTATGTGATTTCATTTTAGGATTAACAACATATTTTTGTCTATGTTTTTATTGTGGATTTATGGCAATTTGGGTTATTTATTGAAATGATTAAACTATCATAGACAATCTGTTATTAGGTTAAATAATTTTAAGTATGTGACTTTAAGAGTAGTCAATATCATTTGGAGATACAATTTAACGTGGAAAAATACATAACCAAATTCTTATATGTTTTGAGTTTCAATATTAGTTTGGATCATATTGAAGGATTTTAAGGAAAAAATTTTATTGAATGGTAATTATTTAACATTGGGGTATTTTTTGTTTAATTTTATAAATTAAGATTAGTATTTATTTCTCTAAAAGATTATCCTTTTGGGGATCATCTGATCTTGTAATAACCATGTTGGTATTGGTTAAACTCTAAAGACAAGGTAAATATATAGTTTATCCTTTGTGGATCATGTGATTCTCTAGAAGTTGATTCTAGCTCTTCGGGTGTGACGAAGTCATCTTGAATAATCATCGTTTAAAAAATTTGAGTTAGTGGAAGAAATTTATTAATGAATGAAACTCAACTAAAAAAGTAAGTAGATCTCTTTATGTTCTTAGTCAATCTCTAAATAAATTCCTCATCTTAATGAAATGGAACTTAAAAAAATGTTGTCGGTTTACTTTTCCTACTGGGAAACTAATTATCGTTTATTCCATCACAAGTTTATGGTTTATTTGTTGTTATCTTTCTCTTGATCATGTTTTCTATCCCTCTCTATCAGAACTTGACACATATTTTATCATCCATATCCATGTTTTCCTACATGGAATCCAAGTATGGGTTATCTCAGGTGACCTGTGTACTTCTTTTTTTTATGTGAGAGTTTTATTGACCCTTTTCTGATGTGGGACTTTCAATGAAGCTCCCAAGTCCAATTTTAAAAATTTCAAGGATGCAATTTCCAGAAAGGGAGAAGAATGTAACACCCCAAGATTTCATAGTATGCTATTTATTCAAAGTAATCTAATAACTTTCACTACACACAACACCGAGTTCTAGCGCACCACGACTTACCAAACTAGTCATTCAAAAGCGGTTATGAATAGTATTAACTGAATTTTGAACTTTATATAATCCATATAAATTTTTAATCTATATTATGAGTTTCTTAGACAAATTTAAGAATATATTCATTTATTTCAAATAAAAGAAGTAATTTTCAAAAAATTAAATTTTACCGCCTTTAAATGGAGATCCCTTTTTAAATCCAATATTTGAAACTTTTATATATTAAATTTGACAAAATAAACTTCTTTTTTGGAATCGGGACATAAGATATTTGTTTTATTAAATTTTTGGTGTTTTTCTGATAACGTTCATATTTGGGTGAATAGTATATAATACTATATTTTAAATGAAAATAATTTATAATGTTAAATTAGACATTTTAATGTTTTGGAAGTATAAATAGACTATATATTTACCATTTAATCCAATTCTAGTCATTTTAAGTAATTTCACATTGAAATTTGACATAAATAAGTGTCAATCTTTTGATAGTTATTGTTTCTTAAAAATACACTTTTTTATTTTGACAATGGGAATTAATTTTAAATTAATAAATTCAATTTATATGTTTTGGATTTGGTAAAATAGACTTCATTTTTGAATTAGTGATATCAAAATTATCTTAGGGTGAAGTTTTTCTATTTTTCTAAAAACATTAAATTTTTTCATGAATAGTGAAAAACACTGAGTTATTGGTTAAAACTGAATTTTTATTTAAATAATTATTTATTATATTTAAATTTATTTTAGGTAAAAATAGACACATAATACCTCTATAATTTCAATTTAATTCGTTGGAGTCATTTTATAATATGTTTAGATATATAAAAATTTTATTGAACTTTTCATCGTCTTTTACCCACCTCCTAAGAGAATTTACAAATTCTGATAAAACTAAATTTTACCTCTTCTGTGAGTCAAATTTAAAAAATTATAGAGACATGGTTAACCTCAGTATGTAAAATTTAGTTCAATAAGATGAAAATAATTTTTTGATGAATAGTAACTTTTGACTTTTATTTGACACGGTTAAAGGTAAATAAGGTAATTCAAGGTAAAAAGAGTATTATATTAATACTAAATTAACTTATCACTTGTCATAACCTTATTGGATGAGTCATGGCTGACCATGGGTATCCTTGAGTCAATTTTGGGACCCCATAGAGCCACTTATGAATGATAATGACACTTTATTTTATTAAACATAAAGTAAAGGCAAAAATGACATAAACAAATATCTTTTAGTAAATAAATTTTTACATGAGGTTTTATATGTCATATTTATGACTATAAAGATTCATTGGAAAGATAAAAAGATTTCATACTTAATGGTAATTTATTTATAAGTTTTAGACATTAAATAATTTAATTTATTTATGAGGCAATGGTGATGTAGTAATTAACTTATTAATGAAATATTAAAATAATTGATATTTTAAATATCCAAATAAATGTAATAAGAGACTTTTTATGAATTCCATTAATTTTATAGGTTAATATTACATATTAGTATTTTCTAGATGAATTATTTTTTAAGTAATAATTATTTTATAAATTTTGAAAAAACAAAATGCCAAATAGTGTCAAAATTGACATAAAAGAGTTTTTAAACAAATATTATATTATTAATTGTTATTATATTCTTAAAAATATAAGTATTGGAAAAATTAATTATGTAATGATATTTGTATTATTATTTAACTACTTGGCGTTCAGATAGAAGTATATAGTAAGTTTATTAACAATATAATATAAAAATACAAAGATGCGTGGTGAATGTCAAACTATTTAACTTAGAGTTAAATCTAAAAGATAAGGTTAATATAATGACCCAAAACTATATAAAACCTATTGGTTGAGTTTTTTTCGACCCATCCCCACCTTGGAAATTAAATAATCCATTTTGGAGCCATTAAAAACCAAAATTTATTTTATTATAAAATAATATTTCTAGTTTTTCCAAAGGTGACCATAACCCCTCTTATAAAAGGGCAGTCTGCCTTCCCTGAAATTCAATCCTTCAAAGTCTTTTGGATCGGCTAAAATATCCTCAAATATAGTATCAAATGTCCTCCCATCATCCTATAGGCCCTCCTTTAGTCTTAAATCCAACCTACAGAGTCCTTTTGATCAAATCAAATGTAAGAACACGAAGAAAAGGTAAATATCGCATCACCTCTTTCAAGTTCTATTCTTCTTCCACTTCCTCTTTATTTGTTGTGTCCATTAAAAATTAATAACTCTAGTATCTTATATATACTTTGATGTTAATATAAATATGGTAAAACCATATTCATTATTCTATCCACCCTTTGAATGACATTTCACCATACATGCGTACGTACGGCTTACCGTCTCCACGTCCTAGTGTAATTGTTATTCAAAATATTATTATTTGGATGGGTATAATAATGATGTATAATTGATGTAAATAATAAATATAACATAATAATTATTCTTCATATATTATAAACCATCCAATTATATAATATTTTAATATCAAAAGAATGATATTGTCGCTCGGGCGTACGTACAGATTACAGTCTCCACAAAGGCAATGAGATTTATACCCCATCATATCAATTCAAGACTAATTTTAAATTGATGATTAATAATAATGTATAAAGACTTGATATCATTCTGTATATGAATAATATACACCATATCCATAATAAATAAGACTCACATAACAAATCATGCCAAGTAAAATGAATCAGTTAACACCCGAAACGACGATAATACTAAGATATTATTAACAAAGCAAAGATAAAAGATCATATATTCTATCATATAAATATATATGATTCTTGTATAATTTAATAAAAATTATTTAACTATTATACAGTAGGTTAACCTACCCTCGATCAAGGAAAAGTTCAAGGTAATGGGTTTTCATCTCACTTTTATTCCCGTGAGATTCATGCTATATTTGCCACTATTACCTTTTGTGTGGTGTATGTACTGCCCATGATTATATGCTTTGAAAAATATTCTTTAATTTATGGGTATTTATATCATCATTGGATGGTCTTTATTTCATAAGGTGTATGTTTCTTATGTTACCAAATTAGTAAGGGAATTTCAAATTTCAATTTCCACTCATCCAGTTTTACGCAAACTTCATTGATTACTTTACTCCATGATTATGTGTGAAATATCTATTTATATACTTATATAGTAATTTCCACACTCCTTTGTGTGTATATACTTCTGATACACATAATCACTCCATTGATAAATTCTCAAGTCATCAGTATAAACTTGATAAGACTAATTTTATCTCAATTTCTATTAATTGAGTTAAACATCAATGTCATTGGTGTTATTTTTACAAGAATATGTGTGAATATCCTATTATTGATTTACTATAAATATCCAATAATTTTGATTATATTTATATTTTTCACACATAATTATGTCATTGATTTATCCGGAAGCTAAGGATATAGTCTTTATAAAGGAATTCATCTTAATTTACATTCCATTGAGACTTCATTATTATTATGCGCCAATCCACTTTTATTTGGTGTGTATACTATTCTTTGACATAAAATATCATGAATCACTTTATTATCATGATATTATAATGTTTTAATTTCCTGAATTATTTTTATTCAAGCATCTCTCATTTGGTTAGGAACTCTAATTAAAATATCATTTTAATTGTTCTAAAAGTTTATTCATCTAAATCATTCCCATTAATGTCCATGTTTTTAAATTGGTTTTATGTTTATATTTATATGGAAATTTATGTTTTAAAATTAAAATTCCTTTTAAAAGTTTCATAGTGGTATGAGACACTTTGATTCAAAAATCTATTTTTAAACGGCTTCTTGAAAAATAGTGTGACTTTTAAATTCTTTCCAGAAAATGAGAGATATTTCTATCAAATAGTTTTGATTAATATTTTCATCTATGTAAAAATCCTTCATTATTATTTATTGAGGTTAATCTATTACATTAAAATATTCCATATTGTATTAAATGAGTTATTTTTGACTGTGGATGTGCTATTCTTATACCATTCCTAGTTTGTGGATAATGTATCGACATTTAATATGCTAGTTTTAATACGAATATTTATGTTTTGTTTCAAACAAATCATATATGGAATGCATTGGTCTTAGTGAGTGATAGGTGAAGACCTATATAACTCCTTGATTCATCAATAGGTCTCATGAGACAAACTAGTGTCTTATCACAAGGCCTTGAAAAAACCTCATTTGTAGTCTTGGCACAAGGCCTTGACTATGTGGTTATGAAAGTCTGGAATTATACATTCCATCATTATGAAAGTGGCTATTGATATTTCATGTGATTATTCGACTAGTAGAATATTCATGTGAGTAAGTAAATAGAATTGTTTGATTTTATCCTTTCCATATTATGCTGAAGTTCGAGTTTAAAAAGATTTTGTTTTACTCTTATACATTGCCTTAAATGTTTGTGCTTATTTATGAAGTTTTCTCTATATTGTTATCCATACTTATCATATGAGCTCACCCCTTTCTTTGTTTTATTTTTCCCCGGATACGGAAAAGTATTTTATGACTTACCTTTAGGGATAGTTTAATGGGATATGTGTGTGGTCTATGGAAACAATTTTGTTGTAGTTTTTCATTTTATGATGTTATGAAAGCCTTATGAATGTAGCTATTACTTCCATGTCTACAAAACTAATTGATATTTTGAGACATGATCTTTTGTGATCATGCCAATGATACGTAATAATGCACTGACTCTGGGCTTCTGGTGTTGTGGCGTTACTCTTGGTAACATAGTTGTACAATATATATACAATCATGACACATAAGGACTATGAATTTCCCATGTTCTAACCAGTACTTGGTCTATATAAAAGGTCCCCATATAATAAGATAACAAAAACAGGCCTCTAATACAATTTTATATTGCCCCATCTCAGGCTCACCATAAATATGAATGAGATGACTGTGCCAAATGATCATAGGAATACTTACATATATTCGAAAGGCATCCTTCCAATGGTTAGTGTCAATAATAATTATAAAGAGTTTATATAATTGGTTTCACGACATAAAATAACATTTAAATTATAAGAAATATATACATCTAATCAATGTATTCATTAATATATTCACTAAATTGATAACCATAATTACAAAATAAAATTTTAAATTTTAAAAAAACGAACCCATGATCAAAATACATACATAGATAAAGGATCAAACAATGGTTTCATTATCCAAAATTAAACAAATTCAAAATAAAGTTGGGGAAGGAAATCACCACATGATCAAACTTATATCATCATACCCATGTTATAATAACAATAAAATCACTCCAATTTGATATACCAAATAAACTACTACATAAAAACCATACGTAGTGGTATGAATATATACAAATTTACCAATGAAATCTATGACAAAAACTCAAGAGGAAAAAAATGGATTCCCTTATATTCATTATAATATCCACTTCCAATGTGAACATAAATCAAATTAAATAGAAACACAAAATAAATCATAATTCATATCAGCCTTTTGTGTTCTATCAAAAGAAACTACAACACCAGAACACACCTTTGATTTACAAACACACAATGTTAACATAGTTTGGATGATAAGAACAATAATATCAAAAATGTCCCATATCCTATCCAAAATGTAGAAACACATTTATACGAGGATCTCTACAAGATGATAATAGAAATTCCATATAACCTTAATATATATCATCAATATAATGTTATCATCATAAACCATATCGAATAAAATAACTCATGATGATCACAAATCCCTCTAGATATATCCTTCCCCCAATATTGGCTCCCTAGTTCTTCCTGGATAAACCTACCCACTACATAGGCTCAATACCTATATCCTTCTCCTTCCACCATGGATTATTATAGTTGATTCACCATATATTTCAATAAATGAATAATCCATCCCATGATGATTAATATGATTAGAATCTCTTCCTAGTATGATATGTTTTATGTATAAGGGGATACATCCACAACTAGCCACACAATTGACCCAAAGGTAGAATATTTAAAATTATATCCAATCTAGATGTAATTCCCTACAAAATTTATTTATATATATATTTATTCCTACATACCCTCTCTCATGATATTTCTAAGCCCATTGGAAACCATATTTTACCTTCTCTTCATAGTATGAGTGGAACAATCATAATGAGTTATTACTCCCTAACATGATATAAACCTCACCAATTGATGTACACTATGATATAGTGGATAATCATGGTCATTTATACCCTTTCCCATAAATGTATCCCCTTCTTGGGAGATTATATTGTATCAATCCATACTGACAAATCACTTTAAAAACAGTTAACATGATTGACACTAATCAAAACTATATCCAAATATTTACCCCCGTCACAGTCCTTTACAAATACAGACTACGATCTTCCCAGTACACTGATGATATATTTCATATATTGACACCTTCTAGGGGTTAATAATGTATATCTATAAATGATTCCCCGTTGATATAAATTTTTCAAGAACATCACAAATTTCTAAGCATTATTTTCAATACCTATAAACATTAAGTTATCTCTACCCCAGTCCATATAAGAATTTCCAAACCAAATTCCCCTATTAATTCTTTTGAAAAATAGTACTCTAGTAAGTAAATATTGTCACATGTGTATATCACATATTTTTATGTATTTAATTGGAAACCAACATGAATATCATTATTATCCCATTCATTATATTGTACTATCCAACATCGGTGAGGTCGTAATTGAGCCTCTTAAAGATCTCATTATCATATCTCACACCTAAATACATTTTTAATTTTTGATAAATATTTATAATAAATTTTATAATTTATCTAAAGAATCATAATTCTTGAAAACCAATTGGATGAGCTTCCATGGTTGAAACATTATATAATGGGAAGTGGAAACTATTAAATTATCCTTGAAATTATAAGAGGAAAATACCTAATTCATTATTTAGTATCACCCATAAATAGTTAATAATATCAATTATATAAAAAAATTAAATTACTGGGTCATTTAACTCTAGTGATATCTTGAGATATGTGTTAAATTTTCACTACTTTAGTGTTCTCTAACAATTACATCAAGAATCTCTATGACACTATGATGACAATTACATGATATTATCTAATCATCCTTGAATAAATAAATGGATTAATAAAAAATCTATGAAGGAGATTATAAGGGAAATAAGATGAGGTATTATGTTGATCTGGTTTGATGAAACAATCTCTTATCAAAAAAATATGCGGGAAGGTGGATAAAATACAGAGAAATATGGGGATATTTATATCCAAAATTACATTTGATGAATATATATAACAAAAATATTTTTGGTTTAAAATGTAATTTATAGGTCTACCCCTACCTAAAAACACCCTAATACATTACCAGGTACCCGATCAGAAAACATCGAGTGTTTGGAACCCTCAAACCGCCTAGTTAAAGTCCACCAGTTGGAATATAAGAATTTAGGGCTTTCATACCACTAGATCACTCATTTAGTACCTAGTATATATACATTGGTACATGGGGTCTATATAATACTTGATTTTATTATAATTTTCATCTGATTATACATGGTTTATTCAATTGAATATATAACTCTAATTATAATCAACCTACATTTAGATCCCTAAACTTTTAAATTTCATCCTTAATTTTCAACCCGTAATGAAATAATTCATTGATATATATATTTTAATTATAGTTTAACCAAAGCTATATTATAGAGTATCTTATAACATAATAAAAATTGGTAATAATTATTTTATATTGAGAATTTATTCATAGTAAAACACATTGTGCAATCATGTGCATCTAAATTAGGACACTGAAGATTTAGGTTGATTGATGAACTTTCATTATATTAGGATTAGGTTAGAAGTTCATTCATAATTAAATAACTATTATCCAAGTTGTGATTATTATTTTTATAATGTCTTTCATTCTATATAGTTATATACAACTACCACTTTCTGATGGGTTGGAAAGATCATATGTGAGAAATATTAATTATTTCGATATGATTGAAACTAATTTTGAAAATTAATTTTATTTAAGATTATATGTTACTTATTTATTTTGTTTTTATTCATTATATTGATAATATATTCAAAATAAAATCGATGGAATGATCCCAGTTACATATTAAATTATATAATAGTATTTTATGCCTGATAAAATTTTTGAATACATAATTATTACAAACACATTATTTGATGTATTAGATATTTGATTAAAAATAGAAAATATGCATTATGTTGTTTCCTAATAATGGAAATGTTGTGGATAGTATGACAAAAAAAATTTATTTCCAAATATAATAATTTTTTACTTTTTAAAAAAATTCATAGTATATGAATAAATATTATGTGAAATAACATTATAGAAGAAATAGAAATGTAATTTTATTTTAGAGGACCTAGATTTTTTTAATTATTCAACAAAAAAAATTTATAAATTATATTACATTTGAAATAAATTTTTTGTTTCGTATTATTCTAATGGAAAATATTCTATGAGAAAAAACAATATATATTAATTTTATTATGAAAGTATTTATTTACATGTGTTTAATTATTTTATAATATACTTTATTCATGGTAAATATAATCATAATATGGGCCTTTCATATCTATTGGCCCTTACCTTAGGGTCATTATTAATTATTTTTAAAATTAGTGATTCAATTATAATATAATGATTTAATATGAGTTATTCATGGGAATTATACAATGATTCTTCATCAATTATTTTTTTTCATGAATATTTATTTTCATATTTGGATAGATATATGTGTTATTACTAATAACTAATGTGACATGTACATATATCCTCACAATATAAAATTTAGCGTGTTCTTTATGAGTATTTATTTTTCATTCAAACTTTTAATATAGCTTGATCTGTGTTCCCAACCTGGCTCTGATAGATTTTATTTAAAAAACCTAATTGCCAAAATATTTCACCTTCTCTATCCCTTGGAATACTATTGAATGGTTTTTCGAGGATAATTTTTTTTATAAACATGTTCAAAAAAAGAAACTAAATCCAATTTACACAATTATTTCATCATATTCCATTATACAATATATAATAATAAAAGGACATAATCATTTTTCTAGTGTATAGTATATCAAACATTTCCCACATTGTATTAATAAGGAACAATATAA
The DNA here is from genome assembly GCA_963277665.1 of Viscum album. Taxonomy (NCBI): domain Eukaryota; kingdom Viridiplantae; phylum Streptophyta; class Magnoliopsida; order Santalales; family Viscaceae; genus Viscum; species Viscum album. The sequence goes on from OY728152.1 coordinate 1,760,056,196, forward strand.
AGAATACAATAGACTCATTCTTACTAGGTAACCCATGAGATGGGTGAACATACCAGTGCTAGGGAGGTATTATCTCTCCCATAATCCATTACAACTATATTTAAGGATACACAGAGAGAGAGATATATATAAATATCTATGAATCCGAGTATATTAAAAATAAATTTTATATATAATTATTATTCAACACATTATATAATTCATAACTCATGATACCATTTATAAAGTCTATAATAATTATGAATCTTCCATAAAATAGTTAACCTATATAATAAATAATTTTTTAAATGTATAAAATTTTACAATTTTTTAAAATCTCAAAATATTTATTTTTGATTAATGGTTCAACATTTAAAATTTCAATATATTCATTCCAACTCTAAAAATTATCATCAAATGATGATTAAATTGGACATGATATTTTATATGGAATATTAATTAAACTATATAAATTATCTTATAATAGATATTTGTCCACTCCCTGAACCATTTTATGGTGAAATTGACCACTACCTGGTTTACTCCATCACACACCACAATATGATTAAGAACAATATATTGTGAATTTATCATTAGTGAATATTTATAACAATTATTGGGACCATGATCATGATATAATTAAACCATGGGCATTGTTCCATCATAAATTCTATAAATAAAAGAAAACTATCTAGAATAAAACCCATTATATAGCACTTCATTCATGTAAGAGAAGAACACCCAAGTCCAAAATACTAGGAATGTTTTTCAGAGGTAGGCCCCTAACTATTTATTAAAGAAAAATAAACATACAGAAAACACATACCGCAATTTAGAAACCAATTACATGTCATAAACATCAAACCCATCACAAACCATATTAGAGCCTCCTTCCGCAGTGGTCGTCTCCTATTATGATCTTGGAATACTTCCTTTTAAGTTTAAATTTATCCAATGTGATCAACTCTTGGAGATATTGTTTGAAAGATTATCTAGTGGACAGCGGCTTCAGAAACTCATAGTAGTCCTTCTTCATTCTTTGGCTTGTTGTGGTGGAAACCTCTTTTCCAGATTTCCTCTTCCCGTCCTTGAGAACCACACAATATGAATATTTCACAATCACATTTTCCATGTCACTTTCAAGAACATTCCACCACTTTCTAGTAACCAAAACATCATGGAAACCATCATCCACCCCTATGGCCTGTTCATTACACCTGTTACAGTCAAGCAGTGCCAAACAAGGTGGCTTCCCTCCAAACTCCTGGCTAGAATCCACCTCCATCGGTGCATCAATCAAGACAAGCTGCATATTGTTACTTTCCTTCATTGAAACACCCATGTCCAAAATATGAAACATAAAAAAAATCCATTTTTGATACAAGAACTATCGATTGAAAAGATCAAAATGTAAAAAATTACCAAAAACAACATAACAGATTTCATAGTTATGACATTTATCTTATTTCAAGGAGGAATTCTACATTATTTTTATTCATGATTAAGGAAGGAAGATTATAATGAATTATTGATAAAATTATATGAAAATGTGATATAATAATTATTTTATATTATTACCTATCAATTTTCTATGGTCACTATCGTCATCCTATAGTTATAGTATGTAATCCACCTAACCCAATCATTATAGAAAGACCGTCTGCTTGGCCAAATTCTTGGACAACCTTGACCTACTCTCCAAGTCCAATTCTTTATCTTTTTTATGATAATAGAAGATATACCCCCTGGTTTATATTTTGATGAACCATTATCAAATTGATTGGTATCTGTTACTCCACCATGAGTTTTTCCATTTTTATATTTATTAACCTAATCCTTATCCCCAATAGCTTCCATATTCCACTTCAATTAATAATACATAAGGCCTCTAAAATTTATCTTTTTCATATTCTTATTCTCCCAAACTATAAAATTATTATCACAGATCTATAATTACTAATATCCCACTTAAGGATTATTTTACTTGGATTTATCGATATAAAATCTATTAGCTTCAATAGATCCATTTTTTCTTCTTGAATATCAATTTAGCTTCTATATGGTTCCTAATCCAAAGTTTCTTTTAATCTCTATCGATAAAAGGTGAAACACCACACCATAAATTCATGTTTAAACACCTTTATCCACATATATGTTATATTTCAAAATTATTATACCATTTAAAGGTTTAACAATTTTTCATACAATGTATCCAAATGAAATTATATTGTATTTGAATATGATTTATCCTATAGTAAAATGTCTATTTTTTGGTTAATTGAATAGATAATTTTGTTTCATAAAATAGTATACCATCACATTACATTCTATAAAGTTATACGAATATCCCTTTCAAAAATTTCATCTCCTTGTAAGCTTCCATTTTGACAATATACTCAGATTTTTTTATCAAGAGTACTAATCTTGGTTGAATTTTCAACATCCACCTCATAGTCATTCCTCAGATAGTAAACACATAAATGGAAGTGTCCTTCCATGAATCCAGAATCTACTAAATTACATGTCTCTAAAAACTTTTCTGGGATCATCCATTCCACATTTTATTGATAGGATTATAGATCTGATTTAGTACTAGATAATCCATTTCAAATCCATATTATCCTCACCTTTGAGATTAAACATAATCTTTCTTACTAATCCATAATACTGGTGAAATTTTTGAATGATTATATACCATTAAATACATAAAAAAATCAACACATTATGTGTATGGAAAATTATCTATGTACTAAACCATATAATTCATTTATTGTGACTTACAATTAAAAATATTTATGTGAATAGATTGGGGTGAGAACATTGGATTTACATCTATCATACCAACGTGTGCTATGATCTTGAATATTTAGTCTACCAGTTTTAAATATAATGTTCGGAAATATATTTTCCATATGACCCCGACCCCTGAAATCTTCATCACCCAACCAAGATCCTTCATCTCAAAACTTTCGAGGAACTCATCATTATATTCATTGAATCCAATCATAACCAAAAAAATAATCAGCATATCATCGACATTAAGATTTAAGATAATAATATTATAACACCAAGATATTTTCAATGTACACAACATTTGACTGTAAAAACATCATGAAGCCTTAAGCATAAATAAACCATAATGTATTACTTTTAAATTATAAATTTACAACCAAGTCCATAAATATATGGGTATGAATAGAATTAACAATATACTGAAATATACATACATAAAAACTACTCAATATAAATATATTGATTAATTCTTAAGAAACATGTAATCAATATTTAGCAAGGTAATTTTACACTTTAAAAATGATTTTTCATAAAATATATTTTTATTCAATTTTGGGAGGAAATATTATAATTAATTTCAATGAAATTTATAAATTTTATTTCATAAAAAAATATCATTCTTCAAATTATCAAAAAAAATTATCTTATTGTTAAATAATGGGATTTTTTTACAAAAGTTTGATTTTCTAGTGAACTGTAAAAACACTAATTTTTTTAAAAATATCTTTTTCATTTAATTAAATTTTTCTATTACAAATTTAATTTTATTATTAATTAATATAAGGCCCATTTAGTTAGAAAAAAACATAAATAATTACAAAATAAGAATTATTATTTATTATTTTTTGTGTATGTTATTTTGTAGCCTTAAGATTATTTTTTACAAAAAAAAATCATTTCCATTCATGTATTATAATAATAATATTAATTTATTACAGTTATAAGAATTAAAGTTTATGAAATTTACATAATATGAAAATTTATCAAGTAAAATTATTCTAGTAATATATATTTATATTTTTTATGTAGTTGATGATTTTGTGATTACTAAAGTACTATTTTTGTAAATTAAATTTTCTTTTATGATTTCACCAAGGAATAAATTTGATATAAATATTTATTTTATTTTTTTGATGAATAATTTATGATAATATTCTAGAACAATAATATAAAAAAAATAAAAAATATATATTATGATTTATGACATGATAAATATGAAAATCGTTTTCAATGATGATGTAATGTATACGCAACACTAAAAAGGTTATATTTGGTATCCTAGTGATAATAATAGAGAGGCAAATGTATTTTAAATACATTTATCTTCTATATTATGTATAAATTAATATTTTATAGTTTTTTTAAACTAAGGAGTTTTATAAAAATAATATAATCCAAATTCCTAAGAAATTCTTGCAGAGGTGTTGAAATGTACAAATAACATATTAAATATGTTTTCATAAAATATTTATGTGTAAATATAGGTATTAAAAATTATTAACGATTAATTTGAACCTTTTTAATTTCTTATTATTATGGGAGTTTAATTTTAATTTTAAATAATTAAATAATTACCTTAGAATCATACACAATGAAGACACAATGATTTTGTATGTAGTAGAAAAATCATTTAAATTATTTTAAAAACAATAAATATATTTTTGTGTTTGTGGTTTAAATTCTTGAAAATGTTTTGAAGGAATATAAAATAAATCAGATATTTATGAGTATATTAAAAATCATTTTATTTCATGTTGTGTTCAAATTAAAATAAAATATAATATTTATAAATGATATTAATAATACATTATATAACATAATATCTTATTAAATTATTTAAAAAGTATTAAAATATTAATATATGAAAATTAGGCTGAATACATGTTGAAAATATCATATCTAATACATTTATTGGTAAATTTTCAAATAAAAACTAAAATTATATATCTTTAAAATTGATAAATTCATTACAACTTTTAAGGATAAAATTTATTAACCAAGGAGTGAAATTAAATATAACATCTAGAATGATGTCCAAATCGTTCAAAATTATATTTTATTATTATATAATCATAATATATTCTTTATTGAATATTCCATTTCATTTTGGATCCTTTTGACAAGAGTTAGCCACATATTATATTATAATATATCATGTATTTCCAAAAATGAAATTGATTTTATTTTATAATAAATAGTAGTTATTAAATGATTTTCTATTAATGAAAAGTCTATAGTTGGTAAATTGAAAGGGATATGGTTGAAATTATCTTTCATTGACCATTTTTTGGTCACTTATATTTTTATGGGAAACATATTTACACATAAATTGTAAATAATATTGATATCACAATAATACTGAAAAGGGTTAATAGGGGTTAAAACTAAGGATATGTGTGAGAAATTTGTTGGATGATAATATTTTAACTCATCCTCATCTCATATATTAATTAAGTTGATTTTAATCCATTTTTAATGAAAAATTTACTTATATTAATTTAATAATTTAAGAAATTCCATGAATGGTCCACCAATAAATTATAAAATATCACCCTTTATCCTCTCTTTTACACACATTAATATCCATTTTTTCATACATACAAAACCAAATACTTTCTCAACATCACTACCCATGTTTGTAAAGTTGTAGATTCCAAATAATAATATCCTTAGTTTAATATAGAAGTAAAATAATGGTGGTTTTATAAAGAATTTTTTTTTGTTCTAAATGTTTTTTAACATCCAATGTAATGACCGAATAAATCATTCTCAATTGAATTAAATGGTTATATTAGTTATAATAATATGAAAAAAAATTATTTATAAATGGGAAGTTATTTTAGTTAAATGACATTATAAAAATGATATATTTTAAATCCTAATTCTTAAATTTTAGAATTTAAATTTGATAAAATTAATATCAATTCCAAAATCATAATATATAGATTTACTTTGGGAGAAATTTTGGAATTTTGGGAAAATGTTGATTCTTCAGTGAATAGTGAAAATATCCATTTTTTTAAAAACCGTTTCATTTTAATAAATAATGAAATTTAAGAGTACCAATATGTTTTAAATATTTTATAAAGTATACTAATTAATATATATACTAATATTTAACCCTTTTAATTAATTTTTAGTCGAAATTATGTTATTTTTTAATATATATTTGTTTTGGGTTTAATGACAGGTTTTTCAAAAAAACTATTTTCAAATGAATACTGATTTAATTTTTAATTAATTAAAATAATCTATAATGGGTAATTTTTTAAATTAAATTTATAGACCATATATAATTCTTTATTAATTTCATTTCAAAACATGACTATTATTTGTCATATATTTAATTTAGAATCAACTTTTTATAAAATTATACTTCAATTTAAAAATATCTAGATCAGAAGATTTTTGGGAATAATATTAAATTAATTTATTCTAATTCTGTGATTTATATTTGGAAAAATAGATTTAAAATTAAAAATCAGGATATTTTTTAATTTCTTATAAGTTCGCCATAATTTTTGAATGAATTTTATAGTTACTAAAATTCAAATTAATCAATGTGATTAAGATGATAATGAAAATTACCAATTGACTAAATATTATAGATTAAAGAAAAAATGAAATATAAAATTTTCAAGAAACAATTTTATTGAAATATTTAGTCTTTGACGCTTCTAGGATCTAGTTTTGTGAATTATTCGATCCATATGAAATGTATAAAACATGGGTGGAATTCCCACTTTAGAAAATATACATGCATGACACACACCTCCTTTAAAAAAGGTCCCCCATCCTCCTCCCATCACATGATAAAACAAATTCACCCAAGTTCTATAAAAAATAACTTCTTTAATTCACTCCCATAATCCTTGAATCCTTAAATTTATAATAAATCGATCCATGGAATGAAATTTTAGCCATCCAAAAAGATTTACCCGAATAATATGTAACATTCATCAACATTTATTTTTTGGGCTGCTATATCCTCCTCCTTCAATCCTTCTAATAACATTACTATATAATAACCTTATTATCCTAAATATACTAATATGTTTTTATTTTAAGGTTACAACAAAAACTAACACACATTTCTATTAAATGGGTTCTGAAATCATTAATCATGTGTATGGAAGACTACTGCCATGTGAAATGATGACATTTATTTTTCCATTACCACATCTCAGGGTTGGGGATAATGATGGAAATAGTATTTATATATAATATTTATGATTTATATAACAAAATTATAAATTTTGAGTAATTATATCATGTACACCCTTTTTACATCTCATACCGTAGGGGACATGACTATGTCGCTTGTCTGTATGGCGGAATATAGCCTTGCGGAGCAATATAATGTTTTTTTACTAACATATTACATGGTAGGTAATAAGATGTAATATAATAAATATATATTATATACCAGAAAAAATTATTTTGTTAATCACATAATAATATTTATGTAAATATAATATATAATTTTATTCTTACCTTTTCGCACACTAAAAAAGTGATATTGTCACTCATGGACATGTGGACTACCGCATCCTTGAAGTAATACTATTCCTTTTACATGAAAATAATGATATATATAATTAATTATAATTAGTTATAATTTCATTTATTATATAATTATGATTATAATGGGATAAAATATTACATAACTTCATTATATGTTGATTAATGAAAATTGTGATCATTACTCATGCATATATACGGCTTACCGTCTCAATGATCGTAAAATTGGTTCATTTTTAATAACCGTCATTCATGATTGATTTTAAGAGTATAATTTATCTATATATATATATGTGTGATAATTATTTAATTATTATTATTCATGATATGTTTAAATAATTACCTTGTTGACATTAGTAATCCTACAAAAGTCATTCTTTACACATAACCCATATATGGTTTAAACGTCCATTATAACCAAAATTTTTAATGTTGTTTTATATAACATTTTAATAATTTAAATAAATATAATAATAAAATTTAAAAAAACTATCATGAAAGTAAATAATTAACATATGTTTATTATTCTATAATATAGAGACACATATTTCAAGTCGAACACATGGTTAAGGACTTTATCTCAATTTCCTTTCATTGAGGCATTCATTGATGTTATTCACCTATATAAAATTATAAGATGTATATACATATAATTAGGCATTTTATATAATTAATATATCTATTATCATGATATTTAATTTTTTTCTAATGTTATTCTTTCAAGGGGATTATTTTTAAATTATTTTCGAAGTGATAAGGGTATGTTTCATTAAAAAACTCCTATTTTCATGGTTCCTTCCAACTCTCACTTTTCCATTTTTGTTTTTCTAAAATGACTTCCTAAAATTATTAATAAAAATGAATGATTTATAAATTATATTTTATATCTTTTTATCTTATTTTTAATTGATTTTGAATATGAATATTTTGAAATGTTTTATATAGAATTTATTGAAAAACTTTAAAAGAGATATTATATCCTTAACATACATTGTGACATTAAAAATTCCAGTGATATAACTGTTACCTGTTTTTTAGATTCCTTTAGTATATTTATTGCTTTCTCTATTGAAAACACTTTTTATTTTAGTGGTTCTTTTGGTATTAAAAATGGTTTTGAAAAGAAAACTTTTATTTAATTTTTTAAAATGTTTCTTAAAGGAAAAAAGTATTTAGATATCAAAAAATGATTTTTTCACAAGTTCCAAATTATTTTTCAAATGTTTTAAAATTGATAAATTAAAGCATTACAATTTATTATTTATCATTTGGTACTTTTTATTGTGCATTTAAAATGTGTGAACATAGATAACATTGGACAAGACTGTTAGAGAATAACATTAGGTGGACCAGATAGATCTGGGTAATACCCTAACAAATTAACATTGGATAGACTAGGTTTCACTAATTAATCATATTATAGATTTACTTGGGGTGGTATAAATACTATTGGGTGAGCCAGTTATAGCTCAAATGATGGGTGCACCCAGATATTGCTCTAGTGAAATGGGTAATCAAAATATTGGATGTTAATAAAAAGTTTATTCCAAATAAAAATTGTTTTGAAAGGTTTCAATGAATATTATTCTCCATGTCACTAAAAAGGATTTAATTTCTTTAATGGGTTTTAATTATATTCTTTTACAAATATGTGTGTGATTTATCATATGATTTTTTTATTTCATATGCTCAATGAAAATTTAAGATAATTGTAACTGTTATTTAAGTTACCATGTTTTTATTGTACTAATGGATTCCCTATTTTTATGTCCCTCGCTGAGATTCTATGCTTATACCAACTTTTCAAAATTGTTTCTATAATATTTAGTGATGGGTTAGGAAAAGGATGAGTTTGAGATTTATTTTTTTGAATAGAATTCATTAAATGATATAATGATTTATTTGAAAATGTTTTAAATAATGTAAAAAATGTAAACTTATCAAAAGTATCCACATTGTATTTTTTTTTGTTTTTTATGTATGATTTTATCCCAAAATATGTAAATTTATAAATAAAAAAATTATCAACCAATGTAATAGAAGAAATTAATGACTTTAACATCTTTATTACATAAATTATAAGGTAGTTTCATTATATATTGTATTAGATGATGGTTTAGATATAATTATAGATTAATATAATTTAAATAACATTCTGGGGAATGATTTTATCATATAGTCATTCTAAAATATTATACCATTAGAATATTACCATGTTACTTTATCTAAACTATATCTATTCCAAATGGTATTCCCTAGAGGAATCATGGAATCTATTGTCAGGAAGAACTAAGTGGGGAATGTCTTTCCAAATTAGCATCCCAAAATGTTTGGAATTAGAATTGAACTATTTGATACAGTAATGTATCTATTGACACAAGATATAAATTTTGGTTGTATTTATGCTATAGGGTATCCCTATATACTATGAAGAAACATGTATTTTGATTGAATATTTCATGTGGTGGAAACCCCCATGCTTGAATGGGTCATCTTACCTTAAGATATTTAAAGGATGGATAAATTCTATAGAGAATATATTTGATTTCAGGAGCTGTTAAAAACATCAAAAGGCTACCATCTTCATTTAATTTTTAAAATTTGAAGCTGATCGATGTTGTTATTTAGTTAATAATACCAATGATAAAGATTATTTTGATGTCATTGAATGGAAAAATATAAAATAACTTTTACCATATAATGATTTCCCTATGGTTTTTCTAATCCTGGTGGAAAAACTATTACAATAAATTAGGAGAAATGATTAATATTATATAGAATAATATGACAAAATCATCTCAAAATTTTCTAGGTATGTTTTTTATTTCATTTAATACACTAATAGTATGATTAATAGGTTCTTTATGGGGAGGAAACCATGTTTATAAATCACTTTGTCTATATGAGAATTTAATTATTATGATAAAGTGTTTCATTGTTCTAAGTAAGTAGAGATTGAGTTTTTCTAAAAGTATGTTCATCGAGATGAAAATATTGAGGAATGGTCAATGTTAAAGGAAATAGAGAAACAAGTTACTGAAATGTATGAAGGTAAGCTCCCAAGATTTTCCAAGTGTCGAAAACAAAATTTTGAAGAATGTTTGACCAGTTCTAGGATGTGTTTAGGGTGTTATCAGTTTAGACATAGGATTCCCTGATAAAACAAAAAATGTGGTAACCAATATCCATTCATTTTTTATGTGTGTGAGTTTCAATTATTCAGGTCATTATGATAATTATTTATTTTATGTTAGTTCAATAAAATGGAAACCATCATGATCGAAAACAAAACTATGTATCAAAGTCATTTATAATATTAAAATTGATTTTGGTTCATCAAATAAAGTAGTGATAGGTATGTTTCTTTTTTATTATAATTATTTAAACACATTTTTTGAATTTGGATCTTCAAAATATTCTATTGTTGGGAAATTTGAAATTAAATTGGTAATATATCCTAATGAAATTGAGATATAATAGTTGGTAAAAATTTCTGGTGGAATTGTTAAATACTCAAAGATTTAAAAATATCCCCCTATTGTTAAATGTGGGATGAAATTTATTAAAAATAAAATTTAACTAAAAATAGTATCGGTTTATATAATTTATGGTATGTATTTTCATTCAGATTATTAGGAATATATCTATAGTTTTTTTGTCAAAGTTTTTTTCAATGATTTTACACCGTTGATAAATTATGTAGAAGCTATGAAATTAATTATATATATATATATAAACATTACCTATCTCATATTATTTAAATTAATGAAATTTTCATATTTTTGAGTTTTCTATAGCAAATAGATACATAGATATTTTTCTATTTTCCTTGTGTTATTCAGGATAGAGATGATGATTTTTCTATTGACATAGTACCTAATGATAAGAATATTTCATTACCCCCTTATTGAATCACACTAGTTGATCTTTTATATTTTACAAAATAATTTCATGAGTTATTAGATAAAGGTTTCATTTGACCAAGAACATCACCATGGGGTTCTTATCGTTTTTTAAAGTAAATTTGGTTCGATGATACTTTTCATTTACTATAGATCCTAGAATAAAATCACATTTAATAACAAGTATCATTTGGAAAATATCAATGATTTTTTTGATTAGATGTAGTGAGATTAGTATTTTTTGATGTTTTTTATGAGGTTAGGGTACCATCAGTTGAAAATGAAGGAATTAGATGCACAAAAAACTATGTATCTAAATAGATATTGGACCTATTAATTTTTTCAGTTATTCCCTTTAGGTTATCTAATAAAATGGTTGTATTTATATATGTTCTGAATATAATTATTTGTGAGTTCTATAGTAAGTTTTTAGTTATTTATGTTGATGATATTTTGGTAAATTATAAATTTCAATTATATCTTGAAATAAATCTACAATTCATTTTTAAAACATTAAATGAAATAAATTTAATGGGAAATTTATAATGTGTGGATTTAGTTTTTAACTAGTTCCTATCTATAGTCATATTGTTTTTAAAAATTGAATAATTATTGGCCTTGATAAAACAAAAGTTTACGAACAATGAAAAAGTTCCAAAAATATAATATATATTCTTAGTTTCCATGGATTAGTATGTTACAAATGATTGTTTCTTCAAAAACATTACTCATTTTTCTATCCCACTAACTAAGTTGGCACAAAAATGATATAACTTATCTCGGGAAATTAATTTGATGATTGATTTTAGAAACTAAAAAGGATATTAGGTAATTCTCTAGTTTTGTCCCCTTATTCCAAAATGGTTATTTATTTATGTACATTGATTATTTATTGAAATGAATGGGTTTTACCCAAATACCTAAGGATTATGTAATTTCCTATGCTTTGCATCAGTTAAACACAATTAAGTTAAAATAACCTCCACAAGATTTTTAATTAGATAGTGATTTTTTCTTTAATGAATTTCAGGAATCATTTTTATGAAATCAAGTGTGACATAAATTCTAATAACACAATTTTTAACTATATATTCACTCAAAAAAATTAAACATGATGAAAATAATTTTACTTGAAGAAATCAAGGATTATGATTTCACAATTAATTACCATCCTTAAAAATAAAGAAAATTGGTTAATACTTTGAGTCAAATAAGTATTCCTACATAAACCATGTTTTATTTTTAATTTGAAAATTTTGTTAATGATTTGATGAATTTTAACTAGGAAGTTGTGGATGTAGGGACATCCTCGGTATTGTTTCAGGTTTCAATACTGTTGAATTTATCAGAAAGAATTATATGATCTTTAAAAGAGTATAAATATTTGTAAAATAGTATAATATGTTATAAGGGTAAGTTACCTTAATATAATATTTATGAAGAAATAATTTTATGATTAGTGAAATTTCATGTGTTCCTTGTGATTAATAGTTGAGTAAAAAGTTGTTGGCTGAATCTCTTAGTTATCCATTTTCTATTAATCGAGGCATCACTAAGATGCCTAGTGTCCTTCAAGAGTAATATTGGTTGGATTTATTGAAAAGATATATAACTATATATATTTTGATGTGTATGTATTATAATAAGGTTAAATAATAATGACATTTACTAAAGGGGATATTTCGACCTTTTCCAATGACGGAGTCTGTAACATCCCAGGTAAATAAAAAATATGACTTTTTTATATTTATTAATATTTGTGAATAAAATGTTAATATTACTTTAAAGGGCATGCTATGTTCAATGGCTACCCAATTTGCAACAACGAGTTTTTTTTGAAATCTTACGTTGCACACTAATAATATAATAATATTATTTTAAATGGTAGTTAATGCCTAGTCGTTGTAATTGCGAGAATGAACAGAATTAACTACAAAATGATTATATATTTTTGTTAAATATTTTAAAAATTACCCAACAAATTATAGAGGCTTAAAATGCGAATGAATCCAATTTTAAGCATAAAGATTCTATTATTCTTTTAAGGTCAATTAACTGCCTTTTGATGGAAAACCCTTTTTAAATATAATTTTTGTCACTTTTATATATTATATTTGACAAAATATAATCCTTCTTTAGAATCAATAGATCAAAATTTACTTTGTGTAATTTTTTTTGGTATTTTTCCGATAAAATTCATTTTTAATGAATAGTGAAAAATGTTGTATTTTAATTCAAAACCTCTTCTTAATCTAATTTATTCATATGGTTAGATTATCATTTTAATTAGTTTTAAACTATAATTAGACTATGTTTTTACCATTTAATCCAATATGGTTATTGTAATTAATTTCACTTTGAAATAAGACATAAACAAGTATCATCCTTTTGATAGATATTGATTCTTAAAAACACACTATTTGTTTTGAAAACAGGAATTAATTATAAAATTCATTAATGCAACTTATGTGTTTTGAATTTTGTAAAATAGATATAATTTTTTAATTCAGAATATCAAATATATCTTATATTGAATGTTTGTTATTTTTCTGAAAAACATTAATTTTTCATGAATAGTGAAACCACTAAGTAGTAGTTAAAAAACTATTTTTTCGTTTAAATGAAATTTTACGACTTCTTTGAATTGTATTTCCAAAATCTGACATAAATGGTTTTCATTATTAAGTAAAATGTGGTTCAATGGGATGGAAATAATTTTCGGTGAATAGTAAATTTTGACTTGTATTAAAAGCGATTAAAGGTAACTAGTATACACTTATCCTACCCATATTTGATAATTCATGTCTGACCAAGACAATCCAAGGGTCAATTTGGGGACTCCATGGAGCCACTTGGGTATGATAATGACATTAATAACTTTTTACATAAAGTAAAAATAAAAATGTCACAAACATGTATTGTTTTACTAAAACAATTTTTACAAGGGGTTATATAAGTTATCTTTTTGACTATAAAAATTCATTATAAAGATAAAAGTATTTCATACACCATAGTAATTTTTTTATAATTTTTAGACATTAAATAAATAAATTTATTTATGACACCATGATGATGATGTGATTACCTCTTTAATGAACGATTTAAATAAAATGAAAAGATAAGATAAAATTTAAGACATACACTAGTATAAAACCTAGTTGATGGGTGGATTTAGAGACCTAATCACCTTATCCTAGAAATATATCATTTTAGGACCTTTAAAATACAAAAAACACTTTATAATAAAGTAACATTTCAAGACATTCCAAAAGTAACCCACCTCCCTCTTATAAAAGGTCCCCACATCTACCCCTTTACCACACCTCTCAATCCCTTGGATCACCCAAAATCTACTCATATTATCTCTCCACATCCATATCCTACTCCTATAATCCTCAGATTGTGAAGAAGTATTTCCAAGGAAGCCTTTGACTCAAATCAAAAAAAAATGTTACCCGATTTAGAGGTAATGCCTTCTCTCGAGTTTCTTTCTTTTATTTTCCTTCTTCACTCACCACTATCTTCTTATTATTTGATCCCAAAATAACACATGTATCCTTAATATACTAGGATTTTTTTATGATATGTATTCTACCTACACTTACACACACCCTCATCTAATGGTTAATGAACATACTGTTTCTTTGGGTGGCGAATTACTGCCTCACGAAATGATGATTGTTCAATCTTATTTTAACACCTTTCATGGTGGCCGTTATGATAGAACTATATCTATATATGATATTTATTATATTTATTTCCTATATAAGCTTATGTATTTTATATTTAAAATATACCTTTAGGCTTTTCATGTTGTGAAAATGCGATAATGTCATATGAGGAAGTGTGGACTACCACCCCCTCCAGTAATGTGACTCGTTCATTCCAAAACTGGAATTTATAAAGAATATAATTAATTAACTTATGCTAAATATATAACATATATTTTATACTGAAATTATAATATATATATATTTCTCATTATTTTTAATTCCTTTAATATGACAAAGAAATGAAAGTAGTCTTCATGCGTACATATGGCCTAATGTCTCCATGAACAGTACATTTCATTTTTTATCTTCAAATGTTATGGAATAGTATAAAATTAATATATAATGGATATATATGATATTTAAATCCTTAATACCATTCTGGAGATGATATACTTATAAATACATGGGCAATTCTTCCCAAACAAGTTCATTTTTTACTCATGTACCGAAAATCGACAAAACGTATGATATGATATCACATAATTAACTAATTATTATAACATGATATTATGTGATATAAATTCAATAATAAAATTTAAAGTATGTCCTTATGTAATTATAAATTGACCTATGTTTATTATTCAGTAATATAAATAATGAACGAGAACAAGTCGGACTTGAGGTAAGGGGATTTCTTATCTCACTTTTAATTCTGTGAGATTTCCATTTTTCACCTCATATTTATTACATGTGGTATATTGTGTAATGCCATTTGATATATATTATCAAGATTCTGTTTATATTCATGGTATTCTGAGAGTCAATTGGTGTTTGTTATCTTTTGGTCATATGTCTCGATTTATTACAACGAGGTAAGGGTTTTTATCTCAGTTTTTATTCCTGTGAGATTCATGCTATATTTATCACTATCTCATTTTAGTGGTGTATATACTTCCCATTATTATAATCTATGTCGTAAATTAATTTTGGTCATGGGTATTTACATCAACATTGTATGGTCATTCTTTCAAGGGATGTACGTTTCGAAAGTTACCCAAATCGTTAAGGGAACCTGTCACCCTCCTTCTTTAAAATACTTCATTTTGTTAGGTCTTTTAATTTACATCTTCTTAATGTAGGGATATGTTCTTATATATCCTTATTGCTGTAAAAAAAATTCCATGTGATGAGATACCCTTTTTATCTCTCATCAACTCATTTTCTGATTTTTAAAGTGACATTGTTAGGCTGTCGAATTTCTATAAGGGAACTTCTTAACCAAATTTCAATTCTATGGGTTAAACCTATACTTCTTTATTATGTCGTACTATGAATATGTGTGGAATACCTATAATTGTTTTACACTTAATATCCACTTATAGTGGTTTTATTTATATTTTTAACACCTAATTGTGTAATTGATTTATCCTTAATCTAAAGATATCATCTTTGTATGGGACTTCATATCAATCTCCTTTTTTTGAGGCATACATCAATTATATACGAACTTCCTTTATTAGTTGTATAATAAACACTTTTTAATTTTAATTTCATTAAAATGGAATATTTTTTCACGAAGCATTTTACTAAATGAAAAAATGGAATGTTTTTGTCTTACGTATGCGGCGACAACGACTTCTCCGCCTCCGTGACCATTATTTGAGTTTCAGCTTCCTATACAAGCTATAACTTTTTTTAAAAGAAAAATAAATACCATGTTTAACTTTTCTTTTATTTTGGTATTGAAAATGGTTTTGATAATTTTTTGATTATATCAATGTGTTGTATTGAAATCTTGTGATTGAAATATGGAAATGTTATGTTTCCATTATGTATGTTTTATGTGATACAATTATGTTATGGTTCTTGGGAATTATATATGAATTTTGGTGGTACCGTGATAAACTAAGGGCGGGTGAGCCCAAGATAGCCCTCCAATGCATTGGGTAATGCGAAGGAGTTAAACACTATGGTTTTTTTGAAGAGATTTCAGGAATATACTGTTATGGTTATTCCAAACGTAACTGTGAGGGTTACTCCCGACGAAAGAATGTTATGAATGCTTCAAGTTACCTTTATGTCTTATGATTTCTATGAGTTATTCATAAATCATATGATTTCATGAGTTATGTTAAAGTTATTATGTTTTATGAGTAAAGTATGATTTCATTGATTCTTATGTAAACATCGACTAATGTTTCATTTCCGTATTTTTTATATATCCCTTAAAGAGATTTTTATACTCATCCCATGTTTAGGAAAAAAAATTCATAGGACATAAAGTGGAATTGGGTCAAGGATGGGATCAAGGAAAGACATGACGACTAAAACATGGATCTAGTCATGTTTCTTTTTTAAGAGTTTTTATTTTATGAAAAAATGGAAACTGAGTAGAAGTGTCTACGTTATAATCTTTTGAGATGTAATAGTTATGTCATAATTCTCTAAAAATATAATCCTGAAAAGATCCTCAATGTGAATTATTCATTTAATTCAAGATTGTGTAATGTTTTAAGGTTGGGTCCTTATTGTTGGCATCGGTGGTCGGTTTAGATAACATTAGAGGTTAAGGTATTCTTTAAGCATAAGTGAAAATACAATAATGGTTGTGATTTCAGAAAGAATCATTGTTTTTTTGATAATGTGAAAAAGTTTAAGATAATATGAATAATTATATCTTATTATTATATGATGATTTTATTGATATACTCACACTGACCTTTTGGTTTTAGTAAATGGCTAGATCTAAAAGGCACCCAAGTAATAGTGGATGTGAAGGAAACTGTGAAGGTTTTCTGAATGAGCAACTGAATGATATGGAAGGCGCAATGAGAACTCTTGTGCTTATTCTCAACTAACTATCTGGAGTCATGATTGAAAAACTGAACCATCATGATTTTTATAAGGCATCAAATATGAGAGAAACAAATCCCTACGGAAGTTCAAGTAATAATAATAAGGGTACGTATGTTCAAAAATCAATGTGTCAAAGATGTGGAAAGAAACACATAAGAAAATATTTCAAAGGGACAAAAATATTCTATAGCTGTTGAAATGAAGGTCATAACGCAAGAACCTACCATGGAAAAAGTAAGCATCTAGTTGACTCTAGGAAAGGGAACTAAGTTCTTTCTGAAGGATCAATTGAATGTTTTAAATGTAGTGTGCATGATCATTATGAAAACACATTTCCTACAAAGAAGTTTCAGGAATGGGATCACCAAGATCGTACAAATATTCATTTACCAATACCTAATACCATTCCAATTGAGGGTGAAGAAACTGACAATGACCAATGAAAGGTATGGATTATTTCATAACTTATGTTTTCCTATTATTGAAATCTTAGGATATGATTCATGATTTTGTTTGTAGAAAGAATTATTTCAGAATAAGTTGGAAATGAATGGTTAATGGATCATGAAGAATGTTTACTGAGTAATAATTCAACATATAAGGGATTCAAGAGTTATGGTAGATTTTAGTATGGTTAAATTCTTAAAAGTATTAAGGTTATGTTGATGATGGGTTACATTAGAAGAATTTTTATAGTATGTGCATCCCTGATGTTTGATATATGAAAATTTATTCAAGGAATAATTATCTTTTCTTTTGAGGATATAGTTATAGAGAACCATTTTGGCTTATATGATCCTTGAATTTGAGGCAATTACCAGTTTATACGTATTGGGATGCAAAACGAAAGTTATTAGATAACCTTTTGGGTTAAAATTTTTTATGGTTATTTTTGATGAATTTATATTTTTTGGGGATGTTATAAAATTTTATATTTTTTGAAAAAGGACAACATGCAGACCATGTGACAACCTTTTGTGTCGGATGAAGCTATGGGAATCGAACCCACAACCAAAGTGCAATTGGTATTTATCACCTACCACTGGACTACGTGAAGTCCCTGGTTATTATGACAACTTATTTTTAGTGAGATAATCTTATGAATCATGAATAAGTTGGTTTTTGTAAAATGATTAACATATCATGGAGGATATGTAATTTGGTTAATTACTTTTCAGTATGAGACTTTAAGATTGCTTGATGTTATTTAGAGATAAATGTTAAGATTTACCTTGGAAGACTATGTGATTAAATCCTTAAGATATTTGGGTTTCAATCTTAGTTTTGTTTAATTTAAATAATTTAAAGGTAAATTTTGTGTTGAATGGTCTTTGTTGAACTTTGATTATTGTTTGACAAATTTTGGAGATTAAGAGTAGTTTTTTTTCTTTTTGTAAAATATTATCCTTTCTGGGGATTGTCAGATCTTTTAATAACCATTTTGGTTTTGGATAAGGTCTAAAGACATGGGAAATGTATATTTTATCTCATGTGGATTAGGAGATTCTCTCTAAGTTGATTATAGTGCTCTTAATGTGAACAAGTGATTGTTAATACTCATAGTTTGGAGAAAATATGTGTTTGTGTAAGAAATCTAGTAAAAGATGAAAGTCTACATGACAGGTAAGTATGTTTCCTTATCTTCTTATTCAATCTCATAAATAAATTCTCTAACATTATGAAAAGAACCTTAATACAAAAATTTTATCCGTTTAATTTTCCTACTGGGAAATCAATGACCATTTAACCCATCACAATTTTGTGGTTTTCTTGTTCCTAACATCCTCCTAATCATGTTTTTTATCACTATCCATCAAAACTTGATGGTTTTTTTTCACCTCCATATCCATGTTTTCATTGAATCCTAGTATCTATAGTCTCGAGTGACCTTTTTACTTTTTTTCATTCTTTTAAAGTGATAGTTTAATTTACTCCTTTTTTAATGTGGGGCTTTCAATGATGTTTTCGAGCCCAATTTTAAAATTGTGAGGACACAATTCCCAAAAAGGGGGAAGGATGTAACATCCCAGGTAAATAAAGAATATAACATTTTTATATTTATTAATATATGTGAATAATATGTTAATATTACATTAATGGGAATTCTATGTTTGATGGCGTATCAAACATGCAACAACGAGTTTCTTTGAAATCTTACGTTGCAGACTAATAATATATTATTATTATTTTAAATGGTAGTTAATGCCTAGTCATTGTAATGGTGGGAATGAATAAAACTAACTAAAAAATGATTATATATGTTTGTTAAATATTTTAACAATTACCCAATAAATTATAGAGGCTTAAAATTGCAAATGAATCCAATTTTAACCATAAATATTCTAATATTCTTTAAAAGGTCGATTAACCGCCTTTTGAGGGAAACCCGTTTTTAAATATAATTTTTGTCACTTTTATATATTATATTTGACAAAATAAAATCCTTCTTTATAATAAATACAGAAAAATTTACTTTGTGTAATTTTTTTTTATTTTTCCGATAAAATTAATTTTTTAATGAATAGTGAAAAATGTTGTATTTTAATTCAAATCCACCTTTTAATATAATTTATTTATATGGATAGATTATCTTTTTAATTAGTTTTAAATTTTAATTGGAATATTTTTTTACCATTTAATCCAATATTTTTTATTATAAAATATTTCACTTTGTAATTGGACATAAACAAGGGTCAATCTTTTGATAGATATTGTTTCTTAAAAACATGCTATTTGTTTGGAAAATAGGAATTAATTATAAAATTAATTAATGAAACTTATATGTTTTTAATTTTTTAAAATAGAGATAATTTTTTATTTTGCAATATCAAATATAGCTTAGGGTGAATTTTTGGAATTTTCCTGAAAAACATCAATTTTTGATGAATAGTGAAACCACTAAGTGGTAGTTAAAAACTGATTTTTTGTTTAAATGAAATGTTACCACTTCTAAGAATTGGATTTTAAAAATCCTACATACATGGATGTCATTAGTAAGTAAAATTTTGTTAAATGGGATGAAAATAATTTTTGGTGAATAGTAACTTTTGACTTTTATTAACCGTGATTAAAGGTAATTAGTGTAATTTAATGTAAAAATAATGTTATAATAATATGAAATTACCTTTACACATGGACTGCCATTATTTGATGAGTCATGGCCAGACCAAACAATCCATGGGTCAATTTGGGGACCCCATGGAGCCACATGGGTATGATAATGACATTAATAACTTTATATTTAAAGTAAAAAATAAAAATGCCATGAACATGTATTGTTTTACTAAAACAATTTATACATCAAGTTATATAAGTTATCTTTTTGACTATAAATATTCATTAGAAATATAAATAGATTTAATACATCATAGTAAATATTTTTATTATTTTTAGATATTAAATAAATATATTTATTTATGACACCATGATGATGCAGTGATTACATCATTAATGAAAGATTTAAATAAAATGAAAGGATAAGCTAAAATATAAGACTTACACGTGTAGAAAACCTATTGAATGGGTGTATTTCAAACCCTTATCACCTTATCTTCAAAATATATCATTATGGGACCTTTAAAATCTGAAAATCACTTTATAATAAAGTAGCATTTCATGACTTTCCAAAAGTGGCCCTCAGATCTCTTATAAAATGCCCCCAAATCAACCCCTTTACCCACACCTCTCCAGCCATTGGCTCGCCCGGCCTCTAATCATATTATCTCTCCACATCCCTCTCTTACTCCTAGAATCCTCACTTTGGGCTGAAGTCTTTCCAATGATGCCTTTGGCTCAAATCAAAGAAAAACATTGCCCTATTTAGAGGTCATGTCTTCTCTCAAGTTTCTTTATTTTATTTTCATTCTTCACTCACCACTATATTCTTATTATATGATCCCATAATAACACCAATATCCTCAATTTACTAGTATTTTTTTATGATAAGGATTCAACCTACACTTACACACACACCTGTCTAATGGTTAAAGAACATACTGTTTCTGTGGGTGGCGAATTACTGCCTCACGAAACGATGATTGTTAAATATTCATTTAACACCATTCATGGTGGAAATTATGATGTAAATATATTTATATATTATATTTATTATATGTATTTCCTCTATATTCTTCTTTTTTTTATATTCAAAATATACCTTTATGCTTTTCATGTTGTGCAAATGTGGTAATGTAATATGAGGAAGTGTGGACTACCGGCCCCTCAAGTGATGTGACTCTTTAATGCCAAACCTGTAATTTATAATGAATTTAATTAATGAACTTATGTTACCTATATAAAATATATTTTATACTGGAATTATAATATATATATGCCTCAATTATTTTTAATTTCATTAATATGACAAAGAAATGAAAGTAGTGTTCATGCATACGTACGGCCTACCGTCTCCATGAACGGTACATTTCATTTTTTGTAACCAAATGTTATTGAATAGTATAGAATGAATATATACTAGATATATATGATATTTAAATAATTAATACCATTATTGAGATGATTCACTTATAACTACATTGGAAATTCTTTCCAAACAAGTTCATTTTTGACTCATGTACCGAACATTGAAAAAACGTATGATAAGAACTCACATAATTAACAAATTATTATAACATGAGAATATGTGATATGAATTTAATAATAATCATTAAAGTATTTCCTTAAGAAATTATAAATTTACCTATGTTTTTTATTTAGTAATATAAAGAACGAACGAGAACAATTCAGACTTGAGGTAAGGGGATTTCTCATCTCTCTTTTAATTTCGTGAGATTTCCATTGTTTGCCACAAATTTATTGCATGCGGTGTATTTTATACTGCTATTTGATATATATTATCATGATTCTATTAATATTCATGGTATTATTGGGATTATTTTTGGGTTTATTATCTTTTGGTCGTACGACTCTATTTATTACAACGAGGTAAGGGGTTTTTATCTCACTTTTTATTCCCGTGAGATTCATTCAATATTTGTCACTATCTCTTTTGAGTGGTGTATGTACTTACCATTATTCTACTCTTTATGTAATATAATTTCAGTCATGGGTATTTACATCAACATTGTATAGTCATTCTTTCATGGGTTGTACGTTTTGAAAGTTACCCAAATCTGTAAGGGAACCTTTCACCCTCCTATTTTTAAAAGACTTATTTTTGTTTTGGTCTTTTAATTTACAACTTCTTAATGTTGAGGTGTGTTCTTATATTTCCTTATTGATGTAAAGTTTATTTCCAAGTGATGAGGTACCCTTTTTATCTCTCATCAACTCATTTTCTGAAATTTAAAGTGACGTTGATAGGCTGTCGAATTTCTGTAAGGGAACTTCTTAACCCAATATCAATTCTTTGGGTTAAACCTATATTTCTTGGTTATGTCATACTATGAATATGTGTGGATAACCCCTGATTGTTTTACACTTAATATCCACTTATATTGGGTGTATTTATATTTTTCACACATAATTATTTAATTGATTTATCCTTAATCTAAGGATACCTTCTTTGTACGGGACATCATCTCAATCTCCTTTAGTTGTGGAATACTTAAATTTATATATGAACTTCTTTTATAAGTTTTATAATAAAACCTTTTAACTTATAATTTCATTAGAAATTAATCTTTTTACACGAAGTGTTTTACTAAACGATAAAAGGGAATGTTTTTGTCTTACGTATGTGGCGACAATGACTTCTCCACCGCCACGACTATTTTTGAGTTTCAGCTTCCTCTACAGGCCATAACTTTTTTTAAATGAAAAATAAATACCATGTTTTACTTTTATTTTATTTTGGTATTGAAAATGGTTTAGATAATGTTTTTATTATATCAATGTGTTGTATTGATATCTTGTGATTGAAATATGGAAATGTTATGTTTCATTTATGCGCATTATATGTAATACGATTATGTTATGGTTCTTGGGAATTGTATATGAAGTCAGTTGGTACCATGATAAACTAAGGGTGGGTGGTCCAAGATAGCTCTCTAATTCATTTTGTAACACGAAATAGTTAAATGATAAGGTTTCTCCGAAGAGATTTAGGGAATATACTGTGATGGGTATTCCAAACATAACCATGAGGGTTACTCCCTGTGTAATAATGTTATGAATGCCTCAAGTTACCTTTGTGTCTAATGATTTGTATGATTTATTAATAAATCTTATGATTTAATGACGTATGTTAAAGTGCTTATGTTTTATGAGCAAAGTATTATTTCATTGATTCTTATGTATACATTTACTAATGCTTCCTTTCAGTATTTATTTATATACCTTACTGAGATTTTTATACTCATCCCAACTTTTTGAATTGTTTTTCAAAAGACATAAAGAAGAATATGGTCATGGATGGAATCAAGGAAAGAAATTCTTTCTAAAATATGGAACTAGTCATGTTTCTTTTTTAAGAGTTGTTATTTTATGAAAAAAATGGAAACTGAGAAGAAGTGTCTACTTTATAATCTTTTGAAATTTAATAGTTAGTCCTAATTCTCTAAAAATCTAAACCTGAAAGGATCCTCAATGTGAATTATTCATTTAATTCAATATTATGTAATGTTTTAAGGTCGGATCCTTATAGTGTCGAGATGGGAGAATATAGTAATGGATTTCATGGAAGGACTCCCAATGATGTCTCAAGGTGACAATGTGATTTGGGTTATTTTTTGGTTGATAAACTAAATTAGAACCTTTATTTCCTATTATATATTCATGTTTCATGACTGTATCTAAATGACATTAGTTTTTTACCTTTTGTGCCTCTCCCCATTGTATTAGACCATGATCCAGGGTTCACAAACTGTTTTTTGAAGGGACTTTGGAAGTTGTTGGGTACTAAATTATATTTTATTACATATTTTTATAATTAATCTGATGGATATACTGAGAATATTATTTAAACCATGTAATATTTTCTTATTTCTATCTATATAGATTATTAGTGAATTTGGTATCATTGAGGTTCTTTGGTTTATTTTCTGTATTATAATATTTACTATTCTATTATATAGATGTCACTATTTCATGGATTACATGAAAATCAGTTTCAGAGGCTAGGTATTTGGGATGAAATAGGGGAAAGGAATTTTATCAAACCACAGTTGGAAGAAGAATTTGATAATAATGTTTAGTCTATTTATTGACCAATGAGGACATATCAGGGAATTCATAAACATTATAAAGATAAACCGAAGAGATATCTTTCATTTGAGGTAGGTGATAACATCTTTCTTAATGTTTATACAGGGAAAATTAGTATATTTTTAATAAAAAATTAATTATATGTACATGATTTAATAAATAATTTAAATTTTTTTATAATGTTGTATTAGATTCAAATAGAGTTTTTTTCCTTCAATTAAATCTCAGTTAAACAACATATTCCATGTTTAAATGGTAAATAAATATGTTATGGAATCATCTAATGTTTTGGGCCCTAAACTAGTTTAGTTGTAAAATAATCATACACTTGTATAATTGTAATTTTTGGTTTTTGAAAAAATGGATCAAGTGTTTTTGAATAACGTGATAAACCAGGAGAAATATTTTTGGAAAACCCGTATGGTTGTTGAGGAAAGCTGGGAAACTTAAAATGATCTCAGGGAAAGATTTAAAATATTATTTAATAAGTGAATAAAATTTTGATGGATAAATATATTAAATGTGGTAATAATGTAACAAACCAGGTAATTATAGAAGAAATCATTTTCATATGAATTAAATAGTTATATTAGTTATCAAAATATTATGTATTTTTTAATTAAAGGAGAAATATTTTTAGTTAAACGCCTATCTTATAATGATTAATTTAGAAGAACCTTTTATAAATTTTAGAATTTATATTTTCAAAAATTAATAAAAATAATTTTAATCATCATATAAAAATTTACCTTCGGTGATATTTTTGTATTTTTATGAAAATGTAGATTTTTCAGTGAATAGTGAAAAATATCGATTATTAAAAAAAGCGTTTACTTTTACAAAATTAAAGAATTTATGAGTCTAAATATTTTTTAATATGATTTAAATTAATGTAATTATTATTTATTTATATTTAATAAACATTATTACTTTTTAATCCGCAATATATTAGGTTTTAATATAAATTTGTTTTGGGTTTAAAGATGGGTATTAAAAAATGTTTTAAAATGCATAATGTTTTTCCTTTTTAATTCAGTGAACAATCCCTAGTGGGAAATGTTTTAAATAATATTTATATATTATATATCATTAATCATAAATTTAGTTTCAGACAGTGGTTATTAATATACATGGAGTTAATATAGAATCATATTTTTCTAAAAAACACTTCTCAAAAACCAGTAATTTTGTCACATCTATGGGATTATAATTTAATTTAATTATTCTATGTATTTTATTTGAAATTGAAAAAATGGATTACATAATTATCATTTAAATACCCGTAAAAATTCAATGGAATTTTTTTCTATATTTTCTTTGGGGTTTTACAAGAACGCAGTTTCTGATGGCACCTGATTCTGAGGCCCGATGTGCCCGGAATCATTTTCCGAAGATTAGCTCGGGTACATTTAGTGAACAAACGAGCGGGTTTTCCTAACTTTTGAATCAATGCTTGGAATCAAAATCTGATGGCACTGATGAACTCGCAGTACCGATAATTGCTTAAGAATACCCCTTTCTGGAGTTGTGTTTTCTCGGGATGTGTTGTTTAAATAAATTGAGGGATAATAATATAATTGTTTTACAATTATATTTTCTTTTCTTGTTAAGTGGATTAAGTGTTGTGTCACAACACTTTTCTTCTCTGTTACGTGGTTATAACCTATGTAAGGGATTTATGGGTGGTACCCACTTGTTGATAACTACCTTTGAGAGGATTAAGGTGGGGTGGGGCCCACACGAGCCCAACCCCTCACCTTCCCCTAACATTCATAACTTTTCCCCTATTAATTTTGTAACTCTCAAAAAGAAACCACCCCTTTTTAAAATAAATTCAAGTCATTAATTGTGTAGGTTTTTCAAGTAATTAATTATTGGATTCTTTTGAATTTCAAATAAATTCCTTTGCTTGTGTGTTAATTAAATAAGACTAAGTCTTATTTCTTGGGAGGATAGTTGATGGTGCGAAAGGATTTGGGGAGGAAAGCTCTATGTTCCGAAGGACGTTCTTCCTCCTTGAAGAATGTGAATAACACACTGTCACTGATGAAGAATTCTGACCTCTGACGAAGGACAATGGTGAGAGACGTCTTCCTCGGAGATCGACGACGTGAGGCCGTGTACCGCGACGCCAACGACCCTCTCCTTCCGCGACGCCTTTTTCCGCGACGAACCTTCATTCAACAATTACATCAGGTAGGGGGATTATTTTGATAATGGTATTATTCCCTTGGTTGTTCCTTCTAAAACAACGAACCTAGATCAACTCATCATTAAGTTGATCCGCGAATGTTTAATTTTTAGGGTTGGAATATTGGTATGATTCTTTTTATTTAAGAGGTTGTAGGGAATTATTGTTTTTGATGATTTTCATGTTTTCATCCGTCATCGTTCCTCGTACTTTTGGACCACCTGTTTCCAATTAATGGGAGGGGGTCTGACCGCACAAACACGGCCGACCCTCCTCCACTTTTATCATGTCTTCCTGGTGGTTGAATGGAATGAGGATGGCGCGGTGTCGTCGCACCGCGCGGGGTCATGCGGCAAGGTATGTGTGGCACCATCGTGTCGCGCCTTTGAATCGAACAAGAACTCGGCGCTGTCGTGCCGCACCGGAGAACCCCGAAGGCACCGCGACCGAAGCAGGGCCGTGGCGGAGGGGCGCAGCGCCGTCGCGCCGCACCGGACAGTCCAATGTATGTCATTTTTATCAATTTTACATTGTTTTTAGAAATAAAAGAGCTTCAATCTTTAGCATGTTTATATATTGAAAACTATTTTTATCACTACATCAACTAGATTAATTTTAAATTAATTACTGAAACATCTTTTCTTTCAATTTTGACATATTGATTCCAAATAAAGAATTAGTGGGTTAAAATTATGTAAATCAATTTATTTTATTTGTGGTCCTTATTTTTATTAACATTAGTAATTTATATTAAAACATTAAAAGGTTAATGAAGTAATTAAGGGTAAAAATAATATTTCAAATACTAAATAAATTACCGTAACACTTTTCATAATTTAATTTCATGAGTGCTTTTTGAGAAAAATCTTACTTAGGTTCAAATTATTATACTTTTTAAGCCACTAGTTTTGGAGATTGAGATTTGTTATGTATTATTTAAAGAAGAGTCAAATATGTTATACTCATATTTTAATAACTATAACATTATCCATATTGGGTTATTCTGAATATAAATTATACTATAAATAGTAATATAAAAGATAATTTTTTACCAATTTAATATATCTATAATTTTTAGGAAATAATTAATTTCAATAAAGGATTTTACAATGATGATTATGTAATTTATAAATTATTGAAAATATCAATTAAATGACATTCAAAACATTTATATAAATATAATTTAATATAATAAATTTCGTAACATAATTTTCTAGATTAATATTACATGTTTTGTATTAGTTAATATAGTTGGTTTGAAGTAATAATTCATTTAGGATATTTTTTAAATGACAAATAATGAATACTGTCAAATTTGACTATAAAGATATTTTACCATATTAATATTTTATTGAAATATATAAAAATACTAAAACATATTTAAAAATAGAAAATAATTATTATATGGTCTAAAAAAATTTTAATGGGTATATTTATGATCTAATTTTTATCCAATAATTAATAATTACAAAATTTTAATATTGAATAATTTGTTACCTTTGTAAAAATTAAAATAGGTTAACTAAGAGTCAATTAAAATGATAAGGTATAACATAAAACCAAAACTCATCTAAAAACAATTTTATTATGATATTATAACCTTATCACATTCTATCTATAAATAAATGATTTTTTTTGTATTTTTATTGATATTTAATTTCTTATAAATTAATTTTTTTTGAAATTCTAAAATTGACTCTCAACACAATTATAAAAAGGGGCATCCTCTTTTATCTCATTTTCATTTCATTTACCATTATATCTCAACCAAAACCTTCATATTTCTCTTCTAAACATACCTATCCACATCCTAGAGGATTTTTACTTATCAAAATTACAACCCAGGTTTCTATACGAGGAGATCCAAAAGAGGTTCGCTAAAGAATATGTAACTGTCCTTACCAACTCTTTCAAGATTATTTCTTCTTCTACTTTCTATTCATGCTTTGTTTCTATACTAATAAAATGTATTCAGTACAATATATATTCTTATTTTTTTTATTATAGAACAACCATATTTTATCTTTTACCCATCCTATGAAAAATAAAATCACCACATGTGCATAGGTACAATCTATCATCTCCACGTCATTGTGTAATATTTTTTCCATCAATACAAAATTTTGATGGGTATAATGAATATAAATGTATATATGACCTGATATATATTTTTAATAATTAATATACCATTATATTCTATACACTTTCACCATTAATTGAATGATATTTTTTCTCATATATAAGTACGACCTACCGTCTCCATGACACGATGTGATTCAGTATCCACATTTACCATTAAAAATGATTATTGTTATGTATATAATGTTTAAATATAGTATCTATGAATAAAATATAATTCTATATAAGAATGAAATTTATCCTATTCATGTGAAACCAAAATTTCATGACAAAACATGCATAGGAAAATGAAGCAGTAAACACATGAAACAAGGGTTATAACAAAATTTTATTAACATGATGGTGATAAGATAATATAAGAGGATCATATATGATATCATAAATATGGATATGGTTCATTTATTATTTAATAACATGTTTTAAACTATTATACATGAGTTTAAATTACATCCAAATAAATGAAAGTACAAGGTATGGGTTACATCCAAATAAACTATTATACATGAGTTTAAATTACATCCAAATAAATGAATGTACAAGGTATGGGTTATTTCATAATCTCATTATTTTTAGATATTGTTTATATGAATATATTGGGGAACATTTATCATCCTTTTCCATGTTTCTTAATTATGTATTAAAAAATAATTTTACTATTATCCTATTAATTTTTAATTTCTTTTAACCATTTTTTACTTTATATAAAACAATTTGAAGGGAATATTTTTTATTTTCTAAATGAGGTACTTTATGACCATTTTATAAAAAATACAGATGGAATGTTTTTTAACCTATGTTGTAGGAGACTATTTGAACTCTATCA
Organism: Viscum album; assembly: GCA_963277665.1. Taxonomy (NCBI): domain Eukaryota; kingdom Viridiplantae; phylum Streptophyta; class Magnoliopsida; order Santalales; family Viscaceae; genus Viscum; species Viscum album. The sequence goes on from OY728152.1 coordinate 1,760,086,277, forward strand.
TGAATATTTATTTATTTAAGATTAATTTCAAACATTATATTATTATTTTCAATTAAAATATTTTCTTTTATAACTACGTGACATTTTAAATATATTATTTTAAAGTAAAAAATGAGTATTTTTATAAAATAAATAATGATATTATTATAATATTTTCATATATCTCAACACCCTTAATTTAATTTTATAATTAATTGAGGATGATCTTGTATTATACCATGTACCATATTTTATTGAAGGTTTTTTATCATATTGAATGTGTATGTTCTATTTTTTCCCTTTCATTGTTTATGGTTAAAATATTCATATTTCATATGTTATTTTTCTCAATACAAATGTTTATAGTGTTTTTTTCACACTTTTCATTTGAAGAATGCATTTAAATTAGTATGTCACTGATATGGCCTACTATATCCCATTAATGAATTAGTAAGACTTGTGAGAAAAACTATATTTGGTATTGGCTGATGTCTTACTAGTTTATGTATGATGTCATGGAAAAAGCCTTTATGGGATGTTTATGATGTATGAAATTATGAATACCCCCATTATGAGATTAGTTATTCATATACTATGTTATTATTTGACTATTAAAATATCCATGGTTATTTGTTTCTATCTAATATGATTATTTTATATGGTATTAATTATTATTTCCATTTTATGATTAATATTAGTTTAAATAGATTTTATTTCATTCTTACAACATTCTTTAATGTCTATGATTATTATTCATAATTTCTTCTATTGTACGCATACCCTTACTGAGAATCTTTTCTCACCCATTTCATATGTTTTATTATTCCCAAGATGTCAATATGTGTATTATGATTGTTATTTTTGGTTTAATCATGGAAAATAATGGTATTATCTAAGGATTTATGTTATTATATTTTATGTTTTATATTTTAATGTAAAGTTGAAGTTTATAATTTGGCTTCCAAAACTGCTAAACTAATTTGTCCTTTGTGATTACAATCTTTTATCTCTATCAATTAAATAATGTGAGGCATCTACTCGGGGATACTACTTTTGGGTTCATTATAAGAACCCATGTGTCACCCATGGCATATGATAAACAATCAATCAATGTAAATTAATTAATACAATTTTTATCACCGAGATCAAGTCATTCAAAATTCACCTTATAATGTTTCTAAAGGAATAAAATATTCATAAAAATATAATCCATTTAATTAACTCACCTGGTAATATCAATATAAATATAAACATTTTATTAGGTAATAAATTACATGGCCATATCCTCAGGACATGGTCATTCAATCCCCTTCTATTAATTAATTTATTTACAATAAAAAATATATTATTATGTATCCCATATAAATGGTTTAATGGAAAACCCAAATGGTATCCAATTTAACATTTCCACCCATAGTGGTCTTATCAAATAAACAACACATCAAATTTGTGGTTTAAATTAAAGGTCATTAGCTTTTAATCATTATCAACTATTACATTAATTATAGAGGTCATGCATTTCGATTTTAAACAAGCACTAATATACATTTCAACGATGATCCTAGGAAAATGTGTTTCATATAAATATTTCATATATATATATATATAAACCTCAAAAGTTATTGAAAATCAAGATACCACAAATTGTAGGTACATAGTGGAGTACTCATCCTGTATCGTCTCCAAATTTAGCTCAAATCAGGAGAAAAATGAAGAATAGACAAAGAACACGGAAATGAGGTATATTAGATGACACCAAAATAACTCTATAAATACCAAGAAGAATTAAAAATGGATAAAAGTAACTTATTACTCACTCATACATATCCAACGAGGTGCATGAATCTCTATTATGAGCTTATACATAGATTCGTTGTAAAAGCCTAGATTTAGAATCAATGAGGGCTCTAAACATTATCCAATACTATATAGATGAAGAATATAAATTTAAATTAGGATAATAGGTTAATTAAGGAAAAATTGGTAATTTTTTTCCAAAAAAAATGGTTCCTCGTGTTGTGGCCACATGGTTGGCTAAATCATGAACCTATCGGGCGCCCACTATTTTAAGGCGGGGAACCCCGCACAATTTTCACGCATGGTTTAACGAACCATGAAAAAACCATGTCTCGGCCAATTATAAAACACTATAGGGGCTCTATCATGGGAATGGGCCTCTATCTATATTTTTTTGAAATACCTTGTTGCCTATAGCTCCCCAATGTCCAGCCTCGCATGGTTATAAGTAGTCATGTGACCTGTACTGCATGGTCTCTACAAATATTAATGAAAACTTGTTTTTCCATAAAAGTAAATTTCTCGGCTTTGAATAAGAATCATACACTCATGATACCTCTACGACCTCAATGGTAAATAAAATTTATCCATATACAAATATTAAAACTTGAAATTGATGGAAGGAAAAAAAAATACCTCATGAAAGAACCAGATTATTATAAAATTACCCTCTTAAAACAATTCGTCCACCAATTTTCCTTACAAGGGTGGTTAATCATAGTCTATGAAAACTCTAGACATTATGCATGTACATTGGATTTTGTCTCTTAGGTCTCATTATATACATGGTCATTATACAATACCACACATACTAGAGGAACTAAACGGCTAAGAAGAATCATCGGTGTGTTACCTACAATGTGAATAGGAAGATCCACAAATGACACATTTATATGTAACTCAACCTCATTGGGATGAAAACTCTAATGCATGTATTATTTATAATGGAGTAGATGAGATACATGTAAGATGTTGTATATGTACTGTTACCACTAAGGTTAATACAACCTGTTGGATATCATCCTTACTATCTCAAGAATCCCAAATTACACGACATATTGTGAAGGAATCATGCCATGTCCCATGATCCTCCTATTTCCTAGACTCTATGAGACACATAAAATGACCTTATACCTAACATCAAACTCAATAGGTTATCTATGGTGATCAACATAATATTTTGTTCAATATCCCAAAGTATCCAAATGATTTTGAATCAAATGAACCAACTTTTTGGTCTCCTGAATGAGGTGAGGTCCATGGTTTGATTCCTATCCATCCTATTACTATAAAAGGGGGTATTATAATTTCCTACTTTATAAAGACTCAAAATTAACCATCTATATAGTATAATGAAATCAATTATTATAGGTAAATTCAACTAGGGGTATGTGAATCTTCCAAGATCCCCCAAAATTATAGATTCTTGCCCATTAAATTATCTCAAGAACCTATATCGTGTGCTCTAATAGGTCATTGGCCTGATGGTGTTAAGCTCTTCTCTAAAGGACCTGTGTACCCAAAGTCCATTGAAATCCATTCCATAATATTGAAGTAAATCCGGAATCCCTATCAATATAGTTATTAATAGGGACCCTATTCTGTTGTACTATCTAACAGCTATACAACCTCCCATGCTAATCTACTGAAAGGACTCCTTCATTGGTTAGAAATGACAAGAATTTGTGATCCTTTCAAAATAATCCTAAAAAACATCATTTTTAAATTATGACCTCAAAAACCTGTTCATTAAAACAATAACAATGTCAATGAACTTCTACTCATGAATTGTAAGCTCTTGTTAATGCCTGACAGGTTTCTGGTGTGCCACCATCAACTACTAATAGGTGGAACATCTCATGAGGAAACCAGCCACATATCTTTTCATACATATCCACCAGTATTGGTGATGTAAATCCTAATACATCTTGGTGACACTAGGATTCACTACCCAAGATGATGTATGAAGGTATCACATCATATCCTTGCACAAGTATGCTAAAACCCACACCTTACCATGTATAAATTGAGTTTCATCATCGCTGATGGTCCAACTATGTGGATGGTCCTCACCATCCACACTCTCTTAAGGGGCTGGGCATTCAGGATCTGATAGATATCTCATCATCAATATATCTATAAGTTTATATGTCCCAACTAAGGGTGAATGAAATGTATACCCACATTAGCCAAAAACCTCTAAGTGCATCTCAAAAAATAAATGCATAAGATTACACTGGACTACTGAAATTACTATATCTATGTCCTCCTACTCAATGCATTGTCCACTGTATTTACATTCATAGTTGTGTAAGAAATATCGAAGTAAAAATACAACGGTAACTCAACTAACATTCACTGTTTCAGCTTTAGATCATGATGTATGAATATATACATGAGTATTTTTTTGTCCATGTACCCAAAAAAATGCTTTCCAAGTAAGTAATTTTCCAAAAGCACAAGGAACGAACAAAATCTGTTAGCATAAGATCAAGTGTTAGGTAGTTCCTCTCATGTGGACCCATCATCTAAGACCCATAAAACACAAACTCATCCCATTTAAAATGATATACCCATATCCCAATACCCAATGCATTGTGGTAAATAATGAAACTCTTACAGAGCACTAGAAAAATTAGTATCGGGGATTAATTCAATCTCTCTTCCATCTCTTGAAAGGGTGAATCACATGCATCTGATCATACAAACATCATTCTCTTATTATTCAATCGCATGAGTGTACTTATAGGATTGAGATGTTCTATATGAAATGCATATACTACTTATATATCAACCAAGAAACCCATTATTTAAATGATGTTCATGGGATTTTCCTAGGAAACTATAGATCTCACCTTTTATGGGTCAACTAAAACATTAACTCTGAGATAATGTGACCCGAGAAGTAGATTTTATTCATCAATAAGTGGAACAACAAGAGATTAACATATAACTGATTCTCTATCTGTGTATCCATTATGTTCTCTTGATGTTCTAAATGGTCATGGAAAGTGTGAGAATACAACAAGATATAAACTATTAATACCAAGAAAAATTGAAATAACATTGGAAAAATCGGTTCATAAGTGCTATGGAAACTATTAGAATATTCATGAGACTTAATTATATTACCAAATTCTCATATAGACCATTCCCATTATGAAAATATATGTGATATATGTTTGGTGGTCTAAAAATAATGTGATTGTCACAAACCGAATCTGGTCGCCTTCAAAATCGGCACCCGACCCGGTCCATGGCAAGTCCCGAAGGGCGTTCCCGATCCCCATGGGCGGGCACAAGTTCTCGGGTATCATATCATGATGACTGGGAACGATTTACCCGATTTTATAAACATTAAACAACAAACAAAATCAATAGAACAAATCTGGATTTTTCAACTAAAACCGTCTTTTACAAAATTTCAGAACTGAAATACATAAGTTAAAACTGTGTTTAAAGACCATTACAATGGTACATAACCAAATAAGGACATCCCAAGAACCTCCACAAGGAAAGAGGCACCGCCCTCAAGCTATCTCCATGACACTGTATCCCAATGGACAACTAAAAACCTGAATCAATGGCATAAATCTTGTACCCAAACCCGTGACATAAAAGAAGCAAATCTACTTACACCCAAAGGTGTAAGTAGGGTGTGAGCGAAAGCCCAGTAGGATACCACCACTAATAGATTCCATGTGATTAACATTTAATGGTGAAAAGCATGCAAGTTTTCAAAGGCATGAGATGCTAGTTAAAATTTCTAAAAGATGCAACATTAAATAAAAACAGTTTTCAGGTGGGCTAATTTAAAGAATAAATACATTTAAACTAAATACCATAGCTACTGAATTTTCCAGCATCTCATACTGTATACCGACGGTAAGAAAAAAGTATCAAGTGAGCACAATCAATGGGAAATAACCCCTAGGAACTAGCTAGCTGTGGGTCCCAGGTACCTCGTATCTCGGTGAGAGTAACCATCACAAATATTCATTCTCGTGCACGAGCCACTAGTAGGGAACATACCCATAACCTAGTGGTCCCCAATCATCATCATCATAGTTTAGTTAGAGTTGTAAGCGTCAATCTTGCTAAGTGAAACTGAGGCCAAACCCCACAGATTCACTAGCATACTAGTACACGTCCATCCACCTAGATACCCGGGTTTTCCCTTTGTTCTCAAACAAGTTCAGAAATCCAAGAAGTATAGTTTTCACATGGAAATATCACTTCCACATCACAAATTAACCAAACAGCCCCATGTACATCATGCAAGTCAAAAATTCCACTTTTCATTCAAATGCATTTTGAAATCAAACTCACTCCAAATTGCCTACAACACTTTTCAAATTTCTTTAACACTTCCACAAATCCATTAAAAAATTTTATAAAACCATTACAAGATATTCAACTCACATAACAGCCCACACACATGTCACACAATACCTTTCTCACCTTCACAATTCATTTTATAAATAAACTCACATGAAATATCCCACACCCGTGTTTCGCACACAAAACACAATTTAGTAAAACATTTCGACAATTTATAAAAAAAATTATAAAAATGTTTAACATCTCAAATCACCACTTTACCATTCAAAACCCCACATTAGTTGAACACACTCACCCAAACAGTACATATACACCCTTTCCCAACTTTGTTTATCCAAATAAAACATTGGCAATTTTTTATAAAACAAACCCAAGAGGAATAACCATTGTTTGCACACTAAACCCATTTCAAAACCCTCATTTAAAATCAAAATCATACCAATACCAATCCAAAACAGAATTTTTCAGCCCTAAAACAATTATTAAACCACCCCCAAATGTTATAAAAATACATCAAATAATACCACAAAGATACACATGAAAAACACACGTTTTCATAAATCACCTTCAAGAAGAACAACATGTTTTTTCTCCTTAAAATCATTAAAAAACCTAATTTCAAGTCCAAAATGACAATAAGGAATTAACAAACCAGAATTGGCATCCCCATTCAAGACTAATAAATCACTTTCATATGTTATAAACTAAACCCAAACATTACCCCAAGAGTCACACATGAAAAGTACCCAATTTCAAGCTATAATGCAACTAAAAATTAAATATTCAACCAAATCCATCAAAACTGTTTTCACAGAACATAAAACAGATTATAAACATGCTAAATTAATAATCCATGCAAGCTAAATCATCATAAAATGGCTACACATGGAATCACCTACCTTTTGAGTCGAAATCCTCAAAACATGGTGCGAAACCTTAAGCGCACCACCGCCCCACCACAAGGAATATAAATCCATACCTATACCACCAAAAATTGACCCAAAAGATACCAAATCAGACCTTAGGATCGAACCCTAACTTCTGGACATTTTAGAACATAATTAAAGTGGGAGGAAACCCTAAGGAGAATGAAAAATTGAACAGAGAAACACTTACTCAAAACAATCATGAATAAAACGACCCAAAATCCACCAGATTCTGAATCTGAAAACATACAACAATTCAAGGGATGTTCAAACAAGGATTATGAGACCATGTAGGAATTTGAATGGAGAACAAATAGTGAGAATTGAAATATTTATGAAGGAAACAAATTACCTTAATTAATCTGCCCGAAATGTGAGTGCTTCAGAAGTTTCGACCTACACCGCGATGAAAATGAGCTGCAAAGAGGGTGGGAGGATATGGGACGCGCGGATGGGTTCAAGGGGAGTGTTTGGGGCTTGGAATCACCGAAAAAGCCTTAATATTGGATATGTTATTAATTAAACAAAATTTATTTTTAAAACTGGAATTGGGCTTTCGGGCAGGCCCAATCCCTTAAATAAAAACCCATATACAACTTGTTTATGGTTTTCTAAAGGCTCCAAACTACAATGGTGGTGTTTCTATATCAGGGTATACCATTTAGGAACTTGAATGGGTGAAAAATATTAAAAATTGAAAATGTTATAAAAGAAACAAAATTTATTTTTAAATTTTGAATTGGGCTCACGGTTTGGCCCAATTCATGAAAACCCACCCATTCCACCATAAAAGCTTGACAAACCCCAATAACAAATCATAAATGAAAATTAAATGAAAATTAACTTTAAAATATGTCATTTATGTGAAAAGTCTCCCCACCATAAAAAATTTCCCTCCCCGGAAAGTGACCACAAGGCCAGATACCAAAACCATGTCCAACCGATAAACTAAGATGTAATTCTTTGCCAAGCTTTGCCCCCAAGGGTCAAAACACCTCCAATGATCAATTAATGAATGATTAATCTCACAACCCAAACTTACACCACATTACTGAAATGATCAATCACATTCATACATTATCCCAAAATGAAACTCCTCGAACGCTATCCGAACAACACTCAAGCAATTCACCCAAACGAACAACAACTTCAAACAAGGTCACACATACCTTGCTATAACTAAACCATTGGGCACTCTCCAATCTCAATGGTTACCCAAAGAAGATTTAGGTAGCTTGATAGATCTGAATGAGACTACCTACCAACAATCCTTGACCATGGATAAGACTAAGTTATTGGTACGGGGAAAAAAATAGGCTCCCCACCATAGGAACCAACAATCTTAATCGACCAGCATGGGCCGGTACAGAAAGACCCCAAAATTTAAAGTGTTGGGACGGCCACATGGTGATTCTGAACGGTTTAGGAAACCATGAACCAACAGTGGAGATTCTTCTATCTACATGGTTTTTTTTGTTCATGGTTAGAACTAACCATGTGAAAACCGTGTGCTCAAATTTTCAAGCCAAATTTCCATCCATTCTCCAAAGACTCAATGGAAACCAAATGGGGAGGGAATAACATTGTGTGATGACATGGGTACAAAACCCTCCACCTATTTCCACAGAACGGGAACAACAGAAGAAATATGATGACACCATAGGTTTAAACTCTTCCTATCTTTCATACTAAGGATAGGACTTTGTACAAGGGTTTAAACGACACTAGGGTTTCCCCTGACTACGCGCCATCTTCTCTCCGGGACCTATGGATGGAGCTCAAAATATTGAAGCATCTTCGGCCACACAGTTTGGATGTTGAAACCCCTATGTGGAACTTCTTCTTTCGGTGCCACAAACAACTACACCACATACCCTGATAGGTTCATCAAGACATAACACACTCCATAACTCACTTTACCAAAACCAGACATTTCACTGAAACAAGGGATCAGAATAAGCACACACATCGCACCTTGTTTCTTTGGCTGAGAAACAACAGAAGGGTAGGACACATATAAACACCTTCCCCTAAGATAGAGGATTTGATGTCTTTCCCAAAGGATACATACTCCCAACATAACAGAGAACCTTAGAGGATTTTGTGACCTTGACATTTACAGTCAAAAGAGCACACAACATCACAATGCGTCACCGAACATGACCCTTGTGATTGATAGAAACAATACATGGAACATGACCATATTCCAAGTCCCTAAACAATAGACAAGTCCAAAAAGTGGACACAATATCCTATCGGGACCAAAATATCAAAATTGGTGGTTTAATAATAACTCTTTCTTCAAGGAAACTATGAAGAACCCAGAGGCCCTCTTAGACACCATCATGACACTCATCCACACTAACAACCAAAGAACACTTCCTCCTTTGATGAATCATGAATTTTAAGAAACCAAGGCCTCTTTCAACCTTCCACAAGAACTATACCACTACAAGAGGATCTACAAATCAACTAAATGAATGGTTGTAGACTCAATCAATAATGATCTATAAAATATTCCTTATATTGATCAACTGGAGGATTTTCCAATGGAGAAACAATACGGGTTGCACTTTAGTTGTGCACTAACCCTAAATGGGGGCGTACCTTGTCCAACAGGAGAACCCAAGGACCCAACCAAGATGGTCCATTGGTCAAAAAAACAATAAACCAGATCCAAACACATGAAGGTAACCACCATAAAGGTATCCCGAAACATATCTCAGAGGAGACTACTAACCGGTCCTTCTACCAAGCTTACCGACCAAACATAATCCCAAAACACAGTTCATATAGGAGGGGTTATTGGACTAAAAAAACATCCCACAAAAACAACATCTTCAAAGAACCATAATACAAACCATCCCAAAACTATTCATCAAGACATCATGTTTTTCTTTAAAACCATTTATTTGAAAACAAGCGGTTCAGCGGTAAGAGTATTGACCAATGGTACCCCATGGGCCTCACACATGCATGTTTTTGTGCCACACCAGACACCCACCTCATATCCGTCCCGGAACTCATCCAGTCGTGCCATCAACCATCCATCATCCCATATAACCCCATGCATGTGGTCACTAATGTAAATACCAAATGTTAAAACAAAAATTCTTTCCACTTTTCAAAACCAAAACGGTCAACCAACACATCCTTTTTTTTTCTCATAACCGCTAACCGCGAGATCAAAATCCCAACTCACATCTTACAAAAATTTTCAGAAAGTCACAACCATTTAGAAAATAACTCACATTCAAGATATTCACATCAATTTCAAAACCTCTCATCCCATTAAAACACAATCTGATTGTTTAGAAAACTCTATTGGAAACACTTTTCAAAACCAACTTCAATATAGTTTCTACCTTCAAAAGAGTTGTAATCACACCATTTTCTATTTCAAAATATTTCTGAATATTCAGTTCCAAAATTTCATAAATCATACCATTCCATCTTTATTTTAAAATCATTTCACAAAAACAATACACTTCTTAAATCCAAGTCACCTTAAAACCAAAGTGCTAAGATTTCAAAACTAAACCACAAAACAATGCGAGAGGAAACTAGTTTCAGTGGGTGACTTGGAAATATGGTTGGCGGCCATATTCCAATCACTTAACTGTCACAGAGAGTGTTCTAGGGAATATCCCCGGCTTCACATGGCTTTCCAGGCCCTGTGACCTCACTGAGACCATTATCCCAACTCTCTTTTCATTTCCCCTAATCATCATCAAACCAGGAAAACCAAAGGAATCTGAAAGGTCCTGACTTCCCCTAGAGACATGAATCCCGTCATGAGGTGTGGTGATCAGCCACACTACTCATAACCAAAATTCCAAGTCCCAACAATCCCAACTCTAGACTATCCCGACTGTTCCCCAAATAACATGACTCCAATGGAGCGAACCTCCTCTGATACCATTTTGTCACGAACCGAATCTGGTCGCCTTCAAAATCGGCACCCCACCCGGTCCATGGAAAGTCCCGAAGGCCGTTCCCGATCCCCACGGGCTGGCACAAGTGCCCGGGTATCATATCATGATGACTGGGAACGATTTACCTGATTTTATAAACATTAAAAAACAAACAAACTCAATAGAACAAATCTGGATTTTTCAACTAAAACCGTCTTTTACAAAATTTCAGAACTGAAATACATAAGTTAAAAATATGTTTAAAGACCATTACAATGGTACATAACCAAATAAGTACATCCCAAGAACCTCCACAAGGAAAGAGGCACCGCCCTCAAGCTATCTCCACGACACTGTATCCCAATGGACAACTAAAAACCTAAATCAATGGCATAAATCATGTACCCAAACCTGTGACATAAAATAAGTAAATCTACTTACACCCAAAGGTGTAAGTAGGGTGTGAGAGAAAGCCCAGTAGGATACCACCACTAATATATTCCATGTGATAAACATTTAATGGCGAAAAGAATGCAAGTTTTCAAAGGCATGAGATGCTAGTTAAAATTTCTAAAAGATGCAACATTAAATAAAAATAGTTTTCAGGTGGGATAATTTAAAGAATAAAAACATTTAAAATAAATACCATAGCTACTTAATTTTCCAGCCTCTCATACCGTATACCGACGGTAAGAAAAAAGTATCCAGTGAGCACAATCAATGGGAAATAACCCCTAGGAACTAGCTAGCTGTGGGTCCTAGGTACCTCGTATCTCGGTGAGAGTAACCATCACAAATATCCATTCTCGTGCATGAGCCACTAGTAGGGAACATACCCATAACCTAGTGGTCCCCAATCATCATCATCATAGTTTAGTTATAGTTGTAAGCGTCAATCTTTCTAAGTGAAACTGAGGCCAAACCCCACGGATTCACTAGCATACTAGTACACGTCCACCCACCTAGATACCCGGGTTTTCCCTTTGTGCTCAAACAAGTTCAGCAATCCAAGAAGTATAGTTTTCACATGAAAATATCACTTCTACATCACAAATTAACCAAACAGCCCCATGTACATCACGCAAGTCAAAAATTCCACTTTTCATTCAAATGCATTTTGAAATCAAACTCACTCCAAATTGTCCTACAACACTTTTCAAATTTATTTAACACTTCCACAAATCCATTAAACAATTTTATAAAACCATTACAAGATATTCAACTCACATAACAGCCCACACTCATGTCACACAATACCCTTCTCACCTTCACAATTCATTTTATAAATAATCTCACATGAAATATCCCACACCCGTGTTTCGCACACAAAACACAATTTAGTAAAACATTTCGACAATTTATAAAAAAAAATTATAAAAATGTTTAACATCTCAAATCACCACTTCACCATTCAAAACCCCACATTAGGTGAACACACTCACCCAAACAGTACATATACACCCTTTCCCAACTTTGTTTATCCAAATAAAACATTGTCAATTTTTTATAAAACAAACCCAAGAGGTATAACCATTGTTTGCACACTAAACCCATTTCAAAACCCTCATTTAAAAGCAAAATCATACCAATACCAATCCAAAACAGAATTTTTCAGCCCTAAAACAATTATTAAACCACCCCCAAATGTTATAAAAATACATCAAATAATACCACAAAGATACACATGAAAAACACACGTTTTCATAAATCACCTTCAAGAAGTACAACATGTTTTTTCTCATTAAACTCATTAAAAAAACCTAATTTCAAGGCCAACATGACAATAAGGAATTAACAAACCAGAATTGGCATCCCCTTTCAAGACTAATAAATCACTTTCATATGTTATAAACTAAACCCAAACATTACCCCAAGAGTCACACATGAAAAGTACCCAATTTCAAGCTATAATGCAACTAAAAATTAAATGTTCAACCAAATCCATCAAAACTGTTTTCACAGAACATAAAACAGATTATAAACATGCTAAATTAATAATCCATGCAAGCTAACTCATCATAAAATGGCTACACATGGAATCACCTACCTTTTGAGTCGAAATCCTCAAAACATGGTGTGAAACCTTAAGCGCACCACCGCCGCACCACAAGGAATATAAATCCATACCTAGACCACCAAAAATTGACCCAAAAGATACCAAATCAGACCTTAGGATCGAACCCTAACTTCTGGACATTTTAGAACATAATGAAAGAGGGAGGAAACCCTAAGGAGAATGAAAAATTGAAGAGAGAAACACTTACTCAAAACAATCATGAATAAAACGACCCAAAATCCACCAGATTCTGAATCTGAAAACATCCAACAATTCAAGGGATGTTCGAAAATGGATTATGAGACCATGTAGGAATTTGAATGGAAAACAAAGAGTGATAATTGAAGGATTTATGAAGGAAACAAATTACCTTAATCTGCCCGAAATGTGAGTGATTCAGATGTTTCGACCTACACCGCGATGAAAATGAGATGAAAAGAGGGTGGGAGGATATGGGACACGCGGATGGGTTCAAGGGGAGTGTTTGGGGCTTGGAATCACCAAAAAAGCCTTAATATTGGATATGTTATTAATTAAACAATATTTATTTTTAAAACTGGAATTGGGCTTTCGGGCAGGCCCAATCCCTTAAATAAAAACCCATATACAACTTGTTTATGGTTTTCTAAAGGCTCCAAACTATAATGATGGTGTTTCTATATCAGGTTAGACCATTTAGGAACTTGAATGGGTGAAAAATATTAAAAATTGAAAAAGTTATAAAAGAAACAAAATTTATTTTTAAATCTGGAATTGGGCTCACGGTTTGGCCCAATTCATGAAAACTCACCCATTCCACCATAAAAGCTTGACAAACCCCAAAAAAAAATCATAAATGAAAATTAAATGAAAATTAACTTTAAAATATGTCATGTATGTGACAGTGATGATAAACACATCTCAAATAAATTTTATTGAACACCCAGTCTCCTTGGATATAGTCAAAGATATCATCTATCCATGGTAGAGGACAATGGTTCTTTTCCATTATTTGGTTCGACTTCTAGTAACCCAAAATATCTAAAGGGTGTCATTCACATTGTTTTAAAAATGAATGGTCAACCCAACATAGAAGTAATGGTTCAGATAAACCCCATTTTCCTCTAAATTTTCAATCTTCCTCTTGAGCTCCATCATCTCAACGGTTTCTATCTTGTAATGAGGAATGGTTAACAGGGAAACTCTTAGGTATAGATTAAAATAGAACTCCACACCACTCTAAGAGGTATTCCTTTAAAAAAATCTTATAAAACACCCTTGAAATGGACAAAAACTAGAGGGAAATCTTCTTGACATGTTCATTAATCATTTAGATATAATCTCAAAATATTAGATATTATCCATCCCATCCCATTATGGCCTAGTCCATATCATATTTCCCAGACATCCCATTAACCCCTGTGAAGAAAATCTTTACCCTATGGTGATTTGAAGGTCTCCCTTTAGCAATAGGAATAAAATAAATCAGGGAATATAACCAACTAGTCCATCCATATAATGATTTCAAAACCCATCATATTAAGGAAACATTGGTCCTGTATGATGTGACACACTTTGACCTCAACTGTTCAGTCCCTAAAATTATGTACATCTTCTATTCTAATCCCCAAGAGATTATCAAGTGTCATAACACCAACAAAACATATAATGTTGAGCCTATGACTCTCCAAAATGGGAACAAATATAAATCTATGAGAATCTTATTTATTGAAAAGTGTAGAAGAAAAGGTAGAGGATACTGTAGAAATACATCTCATGGTATAATGTTAGGGATTTTTCTCCTCAGATGTTAGTTGAACTATATATATCTAGTTCGATTCATGTTCCCATGATAAATTTTGGCTACCCTATATGGATATATTATACCATTTCTATCAATTTATTGTCTGACTATCACGACTATGACCACCACCTCAGCCTTATTAGCCAATTGTATTTTAGGTCTATACCAGATTAGAATATAATAACCCCTCTCATGCCTTTAGAGTTAGTGTTGACCCTCTATCACTAACTTTAGGTTTAATATTTTTGTAAAAGTGTTATAGATATACCATATTTATCCCAGATCAACTCTTGATAGGGTATCTTGTGAACTAAAGTCTTCTTTGTGCCGTTCTATAGCACCGATGGCACTTCACCTGGATTCAAAAGTATGTGCTCTTGCTACTAGATTCACTGTGAGTATGTTATTGATGATTATTAAACTTGTAGTCGGTTCAGTTCCAGATCAAGGTACTGAACAACCCTGGACTTAACCCCCATCCTATCTCATGTTATGATAAGTGATAAACACCTAATTTGGTATTCTATAAATGGTAGTAAGATGAAATAAATACATCTATAATCAGTTGTTGTATAGGGTACCATCCTCAAATCATCTGAATTTATATAACATGTCACCCATAATAATATGTATAAAGTATCATAGCTCTGTAATATTGGAAAAATAAATCATAATAGGTAATGATCCCTAATCTAAGTGTATGAATTCTCAGGCTCTATCAGTCATCAATGTCTCGTGATAAAACTAATCATAAAAGGCTATATGATAATCCATCTAAGATATCTCTGAAGGATTCTTTTTCTGTGTAATGAAATACAACCATATATTGGAAGAACCGTGCATCATATATATATATATATATAACCTTACCCTCTTTTTGGGAGGCATCTTTAGATGCACAAAAATGGATATCAGGGATTATATTTATGAAATTGTACCATGTGGTCTACTTTCCCCTAAAAATGATAGTGGATTCTACTATTGTATCACATGCATTAACTAAACCATAAATGTTTGTAAATGTCGTTCTCCCAGAAAATTCTGAAAGAAACAGAAAAACTCCCCACAAAAATTACCTCAGAACTCATTTCTGATACAACCACTGGTTCCTCATATGGACCTACTAGATGATCTACATGTATAATATTGACCACTACCTCCAGAGCATGATCGGTTCCACCCTCCTGGTGTGAGAATAGAGGACTTCGTGGTTGATTGCCTCTATAATTCCTAACATATACCACAGAAATGGTAATTATCAATGTTCACAGAGAAAATCTTGGATATTAAAATGGGATATCTAAAATAATTCCAATATTAGAATCAAACCCTTATGCCATCTCCTTGATTCATTTCTGGGTAACGTAAAGATCATATAAAATAAATAGATACTTCATATTACTAACTACTATGTTAGGGTCTGGGTCATGTTCTCTACTATTTTCAATTCAATTTCCAATTAATTTTCATATTCATTTACATAATTTGAAAACACAATTAACATGTTTAAACAATATGTTTCACAAAATTTTTAACCATAAGGTTTCAAACTCCACCTGAATCAAAATATGGAATCCACCTCATCAAAACCATAACACATTCCTATCCATGTGACTCATAGTCCATGACACAACTTTACCTTATAGGATTCTTAGGATTTATATTGTTTCCTAATAAAAAAAAACAGTATATAGGTTACGGAAGTCACTCTAATTACCATCCATGATTTCAATTCCCTACATAATCATTTATCAATTGTAGGTATATCAATCAGTTCAGATACCATAACAACATGCAATCAAGAAATGCACCTTACATGGCATGGCATAATGCATGGAATGTGAATTTTAAAATGTACCTAAAATAATGAATGATATAGAATACCATTGTCTCATTTGGTTGAAAAAAATAAAATCTCAAAATAATTTCATTTCAAACATCAAAATTCATTTTAATTACCCAATAGTAGAATAAAATCATCTCTAATAGCCAAAATCGAGAAAACAACCATTTCATTAGAGGAAATTCAGATTTTTTCCTTTACACATTATAACAATGCCCTAGAACATGTCATTACCAAATTCCTTCATATCCCATTTGATTTTCACATAATTGTAAATAAAACTAGAAAATAATCTTCCAATAAAAAATTGAAACATCCTAGACATTGATGTCACTAAAAGCTGCTCTGAGCCAGGTTTTCCATATAGCCTAAAGCACATCTCCCCAAATACTAGAGGCTACTGACTTGTAGTGAGGGACAATGGTGTCCTTTTGTGGAGACTATTCCCTCATCACTAGAGTGTAATTTCAAGGATATAAAATAATAGATAATTAGAAAAATAAATAATGAAATTAGACAATATACCACATCCAAGATAAATATACAAAAACAAAACCAAAAGGAATATCAAAAAATTATCATACATGTCATTTCATGTGTTTAGGAAGCATCAAAAATTGGTTTCTAATCAATTTTATGGTACATGTTAAAAAATACTAAATATATTAATAAGTTCTATCTCTTGATGACATCCCAAACCTCATCTCGATCCTATGCTCACCTACTCTAAAGTAGCAATAAAAAACCAGTAACAAGGTGTTTTCCCATATCTATTCTAGCATTCAAATAGTATGTTAGAGTAACCAAATGCATCCCTAACAGGGTGTGAGATACAATCCCAGTATTCTATCACCTATATATTTAATTCCATATATTTAATTAATATATAATAATATCAATGTGAAGGATTTAATAGAATATGAAATTAGGTGTTGTATAAAAACAACCCATAAAAGAATCGGTACCCATGTAAACCCATCCTCTGCTACCTACTTCAGCCTTATTTGAAATGTCTCTAAATAAACTATCAATCTTTTATAAATTTTAATCATTTTAAATTATTTAATGTGTCTTGGGACCCTGTATATAGCTCAACATCCCCTATGAAGATGTTGTTAATATTTTCATAACCAGACAATCAATATAGTATAAATATCTGACCAAATCCAATAAATTTATTTTACATGGAAGAAATATCATATAAATCATTTTCATTCATTATTAAATTATGATCCAGATACCATCTGTGGAATTCAATATTTGGAATCCTAGTATCACTCTATACAATACATAAACAAAGCACCTTACAAGTCCATCCTAAGCATTTCTCATTTGAATCTGAGTATCGCTCTTAGTTTGGAATACCATCACCACTCACTGAGTTTTTCCTTCGAGTTCAGTTACAGGAACCCAAGTATCACCCATAATTTATATAATAAATTTCCTTTTGATTCATTCCTTCGAATTACTATAAGGGATCCCAAGTCTCACATTTGGTATAGATTTAATCGTCCATCTAAGTCCATCATGTGAAATACATACGGATTAAAATCATCCCCCACACATATAATAGTCATACCTCTAAGTTTATACCAGAAATTACAGTTAATATTTCATTAATAACTCAATAATTAGTATAGAAAAAACCAGACGAGTCATTCCATGGTGTTCATAGGATATCCCATATGTCACCCATGTATTATGATAAACACTCAATTAAAGGATATTACTTAATTCAAAGTTAATCACCATGATCATCTCTTTTAAACATCACCTTAGAAGGTGTATAAAGTCATTGGTTATTCATAGATGTATTATACTCTTAAAAATTCACAAGGGCGTATCTATAGAAAAAGAATCATTTTCTTTTGAAATAAATTCCAAGGTTGATGCCTAGGGACATATTCATTCCACCCCTTTCTTTAATCAATTCATTTACAATTGAAAATTATTTATTAAATATAAATTTTAATGTTTTAAATAGAACAAAAAAATCCAAATTAAATTTTCACAAATGGTGGTCAAATTAATTATATATCACACCAAAGGGGTATTTTGAATTCAATATCCTTAATCTTTAATCATTACCAATGGTTCCATTAATGACATAGTTCATGTATATTCATTTCAAACAATGGTTAAAATCTATTTTAATGGAAGCACCCTAAATAAAAAGCATGTCGAACAACAACATATAAATTTAAAAACAATGAATTTGAGGGAAAATTATGAGACCACCTACAGTAGGATCATAGTGGAGTGTTCATCCAATACTAGCTCTAGATTCGACTCTGATTGGGAGAAAAATAAAGAACCTATGAAGAACCTGGAAATAAGACACATTAGAAAGAACTAAATTGACATTGTCGATACCAAGAAGAATGAATCATGCCATAAATAGAACTGAGTACTCATCACCACAGATCCAATGAGATGAACAGATCTTGATTCCGAGATCATATGCATATTAGATGTAAAATCCTATATTTGGATTCAAAGTTGGATCCCAATGTGAAACACTACTTTTTAGTGGAAAATTGAAATAGAAATTTGGTTTTGAGATTAATTAATAAAATATTGGTCATTTTACCCCAAAAACATAGGCCATGTTGTTTGGCTGCACGGTTGTCCAAACCTTCCACCATTAAGGAACACATTGCTATTAGGAGAGGCACCCATCACAGTTTTTATGCTCGATTTTACTAATTGTGTGAAACCATGTCTTATCCCACTATCAAAAACTAAAGGCTCTATCACATGGGCATGTTCCTAAATTTTCATGGTTTTAAAAACCATTCATCTTATAGATACCAACCATCCAGCCTCTCATGGTTAGAAGTATAAATGTTGTCTGTCCTGCATGTTTTCTACTAACTATACTGAAATCCTATTTCTCCCCTAAAGTCATCTTTTTCACTCCAATTAAGCCCCGGACACCCCCAATAGATTCATAACATCAAAGGGAATTCCCATTATTCCATATACATGTAGTTAAACAAAAAAATTAAAAAAAATTAAATGATTATTTATCTCACGAAAGAAATGGGTTCTTATAACCATATCCAACCTATTGATGTCATTCCAGACATATGTGCCCAATATCATCAAAGCATCTGATTTGAGACTATTTAATTATGTAAATTAATATATCATAAAAATAAGTAATAAAAGAAATAATAAACATGAAAAAATTTGTGAATGCTATAAATAATTTTCCTAATTTTTTCTATTGGATGTTAAAGAACGTACGTGATGATTCAGACTCGGTGATAGAAAATTACTACCATCAAAAACTCATTTCAAATGTTTCAAAACAACTATTTTTGTAAATAATTTTAATACATGACCATATTATTAAATAAATATTCAGATGTATTTATATAAACCTATATGATTTATAATGGAATTTTTATGCCACTTCTAACATTATTTCAATGTTTTTTAAAATTAATATTTTTATATATTTTATACACAACATTTTGACATTATTTACAGATGGAAAAAATATAATTTTATTTTATCATATAAGGTATCAATGGATTTTCCTTCCTCCATAAAAATTATTTTATATGTGTATTAATTTATAATAGTCTCTTTCTCTCCAAAAAAATATCTCTTCATCCTTCATTATAGTTTTTTAAATTTTATAAAACTAACAGAAATCATATTTTGATTTCTGAATGTGCCTGTATATTGGTTCAAAAGATTTTTTAAGGGTTTTATGGTGAAATGTTCAAAGAATAAAATATTTAATCATGGTATGGTACATGAGATTTATATATGGATAAGTATGATCCCAATATAAATTACACAAATGGGTGTGCCCGAGAAGGACAATACAAACATGTGAGAACAATAAAACTTATATGAATGGATGATCCTGGTAATACATATACAAATGTGTGATGATGGTACAACCTATATTAATAGTTGATCCAATTACATCTACTCAATTCATTGCGTAATGTTATTTATCTCTAAAATGATGATAGATAGATTTAACTTGGGTGGTTATTCCTATTGATTTAACTATGATCTAGTTATTTCTTTCATGATTTTCCACATGTAGAAAATAATATTTTATATAATACCCAAAAGGGGTTCTAAATTATTTATTTAATTTTTGAAGGTATTTTTTGAAGGAAATGTTTTTTTAACTTGTAGATATGATTTATTTTATATACTCAATGAATATAATTTACAATGAAAACATTTTAGGGGTTTTCATATTTTTCATTGGACTAATAGAGTAAATATTTTTTTTTATACTATGTATTTTATTTGTCATCAAACATTATCATAATATTTTTAACTATGATTGAAGATGAGTAGAAAATAAAATAATTTTTATTTTCTAAATATATAATTATCCTTGAACAAAGGTAGTATGTATTTAAAAAAAATCATTTTGTAGAAAAATAGACTCTATATGGAAATTCCCACATGAATAAATTTTTCTTAATTCTATAAAATAATAATCATAATAGGTCTATTGGTATTAAAGAGATGAAATATTTTTCTATGATGTTTTAATTTTTTATGGATAATATTGGGTTTCATTTATTGATATAAAATAAAAAATTGTATAGTTTATGTTTTAGCTTTGAATTTGGGAGTGTTGGTCCTATGTTATTATAGTTGGTATTTGATCGGGATTTAAACAACTTTTTATATTAATATTTTTTCATTTGATATTATTTTAAGGGTTATAGATAACATCATGGGTATACTATTTTATAATTTTTCCTTATTTAAAGGTCTTAAAACCCCTTTATGATGTATTATGTGATGGAATTATAATGTGATTAAACATATTTTCAATGAAATTTTACTGATTTGAGGTATATGTAACCCTTCGATTTAACATGAATTATTACTTATGAAGAGTGTTATTAAATTTTTGGAATGTATAATAAAGTGTAGAGACACATGGTTTTCCCTATCAGAATTTTAAATATTCCTAAGATTATTTATTGTTTTATGTGCTATGTTAGTGCGAGGTATTGGGTGCCTAGGTCCCCATGGAGGTGATTTTACATATATTAAATATATTTTATCACCCTAGTTCTATTTCTTATGTAACATGTGATAAATCCCATTTGGATTTTTATATCATATTTATCATAATGATATTGAGTCTTGAATGTCATTTTTACTGAAGGCATGATGTTAACTTTTTCGACATCAGATGTTAGGTCAGAGGTGATCCAGGGTTCGGTATGTTAGATTTTGTGTTGTGGATTTAAAAAAATTTAAATCCCTCACTATTATCCTCTCTCTTTTTCACATAAATGATCTGCATCCCCACTCCCTTTCTATGACTGATGAATGACCTGATGTCTGAATTGAGAAAATGATGCATTGTTGATCTCAGATCTTGATGACATATACATTCAGATCGTTCGGTAGTAGCTTCCAAGCACTGATTCTACCTCGTAGATTATTTTCTCCCTGAGGTAGGAGGTTTTAGTTTTTGGTCTTGATCTCCCTATTTATACATTTTTAGGGTTATAAATTCATTATAAAACTTCTTAGGGACCCCTGATGGGTCAATAGTTGTGCTTCAGGGTGAACGAGGGTGATTTGGGCTATTTTACAGGGAATTCCCATCAGATATTCCCATATACACCACATGTAAACTAGAAATACATGTTGTGACTTCTTTATATTCTATGATGAAGGACTTTTCATAGGTACACATCATCTACCAGTACATGGTCTTGTGTCTGTGTGAAAAAGAAACACATAAATATGGTTTTTGGATAATACACACCATGTACATAAAAGTACACAACATGTAGTTTTTCAAAGGTACACCCCATGTTTCTCGATACATGTAAAAGTAGATGGCCATGGGGAGAGATTAGAGTACACATTGTGTACTCTAAATTACATGCAATTTACATTTACCATCTTAGAAGTTTTGGGAATTTTTTGCCCTGGAATTCAGATTTTGGAATGAGAGTAGTCCATTATGCGATTTTTTTTCATGTAGATCGCAATGGTGGGAACCTTTTTATTTATAAAGTTCATTGAAAATGACTTTTAGGAAATTGGTTTTAGAAGGAGGTTTTCCTTATGGACCCTCTAATGATCTTCTGGCTTCTGTATCTTCTTCTCTAAGACATAGATCTAAGCTTATGAGTAGTCTACCATAATAATTATTTCATCTAGAATGTGATGGTGGCCTCCGTTATGGATTGTGAGATACAAAGATGAGTTAATAGAGAAATAATCATGTGTATCAGTTCTCAATCGATGCTGGAGATCGGTGTGGTTCTTGAAGGGAGAGACTGGTTTAGGTACTCTCATATGGATTCAAGGTGTGGGTTCTTATAACTTATTTACATATGTATAAATAAGAAACCCCACGTTGTGGGTGACAGTTCATTACCGTTGGGTAGTTTCCTCCGGGTTTACTCTATTGGTGGACTAGGGTCTGAGTTCCCCATGAGGATCCTAAATTTGGACTAATCTATTGTCGTTCTAGGACATAGTCTCTACAATCATTTGGGATGGTAGAGTCAATACTCCCCAGTCATATCATGGTACAAGTCCTCTATCCTCGGAATGGAACTCCCCTACTAAAATAGGGTAGAGTAACATGTATATCATATTGGTTATACCCTATTATGTTAGAGTGTGGGATCACATTTCTCATAGTGGTGATCCCCTACTGAGTAACGGTGTGAGCTCACATTTCTCAATGTGGTACTCCCATGTCATACTAAGGTGTGGGTCCACACATTCAGAGTAGAACTCCTATACCATGTCATGTCATGGGACCGTCAACTTGTTACGCATGATTCTTAGTTAGGAGTTAGTACTCGCTCAATAGACTATGGCACTAGACCCTCCAGAGAGTAGAGATGAAGGATTCACAGGTTGGTTAAGGTTCTAGTACTCCCTAGACTATAGGGTAGTGGTGAGGTGTGAAACTCTCTACTTGGGTTCCTTCCACTTTGTGTTGGGCACAGGTTAGTGAATGCATAACCAGTGTGTTGGGCATTTGAACTACACCTAGTTGGTTATTATTGTTACTATCTCGAGTACAACATGTCGATGGTTTTGAGGTGAATACCTCATGATTATTAGTGCCTGCGACGAGTATTTATGTTCTACCCTTGTGGTGTTTTCACATATTTGATGTAATACCCTATGGTATTAGGTGGCTTGTCATTTTACCTGAGGATGGTCTTATGTTGGATTTTCTCTCACATTTGGGTTCTCTCTGGTTGGCTTGAGATGACTGTTTTATTTAATTTCACCCATTTTCTTTTGTGTTTTTTGGGGCTCCAAATATGTATCATTATAGTCACTCCTAAATGGGATTTTCCTATACATACCTTCTGTCTGGTGTAGACCACATTCATTATGACGGAGTCCCCGGATGACCCGAACTAGGCGAAGCATAGTGAGCTAGACCGACTGTGGTGTTTAATGGATCATGAAATAGGCGCATTCTACCGGGTTCATTTGAAAGTGGTCCCCTTCCACTGAGTAAGTGGTATGATTTTTCATTTTTCTTTTTAGAGGGACATGTATTACCTTTTTTCATAGTTCTATTTTACTCTATTTTGGATAGATCTATGCATGAAATTTCTTTCAAGTTTTATATATATCTACACTATTTTGTGGAGGTATAAGTGGGTACGTGTGTACAGTTATGATAGGATAAGGCATCCAATTATTGTGAAAGCATTCTTAGTTCTAGTTGTCATACCCTGGCCTATTGGAGGCAGACTTGGGGAGTTTTGGTTCAAAACTCGTTGTGTTGTATCATGAGAGAGTGGTATCAGAGCATGTTCCAACATTTGGGCCAAAGAGTGTAGTTGAACTAGTTGTGATCATGGTTTGGGATACATAGTGACAATTTTAGGATGTTTTGAGTTTGACTTTCTAGCCATGGACTACAAGTTTGGTGTGGTGTTAGACAACTCTATTTACTAGGACTTTAATAAACTGCCTTTTGACTTGGTACATTAGGAAACTAGTCATAGGGAAATAATGGTACATGCATCATATATTAATGAGTTTCTAGTTTTTCTTTTCCTTATTTAGTCAGATCCCCATATATTCTTTTTGACCATGGTGCATCTTGATTATTATTTTTTGATTCCTCCATGATGAAAGACATATACGGTTATGTGGTACAATTTTTTTGATGACTTTCCCCAAGATGTGGTTTTTGTCCAGGGAACTTGTTCATAGGATGGACCATTGGGTGGTCTACAGGTTAGGTCTCCACCAATCGAGTGGTAGGTTGTTCTGGCGGTGCAGCACAAGGATACTCATATGTTTATTGCACTTCATTATTTCTAGAGGATACATGAGGAAACCTCCAAAACATATTTTTGGTCCTATCATAGATCCTTTTTTAGGGTTCTTCTAGGTGCTGGTGGGGTCTTCTGACACATACCCACAATGTGGAGACACTATCTTGTGATGAGTTTTAGAAAATATTCAGGGTGGAGTTCTATTTGGACACACTGTAGTTGATGCAGATCCAGAATCTTATTATTCTTATGTGGTATAGCATGGTCATGGAGAAATAGCAGGTGTAGGTTTAGGAGGTGGTAGATAGTTTGAGTATCCACCACCACCCCAGGTGGTCCATGCCAGTCTCATAGAGCTAGATGATGGGAGAAAGTGATACTACATGTTTTATAGGCCTTTGTCCCAAAGTCTCTAAGGGATAAAGGTATGCTCAATTTCCTTTCTACATTC
The DNA here is from genome assembly GCA_963277665.1 of Viscum album. NCBI lineage: Eukaryota > Viridiplantae > Streptophyta > Magnoliopsida > Santalales > Viscaceae > Viscum > Viscum album. Next base: position 1,760,111,643 of record OY728152.1, read on the forward strand.
TTTAAGTGTACTGATAGTAACTATTTTAAGGTACACATTCCTTTCCATTCTTTCTTGGGGTTTGTTCAGGGTGTCTGTAAGAACATGTGTTGGAGTTGTTAGACATATCATTGAATAAACGATGTAAAGGGATTCATCCTCCACCAAGATGCGTTTTATTTATATGATTAAAACTTTAAGGGAGAGTTAATGTTGCCCCATGAGGATATTGTTGAGGTTTTATGGAAGAGTACCACTAACTTTGTGTTAGTGGTGGGGATTTGTTTCCTAGATTTGCGCGAAGGGCTGAGTATTCCCTATGGAGTTCTTGGTTATCCTTGTTTGTTCGTCAGTACCCTCACATTTTCAGTTATAGTTTTAAATCTGAGATGCTTTAGGATGGTATTGTTTTTTTCAACATGACTCCAAACTCATAAAAATTATGGACACTTTCCCCACTAATATGTATTACTGAGACGCATTTAAAAAACATGTGGGTAATTCAGTACCGCCCAAATTGGATAGTATCGAGGTGCAGTGTGCGTATTCCTTTAACTTGGGTTATTCAGAGTAGGTTATTGTTTGTATCATAATAAAGTTAGTGAGGGGTGAGTTCCAGTAGACCCTATGACTTTATGTGGACTAGGTTATTTGTTTTTAAAACCTACCACATTTGAGAATTCATGTGCCCCTAGATGCACGATGTCAACTTGGGTGAGCTGGAAATATGTGTATTATGGCTCGAGGTTTCTTCATAGTACGTGCTTGTATGAAGAATATGAACTATTTTTTGTCTTTCTGGTGGTTTTGGTTAATTAGTTGGCATGGGAGTCCCATTGTAGATATCAGTTTATATCTAAGGACACTAGTATTTCACTTTTTAGGGAGGAAAATTATTAAGGTGGAGAGGATGTAGCGACACTAGTTTTTCTTTATCAATCTTTGGAATATTACTTAGAATTTTTCTCATTCCTGGATCTATTTCGGAGTGAGAAACCAGGGCTCGGGGTCCTTGGGGTGGTGATTATATATATATTAATTATATTATATCACTAAAGAACAGTTTCTTGTGAAACATAATATTACTCCAATTCGATGTTTCAGATCAGATTATAGAGACCGCAGTTGAGTCTGGAATTTCATTTTTTAATAGGAGGACATAAACATTATCGATGCTGGATATCATGTCAGAGGTGAGTCGAGGCTGGTAAATTTTATGGAGGGTTGGGGATTTAATAAAAATTAAATCCCTCTTCCCTCTCATCTACCTTGTTTTCACTAAGGTGAAGCATCCCCTCTTCCCCTATTCGACTAACAAATGACCCAAAGGATATATCAAGCAAACAAAGTGTCTTCAACCTCATATCTTGATGGCAGATGCTCCCAAATATTGTATCAGTAACATCCATACAAAGATTCTTCCTCGAATCTTAGGCATTTCTCTCAGAGGTAGGTGGTTTTGATTTTTAGTCCCAATCCAACTTTGGATGCATTTTATTAAATATTTAGAGCCCATAGACAACTACTTGGGACCCCTCATGGGACGATCTATTTTTTTGGGGTGAATGGGGGTGATTCGGCTGTTTGTAAGGAATTATGATGAATTTTATATTGAAATAGAGTGAAAACAGGTCCCACATTCCATGAGTTCTTCCCATTTGGAGAAAAAGGAATTTTAGGAATTGCATTCCATGTACTCTGAGTACAGTCCATGTAATAGAACATGGTCATGTGTTTGTCCTAGTGAAAAAGAACATAGAAATATGGTTTTTGGATTGTACACACCATGTAATTTAATGTAAAAACCATGTAGTTTTACACAGGAATACCACATATGGATCTATCCATGTAAAATTAAATTGATACAAAGAGATATTAGAGTACACACCATGTACTCTAAAGTACATGACATGTACTTTTTCAAGCATAGAGGTTTTCGGTATTTTTTGCCAAGGAAGTCTGATTTGGGTATGTGAGTTGTACATTCTAATATTTTTTCCACATAGATCCTAATGGTGGGATCCTTTTGAAATAAAGAGGTCATTTAAAATATCTTTAATCAATTTAGGTTAGAATGTGGTTTTCCATGAGGATCACCTTGATGTCTTCCACCTTCTGTATCTTCTTCTCTAGGAATCAAATTCAGTCTTGTGTGTATCCCATCCTGAGTGATTTTCCATGTAGAACATGATGGTAGCCTTAATTATGTCTTGAGAGATAAAAGTTGGTGTGAATATAGAAATACTCATGTGTATTTTTTCTCAACTGATGTTGGAGACTGGTGTGGTTTTTGAAGGGAGATGTTGGGTCAGGTACTCCTATGTGGCGTTAGGGTGTGGGTTTCCCTTAACTCACTGGTTAAGTAGAGGCAAGACTCCCCACATAATGGGTGTACATTGTTAACCTTTTGGTAGTTTCCTCTAAGTTTACTCCCATGGTGGACTAGGGTGTGGGTTCTCCATGGCCATCGTATTGTTTTACTGATCCCCTATCGTTCTAGGGTGTCGCTCTCCAATCACGTTAGATGGTAGAGTCGGTACTACCCTATTGTATTAGGGTGTAGGGCCTATAACATTAGAATATCACTCCCTTATTTTTATAGGATGTGTTACCATGTTTATCATATTTTTTCTACCCTACCGAGTTAGGGTGTGTGATCAATTTTCTCATAGTGGTGATCCCCTACTCTGTCAGGGTGCGAGCTCAAATTTCTCAGAGTGGTACTACCCTGTCGTACCTATGTATGGGTCCACACCGTCAGAGAAGCGCTCCCCTAACATGTTAGTTCATGGACCCCTCCACTTGTTATGTGTGATTTATGGTTAGTAGCTAGTTCTCCCTCGATAGACTGAGGCGTAATCGCCTCCATACTGGATCGAGAGAGGTTTTGTTGGTTGGATGAGGAGTTAGTACTCCCTCGACTCTAGGGAAGTGTTGAGGTGTGGGACTCTATGCATGGGTTCTCTCAACCTTGTGATGGGTTCATGTTTGCAAAGGGAGGACCTCGGTGTTGGGAACTAGAGTTAGACCTAGTGAGTTGGTACCATTATGGTCTCGAGTAGAACATGTCCTTGGTTGTGTGGTCAGAACCTCATGGGGCTTGGTGCATGATATGAGTATTTTTGGGTTTCAATTTTAGTGTTATCACATATTCAATAAAACACCATGTGGTATGATCTGACTATTCATATTTTGTTGAGGACAATCTTGACATAGAGTTTCCCTCTCATTAGGGTTCCCTACAACTTGGTTGAGTTTTCTATTTCCTTTCAACTGCACCCTTCTTCTTTTGGGGATTTTTGGGAACCCACTAAGAATCATTATACTCACCCATTAATGGGAATTTCCCACACATTCCTTCTGTCTTTTACATACCACAGACCCTTCAACAGAGTCCCAGGAGGTCCCAGAATAGGAAGAGTTTAGAGAGCTAGATCGATTGGAGTGTTTACCGAAGCTTGGTCACTGAGTATTCCAGTGGGTGCATTTGATAGTGATCCCATACATAGAAGTATGATAAAAGATTTTTCATTTTTATTTTTTTGGGTTCTATACTTTCCCTTTTTGTTAATTTTGTTCTACTCCTGTTAGGATACATGTACGCATGAATTTTCTTTCTAGTTTTATATATCTCTATACTATTTAATGGATGTGTATGTGGGTTCATGTGTATAGGAATGATAATATAAGGCCTCATGTGAGTGTGATATCATATTTGGTGCTAGTCTCTAACCCATAGCCTATTGGATGTAGGTTTGGGAAGTTGTGGATCATGCCCCGTTTGGTTGAGTCTTGATATAAAAGTCATGAGATAATCATTGAGGTTAAAATTTTATATCATAATGAAGTTCATGTGGACATTTTTTATGATTTTAATAATAATATTGGAACAATTATGGTAATTACATTAATATAGTTTTATTAAAAGTATAAGCCACTTATTGGGTGATATCTCGCCGCCTCTTTTAAGGCCATGAGGCTTGAACACCCAATAGATGGCTAATAATGCTATTGTGCCTACCACATCCTTACTTAACATGTTGGTTGGTTTGAAAGTTTTTTATCTTACTTAATTGATTTTAACTATAAATATTATGTTTTTTAACCTATTTTTATCATATAGAAAACCATGGACAGAAAACTGGTTTTCGGATTATGTGATTAATTGTATTTTAGATTAATATCTCTATAATTTTAAAGAAAATTATATGATTAAGGTAAATAAAAATTAATGGGTTTTTATTTGAGGTTTAATGGTTGAATTATATTTTGGAAATATATAATATATTTCATAATTATGTATTATTAATCAAGATATTTATTGTAATTTTAATCATATCTTGGAGATTATATGATTAGGAAATGTATATTTTTGTTATGTGACTTTATGTCTGGGAGATCTTATTTGGAGATAAATTTTAGATTTATTTTTTAATAATATGTGATAAAATAATTATAATATATGGGTTTTGATATTAGTGGTAAATATTTTGAATAACTTGAACGATAATTTTTATGAAATGGTTTAGTTTGATATTTTGGTATTACTATTGTATTTTAAATATTATTTCATTATTTAATTGTATAAAGGACTATTACTTTTTCAAATTATCATACCATGGGATGACCATTTGAGATTTTTTTGATGTCCAAAAATTGTAGGAATAGTTCTTTATCCTCTTATGAATTATCTGTTCTATTAGTAGTTTATTTAAGTTCTACGGGCATGAAAAACTGGTCTTGAATACTCAATGTTTGGATAAAAAGTTAAAAATGATGTGGAAATTTATTAAATGATTAAATATTAAATGCAAAGTAAGAATATATCCTTTTATTCATATTATAGATTATTTGAAAATTCTAACATATTTTAAAAAGATTTTAAACTAAAAAAATATATTATCTTATATGCTTTTTTTCAACGAATGAATGGTATTTATCACTCCTCGTCAGTTAATGGTTCTATAGTCATTCACTTTATCATATCGATTAACATTATTGGGATCAATGTCCTCTATTACTACTCATCGTTATTTTGAAAATAGTTTTTCTATCCAATACCATATTTTCTCATCCTAGTGATGTTCCACAATTTATAAACCTTGTTATGTGTTATTCTATATAACCTATATTCCATTTTCCATATTTTTATGGGTAAGTTTTATGAACACTTTTTTCATTATGGGTTTTCAAAATAGGTATTATCAAATTTCAAACCGCTGAATATTGAGATCATTTTCCCATTTTATAGACACAATATTATAATATGTGGATAATTTAACACCATGATATTTGATAAGAACATGATATTTGAAATCGTTGACAAAATATAATCCTGGTCCAAAAGGGAAATGATATATGAATATTTAAATTTTATAGTTATAAACAAGAAATTAAATTTCAGATTATGAAATGGATTAACAAAATTATGAAATATATAGAATGGTTATGATTAATATAAATTTATTTAATAATTCCTATGAATTAAAAACTCTGTTTTTAGAAAATTCATTATCTTCTTTAAATGAATATTTGATTCAAAAATATGGTATTAATTTTGTTTAGTGGGTGAATATTATATGTGCATTCCACTGCATATAAAAAATTTATATAATAAAAACGATATAAATTTTTAAATCACTATTTCAAAATTAACTTATGGAAAATTTGGGGAGTTTTTTTCAGATCGATTGTTATGGAAATAGTGAAAATATTAATCTTCTTAAAAAAGTAATTTATTTAAATATAATATAAAATTATGATTTTAAATATATATTAAATTAATATAATAATTATTTAATTATAATAATTCATTTAATAAAATATGGATTATATTTATACTGTATTTTTTGTATGTTCATTTTTGGGATTAAAATGCATTTTTTTAATTTTTTCACTTTGCGATTTAAATATTTATCATTAAATTATTTCATACCACATAATGTAAATTAATTTGAGGATATACAATTAATTATTTATTAATCTATGCAAATTTATCTTATTATAAAAAAATTCTATGTTTCTGGAGGAATTATTTTTTGTTAAATTGTAAAAAATATGGTTTTTATAAAATAAGTTATCCTTTATGATGTCTTCGTGATCAAAATATTGTATTGAAATTTTTTTTTATTTAATGAATAATCTATGATGGTATTATTAAAACATCATATAAAAAATTCAAAACATATTAGTTAAAATTTATTACATTGTAAATTTGAATATTATTCTCAACACCAAAAAAAAAATTCACTACACAAGAAAAGATAAATTTGGTATGCTAATGATAATAATAGAGAATGAAAATTCTATACCTAAAATAGTTTAAAAATGTTATTTATTAATGATATTTTGGATTAATATTTTTTATATATTGATTTTTATAACAAAAATCACGTCAATAACCTTCTGTAATGCTTGTATAAGGCTTGAAACGCCTAAATTATATAATAATTAATTTTTTTCATGACAATTTTTTTAAATATACATGTTGAATGAATAAAAAAATTATTTTGAAATAAGTTAATTTATTTTTCGATATTAATTTATTTTAAATTTTTAGAAAAGAAATAATTACCTTAAATGCTTACGTAACACCGACCCTATGCTCTTGTAGGCATTAGAAAAAAAATTAAATGATTTTCGAAACACTAAAAGTAATTTTTTATGGATTTTTAGAGTCCCTAAATTTTATAAGGAAAACATAACATCATAGAGATGTGTAAAAATTTCATACTCTAATTAATTTTCCATTCTATTTTTTTCAAATGTAAAGAAAATTAATAGTCATAAAAATAAAAATAATTGTGTTTCATGTTAAATATTATTTTATTTAATTATTAAAAAATAAAAAATATATTTAAAGTTAAAAATTATGATAATAAATGGTCAAAAATTTCATGAATTTTTCATTCATGCCCCAATTCTGATCTTATACGTAAAATTATAACCCTTTAATATTGAAAATTTCATTACTGTGGTAAGGTTTAAAATTGTATAGCTATTGGGTAAAACCAAAATATAAGGTTTGAAATATATCTAAACCTATCAAAATTTAATTTCATAAGTATACTAATAAAATATTTATCTTATAATCCCTAACATTTTGGAAACATTTTACATTGATTATTCACATATAATATTATAATATTTCCAATATTATGAAAAATAAAAACAATGAAACATTATTAAAACTATTATTTGATTAAATTATTTAATATTAATAAAATTTCTATAATTTTACAATATAATATTAAATGGTTTAAAATATATATCATGGATGATTTATGGTTCAATATTATTTTTATAAAATATCTCTTGACCTTGAGAGAGTAAAAATCATTAATATCATAGTAATTGTTAAAAGTGTTAATGGAGGGTAACAAATATGAGATAAGTTTGAAAACATAACAAAAACAAGTCAAATTTTTGGGATGAAATTATTTATATTAATAAACCTTTAATATTTTAATAATATCAATTTTAATCTATTTTTCTATGAAAATAAATTTATAATAATTTAATACTTTATGTAATTACAATAATGTCCCTCCCCTCACATATAAAATCTCACTCTCACTCATCTATACTACACACATAAACATCCTTTTAATGTAATAAAAATAAAATTCCTTTTATAAAATAACTTACCACATTCTACATGACTTATATTTTTAATAATACCATACATATAATGATTAATGTGTAAAAAGTGATATTTCTTGAAGATGTGGCAAAACTTTTTATTAAATTTTCATAGTTTTATTTTGTCTTCTACATCATTCAAATACTTTCGAAACATGGTTAAATAATAAAAATATTAACATACATGTACATATATTTTATTATGATCATTTATTTATCGATTTCATTATCATATTCCATTAAATGGAAAATGAAACTATCATTCATGTATATGGAAAATGACCGCCTCACAGGTTGATGTAATGGTTTCCATCAAAGCCTCTAATTTATGGATATAACGAGGGATTTAATGTGTTTATATATGATATTGATGATAAATTTATCATTCTATTAATATAATCGATCATCATTTTTCTTACCTTTATATCCATTAAAAAATGAAAATGTTATATGGGCATACGTGTGGATCACCACCTCAGTGAACATATGTGATTCGTTTTTAATAAACACATCATATGGTTGTTATATATAAGTGTATTAAAATAATGAATATATATTTATGATAAAATCATATTTATATGATGATAAAAAATAATTACCTTTTTAAATCAATCATTGAATAATGGAAATGCTACTAATGTACTCAAACGACCAACCATCTCCATGATTATGATGTAGTTAATTTTTCCCCATCATCATTATTTTATAATTTCATAATAATAATTGATGAATAAAAATTATAATTATATGAATATAATGTTTCTATACATCGGTGAATAATAATTTATCTGACCATAGTTAACATAACGATGTCAATTTGGACATATGAGGTGAATATCTTAATAGGGTTGTATATGAAAATAATTAAATAATTTTATATAACACTATAATAATTAAAATAAAAGGAATAATAAAATTAATGAAGATGAAGAATTTACATGATGATTTAGACTCACAGAAAAAGACAAATTACCTTGAAAGCACATTTTAAAACTCTATAAAGATATATTTTTGTTAATAATTTTTTAATGTCCATGTTATTAAAATTATCTTATCGATTTATTTATATGGAAATAAATGAATTATCAATGGAATTTATGTAACTTTTGAATTTATTTCAATTGTTTTTAAGATTGATATCTTTATACATTTTCTTGTGAACATTTTTACATTCTTTATATAAGGTAATCTAATGGTTCTATTTTAATATATATGACAAAAATTGATTTTTCTATTTCCACAACCAATATTTCACATTTAGATTATACTAAGAAATTCCATGTCTTATTCAATAAAAACCTATTATTCCCTTTTTCATTGGTGTTTTAGTTTTTAAAATGTTTTTTAAAATAGAAAGGGTATTTTGATATTCAAAATTGGGTTGCCTATGGGTTCCAAGCAATTTTATAAATTGTTTTTGGGGAACAATGTCCAGGAATCAAATTTTTTAGGCACAATTTCATAATTTATCATTATAAATTATGGAGGTTTAGCATGATATATCTTACAGTAGTGGATGAGATCGATATAGATTATATAAATAGGTGAGCCTAATATAGGTTATACGAATGTGTGAGCCCGATATAGCTGATAATAATGGGTGATTTTGTTACAACTTATATGAATGGGTGAGCCTAATAAATCATATATAAATAGTTGATCCTGATGAATATTATATGAATAATTAATCAAGATATATTTATCAATTTAATTTTTAATGTTTCATGTCTTTAATGGATATTATGGAGTTAAATAGGGTGTTTTCTCGTATGGATTTAACAGTGCACATGTTATTTCTAACATGAGTAAATAAAAGTTTTGAATATGATTCTCTATTTTTCATAAATGGTATTCTAGATACTTGTTATATTTTTTAAATATTAATTTTAGAAAATTTGTTTTTTCCATGTGGATATTATTTATTTTATACACTTAAATAATAACACTAAAAAGGTAAACATTTTATGGATTATAAATCTTTTCAATAGAAAAATTATTTCTAACTTGTTTATTAGTTATTTATATTTGTTTTTATAATCCAAAAGTTTCATATTATTATACAATATGTTTATTTATTATTAAAAAATTATTACTGTTCATTTTTAGATACGAATATTACCATTAATGAAGTAATAATTTCATTATAAATAACATGTTTTATGGAGATATTGTATACTATATGAAAATTACACTGGAATTATTTTTCTATAATTATTTAAAACATTAGACATAAATGGTTATTTGGTATGTCAGTTATATAATATTTTCTAATATGTTTTGTGTTTTGGATAGGAAACATTGGGACAAATTTTTCATTATTAAATATATAAATTTAAAGGTGATATTTTAGCTCCAGATCTGTGAGTGTGGGTCTGGGGTTGTTAAAACAACTCTTATCAACATACTAAATATTGTAAATATTTTTTAAATATTTCTCTTGATGAAAATCCAATTATCCATGAAGTCTTTGAACATCCACATTAAATTAATTTGTTCTTATTAAAATAAAAAATGTCTACATTTTAGAAAACATAAATTTCTATAGTTATTGTGAACATTGAAACCAACTAGATGGTCAATATATAAATTCACATCTAGTCCCCTTGAATAAATCTTTACCTCATGTTCATATATACCCCATGAATTACGTCCATGAAAACATAATAATAAATTTTTATATATCCATGTTATTATGATGGAATCTCTAATAAATATACACCATATTTATGAAAACCATACATAACTATTGTAGATTTATACCTTTTAATTTATACATATTTATTTGTCGAATAAAATAATTTATTTTGTTTAAATATATTCAAAAATATGATTCAAAATTATATCACATGTTATAATAACATAGAGGGAATCAAATTCCATACTTATGTAAAAAACAATAGTTATAATTATTTTAATGTCATTTACTTTTCTAGGATCTCATAATATCCATCATTTGTCTGATGTATCTATTGAAAAAAATCACCAATCATTTTAATTGAGTGTTTATCCTCAGAATTTATCAATAGTTTTCCCTGATATTGAATTCATTATAGTACTAAAATATTCATACTTATAGTGCTTGAGCTTCCATAATACATGAAACTTTTGGTACACCTACACTTGGAAACACCATCGAAACTAGTCCTTCATCTTATGGTAACTACATTAGATGGACTTTTTTTAAATTACATGGTCACTATATTTTCAAATGTATCCATATAGATGATAATCCATCTAAAACATAACATAAAATTATAATTTTATTTCCTGGTAACTATCCATTATATTTGTATCCTTCGGCCGAATTATGTTATTAAATATAACATTCTGACATATAATAAAATTCTGATATTCATTATCACATAGTCAAAATCCAAAATCTTTATCAACATTCCCCAAAAAGTATCATACCCAATTATTATTCTCTATCATTTCTAATTCATTCACATCAACATGTAAATAGTTGGGCCCCCTAAAAATTTTGAGGTGGTTGTCGTAAACAGTCCTTTTGGACTAATAGATCTATGGATGTTGTTATCCCATTCTATATGATGAGCTCTAATTCACTAGACATGGAACATAATTCACAACATATACCCAAAACACCTTGGCGAACACTATAAGAATATTCAATCTTCTATCCATTTGAACAATTTTGTTAATCATCCTTATAGAACCATTGTTATGTTTTTGAGTCCCTAATATGGTATTCTAAAATGAAACCCCCTATGGCTTGAAAAATTACAATAAATACATTGTTTAATACGCACTACTATTGATTTACCATGTTAATTTAAACATTTAGATGGACTCTTTCTCCACAATGTTCCTCTACAACATTAGTGTCTCGAACAACATAGACACATTGTTTAGAATATTCACCCACACTATCCATATGGAATCATCATTTATCTACACATTTAAATGTTATAATATGTGATAAAGAAACGGATTTGAAGCCCAATCTTCTAGAATAACCAACTCTAAATTTTGGTGTTTTCTATCTTCTATTATTTTTATAAAGACACCATTAACTAATATCAAACAATACAATCCTCCCAGATTTAAAAATTCATAATTCCCACTTTAGTAATCCTTTAGAAGCACGAATCATCATCACTAATTTAGTGTGGTGACTTAAATGACTATTCCATAACTCTATTGATGTTAACTCTATAGAATGAATTTTTTATTCTCCAAAATGAATGAGTTAGATTTTACCCTCCTTCAATCATTTTATGATGACCATAGAACATTTTAAAATATCTGACACTCCATCAACAAAACATGAAGTGGAACTGAAGGTTTAGGCATAACAGTAGCATCTGTAAAGGCACTCCAAACATGAATGTTTTTCATAATCAAGTATTAATTTGAGTTTTATGTCATGAAGAACACTATTTCTAATGGAATTTAATCAATAATTAATTAAAATGGGAAACTATGAACTAGAAACAGGACCATCACATAATTATATATAATTTGATTATTTAGTTAAATATTTACTTTTCAATGAATTGTTTCATCTATGATTAATCAAAAAAATTCTCCATGTTGTACCATTGTAGTGTCATAGGTATCAATTGTATATTCCCTACAGTGGTGATCCATAGATCTACTACTAACATATAACTGATAATATATGAATCTTCAAGTTCTAAAGTATAATATTTCAATGCTTACAACATTAAACTATAATCACCATAAAAATATCTATAAAAAATAACAATCCATGATATATATATAATTTAGAGGTTAGTGGATGAGTAATATTATCCTTTCATGGGTGTTTTATTAGATAATAAATCTTTAGGTCACGAAAAAACACAATAAATCCATTATACCCAACCAAAAACCAATTCCTTGTATTTGGGTTAAAAATAATACAATTATATATATATATATATATATCTAGGATTGAAAATTATAATTTCATGTTTTCCATTACTACCACCTTAATCCTCACGAAACTCCATGTATAAATAATAATAATAATTATTATTATTATTTCATGGCATGTGAAAAACCATTGTATTAACTAATTTTTATTTCATTAACAATTTTATTAATTTAATTAAAAAAATATTTAATATATATTATATTCCACATAACCTTCAAACTCAGCCTTCCATTGCCTTAAAATATTTATCAGACCATCAATAAGGATTATTTATATACATTATTAACATAAAAAAATTATTCAATAAATTGAAAGTAGATATATATTACCTATTTTTCTTATAAATATTTTGTTTAATAAATAGGGGATGAATATATGCAATCATGAAAACAAGAATAATTATTAAACTACGAATGGGAAGATGATTTATTTATCATGTTAAATAATATTAAATATTAAATATTTAGTTCAGGGTCTAGATACATATAGTGTGAGGCTCTTTATGAATCTTTTTTAGGGGCATTTGTTGGAGCCACCTAATGTATAAGGTTATAATTTAGAGACAATCCAAGGAATCCATAGAGAATGAATATAGTGACCCAATGACATAAAACCCATATGAATACTTATTGTGATATATAATCTCTTTTTTATGATATCTCTAATCAATCATGATACAAGTTAGTGACATCAACCAATGTTCTCTATTCCTCTTTCATTAACTTTTTTGAAATGATGTTCTATTGTAATATCATAGAAATGGATTTATTTTTTTATTTATTTCCCATAAAAGATCCTAAGAAATAATATTTTATTAATTAATGGAATGTAAAAAACATTTTTCATGTTATTGAATACTGTAATATCACTCATGGAACACCCAACATATATTAATTCAATGAGAACACATGTTATAAATATTTTTTCATAATATAAAAGTACATGACTAGTAATATATATTTATAATAATATTAAACTCTATGGATCAATACACCCATCCAAAAATAAGAATATAAAATAAATCTAGATTTCTTACAAGAAGGTTGCATTCTCATAATGCTTTTCACTAGAAATTATTGATGGTGAACACCATGAGAAGGGGTCTCACTTATCTATGAGTATAAACATATTTTATTATATGTCATTTGATCTGGGATTCAATTATAGGTACCAAATTATGATCATGGACAAAGTAATTCATAAAAATAGTTTCTTTTGTAAAATAAAAAGTTGTAACACAATCAAACTCTAGTATAAATTCTGTAACACCTAACCTCTTTGACCTCTTCCCACGTACAAATCCTATAGTGATATTATAGGTATACAAAAACTATGAATGTAGATCTTTTTCAACTATTTTTAATGTATCATAGCTATAAAATTTTGCGACCACCTTCTCATCCTCTCCATACCCCATGAACTCATCCTTATATATTAGATATATAATGATTTACATAAAAACATACCAATATTGATCAACACGATGTACTTGATATCTAACTTCTATTATCTAGGAATATGAAGAAGAAATCCTATTACAATAAAACTCATACATTATTAATAACATAAAAGAATATTTTAGTATGTTACTCATTTTCAATTTATTCATTTGTATATGTGGAATAATTTTCTTATAAACATGATTACCATGTTTCAATGGTACCAATCCAATTTTTGATTGTTCCAGACTAATTATATAATGTATATACCTTTAATTATCCAACAAAGCCTATGGGATCTATCAAAAATGATCTTGATCCCTTGAATGTAGGATTCCTTACCCAAGTCCTTCATAATGAAGCACATTTTTAACCAGTCCTAAACCAATAGTAAGACTACCATAACATTTAAAAAATAAAATATATTATCGAAATATACTACAAAAATATTGTATGAACTGCCAAATATTTTTAAGACATGTCTTACATTCATTCTTAATGAAAAATTATTTTTTAACTTCATCAAAAAAAATGTACCAGGACCCAGATGCTCGCATAAAAATATAATTGGTTCTTGGAACTTCAATATATTTTTGTAATTTTTTGCGGTCATTTATCCATATTGTAGTGTCATATAGACATGTTTCTGAAGGTTCCCATTGGGTAAATCTCGTTTCAAATCTATTTTAATAATTTTACAGTCGTGTTAAGATACTATTTTAAGTAGAATTATGATGGATTATAACATAGAAACTATATATATGAATTCATTTTATTCAATTCATTGATGCTTTTTAAACCATTTAGCAACTTTTTATGACATATAATAATCTAATTTTACTTTTGAGGCTAGATTTCTATTGATGATACATTTACACTCAACAGGGTTTACATCAACCATAAGATCTAGTATATCCTTATCATGGTTCTAATAAGTTGAATCCATCTTGGAATTCTTCGATTTTTTTCATCTTGTTTCATACCAACTCTACACTACTTCCTTTTAGGATATAGTCTCATTATAATCAACCAATATTGAGCCATCATCTTTTGTGACTGATGAACACCTATAATGGGGTTCTCGACAAAATTATTTTTGAACAAGAATTGATTATTGTAATGTGGGAGTCCAGATGTATCAGGAGATGGAAATTTTTTGTGTTAATTGAATTTTTTTGATCCAATTTGCTAAAAATAGTATAAAAAATGTTTTTTGGTTTTTAAAATTAAATTAATAAAGATTAAAAAATATTTTTACATACATTACCTACCATATTTCATCATTATTCATTTTATACTCTCATTTTTTCTTTTATCTAATTGATTCAAATTTAAGTCAATCACTCTCTCCTAGAGTTTTCTATTTAATTGGGGAGGTAAAGTGATCACTATAACTGATAATCTTTCTCATCCTAATAATCATATATTTCTAACATCCATTAATTCAACCAATTTATAATCATTGTGAGAAATGGAGATGTATTATGTCGCCTTTTTTTTGATCTTGTAAAGATTTGTAGTCATATAATAATTTCCAAAAACAAATGATCTCGTATTGTATAACCATGAAAATTAATTGAATAAATTAAATAGTTATGGACTATAATTCATCAATTATGGGATAAGCTGAATCTCACGATCTGAACCACTAAGGTATTAGTATTCCACCACACCAGTTATTACAATGGAAAATGTAAATAAAATTATATACTTTACTGACAAAGTATTTTTCTATGATAGTGAGTTAGAGAGAAAGGGTGGCTAGCTACTAGGGTAAATTGTGAACTTATTTATAGAAGTATGATCATAGTTCTATGGACAGATTTAAAATTATATATATTATTAGAACAAATATTCATTAAATTATTGAATAATATTCTTGTTTTTTAGTATCATTGGTGAATATCAATTCATAACATGTTTCTAGAGTCATAGGTCTTGACCGTCATTATTGAGCATCATGAAATTTCATACCTGATATTCACTCCAAAAATTATCATTCTCAGTTCATTTTGGAAGAAACATGGTGTAGTTCTTCATAGAATATTGGAATTCAAATATTACTATATGTTAGAATATGAAATAATTACACATGGTAATGGATTTGTTTTTACAATTGGGATATCAAATTTGGTCTTTATTCAATTTAATTGGAATCTATTTTAAATTATCCCATTTCCATGTGGATTTCTAACTTTTATTCCATATAATTCATAGAGATAATACTATAAAAATTAAATTCCCATAGCCTTGGAAGCATCACTTATTATGTAGCCCTATATCGTATGTATGAATAAATGGGAAGCTTCACAAAGTCATTATTATGTATGGGTTAACATAGCTGAATCCTCACATGGTTAATGTATCTGATTTTGTTGATAGACCTAATAAACATTTTTTATCTCTATCTAGATAGATATTTCAATATATTTATTCATAAATTCAAATAATAGTAATTATAGATAACCAATTATATACTGCATTAGTGAATCCTCCATCTTTTGGCCTTTGTTGCAGTCAAACACTCATGTTGATTCAACAACATTACCATGGTGAATACTATAATGGAATCCTTAATCAATCTATCTGGACTTCACAATACCTAGAAGGAACTTATATTCATCGTGTATGGTGTTACAAAAGTCAAATTTAGCAGCCTAATTATTCTAAAATGATGAATCATTCATAGTTTTCCTCAATTTAGATTTTGTGGATGATTTGGTTTTTCTTTCCATATCAGTGGCCATACTAACTATGATATCATATTTGGTTCTTTTGTGTTGTATGTTGTATACTAGTGTGGCCAATTATGGTATGGATTCATGTTATATTCTATAATATACAATAAGTAATTGGTCGTGGAGGTTACATTGAGCTTATCATGGCCATTAGAGTTAGGGAAGGCACAATCACATGATGTGTAGGGGCTCAAGGTTAGTGGATAGTGAACCTAAGTGGTTTAAAATAGTGGAATGTTAAGTTATCAGCCTATAATAAATTTTTAGTAGTAATCTAGGTGAACATGTGGTTTCATAATTTTTATAGGTTCATGGTAACATTGGTAGTGACTATGAATATTCAGCTACATGGTAATGATTTTAATTTCTTCATGTGATTAGTAGGGAACGCAATCACATTGATGAATGGTGCAAAAAAACTTCAATTATTTTTTCATCATGCATTTCCAATAAAAAATATATTTTAGTTAATTATTATTCCCTATCAAATATTAAAAAAATGAAATTAAAATCAAAATTCATCCATGGATAAATAATTTCCAAAATTAATTTCAAATTAAATTAAATTTTTTATTTCACAATTACACAATTTCCATATAAATTTCAATGTATTAATTATATTTTATTTTAAAAAATGGAGGAATTAATACTACAAATCCATACTATTCAAATTGAATATTAAAAAAATAATAACTTTTTAATATAAATATCATTTAATTATATGGATTTATAATTTAACATCAGAATTGAATATATTAATACAAACCGTTATTTAATACGTTTTAACAATTATGAAAATATTTTATAGTAGTCACAAAAATAATCATTTTCCTAGTTATTATTTTTATTAATTTGGTAATTTAAAAAATAGATGAAAAAACATGTTGAAAATTTGGTCTCACATAAGTCACCAACCTTTGAAATATTTCAATCCTAGGAAATCGTCCTTGAATTCAACTTATTCAAAATGGGAAACAGAAAAAAAATCAACCTGCAAGTTTGTTATTTTATCACACAAAATTAAAATGAATCATATATTCCTCCAATGATAGAACTATCATGCCTCATATTTTAATCAAATTTTCATCTTCCAATAAATTTATACAACTCAATTGAATTTCATATAATTCAATTTTCCCCTTCATGGTTTCAATATTCACCTCACCTAAGAGAAACAATTTTTAACAGTCACTTATTGTTTTATTTATTGAATTTTTCCAAATCATTTATGTGTATGGATCTATGCAAAAGAAAAAATTAAAATTTATAGATGGATAAAACCACACACTATTTCATTATCTCAATGACCCTTTATGGGCGCCCAATTTCCCATTTTAATCAAGATTCAATGGATTTTATCAATTTCATTAGGTTTTCCTCCCTAAGTATTTATTTTTCAAATAGTATAATTTAACTGGTATTATGATCAAAATTACATGCGAAATCATGTTATAAATTTTCACACATAGAAATAATTTCACTCACACACCATTTTCAAGATTTAATAAGAGCTTTCATGAATATTCTGATAATAACAATCAACAGTCATTTAAGTCTTACAGTTTCAGATCCAGTGAATTACTTCAGTTCTGGAATAATAATATCAATGTAAGAAAAACCACATGATGTTCAAGAACTTATGGATAATAAAATTAGATCCTATAAAGAACGTGATATTTAACGTATTCACAACCAAAATTTATATACATTTATATATATATATATATATTAAACATTGCCTTTTTGTCTTCATTTATTTTTTATATTTATTTATCTAAACTCCATGTTCTATAAAATTAAGAAATATACCCTATATTTTTGTGTACAGGTTATTGAGAAAAGAATATATTTTTATGTAAAATAGATTCAATGATGTTTACATAAAAAAACACATTTTCCATCTCCCATGTACATGGTTCAAACATACATCCAATTTACATCCAGAAAAATTTTATTGAATAAAGAATTTCAGTATTGAATACATGGCTAGAAAAATATTTGGGAAAGAGACAACATGATAGTGCTCTATTTATCTTCAATATGGAGGTTTCTGGACAACATCATTTTTTGTTTTTAAAAATCATCCTATTAATTATTCAGCGGTTAACCATTTAACTTGGATATTTATTTTGAAACATCTCCTCTAATTTCAAATATTCTAAAAGGAAATGTTCCAGTTACTATGTATTACTAGTGCAGTTTGAAACATACATACTATGGAATATGTTAACTCTTTAATAAAACAATAATACATTTTCCCTGACATGGTACTCTCTTTTATAGATCAATTTTTCCTGTTTATATTGATTTTTATCCTTATAATGTATTATGATTTCATATTCATCCCTTATCAACACCACATGATCCACAATATGTAGCTTCATCTATTATATGGCCTTTCCAATATCAAGGATCACTTTTTGATTGCTCATTATCCATTTTTCTGTAGATCAATAAGGAAGTAGCAGTGTTTACTTCAAAAAACCCTCTATATAGACATTCATAAGGGGTTTTTTTGAATTTTATTTATGCCTATATCATATCTAAAAATTTCCTTCTCCAGTTCATATGACTTGGCTACATTGTTTTTTCTAATATTTTTTAGTCTTCTCTATTATACACCTCATTCATTCTTTTTTTTCTTTGGGTGGTTGTAAGTGTAAATTTTATGATGCACTCAGTAATTATTCATAAGTGCCTCCATGTATATGTTGTTGGAGTGGTTTCTTTTTCAGTGATTATAGATAATGTTATTTCAAACCAAAAAATATATTTGATTTTATATATTCAATCAAAATTTTTGAATCATCACTTTGAGTATCCTTTTCTTCAATCCACTAAGAATAATAGTTTACTACTTATATAATATTGTAAAATCTAAATTATCCAATAAATGTTCCAATTATGTTAATTCCATAGACATCAAATATCTTCGATAAAATCAAATCATTTCTGGGAATCTTCATTATTTTTGAATTTTCACCATTAAACTAGAATTTGATAAATTTTTTACAATAGTCTTGTGAATTATTAAAATTTGAATGCCAAAAAAATCATATTTCCAATTTTTCTATAGTCTCATTAATGTTCAAAATGGACTCCACATGGGAGTGTTTGTAAAAAGACATAAATTTTATTTCCCCTTTAGGTATGAACCTTCTAATGACATGATCATTGAAAGTATTCTGTAAATGAGCATAATCACATACATAATATTATGAATAATATTTTAGTTTAGTAGATTTATATTAGTATAGAGTAAGGTTACCTTTCCATTAACTAGATAGTTCACTTTTTCAGTATACTTGGGATGTAGGGTGATATTTTACAATTTCTCACTAGGGAATGACTAGTCTAGATTGGTTTTAGGGATTTGTCCTACATCGGTAGTTTGTGAATGATTTCTTATGTGGGAAGCCACATTATATTAAATTATATTACCATTATAAATCTCCATGTTTAAATATTAAAGTATAAATATCCATCTCACTGAATGGAATTTCAATCTTTTTTCGTTATCAAATATATCAAAGTTTTATGATTAGAATAAACAATTTCACCACTTCATAAAAGATAAGAATAATATTTTTATATAGTAATATCAATATAGTAGATCTCCTAAATTATTATTTTGTAATAAATTTGGGATTTATCTGGGGTCTATGAAGTATATCCTATCAATTTTCTAACCATTTCAATATTTTAGGAATGCAAAACCCTTATCTCTATGTTGTAAGTATAACAAAAAAATTTAAATTCGTACTCTAGTTTTGTAGATAGATAATATTGGCTGTGTTCAATTTTGTATTAAATGTATCATAATATTTCATGCATAAATTAATTAAAAACAAAATTATTTTCTTTAACTAGTAAGTTAGTTTCTAGAGAATATATTTTATTAATGAACTTAATAAAAATTTAATAAAATCCAAAGTGGCCTATAATTGATCTAATGATCCTAATAGTAGTGTTGTAAAGATGTGTGTAAATTAAATCTACATCATCTTTTTCAACATCAATCCCAACATTAGAAATTAAATGTCCAAAAAAAATTCATTTTCCAAGTATATAATTAAACTTTTATAAATTTAAAACCTTTTTTTAAAAAATAAATATTTTTCAAACATGTTATAGAACTTCTAAGATATTTTCAAAACATGTATCACACATAATGAATTAATTAAGTAATACCTTCATAAAATTTTCTACCAGGTCTGAGAAAATACATTCCACACAATGTTGATAGGTACATGGGGTATTGTAAATTATGAAAGGAATGATTTAATAGGAAAAAAATAATAAAGGGAAATTTTATGGTAATATTGACACTGCCATAGTGGATACTATAGCCTAGAAATACCAAGAAAATATAGTAAGGAAATAATAATGATTGTTCCTATATATTCTTCTAAAATTTAGTCCACATAGGGTATGGGGATGTTCTCATTTTTTGTCACGTGGTTTAGTATCCTATAATTTATGAGAACTCTCCACCAATGCTAAATTGTTATGGACATGAAATAATTGTTATCATTTTTCATAATTATGTTACCAATATTCTTTTAAATGATTGGGATAGGATGAACCCATTGGGATTATGAGATGGATTAGTTAATTCAACCTTGAAATTTTCATTCTAATTTTTTTAGTAATTCTACAAGGATCCTATTGATATTAATTTGGTAGTGTCTCCGTAGATTTAATTATTCTTTAAGAAAAATCTTATGATAGATGGTAGTAGGTATATTTCTTGAGATGTCTCCTAATTTTGGTCATATTACCCAAGCATTATTTTTCAGAACATTCAACTGATGGTGTTCTAGGATTGTCTCTAAACAGTTCGATATTATAGCCTAATGATTCTTATTTTCCATTGAAAACAATATTTTATATTTTATGGATGTAGTTTTAATTATAACTCAAGTGGTTATTAGAGATGTTTCCAACTCATTTTTCTTCATATTGGAAACATTCACATGCATAGTAGAAGTATTATTAGTAGATTTATGTAACTAATCAAATTAACCCTCATAAGTTTCATAAAATTGTTTCTCACAAGATATTATCTCATGATTATGTTTATTTTAAAATATATTATTATCAATAAGGTTGGGTTTTTAGAAATATTATTATAATTTAATTATTTCATAAAAAATTTCAATTTTCTCCCAGAAAATAATGTAGTTCAATGTATTTTAATAAAAAATATAATTCTCTTCATGTTGGTATTTCATTGATTCTAGGATTTCTAAATCCACTATTTCCTCACTAAAACGTATCAATATGGTATTTATATTGACATATATTATTATCATAAATGTATTTAGTTATTTTAATCCTATAATGATATAATATTGATCAATGCCTTTGTATCTCATGTTAAAGAGGTAGTAGTGAATTGGATTTGGTAACCTTGTACACTTAACAATAAATCTTCATGAAACGATAAATGTTATGTAGTGGATCAGTGGTGAATTCCACAACAACATGTGTGGGTTTGAGTTCTCCCATCAATAAATAAAAATAAATTTAATGTGGAATCACATTAGTTCAATCTCTTAAATAACTCAATGAATCATAAAAAATCATCTTACTAATTTTCCAATGGATAGAAAAATTCCCAAGATCATGGAATTTAAGGGTTATATGGGGATTAAATGATAAAAAACACATTCTTACCTAACCTTAACTCATCATTTCCATATAATATCGTTAAAAATTTGCATATGTATCAAATAAATATTTTATACCATTGATTTTTCTGAATGGATTACAATAGGTGGATGTTGAACTATACATTCATGAAGGCTACTAAAATCTCCAATTTTAATGATTATTTCATAGTTTTTGTTAGGTTATTTCATACATTCATGGAATGAAGGTGGGGGATTTTTTATTCTTTTATTTTTTTCATTTTTGATCCATATATGGGTGTCTCTAAAGAATCCCCTTCAATATATTTTTCTTGTGAAAAATCATAAGTTGCAAGTCATTATTAAATTCCATATTTGATATCAAATGATGTTCTCTCAATATTTTCTCGCTCCTTGACTATAATTAATTTACTTTAACTAACATTTACTTTGGGGTTTAAAATTGGTTGAGTTAGAATACTTTCTATTCATTGATTTTGCATATTATTTTGGGGTGCATGGGAGTTGACAGGAATGTATATTTAATTCCATCGACTCTAATGCATGAGTGGTGAGAGTGGTATGATAAATATTTTGACATTATATTTCTTATATCATAGTGTAATTCATGGAACACTCTTGTTATTTTATTTTTTTATAAACTTGTATTTATTTAGAGACTTTGTCTCTCACTTACAGGTGATTTTAAGGGATGTAAAGAAGCCTATTAGAATGGTTGACGGAATATTGGACTTTATAATCATTGTATCTCAACTCTAATTTGATCAGTGGTGAGATCTACAGATCATTATTTTCCACCTGTTTGGTTATATAATTTCCTCTTGGTTGTGAAATTATATTTTTCATTCCATTTAACATATGGGCATCCATTTGTGAAATTCCCCTAAGAATAGCATAGCTAGCATACGCATGGGGGTGTTGTTGGTGATGATTCATGTTTTTTATTTAGAAATATATATCCCATAATAAATTTTATTTCATTAATTTTATTTGATAGTAAAGGTGAGTTTTAACTTTTTTACATCATGTACGCCTATGATTCCTATTCTTGTATCAAATTATGATAAATTTGTGTGTATTTCTCAATTATTTATCTAACATCAATCAGTGACTTATCAATCTATGATCCTCCAAATGAAGAATAATGTATGTTACAGTCATTATACAAAACTCCTTCATAAATTATTACCATGAAAATGATGTTCTAAATATTAATGGTGTTGGTGGGATATGGTTATAGTCATTTATCATTCCCAAAACACATAGAATATTTCACCAGATCCCTATTTATTTTTGGAGTTCTGCTTTCTGAGTTGAGATCTACTTGAACCATGATAATATTTCTAGAGGAAGTCCCACTACAGCTCATCCCATGAGGACCAAAAAATCCAAGTTTTATTCAAATAATTACACTTTATTGTTCGAAGTCTTGTTTATTCAATTATACTATTCATATGTTGATATTGATATTTTGAACGTACATTTCCCTCAATGGTCTATTAACTTGAGAAAAATTATTTGGCATATTTTTTAATTCAAATTTATATCTAGTAGAAGAATTATAAATGTGAGTATTTTTAGCCAATTTAATTGTGACAAACTCTCTTTCCTCTTATTCTATTATTTTTAGAGGTCTATGTTTAGTGAGCACAATCCTCTCAACCTCGAGATGAAAACTCATGAAGTTGGAAGAACATTATTTGGATATTTGAGAAAAAAAATAAAAAAAAATTAAATTGAAACACAAGATTTCCATCAACTTTTCCCTTGATTGATGTCTTCCTATCATTGTTAAACCAAGAAAATGAGTTTTTTACATGAATTAAATGTTCTAAAGTATTAATTCATTTTTCTCAAGGTAATAAAATACTATGGAGGTGTTAAAAACAGGTAACAGGGATTTAATATTTTAAAAATATTTTGTAATATTGGTTTTGATAGTTCATAAAATCAATTTTAGAAAGGGCACACTAGTACTGGAAATCCTTTATCTACCAAATTTAATAATTATTAAATTTATTCACTCTAATTTTCTCTCTAATCGAGTTAAATATCCCTTGATCGCCCTCTCTTGGGAGTTTTGGTTAAATTGAAGATATATAATGATCACTGAGACCACCAACATCCCCTAAATAAATATTCTATGATTTATAATTATCATTAATTCATCCTACCACTGATTATCACTTGTAATAAATATGTTTTAGTTGGCCTCAGTGTGTGATCTAGTAAATATGGGAAGATAAATAATAAGTAAAAGGAATAAAATATCTCTGATTTATATTACACATAGAATGAATCCAAAATGTTAATAATAGAAGTTAAATATTTATAGAAAATAATTAATTAATAATTTGATATGGGGAATCTCCTTGGGTGTTCATGTAAAAGATTATGTTCCATCACATGATTTATTACAATGTGAAATTAAAGTAAAACAAGGTATAGTAAAACAATACAGAGTCTTCATCAAGAGTTAATGAGTGTATAACAACCCTAATATTTATTTCACTCATAAAGATATTTTATTACATAGATACTTCACTTGATAAAACATACAATATCGAGAGAACTAGTGTCTTTGGGGCTTAAGAATATTACAAGACTACTTAAAACATTAAATGAACATCTTTATTGAAAACATATTTTACATCACCACACACATTCCTTATTACATACCATTACATGGGATAACATGAGGACATGCATAAGTAAATGTTGAACTATAAATCCCAGTAAGGGAGTAAAAAAAGAATAAAATAAAAAATATAGTACATATTAGGAAATATTCATATCAATGGAGCATAATAGAAATATGAACATAAAGTCATGATATAACATGATTATCAAAACCTAGAAATGTGGAAGCAACATTTATCATTATATTAGCATGATCCAAGGATCATTTCACATGGAAAATTATTAAACCCTCATCTCTCTTGAATTATAATGATTAAACCCTCCTTTCACTTGATGTATCATGATACTAATTGTTACACAATGCATTAGAGCACTATCATGGCACACAATTTTTAATCATTTCATTTCATGCATAAGTGTGCCACATGGATCATATAAGATAGATTCATTAAACATCATCATTTATTCCATTATAAAGGAATGTGGAATTAATACACGTAAATATATAATAAATAGGTAAATATTCATAATTTTTAATACCCTTGACTGGTAAATAGGCATGGTATTCACTTTGCAATGACTTTTCTGGGAAATCACAGTGCAATTTTGGCAGCATAACAGTGTGATATAAGAATTAATAAAAATGGTTGATGAGAGATAAAGGGGTGTCTCGTCATATTTAGATCAAATTTAATATAATTGGGTAATATATATACATGTACAAATATATTTAATGGAATTTTTATTCATAATTCAAATTAATTTCTTGAATGTAAGTGAGAAGAGATAACTTCTTTACGAAATTTCAGCATGGTAACAGGTATTCGTGGGAGTAATTAATGAAAGAAAAAGGGGTATATCAACATTATACATAAGTAAAAATGTATAGGGGTGGTTAATAAACATAAACCATCATTTTTTTTGAAAATACACAGGTATATAAACATAATGAAACTTGGACAGAAATTAGAGAGGAAAAAATTCATTACTGAATTCCATCTTAGTAATGGGTGTACATGGGAGGAATTAAAGAGAGATAAATTTTTATATTATTATTAAAAAATAAGTAGAAATGTATATGGGTGATCATAAATTGATCCCCCAGTATTTTTAATTGAAAATACAAGGGTATATCAACATAAAAAAACTTGGACAAAAAGGAGAAAGGAAGAAATCTCTTACAAGTATGTGTGACCCCAAAGGATTGAGAGGGTCTTAGGAGAGGCCTCATGGGATATTGGGGCACATTTAGAGGATTTTTGAGATATGATTTCAGGATAGGGATGTGGTCTAAGGTATTTGTGTATATAGGAATGGGATATTTAGTGGGATTATGTAGGAAATAGATATAATTCTTTTATTATTTAGGTTTTGGAAACTGCACATTAAACTAA
Organism: Viscum album; assembly: GCA_963277665.1. Taxonomy (NCBI): domain Eukaryota; kingdom Viridiplantae; phylum Streptophyta; class Magnoliopsida; order Santalales; family Viscaceae; genus Viscum; species Viscum album. Next base: position 1,760,138,028 of record OY728152.1, read on the forward strand.
TCTAACCGACAAAACAAACATTTGTTTTTGCCCATGTTTTTTAAAAAATGGGAATGGAAAAAATTATTTTATAAGTAAAATGGTGGAAATTAATAAAATATTTTGATTGATTATGTGGAGGTGAGTCACACGCTCAATGAAATCATTTAAAAATGTTAAAATGTTTTATAAGTCTGGGAGGGTCCACTAAGGCTTTGTAAAATAAATCAAACAAACCTTATATCAGATTATTTAAAATTTAAAAAATATATTTGATGAAAATTTCATTTATATTGTTTTATTACATCACTATTTGGTCATTATGATGTCATAAAACACATTATATATTTAATGGTATCTAATTTTTACCAAAAAATTCAATTGTCTCAGAAAATAATGAAAACTTATTTTTTGGAAAACTTAGACATCTGTATTCAAAAAATAATTTTAATTTTATCTTAATAATTTTTTAAATATGTGAATTTGTGCTTTTAAAATAAAAACCGACATTTATCAAAAATTCATGGATTTTGAAGAAAACAACTTTCAAACATTAATAAAAAATACGATTGTATTCATTAAAATTATATGATCACTTTTATTTAATAAAAATTAATTTAGTAATAATATTTTATTAAAATATTATTTAATTCAAAAACCCATTAATTCAAAAAAAAATTCTTAATTGAATATTGACAAAAAATACTATTTGTGATTTAAAAACAATTTCAAAAATAATAATAAACTAAATGTATTTTCTTTACACAAAAATAAAGCACAAAATCATGGTTCTAGGGTCTTATTAAATAACCCCTTATAATACCTGCATAAGACATAAGGGTAAGGTGTGCGATGGTGACAGACTATTGGGGTGGCTCAGATAACATTCCTCGGGTGGAAATCTCTATTAACTTCCACATCTCCCATAGGTGATTCCATTCAGGCATAACATGTTGAAGCTCAGCTAGGGATTGGTCAAGAGAGAATCCTAGTGACATTTCCACCTTTTTGAACTCTTAAAAATGGGATTTGTATGGATCAATTATACTAGATGAGTTCATCACTTTCTTTATCTGAATAAATTGGATTTTTTAGTGCCTTATATTTATAATAATCATGTGATCACTGTTCAATAGCTATATTAGAAACGATAATAATTTGTAACGGTATTTTGATATCCAAAAACATAAAACCAAAAAATTTCATATGTTATATAACATTTTTACATAATAACACATTTAATTATATCAAGATAATTTTTCATTAATTTTTTTTTGGGTCGTTACAATATTTCCCTTTAAGAAATTTTAACCTCTAAATTTTCTTTTCCCACACTAAAACAGATGTGGGTAACTCTGCTTCATCACATCCTATAATTCCCACATTTCTTATTCAAACTTGTTGTTTTCCCCCATCACCTTGACAAGCGGCATTGTCTTATTTCATATAAATTTTTCCCTAGGATCTAAGATCTTCATCGGCTTCTCTTCATAAGAGAGGTCATTCTTCAATGGTACCACCTCTGGATTGAGTAAATTATATGGGTTAGGTATTTACTTACTCAATAGTGATACATGGAATATGTCATGTACTTGTGATAGGTTCGGTGGGATTTATGGTCGATAGGCCACTGCTTCAATGCGATCAAGGATCTCAAAAGGGATGATGTACATTGGACTAAGCTTTCCCTTTTTACCACATCTCATAACTCGATTCCATGGTGATATGTAGAAGAATTCCATGTCTGTGACATAAAAATCTATGTCATGTCAATGATTATATTCATAGCTCTTTTGTCGACTCTGAGCAACATTAATGTGCTGGTGGATGGTGTTAACCTTATCCACCATTTCATCAACTATTTATGGACCTAGGAGTTTTCTCTCTCCCACTTCATTCCAACCATCTGGTGTTCTGCACCTCTTCCCGTAAAGGGCTTCATAAGGAGACATTTGGATGCTGGAGTGGAAACAGTTTTAGTAAGATTACTCAACTATAGGGAGTTATTGATACCATCATCCTTTGAAGTCCATTTAAAATTTTCTCAACATGACCTCGAGTGTTTGGATAGTCTGCTCAGATTGGCCATAAATATGAGGATGATAATTTGTACCGATGTTTAGGTCAGTATTTAGATCAATTTTAAGAATCTTCCAGAACAAAGAGGCGAATCTTGGATCTTGATCAGATACAATAGATAGTGGTACACTATGTTTCCTTACAACTTCTCTAATATATATCTGTTCCAGTTGATCCAATGAGAAATCCTCTCGAATTGTAATGAATTTTGCAGTATTTATAAGATGGTATACTAAAACCTAGAGATCATTGTTTTCTTTTGGATGTATTAGGTAGTCCGGTGACAATGTCTAGGGTGATGTTCTCTCATTTCCACGTTGGTATGGGTAATGGTTTAATCATCTCCTTAGACATCTGCCTCTCATCCTTCACTTATTGATATAACAAGAACTTTGATTTATACTCAATGATCCCCTTCTTCCTGTTATCCCACCAATAATGATCTCAGATTTCATGATACATCTTTGTGTTTCCTGGGTGAATGGTGAAATTCAAACTATGTGCATCATTCAAAAGTTCTTCCTTTAACTCTATATATGAGGGAACACATAGTCTTGACCCAAATCTCACAATTCCTTCTCCATTAAAATTTCCATTTGAGGATTTCCTTTCTCTAGTAGATTCCACTTTCTTCTGAATTCCCACACCATACATTAGAGCATCATTTAACCATTCCAAAAGAGATGGTTGAGCATTCATTTGGGAAACGATTGATAATTTTCCATTATTTATGATTCTCATGTCCATCTTCATCAAATCTAAGAAGATTAGATCCTTTTAAATTCTCATTAATGATATATTTTCTGGTTCCTTTCTACATAGAGCATCCACCAACTTGTTCGCTTTCCCAGGTAGGTAATGGATTGTGCAGTCATTATCTTTGATCAGATCTAACCATCGTCAATAGAACATATTCAGCTCTTTCTGTGGGAATATATACTTGAGGCTTTTGTGATCCTTATATATTTCACACTTATCCCTAAAGAGGTAATGTTTCCAAATTATTAAATCTAATATTACTATATCCAACACTAGAACAAGTGTTGTATTGTTATGCTCATGAACTCTCAATTACCATGAATAATAAGAAATTACTTTTTCATTTTTCTTCAACACACAGCCCAACCCCTTTATTAAAGCATCACTTAATACCACAAAATGTTCTCCACTAATGGGTAGTGTGATCAATATTGTATTGATAAGCCTCCTTTTCAACTTATTGAATATTTCTTCACATTCATCACTCCAAGAAAACTGGACTCCCATTCGAGTAAGCTTGGTAAGAGGGTGTCACAATCATGAGAAATTTCTAACAAATCGGTGATAATATCAAGCTAACCCTAGGAAGCTACAGATATCAGTTACCGATGTTGGCCTCTTTCATCCTTCAATTTCAGCTATTGTTGAAGGATCCATAGGTTTCCTATTACTTGTGATGATATGACCTAAGAGTTATAGTTCTTTCAACTTGAACTCACACTTTTTGTACTTTTCATATAGCTTCTCCTTTCATAAGGTCTCTAGTACAGTTCTTAGATTCTCCTCATGCTCCTACGCGGTTTTGGAGTATATTAGAATATTTTCTATAAATATTACCACAAATTTGTTGAGGTAATCTCTAAAGACTTTATTTATCAAGTACATGATGATTGATGAATCATTAGTGACTCTAAAAGGAATTACTATAAATTCATAGTGCTCGTAACTAGTAAAAAAAGCATTCTTGGTGATATCCTCCTTATTAACCCTTACTTGGTAATATCCCAACCACAAATCCACCATGGAGAATTTTTTTCTCCATGTAGTTAAATGAACAAGTCATCAATTCAGGGCAGAGGATACCAGTTCTTTATTCTGATTTTTTGAGAAAATGATAATCAATGAAAAGGTGTATTGACATATCCTTCTTCTTGACTAAAAGGACTGGTGCACCCCATGGTGAAGCACATAGGCATTAAACCATTTATCCATATTCTCTTGTATTTTTTTCTTCATCTCTTCTATCCATATTATAATAATTCTATACACTGTCTTGGATATTGGAAATGCACCAGGTACAAGATCAATTGATAATTCAACATCACTTCTAGGAGGAAGACAAGGAAATTCCACAGGAAAAATTTCAGAGAAATTCATCACAATAAGCATGTATTCAAGGATGGTTTCTTCATTATACACAATCATCTGAGAAAGATACATGTTACCATATGGTAGTAATATCCATGCTTGAGATAATGATTCTAAGAAACATTCATCCTTCTCCATTCACATGTACCAAATTGGGGTTGATTCACTATATGTATAGTGATTTCCCTCTCACAACAATTTATGTTGGCTCTATAAAGGAAAACCCAATCCATTCCAATAATTTCATCAAATTACACAATAAGAAGTTTGATGAGGCTCTTCAGGAAGATCAATCCACAAATTTCAACATGTGAGGAGTTATATTCATGGTTTGCAATGATTCTTTCATTTTCTATTCTCACCGACATCATTACTACCATGATTTATGGTGGTTTTGGGAATATTCTTCTTAACATTTAGGATATAAAAGAATGTGTAAAATTGTGAAAGATAACCCTACCTTTAAATTTTTTATTTTGGTCCAACGCTATCAAATATATATATATATATATATATATGTGAGTATCGTAAATATTTAAACACATAAATGATAATCCAATGAAAAAAAGGTATAAGTTTTAAATTACATTTATTTCCTTAAATTATGTATTTATAGGATTCAATCTATGTTGTCCATGATCTACTTCCTAAAATATATTATTAGGGGCATTTTTTTCCTTAACAATGGTTCATACTAGTCTTATGAATTTTCCAAAGCATATCCCCCAAGAGTGTCATAAAAAGAGTTCATTAAGTCCAATTTTCGTGCACTAGTTCTCTTTCGAGTCAATCACAAAGCGGTGTTTTTGGGTTTTACCCTTAGATGCATCTGTGTCAGAGTCGCCTCTACTTACTCATATCTAGATAGAGTTTTATTTTCATAATAAACCACTTACTCAATACTCACAAAAATTTAGGTATGATTTTATTATACTTAGTATTATAGCGAAGGATATCACTAGGGTTTTCTAATCCTAAATATTAAAATAACTTAACCTATCCTCTCATACCAACTATAAATACCCTACTCACTATTTCACACATAAATCTATTTTATTACATAAAACCGTCACTTGATATGACATATAATATTGAGACCTATAGGGTCATTGTGGCTTAATAACATTACATAACAACCTAAAACATGAAATACACATCTTTATTGAAAACTTTTTTTACATGATCACACGCATTCCTTTGTACATTGCATTGCATGGGATAAGCTGAGGACATGCATAACAAAAGGGTGAGATATAATGTACAGTAAAGTACTAAACAAGGAATAAAATGAATAGTTCAATATATGTTGTGAAATTGGCATATCAACGGAGAATCTGAGAAACATGAACATAAATGCATGATATAGAATGATTATCAAAACATGGAAATGTGGAAACAATATTTATCATGATATTAGATTCATAAAAGGATCATTTGAAATGGATCATGATTAAATCCTCATTACACATGAATTATAATGAGTAAAACATCATTTCACTTGATGTATCATGATTCTAATCATTACTCATGGCATTGGAGCACTATCAGTTTGCACCCTTCTTAATCATTCCAATTTATGAATAAGTGTTCCACAAGGATCATAAAGCATTGATTCATTATATATGATCATTTACTCCACAATAATAGAATTTGGAATTCAAAAATGAAACTCTATAATCAATAAGAAATTGTGTATAAAGGTGAATACCCATAATAGAGAAATGGTTGTGGAATTCACTACACAATGAATTTGTCTTAGAAAATCACGGTGCAATTTCGACTGCATAATGGCGTGACATATTAATTCATAAAAATGGTTCATGAGAGAAAAAGGGGTGTATCATAATATTTAAAGGAAATTTATAGTAAGAGTGTCATATATATACATTTCCAAACATATTTAATGTAATTTATTTTCATAATACAAAATAATTGCTTGAATGTAAATGAGAGGAGTGAAATTCCTTACAGAATTTCATCATGGTAACAGCTGTACATGGGAAGAATTAATTAGAGAGAAATGGTACTATCATAATTCAAACATAAATAGGAAAATATAGGGGATGTGATAAATCATACCCAAAATTTTTTAAATCAAATTACAAGGGTATAGAAACATAATACATTTGGACAAAAATTGATAGAGGAAGATATACCGTACGGAATTTCGGCATGGTAATAGGTGTACATGGGAGAAATTAAATTAAGATAAAGGGGTGTTTAATCATTTAAACATAATTAATAAAGTATATGTGAGGTTTTAAATCATACCTCAACATTTTTATTTGAAAAAACAAGGGTATAGAAATATAAAAAACTTGGACAAAAATGAGAAAGAAAAAATTCCTTATTTGAAAGTGTTATCCCAAAGGCTTATTAGGGGATTGAGAGAGACGTATTGAAGGATTGGGGCACCTTGAGAGGATTTTAGAGATAATAGGGTAGGTTAGAGACATGCTCCAAGTGATTTTAGTGAAGAGGAATGGGAGATCTAGTGGGATTATATAGGAAAAGGGATAGAATTCTTTATTATTTATGTTTTGGACACTACACATTAAACTAAACAAAACCAAAAACAAACCCATCTTTTTTTCCCATGTTGTTTCCCAAATGAATGTGGGAAACATTATTTTATAAGTACAATGGAATAAATTTTAAAATATTAGGCTTTATTATGTGGAGGTGAGTCACAATCTCAATGAAATATTTTAAATATGTTAAAATGTTATAAGTATTAGATGGTCCAATAAGGCTTTGTAAAATAAGTAAAACAGACTTAAATCACATTATTTTAATTTTAAAAAATATATTGTTGGAAAATACCATTTATAGTATTTATTACACCATTATTGGGTAATTATGATGTCATAAAACACATTATATATTTAACAGTATTTAATTTTTATCCAAACATTCTACTATCTCAGAAAATTTTAAAAAATTCACCATTGGATAATTTGGGCATCCTAATTTAAAAATAAATATTCATATTATATAATTATTTTTTTAAATATTTGAATTTTTACTTTTAAAATAAAAACTGACATTTATCAAAAATTCATGGGTTTTGACAAAACCTACATTCAAACATTAATAAAAAATACAATTGTATTCATAAAAAATATAAGATCATTTATATTTAATAAAAATTAATTTAGTAATAATAATTTATTAAAATATTATTTAATTCAAAAATCCATTAATTCATCAAAATATATTTCTTAATTGAATATTGACTAAAATTACTATTTTTTCTTTAAAAATCATTTACCAAAAATAATAAAATTAATGAATATTCCTTATACAAAAATAAAGCATGTGATAATGATGTTAGGGTATTGTTACATAACCCCTTATAACACCCCCATATGACCTAAAGGTAGGGTGTGTGATGGTGAAAAACTCTTGGGGTGGCTCAGATAACATTTCATGTGTGGTAATCTTTATTTACTTTCACTTCTCTCGTAGGCGATTATGTTAAAGCTTAATTTGTTGAAGATTTTCTTGGTCATGGTCAAGAGTGAAGCCCAGTGATACTACCTCCTTTCCAAGCTCAGAAAAATGGGTTTCATATTGAGCAATTTCATTGGATGAGGCCATAGCTTCTTTCATCTATGTAAATTCGATGTGTTAAAGCCTTATATTTATACTAATCATGTGAACATTATTCAACTGATATGTTAGCAATGGTAACAATTCTTAACTGTATTTTGAAATCCAAAAACATAAAACCAATGAAGTGCATATGTAATATATCCATTTTAAAAAATAAGACATTCAATTAGATCAAGAAGAATTTTCATTAATAAAATTTTGGGTTGTTATAGAGTGTGAGAGAGAAGATAGACACATTCATTGTGAATAGTGATTTTATTTATATAATGATAATTAGAGGCCTTTGATAGGATTTGAAATTATCCCTGTGAGAAGTATAGTTTATAATGAAATTTTTGAGGCATTTTATTGTTTATAGTGTGACCTATGAATATAAATTCTTGACACATGTCCATTTTCAAGGGTCTACACAATCATTATTCCACATAAATAATTTTTACAATTGATTCACAAACATTCTACATACATTTTGGGGGAATTTGGGTTTCATTATTTGCAGAAAATGGAGGTTAAAATATTCTCTAAGGAAGAACTTGAACAAGATAGACTTGGGCATGGATATGTCATTATAATTGGGATTTAAAAATTGTGATTACTTCCTTAGACATGTTATATATTTTACATAAACTCTTTTCCATATGGATTTATCACTTTTATTATATCCAACACTCATAGTTGATACTATGAAAATATTATTTGAATAACATTATGAAATGTTTCCAATTATATAGCCTCTGATAACATAGTCGAATATATGGATAGATTAAAATGTATTTTTTCTCTATGGATTAATAGATGAATCCACACCTGTTTAATGTATTTGATTTCATTCACATCAAATTTACACATATTGTATGTTTCTCTATATAGTTTTTTCATTTTATGTTTTCATGTATTCAATTACTCATAAATCCATATAGTAGATTCAATATTCCCTTGGTGATGCCAATGTACTATAGCCATAGATGTATCTGAACTCTCTTAGTGAGTCCAAGACATAACCATAGTGGCTACAATGTTACATTCCACATTTAATCCATCCATCCTTCACATTTTCTGAATAAAACATATCTTCAAAATGTATAGTGTGGTTGTCTCCAAATGTTGTGACCACCTTCATATAATATACAAGCTTTTTCATAGTTTTCCTTGTTCTATATTTGGAAATAGATCTTGTTCTTCATTCAAAATGGTTACCATACTAACTTTGAGCTCATGGTTGGTTCCTCTTCACCATAGGTAGAATACAGGTTCATCATGTTTTGGTATGTTGGCACCATAGCTTTTAGAAATTTCCATGTAGAAGTTATCGTGAATTTGATTATGAGAAGCTCAATGTTGGTAAAGGTGGGGAAAGAATGATCAGTTGAATTGTGGGTGATCACGGTAAGTTTTTAGTGACTGTGAGTTCTCTATAAATGGAGTAAAATTAGGTTCTGGCCCAAAAAATAATTTTCAATAAGTTTCATTGTGACCATGAAATAAACTTGTTTCATTAACATTCGGTAAGGTAGTGACTATGAATCTATGAATACTTATGCATGGTAACTTGGGTGACTTTTATTTCATCAAGTCATCGATAGTATGTGTAGTCACATGGATTTAGTAAGCACGTTCACTTCAAAACATTATTATTTTCAACATTCATTTGAATGGAAATGTTTATATTTTTTGTGTTATTAATTCCAATAAATTAATAAAAAATAATATAAATATTAAATTCAAAATTCAGATATAGATTAACTAATTTAAAATTTAAGTTCATATTTGATTTAAATTTTCATTTAACAATTTTACAATTTTAATTTTAATTTCAATTTCTGAATTTCAATAAATTAAAAAATTGATTGAATTAAAAATATAATCAATCCAAATCAAAATTAAAATCAACTAATTTATATTAATTTGTTAAAAATAAATTTTATTTCAGTGTATGGATTCACAATATTACATCAAAATTTATTAAATCAATAAAACTAATATATAAAACATCTTAAAAATTAAATCTATATTTTCTAGAATTCAAAAAAATAATAAAATTACATATTATTTGTTTAATTAATTAAATAATTTCAATGAATATAATAAAAAATGTTGTAAAATTCATCCCACATTAATGAATATAAAACCATATCTTTATTGAAGTATTATTTTTATGGTGATCCTATGTTGTATTTATAATTCTAGAATATCTTCTTCTATGGAGACCTTTGGATCTTGTTTTGTTAATAATACTTGTGTATCGTGAGCATCCACATAGTTGAAGTCAATCTTTATTCCACAATCCTTCAGGGGTATATTTCCCCTTTCATCAAATATTTAAAGTCCATTAACATTTACTTTCATATTTTAACATCTTTATATACAGTATTTCCATGATTGTTTGGTATAACTAATAATGTCAAAAATATTCTTCTGGGTGTTTGTTTCTTAATATGGTTTAAAAACCCCACATCCTTATACAAAAGAGTATGAAAACAAATATTTCATTCCATTAATTAACTCATATTGAATTCTACTTTTCATTTTATTTTGTACTAGGTTTAGAATGTGTGTTATAGTATGTAATGAATATCCTCAAAAGAAGAATCTATGACCTTCATAACTCATCATCAACCGCACCAAGTCATGAAAATATGGTTTCTCATTTAACAATTAAAACTACATTGTACTATATATGGTGGAGTGATTTGGGGTAGAATTCAAACCTCATTAGATATTCCATAAAATATAATCAATATATTCAATACCTCAATTAGATAAAAGCTTATTTATCATTTTAACATGTTGATTCTATACTTAATTCATTAATTCATAAAATTTGTTTGGAATAAATACCTCATGGTATCATTGAAGCATTTTTTAGTTGATTGTGTTTGTTGAAAAAGTGGACATTTGTGTTGTGATTGTTGACAAAGAAAATCATGACATAAACATTTATTGAAAAAGGGGATTTCATGGTGGAATGTCAAGTTCAAGGGATGTTGTTAACGATCCATGATTGATTCAATAACATCGACAAAGGAATGGATGATCCGGAGGTGGTATAAAAATCACAGATACAAGGTGGCGTTGTTTTATATTGTTTGCCAAATTTTTAGGCCTAAAAATCAACAAATGAAGAAAATAGGTTTTTGGAAAAGGGACTTACAGGACGTGTACTCGAAGGAGAGGAAAATTGCATGCCAAATGTTTTTCAAGATCAGAACATCAAAATGTGGAAAAGGGATAAGGGGCGCTCAAGTTATAGAGTTGGTTGCGCATGTGATTTGCGCAGCAGAGACTTGCGGGCCGAAACTTGCGCGCCGAGGGGAGACTTGTGTGCTGTCACGTAGGGTGTAAAAATCCCTATAAATAGAGGTTGAACCCTCATCATTTGGTGTAGAGTTGAACACTTAGAAAAATCTTAACTCCCGTCGCGTAGGGGTGGTGGTCGCGCAAGTAGTGTGTGGTCGCTTAAGTATAAGTTGTGCGCCATGTGATAGTTCCGCACCTATGGTGGTTTGGGTGAGAAAGGAAGTGTAAAGACCCGTAAAATTCAAGGGAAATTGTTTCTTAATTTTCTTTGGAATTTTACAAGAGCGCGGTTTCTGACGGCACCTGATTCTGAGGCCCGGAGTGCCCGGAATCAATTTCCGAAGTTTGGCTCGGGTACATTCAGTGAACGAACGAGCGGGAATTTCTAACTTTTGATCCGTTGCTCGGAATTGAAATCTGAGGGCACCGATGAACTCACAGCGCCGATATTCGCTTAAGGAGACCTTTTCAGAAGTTGCGTTTATTACGGGTTGAATGTTAGTTTTTGGGTTTTTAGATTAAGTTAAATAAAATTTGTGAAATACAAATTTTTATTTTAACTTGATGTTTTTTTTATAAATCCTTCCAAAGGGAGTTGGGAGTGGGACCCACATCCACTTAACCTCCCTTGGGAGGATTAAGTGTGGTGGGGCCCACACGAAACCCATCCTTCCATCTCCCTTTAACCCTCCTTATTGAATGTTTGACAACTTAAAGTTTTAATGGAGGTGAGTTGTTCAAATTCAAACCTTTGAAATTCATGTGGTAAAGTTATTTAATAAAATAAGCTTAAAGCTTATTTTATTTTGGTGGAATTTCTTTTACCACCCTTAGAGGAATTTTGGGAGCTTCTCCTTTTCTTCTTCTTCTTCAACTCTGACGAAGAACACGAAGAACCTTCGAACTTCGACGAAGAACTCCACGTTCTCGGGAACCGTCTTCCGTGACGACATAACCGCGACATCGACGTTCTTCTTCTGCGACGCTCGACTTCCGCGAATCGTTATCGATCATCGAACTTCGTTCCAGAACCAAGGTAGGGGTTTGTTCTTTTTAAATTACATGTATCTTTCCCTCGAACATGAAAGAATAATCCGTTGGGCGTTGTTCCAAATTTTATTAAAAAATTTTGTGAAACGTTCTTTGTTGTGTTATTACGATTGGCCAATTGATATCGTTTTAACGGGAGGAGACCGGACCGCACGAACACGGCCGATTCTCCTCCCCCTTCTAATCTTTCGTGATGTTTTAGCGGAGACAGCGTGGTGTCGTCGCACCGCGCAGGAACAAAAGAATTTAAGGCCGGTTTGGGTCTCGACGAAGAAACGCGGCGCTTTAATGCCGCGCCTTTGTAATCGGATGAGACCGCGGCCGGAGTCGGGCCGCGGCGGAGGGGCGTGACGCCATTACGTCACGCCAATCGTTCAAGGGCCGAGCAAGAAGGGGCGGCCAGAAAACCGGCCGCCGGCGGAAGAGGAAGAACCGCGGCCGGATGGCCGCGGCGGAGCAGCCAGGGGCGGCCGGCCTCGCCGGCCGTCGGAGATCGGAGAAGAGCCGCGGCTACGGCCGCGGCGGAGAAGAGGAAGGCGGCTGGTCGTGCCGGCCGCCGGTTTGGATAGGAGGCAGGACCCGCGGGTCCCGCGTGAGGAAAGAAACGGCCTGCCTTAGGCCGGCCGAGATCCGAAAAAAGTGGGGGTTACACCCCCCGCGTGCGGCACATGCGCGGCTCCCTGGCCGCGCCGCCACCGGCCGGGCCGGTTCCAGCGGACCGGGTCGGTCCGACCCGGTTTGGGTCAGATCCGGGTCGGGTCGACCCGGTTCGGGTCAGACCAGGGGGGGTCCGGCCGGGTCAGCCCGGACCCGGACCCCCCCGTTTTCGAGACAGTTTCGGTCTTTTGGCCATAACTTGAGCCACGGACCTCCGAATGACGAACCGTCTGCGGCAACGCGATCCTCGGATCGAGACGGTCGTTTCGGTATATCGCACTCAGGGTTTCGGAATACTTTGAGTTCGGCCGGGTTGGTTCGTTCACGAAACCAACCGGGCCCTCGGAGCGGAAACACTCACATCTTGAGCTACGGACGTCCGATTGACGTGCCGTCAGCTTTGTTGTGTTCCTCTTAGTGAGACGGTTCTTTTGGCATACTCCGCCCAAGGTTTGGACGCAGGTGGAGTATGGTCGGGTTGGTTTTGCCTTAAAACCCAACCGGGCCCCGAGGACGAAAATGCCAATAACTCTCAGACCGGGCGTCCGATCGACGCGCCATCTGCTGCGTTGAGTTCCTGTTGACGATACGGAACTTTTGGATACATCAAATCTGGACTTTGTGACAGTTGATGTATCAGCCTCTCGGCTCGTGGAGCGGATCCTCTGAACGAGCTTGCTGTGTGCGGGAACCCTAGTGCTGGCTGCGACTGTTACTGCGACTGCTACTGCTACTGCTACTGTGACTGCGACGACGACAGTACAGAGATCATGTGTGGATTCGACGACGACGACTACTACACTCAGCGATCCTACGTGGATCAGTGCTACCGATCCTGTGTGGGTCTGATCCTGTGTAGGTCACTGCGGGGGTTAGTACCTATCGATCCTTCGTGGGTCCGACGACTTAGATGGTTCAGTGATCATCCTTATCGTCATCCGAAGATGTATACATGTGTGAGCTGAATCTTCTGTTTTACTCGATAGAGGTGGTGCGCTTGGTTGTAGCGGCAGACCCGCGATACTGGAAACGAGCGTACGGAGTACGGAGACCGTGTAGCCGGCTGAGACCTAAAGACTGCTCGACCAACTCGACTTGGAGTGAGTCGATTAGCCCAGTGGACGGAGCGCCCGGTATTTGGCGGCAGACCCACGGTGGACGGAGCGCCTGGTAGTTGGCAGCAGACCCGCGGTACTCGACTGGAGGAGTACCTCTGTAGGCTATTTGGGTGAGCGCCCGGTATTTGGCAGCAGACCCTCAGCGGACGGAGCGCCCGGTAGTTGGCGGGAGACCCGCGGTACTCGACAGGAGGAGTACCTCAGCAGTCTTAGGTTAGTGAGCAGTATCTCAGAGACGTGACAGGACACTATACACTTCATAGATGGGGCTCTTCAGTAGTTACGTTTTTGATAATGAAAATCTTGTGTGAGCTGAATCCTGTTACTTTCCTGTGTGGATTGTGTTGTGCTATCCTGTGTGGATTACGTTTTGCTTTCCTGTGTGGAATACGTTTACTTTCCTGTGTGGACTGAGTTATACTTGGGCTCGGAGGTTGGAGCGTATTTGAATTGATGACTTAGGTATATGTATGGGAATATACCTAAGCAGTGTCGGTTGTTACTTCGTGATTGTACCTTTCTTCATGGTTTATCCTTTGTGGATTTGAGAGACCTTCAGGGGTCTCGGGGTCCCTACTGAGTAGCTTATACTCACCCTTGCACGGGCTTTGCCCGCACTACGTTGTGTTGGTTGCAGACGACGGACATCGTTCATCTTAGCTGAGGCTTCCAGAGCAGGACGGTACCTGGAGGTGGACCACTGGGTGGGACGTGCTCGGAGCGGACGGCGGGACCCGTGGAGCAGTGGAGCTATCTGTACCCACCCTTTAGGTGGGATTTCTAGTGGACAGCTCGGTGTAGCGGCTTTTACTTTTCAGTTGCTGTTTTCCCTTTCGAGTTGTACTTTACTTTCAGTTTGGGTTTGTATACTGGCCCATTTACTTTTCCACACTTTCAGTTGTACTCTGCTTTTGCTTAGTGTTTACTTTCCGATTGCTTACTCTGTGGTGTTTGTTTACTTTACAAAGGCAGTGCCTTCCCTTTTACCGGGATTTACGCCTTGGTGCTAGTCGCCAGCCCCTGGCCTATGGAAGGCGGGCTTGGGGTAGTCACGGCGCGGACCCCGAGGGCGGGTCGTGACAAATTGGTATCAGAGGAATTCGGTTCTACCGCGAACTCTGGTATTTTCTATGTGAAGCAATAATGTTTAGCGTATTGAGTGTGGTTATCAGTCCAGGCAGTCCAGTGTTGGTGCGGCAGCCGACGTATCCGTACACCAGGACCCTGACTTCTGATTTCTGACTTAATGCACGAAAACATTGATTGCGTGTGTGTTTCAAAGTTTTCTTTGTGATTACTTATATCAGCTCATCAGGTATACTGTTCTGACCGTGGCACACCTGTTTCCTTTTCAAGGATGGCCCCACGACGGCAGCCAGCTAGGGTTCCGAGAGTCGAGCGTGACGACAGCCCACCGAGCGATGAGGCCTCAGTGCAGGGCCCTTTGTCAGCAGTGGCACCGGCGGTAGCTCTACCCGCCGAGCCCCCGATGCTTCCAGCACCAGCCGCTGACGATGCACGTCGCCTCAGCGCACAGCATGAGTTTCAGCGCCAGCGACCGCCCAGGTTTCGCGGGGAGACAGATCCCCAGGCAGCCGAGGACTGGCTGGAGGCAGTGGTACGAGTGTTTAGGCTAGTGAGGACACCAGCAGACCTCATGGTGATCCTCGTTGCGAGCCTACTACACGCAGCAGCAGGACGATGGTGGAGCTTGATGCTCCAGGTGCACGATGGGGCATCTCTGCTTTGGATGGACTTTGAGAGAATCTTCCGCTCGGAGTTCGTCTCATCCACCCTTCGTGCGGTTCGTATCCAGGAGATTCTTCAGCTGCGGCAGGGCAGCATGACGGTCGCTCAATACTCGGCGAGATTTACCGATCTCTCGCGCTTCTCGACAGACATGGTACGGGACCCCTTCTTCCGGGCCCGGACCTTCGAGCAGGGATTGAGACACGAGATCAGGGCATCACTGATCTCCCTCAGCATCCCGACCCAGGAAAGAGTGCTAGAGCGAGCCCTCCTGATCGAGAGTTTCCTGGCTGAGTCCACAGCGAGACCTACCGCAGGGCAGCAGATAACGGAGTCTACGGCAACAGGTAGCCGACGGATGACTCAGGGTTCCAGGCAGACCAGACCTACCAGTGGCCGACTGCACGACTCAGGCTCAGTTGTGCGGGGAAGCCGGGGTGGAGTCAGAGCCAGGCATGTCGAGAGTGGGCAGTGTTACTCCTGTGGCGGGATTGGTCACATGGCTCGTGACTGTCCGACCCGCCATGCTGATGATCAGCAGTTAAGTGAAGAACCTCCCAGGCAGAGGCAGAGGTTCGACCGTGGCGGTCCGCAGGGAGGAGGCGGACGAGGCAGAGGAGCTGGGCGAGCAGCCGGTGGTGGGCGACGCTTTGAGGCTCTTCCACCACCACCACCAGGAGGTCCACCCCGACCACATGGAGTAGGTGAACATGCGAGATCTCCACTTCAGGCAGCCGAGGCCTTCGATCATGGAGCTCTGGGAGCCGATGGACAGGAGCAGAACTAGCGGATACATCCTTTGTACTTCTGGTTCCTTGTTGCATTTGTGTAGCGTCTTGTATTATGAGCTGCAATAATAAAAGTCGCATACCTTTGTGATATTTTCATTCCTGTCCTCTTTCGTGATGTTACTAAGAGGTTCCAGTTTTGGCTGTTGACTTGACCCTCACTTGTGAGACATCTACTGGAGGAGACCCAGTTACCACACACTGATGTCGACAGTGTGACTCAACCCTTGGTGGCGAGAGTAACGGTTGAATCTCTTAGTAGTAGCGTCGAGGCCTTACGATGTCACCCTTAGTATGGATTAGTATCATCCATGTTAGGATTGACTGTTTTAGGCAAAGAATGTGGTTCATCCAGGGGATGAGACCAGATTTCTCTTATCGGCAAAGAAGAAATCTTGCAGCTCTGGTGGGACCGGAGATGGTCCAGGCCACGACAGAGAAGGTCCAGGTCATCCAGGAGCGGATGAGGACAGCACAGAGCCGGCAGAAGTCATACGCTGACAGGAGGAGGAGGCCACTAGAGTTCGAGGATGGCGACCACGTCTTCTTGCGGGTCTCACCTCGACGTGGTATTCGGAGATTTGGCCGAGGCGGCAAGTTATATCCGCGCTTCATCGGACCCTTCCAGGTCCTCAGCAGGGTTGGCGAGGTGGCTTATCGCCTAGCTCTGCCACCTCAGTTGCACCGGGTGCACGACGTCTTCCACGTATCTCAGCTGAGGAGATACGTGCACGACCCGACGCACATCATTGACCATGGGGAGCTTGACGTTGACGATGGGGCGACTTTTACGGAGGTCCCGGTGGAGATAGAGGATCGACAAGAGCGGGTCCTGCGTGAGGGATCGATTCCTCTTATACGTATCAGATGGCAGCACGGGAATCTCCAGGAGAGCACATGGGAGCGGGAGGCTCAGATGCGTGCTCAGTACCCTCATTTGTTTCCCTAGTTTTTGATGTATCTTTACGGGGACGTAAAGCCCTGAGGTGGGAGTAATGTAAAGACCCGTAAAATTCAAGGAAAATTTTTTCTTAATTTTCTTTGGAATTTTACAAGAGCGCGGTTTCTGACGGCACCTGATTCTGAGGCCCGGAGTGCCCGGAATCAATTTCCGAAGTTTGGCTCGGGTACGTTCAGTGAACGAACGAGCGGGAATTTCTAACTTTTGATCCGGTGCTCGGAATTTAAATCCGAGGGCACCGATGAACTCGCATCGCCGATATTCGCTTAAGGAGACCTTTTCGGAAGTTGCGTTTAATACGGGTTGAAAGTTAGTTTTTGGGTTTTTAGATTAAGTTAAATAAAATTTGTGAAATACAAATTTTTATTTTAACTTGATGGTTTTTTTATAAATCCTTCCAAAGGGAGTTGGGAGTGGGACCCACATCCACTTAACCTCCCTTGGGAGGATTAAGTGTGGTGGGGCCCACACGAAACCCAACCTTCCATCTCCCTTTAACCCTCCTTATTTAATGTTTGACAACTTAAAGTTTTAATGGAGGTGAGTTGTTCAAATTCAAACCTTTGAAATTCATGTGGTAAAGTTATTTAATAAAATAAGCTTAAAGCTTATTTTATTTTGGTGGAATTTCTTTTACCACCCTTAGAGGAATTTTGGGAGCTTCTCTTTTTCTTCTTCTTCTTCAACTCTGACGAAGAACACGAAGAACCTTCGAACTTCAACGAAGAACTCCACGTTCTCGGGAACCGTCTTCCGTGACGACATAACCGTGACATCGACGTTCTTCTTCCGCGACGCTCGACTTCCGCGAATCGTTATCGATCATCGAACTTCGTTCCAGAACCAAGGTAGGGGTTTGTTCTTTTTAAATTACGTGTATCTTTCCCTCGAACATGAAAGAATAATCCGTTGGGCGTAGTTCCAAATTTTATTAAAAAAATTTGTGAAACGTTCTTTGTTGTGTTATTACGATTGGCCAATTGATATCGTTTTAACGGGAGGAGACCGGACCGCACGAACACGGCCGATTCTCCTCCCCCTTCTAATCTTTCGTGATGTTTTAGCGGAGACAGCGCGGTGTCGTCGCACCGCACAGGAACAAAAGAATTTAAGGCCGGTTTGGGTCTCGACGAAGAAACGCGGCGCTTTAATGCCGCGCCTTTGTAATCGAATGAGACCGCGGCCGGAGTCGGGCCGCGGCGGAGGGGTGTGACGCCATTACGCCGCGCCAATCTTTCAAGGGCCGAGCAAGAAGGGGCGGCCGGAAAACCGGCCGCCGGCGGAAGAGGAAGAACCGCGGCCGGACGGCCGCGGCGGAGAAGAGGAAGGCGGCCGGCCGCACCAGCCGCCGGTTTGGATAGGAGGCGGGACCCGCGGATCCCGCGTGAGGAAAGAAACGGCCAGCCTTAGGCCGGCCGAGATCCGAAAAAAGGGGGGGTTACACCCCCCGCGTGCGGCACATGCGCGGCTCCCTGGTCGCGTCGCCGCTGGCCGGGCCGCGCCGCCACCGGCCGGGCCGGTTCCAGCGGACCGGGTCGGTCCGACCCGGTTCGGGTCGGATCCGGGTCGTGTCGACCCGGTTCGGGTCAGACCAGGGGGGGTCGGGCCGGGTCGGCCCGGACCCGGACCCCCCCGTTTTCGAGACAGTTTCAGTCTTTTGGCCATAACTTGAGCCATGGACCTCCGAATGACGAACCGTCTGCGGCAACGCGATCCTCGGATCGAGACGGTCGTTTCGGTATATCGCACTCAGGGTTTCGGAATACTTTGAGTTCGGCCGGGTTGGTTCATTCACGAAACCAACCGGGCCCTCAGAGCGGAAACACTCACATCTTGAGCTACGGACGTCCGATTGACGTGCCATCAGCTTTGTTGTGTTCCTCTTAGTGAGACGGTTCTTTTGGCATACTCCGCCCGAGGTTTGGACGCAGGTGGAGTAAGGTCGGGTTGGTTTTGCCTTAAAAACCAACCGGGCCCCGAGGACGAAAATGCCAATAACTCTCAGACCGGGCGTCCGATCGACGCGCCGTCTGTTGCGTTGAGTTCCTGTTGACGATACGGAACTTTTGGATACATCAACTCTGGACTTTGTGACAGTTGATGTATCAGCCTCTCGGCTCGTGGAGCGGATCCTCCGAACGACCTTGCTGTGTGCGGGAACCCTAGTGCTGGCTGCGACTGTTACTGCGACTGCTACTGCTACTGCTACTGTGACTGCGACGACGACAGTACAGAGATCATGTGTGGATTTGACGACGACGACTACTGCACTCAGCGATCCTACGTGGATCAGTGCTACCGATCCTGTGTGAGTCCGATCCTGTGTAGGTCACTGCGGGGGTTAGTACCTATCGATCCTTCGTGGGTCCGACGACTTAGATGGTTCAGTTATCATCCTTATCGTCATCCGAAGATGTATACATGTGTGAGCTGAATCTTCTGTTTTACTCGATAGAGGTGGTGCGCTTGGTTGTAGCGGCAGACCCGCGATACTGGAAACGAGCATACGGAGTACGGAGACCGTGTAGCCGGCTGAGACCTGAAGGCTACTCGACCAACTCGACTTGGAGTGAGTCGATTAGCCCAGTGGACGGAGCGCCCGGTATTTGGCGGCAGACCCACGGCGGACGGAGCGCCTGGTAGTTGGCAGCAGACCCGCGGTACTCGACTGGAGGAGTACCTCTGTAGGCTATTTGGGTGAGCGCCCGGTATTTGGCAGCAGACCCTCAGCGGACGGAGCGCCCGGTAGTTGGCGGCAGACCCGCGGTACTCGACAGGAGAAGTACCTCAGCAGCCTTAGGTTAGTGAGCAGTATCTCAGAGACGTGACAGGACATTGTACACTTCAGAGATGGGGCTCTTCAGTAGTTATGTTTTTTATAATGAAAATCCTGTGTGAGCTGAATCCTGTTACTTTCCTGTGTGGATTGTGTTGTGCTATCCTGTATGGATTACGTTTTTCTTTCCTGTGTGGAATACGTTTACTTTCCTATGTGGACTGAGTTATACTTGGGCTCGGAGGTTGGAGCGTATTTGAATTGATGACTTAGGTGTATGTATGGGCATATACCTAAGCAGTGTCGGTTGTTACTTCGTGATTGTACCTTTCTTCGTGGTTTATCCTTTGTGGATTTGAGAGACCTTCAGGGGTCTTGGGGTCCCTACTGAGTAGCTTATACTCACCCCTGCACGGGATTTTCCCGCACTACGTTGTGTTGGTTGCAGATGACGGACAGCGTTGATCTTAGCTGAGGCTTCCAGAGCAGGACGGTACCTGGAGGTGGACCACTGGGTGGGACGTGCTCGGAGCGGACGGCGGGACCCGTGGAGCAGTGGAGCTATCTGTACCCACCCTTCAGGTGGGATTTCCAGTGGACAGCTCAGTGTAGCGGCTTTTACTTTTCAGTTGCTGTTTTCCCTTTCGAGTTGTACTTTACTTTCAGTTTGGGTTTGTATACTGGCCCATTTACTTTTCCACACTTTCAGTTGTACTCTGCTTTTGCTTAGTGTTTACTTTCCGCTTGCTTACTCTGTGGTGTTTCTTTACTTTACAAAGGCAATGCCTTCCCTTTTACCAGGATTTACGCCTTGGTGCTAGTCGCCAGCCCCTGGCCTATGGAAGGCGGGCTTGGGGTAGTCACGGCACGGACCCCGAGGGCGGGTCGTGGCAGGAAGTGAGTCTCACAAGTTTTGAGTTGTAGATGAAGGTGTCGCGCAAGTGGTTTGCTGACACTTGCACGCCAGATTTTGAAGAAGTGAAAAAGTTGTTGGTTGCATGCCAATATTGGTTTGGGCATAAAATGGTGTGCGTCGTGTAAGTTTGGAGTTGCAGAAACCTGTGTCGCGCAAGTGGTTGAGGTGGACTTGAGCCCCTATTATAGCTTGTGCACCATGACTTGTGCGTCGTCTTATAGAAGGTCACTAGGTAAGGTTGATTACCGGCAGTGATTCAAGGCTGCCTGGAAGCTGGAAGATTGTCTGATACCCTCAGTGCAAAGAGACAATCATCTACGGGTGAAAGTTGGACTTCAACTGAGCATCTACATACAACAGAGGATGTATTCATTAGTTATAATGAAGAGAACTAAATGTCTATAAACTGTGAGTGGATCCTTTCTAGAGTAGTGAGAAAAGGAAGAGGAATAAGGTGATCCTCTCCACCGGCAGTGATCCAGAGATAGAGATACAGGGAGTGACCCTTAGGAAAGCATTGAGCTGACCCTAAAGCTTGTAAAGGCAGTGAGCCTAGGCATAGAAGTGATCTATCCCAAACCTTGTAAACAGTAGTGTGTATATAGTGGATTTGGTACATTGGCACATTGTAGGTGTATTCTCCTTGGAGGTTTCCTAGTGAGGGTGAACCATGTAAAAATTATTGTGTCATGTGCATGCTTTGCTTTCCGTTTATATTGTGCATCGGGAAAGAGAGAGAAGAGTGTTTTTCTTAATAGTGAAACAAGACCAGAACGGGCTTTAATTTTAAATTAGTCATACCCTGATGCACCCCCCTCTCAGGATATTCAGCCTTGTGGACCTAACAAATTTTTCAACATAATCATTTTTATACCTCAATAAGAATACATTTAAGGTTCTAAAAAATCAGAAGAAATGTTATGAACAACAAATATAATCATATTTATTTAATTTTAATATGACTAGATACATCTATCTATATCAATCTAAGAATTTCTACTGAACGTCCACCATATCCACTGAATGGTGGTTTTTTCATTTCATCTTAGAAACATACATGGAATTTTTCATGTATTTTTAGATAAAATCTGATATAATTACCATCTTGAAAGAGATTTTTCAAATTCATCTCATTAATTTGACCAATAATGGGATTTCATAACTTGGTGATAAATGAGTTTTGAAAAAAATATTCATTATCACTTTACAAAATTTTATTTTCATAATTTAATATATATAGATATAATTTATTTGTGACATACTATAAGAAATTTTTCCATTGTAAAAGTTTCTTTTTTCAATTTATAAATTTGAAAATAAATCATTGAGTGTAATGGAATAAAATAGAGAATATATTTTTATTAACATTAAGAGAAATGTTAAAAAAAATTAATCCATATTCATTCATGTTGGAAATGGAAGGATATAATATCTTATAGATAATTAATAAATTCATTATCTATTGGCTACTCAAAGATCCACCTATCCACATGTAATATTGGGAAAGATACTAAATTTCTAAATTTTTATATATATTTGATCACAACTAGTTATATATTATTTAAAATATTATGATATAGAAATAGTATACTTGTAAAAAATTACACTTTTGGATTCCAATTGTTTCTAGATACATTTCTTCTTCCTGTGGCCTATCTTACCAAATGAAAAACATAATTCATTTTTTCTTGCACATTCAATTGAATCTTTTTATTCTTAAAATTATTTTACTCTAGAAGTTCAAAAATATTATAAGTGTTCATGCCCTTTTCCTTATTCTTAATTTTCTTATTCACCATCTATACATTGGTTTTATAAATCCCTATGTATTTTTATACCTGACTAATAAGTGTAATAAGTTCCAACATTGTTTTATCACTATTTGGAATCTTGAAATTCACAACGAAACTATGGGTGGATTTGGGAAATATGAAATGGATAAGATAAATTTGTAGCTTATCAAATAATTTAATTCAAATTATGTCTATTTTTTCTATGTATCCAATCATTATGAATACATGATTCCCAAAAAGAAACTACTCTCCCAAAGTTCATGTGGAATGATCATTGGAAAACTCAAAATTTTATTTTCTTGACTTATCCAATTAGATATAAAAAATGTGATAAATCATGAGATATAAAACCATTTCCTCATATTTTATTAAAATCTCATTGGATATTCATGATAGCATGAAACATTGGAAATCTTCAGAATCATCAAAATATCTCTTGTAGAGTGATAAATCTTCCTCATAATATTATTTTGAAGGAACATTAGATCATATATAATTTCCCATCATGGAGTAGAATAATAATCAGAGACCTTTTCTATTTTTTGAAATTAGTGATAGTGAGAACGTTATGAATATAATGTATGGATCATAGTGATATGGTTGAAATCATGTGAAATTCAAATTTTTTAATTAAGAATTGAATAATTTAGTACTTTATCACATTAATAAAATTTGACAATAAATATTAATTTTAATAATAGTCCAAAATTTTAACAAAACATAATATTTATCTTTATTAATTACAAAATATATTGTTTCATTAATATTTTGGTGGAAAGGATCTATATTCCCCTTCTCAAAACTCAGAATGAGGTCTACTAAGATATTTGAAGGTATTACAAAAGAATAAAGAGGTAACTAATTTAGTATATATCATTTTAATCTATTGAGATAACTCCCTAGTACTAAAATCTTGAATTTGGATTTCCCCAACACTTTTTCAACTAGTTTCCCTGAGGCTCAGGGATGTGATCAATCTGTGATCAAAACTATATTAATTTGACAAAAATCTCATCATAGAAATTTACCTATAATTTAAAGATAACAGATAGTGGTTTTCCAACACATTCAACTATTGTTTCACTCCAATGAATTATAGTGTAAAGAAAAAAGGGGATTATTTGACCTCTAAAATTTGGTGTTATGATAAATGAGCTTTGGAAATATTCTTTCCTAATTATTTCAAGTGAGATAGGACGACCAACATCTGGGGGTATTGAAAAATGTATGGGGATTTTACTACAAGGGTACTATATTATCAGGATTCTCATAATATACTTCCAAGGGATACAAAAAACATAGAGTGAAAATCAATGCCTATGAAATGAGATTTTAATTAGTGTTTTTGAGTGCAATAGGAATATTAGAACAATATAATGGAAGGTAGGTGTGTCTCTCATATTGTAATTTTTTTCTGGTGAACTCACTAGAGGAGGAATTCAGCTTTCTTTTTGTTTTTGGGCGATGTTCAAAAATTATATTAGAAGGATGTTTCCTTATGAAATTGGTAATATAGTGTATGTATGCAAGAATTTTCATGGTAGATGGGTCAGATAAAGGGATCGTAGATCTAGGATGAAATGAAGTGTGTATGGATCCAACCTAAATAGGGAGGTGAGAGTAGGTTTCTTATTGCATGATATAAGTGGTTTAGAGATGTTCAATTTTAGCACTTTTATGGACTAGAAAATTAAATTGGATCCAAAAAATTAGAAATTCACAATAGTTTATATTTATATTGGTTATATAATATTCACATTTTTGAGGTGGAGTCTTATCTCAGTTTTTGGGCTATACTTCTTATCAACATGGTGAAAATCCCCTGCAATATTCACTATTACACTCGAAAGTGTATGATAATTACTAGGAAAGACATGGAACTTCCTCATACAAGGTGGGGGAGGAAATTTTGTGGATGATAGTCTTGTTAAAAAATGTATTCCTGGTAATACATTCATGCTTTTTCAGTGTATTAGGTTATTTTCTTATGATTGTATTGTATTCTATATTACTGAAACCCTTGGGATTTGTCACTTTTGACCTCCATGAAATTATGCTCTATTTTTGAATGAATCATTAATTATGATGATAAATTTTACACCTAAACCAACTTATTATTGTTGTAATTTGAATTCAAGTTTGAATCATTAATTTTTGTGATCACCAAAAACATCCATAGAGAAAATAAAAATGAAACTTGACATAAATAAAATAATAAGAGTAGTATGAACATGATATTATCCAAGTGACTACTTTATCCACTATAAAATAAACTAAATATTGACCTAGGGGTAACACCTAGAACCATAACTGTGTTCAAGTTTCCACATTCTTTATGAATGACATATGTTGGTAGATGGAGGATGGGAGAGTGCTCAGCCGGTGATCCTCGGGAGACTACTTCACAAACCCTAGATCCTCACCCTAATTCTCTTACTAATTTATTATTCTCTTAAATCTCCAGATAATCGCTCATTAAAGGCATCGATCCTTCTTGGGAGACCAGTTTTGAAAGCCCTAAACTGGTGTGCAAGATATTTGATATGCCCAATATTGGTCAACAGAAGCAAAATTATGCGGGGACATCAAAAGGGATCTCCTTCATGGAAGTGAAAAGAGGTACAAATCTGTTCTCCTAGAAGGTTGATAATCATCCTTTTTCAAGGGATTGGATGATGGAAAGTATTCAGTGGAAGCGGGCCTAGATTCTCTACAACAGAGAGCACAGATGTGCAGATTTTTGCTTCTAGGAAGGATTGATTATGCTAAAGGTGATCATCCCTGGACAATTCCTGATTTAAAAGCTAGATTATATCATTTTTGGGGATTCTAGAACTACATATTTGTTCCAATGGGTAAGGGATATTACTACATGTTATTTAGCCCCCAAGAACACCTCGATTACATGTGGAAAATTAGGAATTTTGAATTGAAACTGGGAAATCATAGACTTTCTAATTGGGATTATGCGTTTAATAAAAACACACATAGATATAATGTAGCCCAAGTTTGTTTTAGAATGCATGGACTGAACTGGTATTTTTGGCATCCTAAAACCCTTAATGACATAGCCTCTTGAATTGGTTCCCTAATCAAAATTGACCAAAGAATGTTTAATGCTGAATTGGGGATCTTTGTTGGGGTTATGGTAGAAGCTAAACGGGACACAGAACTCCCTAATGCTATATGCTTTAGTGCTAATGTTTTCAAAACTGATATCAAAATTGAATATGAAAAATTTCCACCATATTGTGAAGTTTGTAAAATATTTGGGCATAACATAAATAACTATAATGTTATTAGGAAACAAGTTATTCAACCTGTTGAAAATTATTGGAATGAAATAAATAATTATAAAAAAGGAAAGGATCATGTATCTGGTATTCCGGAAACTAACAAGAACAAAAATGAAGTGTCGATTAAAAAGAGGAATAGTTTCCCCCCCTCAAGCATACCTCTGATAAATCATGGTCTGACATTATCGATGAAGAATAAGGCCTTGAACAGGATCTTCATGAAGAGATTAAGAATATGGTGTTGGACATTGTCAAAAGCCATAATGTTCATGAAACACATTTGGTTAACAAATTTTGGAATATTATTATGGTTCCTTCTTCTACTAACCCTAATGAAACAGATAAGGATGAATCCTTCAGGCTTGAGAAATAGGAAATTGAAAAGGAGTGCATTCTGGAAAAAAGGGAGGATCTTATGGACAATTGCAAACACCAATCACCCACTCCTGATGTGAAACATAATGCCACTTCTGAAAGAAATCTAGATTCACAGGTATGTGAAGATGGTACTCAACACTTATAACGTTACTCTGACTCAGTGCAGGTAACTACCAATGATCTTCTTGATAAGTCTAATAGTGTTATCACTACTACTTCTTTGGAGCAACGAAAAAGCATGAAACAAGGGGATATTCATAAATCTGGTAACACAGATTTAATTCATTCTAATAGTAATGTTTTACCTACTTTTCAATTCAATGCATGTTCTTCTGATTGCTTAAAAAAATAATTTTCTTGATGTACACTATACGCATCCCCCTACCCAATCTGATAACACAATTTTGCTGCATCACAACAGTAATGACTTACCTGTATTCATCCCTTCCTTAAACCAATGTTATATATTCGAAAATACTGATAATCAAAAGCCTGGTAACACATATTCGCCACATACTGTTATCACGGTTTTACATATTTCTCAATGTCTTGCATCATCTTCTGAGGGTTTAAAAAAGAATTTAAATGTTATGCATTGTGGTCAGCCTCCTGTACATAAAAGTGTACATGAAAATGATATTATTTCTACACCTGCTTCTTCTGTGAAAACAGTTATGTATGAGACACAAGAAGTCCAAAAAACTAGACTACTAGATTCAATTCCTGATTCTACTTTGAAATTATCATAATGTACCAACACTTGCACTATTAAATAGATCATAAACACTAAATATTTGAATGATGATAAAACTATTTTGGTCTCTAATCATGGTACTATCTTGATAGACTCAAACAGTTAAACAGAGTCTCTTAGAACTCTTGTCTCAGAAAAAAAAAACAAAATGACCCCTTCTCATGAGGTCAGAAGGTCTAAGCAGATTAAAAGATTTGGTAAATCAAAGAAAATGGGTTCTAAACCCAAAAATCATTCCAAATGAATATAATATTTTAGAACTGTCATGGTATTTCCAACTCTAACATGATTTTTTTTCTTAAAATATTTTTAACAACAAACAAACCAAAAATCATTGTTATTGTTGAACCTAAAGTGAACTATTCCAAGATCTTTTCTCACATTTGTTATTATGGTTATAACTTCATGGTTGAATGAAAAGATGGTACATAATTGATTCGTTATGGTTATTTTACCATAGAACCATACAAAATGATACTACTTTTAAAACATCTAATAAATTGTACACTTGTGATTTTACCTATGATAGTAAAGACATTTTTTGCACCATGATTTATTCCAAGAATAGATACCAAGATAGAAGGCCTCTATGGGATGATCTTATTAATTTATATATCACTATCCAAGACCCTTACGTCCTGATTGGGGACTTTATTGTTATTCTTTCCCCCAGTGAAAAAGTTGGCCCTTATCATTCATCCATTTCGTCTCATGAATTTAAAGTTGTCATCGATGATAGAAACCTAGTGGAAATTAATCTTACTGGTGCTAAATATACTTGGTACATAAGGCACTACAATAAAGTGGTTTCTAGAAAACTCGATAGAGATATCACTAATATTTCCATGATTTAAAATTGGGATTCTATTTATAGTGTCACGGTTCCTAGAATAAATTCTGATCACCATCCCATTCTTGTTAACCTCCTTACTAAAAACAAAAAACCCTCCCTGCCTTTCAGATTCAACAATACTTGGTCTGAAGAACGTGATTATGCTTCCTTAATTCGAAATTTCAGGAACACTATGAATCCTCAATATGATTCATATGCCTACATTAATATGATAAAATTTCTCAAAAAAGCTTTAAAAAGTTTGTGTAGAACCAAAACAAAACAAATTCAAAAAGACATTATATCCTTGGATAATGATCTTAAATAAATTCAAAATAGTAACACAAGCTCTGGTTTTTTTATTGATCCTCAATTGGAGATCAACTCAACTTTAAAGATCATCTCTTTACTATCCCTTAAAGATAACATGTGCAAACAGATATTCAAAACTTAATGGATCTCTGATGGAGATAGAAATACTAAATTTTACAACTCCTTACAAAGAATTAGGAAAATTAATCGGCATCTCACTTTTCTTTTCCATGATGAAATTCTTATAGATTCAGAAGAAAACATTTCTAATAATGTGGTCTCTTACTTTCATGACATAATTAATGGTTCTGATATGAATAAATACCTTAGTTCTGATTTCATTCCTCAAATGGTTGAGGAAACTGATAATGCTTACCTATCTTTTATACCTCTTGACCATGAAATAAAAGATATTGTTTCTAGTCTAAAGGTTGACAGTGCCCCGGGTCTAGAAGGATTTAGCAATAGTTTCTCTCAGCATGACTGGTAAATCATTCCCACCGATGTATGCAGGCTTGATAATGCTTTTTTCTCTACTGGACATCTCTCACATAGACATAATACTCAATTTATTTCTTTAATACATAAAGTGGATAATGAATCCGAGATACATTTGTTCTGTACCATCGTTGTATGGACCCCGGTTCCCAGGTGCCCATGGGGCATGATGTACTAAAAAATTAATTACAAACATTTACAATAATACATTGTCATGACCCGTCCTCGGGGCCCGTGCCGTGACTACCCCAAGCCCGCCTTCCATAGGCCAGGGGCTAGAGACTAGCACCAAAGGCGTAAATCCTGATAACTGGGAAGGTGTTTCCTTTTTAAAAGTAAACAAAACACCATAGAGTAGAAGCGGAAGTAAAACACTAAGTACAAAAGAAAGTGATGAAAAGTAAATGGGCCAAAATAAAAACCCAACTGAAAGTACAGCTACAACTGAATGAAAGTACAACAGAAAAAGACAAACAACTGGAAGAAAGGAATCAGCTCATGGGTCATCCTCCTCAGATATTACCTGAAGGGTAGGTACAGACAGCACAGCTCCAGGATCGTCCACCACAGATCCTACCTGAAGGGTAAGTACAGATAGCACAGCTCTTGGATCATCCACCACGGATCCTAACTGAAGGGTATGTACCGATAGCCTCCACAACGCTCTCGCCCGTCAACCTCCTCTGAGTGTCGTCTCACCGTGAAGTCCACCTCTGGATACTGACTCGTCGTGTGGTCCACCTCCGGGTACTGTCCAGTCCTCGAACACTCGGCCTCTGTCAGTCCTGCCCATCGTCTGCAACCAACACAATGAGGTGTGGGCATAGCCGGTGCAGGGGTGAGTATACGATACTCAGTAGGGACCCCGAGACCCTCAAGGTCTCACTAAAGCCAACAAGGATAACCAGAAAGAAGATCTCAACAGATATCCTCTACATAGGTACATGCCCATACATATACCTAAGTTATCAAGTAACCCATCTCAATCATGAGGAAACACAAAGTTTATGAAATAAATGGATAACCACTACCCAGGTATATTCCCATACATATACCTAAGTTATCAAGTGACACATCTCAATCATGAGGTAAACACAAAGATCATAGACTCAGATCAAACTAGGATTTTCATTATCGAAACTGTAACTACTGAAGAGCCCCGTCTCTAGAGTGTACAGTGGTCCTGTCACGACTCCGAGATACTGCTCACTAACCTAAGACTGCTGAGGTACTCCTCCTATCGAATACCGCGGGCCTGCCACTCAAACACAGTAGTTCTTCCCACCGGGGTATGCCACCCAAACACAGTAGTGCACACCCCCTAATAGCCTGTATAGGTACTCTCCGGATGAGTACTGTGGGTCTGCACTATCACACAGTAGTGCTATGTCTGTCATGGGTCTGCACCCAAACAAAGTATTTCTCCATCCACTGGGCTATTCGACTCACTCCAAGTCGAGTCAGTCCAGCAGTCGTCAGGTCTCAGCTGGCTACACGGTCAACATACTCCGAAGGCTCGTCTCCGGGAGGGTCTGCTCCATGAGCTACAGGTCGATACTCCAAGTATCTCAAAGTTCCACGAAGATGTATCTCAAAGGACCGCCTCGTCATATGGGTCTCAATGCAACAGACGGCGCGTCAATAGGATGTATGGTCTGTGAGTTATTAGCCTTTTCGTCCCAGGGGCCCAGTTGGTTTCGTGTGCGAACCACCCAGAAGTATCTCAACTGTACCCCGAACTCTCATAGGGTATACTCAAAGGGACCGTTTCTCAACAAGATCACCAACACTGCTGACGGTTCGTCAAACGGACGTCCAATCTGAAAGTTATCAGTTTTTCCGTTCCAGGGGCCCGGTTGGATTTTGGGAACAATCCAACCCGAACACTATCCATCTTCAACCAAAACTCAGGCAATGTATGACAAAATTTCCGTCTCATCAAGACGAATCCAAAAAAGTTGAAAGCACGTCAATCGGACATCCAGAACTCAAGATATAAGTGTTTCTGCTCTGAGGTCCCAGTTGGTTTCGTATCCGAACCAAACCGGCCATACTCAAAGTTCTTATAAACCTTGAGTTTAATATAACGAAATGACTACCTCGATCCAAGGATCGCTACACAACTGACGGTGCATTGATCGGAGGTCTGTGACCCAAGATATGGGCAACAGACTGAAAACAGTCAGAAATGGGGATCTCGGCCCTGCCCAACCCCCCCTTGGGTCGACCCACCCCGGGTCCAGGTCCGGCCCATCAGGGTGTGGCCCGACCCTGCAGGCGCGGCCCAACCCAACCGGCACGGCCCAGCCCGGCGCGGGCGGCCCGGGCCGGTCCGGCTCAGCGGGTGTCGTGCGCGCTGAGCGGATGCGGGGGTGCGCTGCCCACGGCCCTTTGCACCAGACGCAGCACGGGCCACCTCGTCTTCCCCGGATCCCGTGCGGACACAGGATCCGGTCTTCTCACCGTCGTTGCGCCAGCATGGCGCACCGACAGCACCTTCCGCGGACCACCGAACGCGCTCCGGTTGTCCGTTTTTTCCGCCGTATGCGCCAGCGATTCTCCCGGGATCCACAGTTTACTGCGAAGGTTTCAAAACACCCTTTCAGCCTGCGTCTTCACTCGTCAATCCACGCACAATGATCAACCATCGGAGTCTTCAATCGCCTCCGCGGCCCCGACTCCGGTCGCGGTTCGTTCGGCCTCAACGGTGCGGCGCGACGGCGCCACGCTTCTTTACTGCGTTCTTTCTCGTGTCTGCGCGGTGCCATTGCATCGTGCTGCCTTTGTTCATTCCACAACGAATCAAAAAAACAAAGGGGGAGGAGAGTCGTCCGTGTTCGTGTGGTCCGACCTCCTCCAGTTAAGTTGGTAACAAGCGGCCCAAAAGACGAAGAACATCAAGGATTTTTCATGAACAAAAGAAATCAACCCAAACAGTTTTTCCCGCAAATAAATATTCCCAACCCGCAAAAGAAATCTTTCACGGAAGAACTTGAGGATGAGTTGATCCGATTTATTTTTTTTAAAAGGAACGAACCACCGGAATATAAACTTACACAAAATTAACCCCTACCTCGAGCGTAGTCGTCGAACGAGGTTTGTCGCGGAATTGCACGTCGTGGAAGAAGGCGTCGTGGAAGGGGGATCTTCGCATCGTGGAGAAAAGATTCCTTGGCGTCGCGTCATCAATCTTCGAGGATCCGGCGTTCTTTTCGACCTCCATCGGAGGTCAGCGTTCATCGCGTTGTTCGCGTTCTTCATGTTTTTTGACGAAGAACAAAGAACTTCAAGACTTCTCTTACTCTCCCCAAAAACACAACACAACAACCCAACAATAAAAAAATAAGGGTTACCCTATTTTATTACTCACTCCAAACATTTTAAAAAATTCAAAAATGAATCAAACAATTAACTCAATTAATTTAAATGTTTTAAACCGCCCAATTAATAGAGGTGTTTATTAAAAAGTTTAAACGCAAGAGTTGACTTCGTTTATTATGGGGGTGCGGGTGCATTACCTTAATCAAAGGTGGGGGTTTCATGGATGTTGAAAAGGTGGGGCTTGTGTGGGCCCCACCCGACAAATATCCTACCATGTGGGTAGGATATTGTGGGTCCCACATCATCCACTTAACTTAGGTTAAGCAAAATAAAATAAAAGATCTGTTGCACCACATCATTTTTTTCCTTAACTTTACCCCAAAAATTAAAAACCACACCCGAGCAAACACAACTACGGAAAAGGTGTTTCTAAGAAATTACCGGCGTTGTGATTCCATTGGTGCCCTCGAATTTCAATTCCGAGCACCGGTTGAAATGTTAGAAAAACTCGCTCGTTCTTTCACTGAACGTACCCGAGCTAAACTTTGGAAAAGGATTCCGGGCACACCGGGCCTCGGAATCAGGTGCCGTCAAAACTGTGTTCTTGTAAAATTCCAAAGAAAATTAAGAAAAATAATTTCCTTGAAATTTCCAGGTCTTTACATTACTCCCACCTCAGGTATTTACGTCCTCGTAAATCCTTAACACAAACTAGGGATACAAAAGTGGTATTGAGCATGCATCTGAGCCTTCTGCTCCCATGTTCTTACCTGGAGGATCTTGTACTTCTAGTGAAAGTGCACCCGAGGAATCGACCGTCCTCGTTGGATACGCTCCTGTTGATCCTCGATCCCCACTGGGAATCTCTGCATATGTCGCCCTATCATCGAAATCCAACTCCCTGAGGTCGATGATGTGTGAAGGATCATGCATGTATCTCCTCAGTTGAGATACGTGGAAGTCATCGTGAACCTAGTGCAACTGAGGTAGATGGGTCAAGTGATAAACCACTTCGCCTACCCAGCTGAGGACCTAGAAAGGTCCATTGATCCTCAGAGAGAACTTGTCTCCTCGGCCACATCTCCGTAAACCTCTTCGAGGTGAGACCCATATAAAGATGTGATCGTCACCCTCGAACTCTAGAGGTCTCCAATTCCTGTTAGAACTGAAACTCAAAACGACTGCTGCCACGAGGGTAAGGTTGACCGACTCAAGAGTGATCGGTCGCACCCTCCTATGCATGAGTTTATCCTGTGCTTCCTGGGGTATCCTTTTGGCCGACCAGGGAAAACCCATCCCGACATCGTAGTTAAACCAAAACCTTTTTTCCTAATACTATCAATTTGTGTATGAACTGTTATTGCCCAGTCCATACTCAAACCAACATCGTAAGGCCTCGACGCAACCACCAAGAGATTCCAACCAAAACTCTTTCCTAGAGGGTCTGACCACACCATCGGCGTAAGTGTGATTATCGAGTGTTCTCCCAAGGTATCTCTAGACGTGAGGGTCAAGTCTACGGCTTACCGGAAACTCTAGGTCTGGGACAAGATTTGTGGAAGGAAGGAATGATTCATATCAACGTCTGTTACTACACAGCTAGTAGTGGACACAGACTGTCCCTTGAATCCTTTTTAGAGCCATTGGGTCACACTCCTTGACCGCATGCAGTCGCACTCTTCCTCTGCCCTCCAACTCCCTGAGCCTGGCGGGGACAACTAAGGCGGGTGGTTGTGGAATGTTAAAATGTACACCACCTCATGCTGCTCTCCTAGCTCTGCCTCCACATCTGCTGATTCGCAGACTCATCTCTCCTTAAATCTTACACTTCTTGAAACATTTAACACGCTCGAGTCTCTAAGACTGGCGCCGGTTTCCTGTTTCTTACTGCACTGTGCGGTCTTTATCCACTCCTAGATGATCTGATCCTTCTTTGTCTGCGATCTAAATGAGGTGCTAAAAATTTCTCCTTTGCTGAAAAGAGAAACTCGGTCTCATCCCCTGGATAAACCACGCCCATTTCCTAATACAGTCAATCCTGACATGAATGATGCATTCATGCCATGGATGACGTCTTAAGGCCTCGACATAACTACCAAGATATCCAACTGTCACTCTCACCTCCAAGGGTCGAGTCACACTATCAGCATCAGTGTGAGGCCACTAGGTCTCCTCCAGTAGAAATCTCGAAAGTGAGGGTCAAGTCAACAGTTTTAACCGGGACCACTCAGTATCAACAAAAAAAAGGACAGGAAATCAAAACATCACAAAGAAAATTGTCTTTTTATTATTGCAGATCATAGTACAAAGACATTAATACAACAGAAACATGGAACTAGAAGTACAAGGGACGTATCCACTAGTTCCTCTCTTGTCCACCTACTCTCAGAGCTCTACTTCCTTGTCCACTGCTCGACTGTTGCTCAAGCACCCGCCGCTGGTTCTGTCTCGGTGGCTCCTCCAACGCCTGTGGATCAACAGTGTGAGGAGTCAGACAGTCATGTGTCAGGTGACCCTTCCTGCCGTAGGAGAAACACTATCCGTTTCTGGCACGCCTGGCTTTGACCCCACCCCGG
The DNA here is from genome assembly GCA_963277665.1 of Viscum album. NCBI lineage: Eukaryota > Viridiplantae > Streptophyta > Magnoliopsida > Santalales > Viscaceae > Viscum > Viscum album. The sequence goes on from OY728152.1 coordinate 1,760,172,900, forward strand.
GTGCCCACACCACCGATCCTAAAACCTGAGATCGCCCAACTACTGGTCTGGTCCTCCTGGACCTCTGCATCATCTGTCTACTACCTACAGATGACTCGGCTACTGATCGAAAAACATGCGGCAAAGGCATCATCTCCTGAACACACTCGGGGTGCATAGCTACTTGTACAAACTCCACCCTGAAGAAGGTCTCGAAGTCTCCCCCTGTGAAGGTAATCCTGTCGCAAAACTGGAACATGTGGCTCCACCACCTTCCTGTTGTTTCCTGAAGAAGTCTGGCAGCAAAGATCACCATGATGTTTGGTGGCATACCCACTAGCCTGAAGACTCTCACCACAACCTCCAGCCAAACCTCAGCCGCCTGTGGGTCCATATCTCCCCAGAACCTGGGTGGCCTCTGGTGCTGGAACTCGTGCAGCGCGCTAAAGTGGCATGCATCTCCTACTGCTGGGGATGGTGGCATCGGTGACCCAACGTATGGTAGTACCGCCGGTGCCTCCGCTGGTGCCTCAACTGCAAGAGGGACTTGTACCAAAGCCTCGTCGCTCGGCAGGCTGTCAGTACGCACATCCCTCTAGGCTCTAGCTGGTCGTCCGTGAAAAGGCATCCTGAAAGAAACAATGTGACACGGTCAAACGATTATACCTGGTGAGCTGACCTGGTGTGAGTTGACTTTTAAAAAATCTTCTGGAAACACACATGCAATCAGTTTTTTCATTCACAATGTCGGAAATCCGTTTTCAGGGTCCTGTTGTATGGATATGTCGGTCGCCCGCACCAACACTGGACTCCCTGAACTGAACACCACACTTGGTACCCTTAACAATATTTCTTCACAGAAATAAAATATCATAGTTATAAGATCTGTGGTAGAACCGACTCCACTTATACCAATTTGTCACGACCCGTCCTCGGGGCCCGTGCCGTGACTACCCCAAGCTCGCCTTCCATTGGACAGGGGCTGGCGACTAGCACCAAAAGTGTAAATCCTGATAACTGGGAAGGTGTTTCCTTTTTAAAAGTAAACAAAACACCATAGAGTAGAAGCGAAAGTAAAACACTAAGTACAAAAGAAAGTGATGAAAAGTAAATGGGCCAGAATAAAAACCCAACTAAAAGTACAGCTACAACTGAACGAAAGTACAACAGAAAAAGACAAACAACTGGAAGAAAGGAAGAAGCTCATGGGTCGTCCTCCTCGGATCCTTCCTGAAGGGTAGGTACAGATAGAACAACTCCTGGATCATCCACCACAGATCCTACCTGAAGGGTAGGTACAGATAGCGCAGCTCCTTGATCGTCCACCACAGATCCTACCTGAAGGGTAGGTACAGATAGTGCAGCTCCTAGATCGTCCACCATGGATCCTACCTGAAGGGTAGGTACAGATACCCTCTACAACTCTCTCGCCCGTCAACCTCCTCTGAGTGTCGTCTCGCCGTGAAGTCCACCTCCGGACACTGACTCGTCGTGTGGTCCACCTCCGGGTACCGTCCATTCCTCGAACACTCGGCCTCTATCAGCGTTTTCCGTCGTCTGCAACCAACACAATGAGGTGCGGGAATAGCCCGTGCAGGGGTGAGTATATGATACTCAGTAGGGACCCCAAGACCCTCAAGGTCTCACTAAATCCAACAAGGATAACCATAAAGAAGATCTCAACAGATAACCTCTACTTAGGTACATGCCCATACATATACCAAAGTTATCAAGTTACCCATCTCAATCATGAGGAAACACAAAGTTTATGAAATCAACGGATAACCACTACCCAGGTATATGCCCATACATATACCTAAGTTATCAAGTGACCCATCTCAATCACGAGGAAAACACAAAGATTATAGACTCAGCTCAAACCAGGATTTTCATTATCGAAACCGTAACTACTGAAGAGCCCCGTCTCTGGAGTGTACAATGGTCCTGTCACGACTCTGAGGTACTGCTCACTAACCTAAGACTGCTGAGGTACTCCTCCTGTCGAGTACTGCGGGCCAGCCACCCAAACATAGTAGTGCTTCCTGCCGGGGTATGCCACCCAAACACAGTAGTGCACACCCTCTAATAGCCAGCAGAGGTACTCTCCGGATGAGTACTGTGGGTCTGCACTATCACGCAGCAGTGCTCCGTCCGCCATGGGTCTGCACCCAAACAAAGTAGTGCTCCGTCAACTGGGCTATTCGACTCACTCAAAGTCGAGTCGGTCAAGCAGTCGTCAGGTCTCAGCCAGCTACACGGTCAACGTACTCCAAACGCTCGTCTTTGGGAGGGTCCTCTCCACGAGCTACAGGTCGATAATCCAAGTATATCAAAGTCCCATGAAGATGTATCTCAAAGGACCGCCTCGTCATAGGGGTCTCAACGCAACAGACGGCGAATCAATCAGACGCCTGGTCTGTGAGTTATTGGAATTTTCGTCCTAGGGGCCCGGTTGGTTTCGTGTGCGAACCAACCCAGACGTATCTCAACTGTACCCCGAACTCTCATAGGGTATACTCAAAGGGAACTTTTCTCAACAAGATCACCAATGTTGCTGACGGTTCGTCAAACGGACGTCCAATCTGAAAGTTAACAGCTTTTCCGTTCCAGGGGCCCGGTTGGATTTCAGGTACAATCCAACCCGGCCACTATCCAACTTCAACCAAAGCTCAGGTGAAGTATGCCAAAAGTGCCGTCTCATAAATAGAAATCCAACAAAGTTGACTGCACGTCAATCGGACGTCCGGAACTCAAGATATAAGCGTTTCCGCTCCGAGGGCCCGGTTGGTTTCGTATCCGAACCAACCCAACCATACTGAAAGTTCTTTGAAACCCTGAGTGTAATATAAATAAAAGACCGCCTCGATCTAAGGATGGCTACTCAACTGACGCTGCGTTGATCGGAGATTCGTGACCCAAGATATGGGCAAAAGACTGAAAATAGTCAGAAATGGGGGTCTGGGCCCGGCCCGGCCCGACCCAACCCCCCCTTGGGTCGGCCCGAACCGGGTCGACCCGACCCAGGTCTGGGTCCGTCCCAACAGGGCATGGCCCGGGCCGGCTGGCACGGCCCGACCCAACCGGCGTGGCCCGGCCCGGCCCGCGTGGCCCGGCCCGGCCGGTCCGGCTCAATGGGTGTCTCGCGCGCTGAGCGGACACGGGGGTGCGCTGCCCCCGACCCTTTGCACCGGACGCGGCGCGAGCTGCCTCGTCTTCCCTGGATCTCGCGCGGTTGTGGGATCCGGTCGTCCCGCCGCCGTCACGACGGCTCCTTCCGGAGGCGCGCCGGCAGCACCTTCCGCGGACCACCGGACGCGCTCCGGTTGTCCGTTTTTCCCGCCTTCTGCGCCAACGGTTCTCCCAGGATCCACAGTTTACTGTGAAGGTTTCAAAACACCCTTGTGTCCTGCTTCTTCGCTCTTCAATCCACGCACAATGATCAACCAGCGGAATCTTCAATCGCCTCCGTGGTCCCGACTCCGGCCGCGGTTTGTTCGACCTCAACGGCACGGTGTGACGGCGCCGCGCTTCTTTGCTGTGTTCTTTCTCATGTATGCGCGATGCCATTGCACCGTGCCACCTTTGTTCGTGCCACAACGAATCAAAACAACAAAGGGGGAGGAGAGTCATCCGAGTTCGTGCGGTCCGACCTCCTCCCATTAAGTTGGTAACAAGAGGCCCAAAAGATGAAGAACAACAAGGATTTTTCCCGAACAAAAGAAATAAACCCAAACAGTTTTTCCCACAAATAAATATTCCCAACCCGCAAAAGAAATCGTTCACGGAACAACTTGAGGATGATTTGATCCGAGTTCTTTATTTTAAAAGGAATGAACCACGGGAATATAAACTTACACAAAATTAACCCCTACCTCGAGCGTAGTCGTCGAACGAGGTTTGTCGCAGAATTGCATGTCATGGAAGAAGGCATCGCAAAAGGGGGATCGTCGCGTCACGGAGAAAAGATTCGTCGGCGTCGCGTCGTCGATCTCGGAGGATCCGGCGTTCTTTTCGACCTTCGTCGGACATCGGCGTTCATCGCGTTCTTCACGTTCTTCGCATTTTTCGACGAAGAATGAAGAACATCAAGACTTCTCTTACTCTCCCCAAAAACACAACACAACAACCCAACAATAATAAAATAAGGGTTACCTAATTTTATTACTCACGCCAAACATTTTAAAAAATTCAAAAACGAATCAAACAATTAACTCAATTAATTGCAACGTTTGAAACAACCCAATTAATAGAGGTGTTTATTAAAAAGTTTAAACGCAAGAGTTGACTTCATTTAATAGGGGGTGCGGGTGCGTTACCTTAATCATAGGTGGGGGTTTTGTGGATGTTGAAAAGGTGGAGATCGTGTGGGCCCCACCCCACAAATATTCTACCAAGTGGGTAGGATTTTGTGGGTCCCAAATCATCCACTTAACTTAGGTTAAGAAAAATAAAATAAAAGATCGATTTCACCACTTCATTTTTTCCTTAACTTTACCTAAAAAATTAAAAACCACACCTGATCAAACGCAACTACGGAAAAGGTGTTTCCAAGAAATTATCGGCACTTCGATTCCATCGGTGCCCTCAGATTTTAATTCCGAGCACCAGTTCAAAAGTTAGAAAAACCCGCTTGTTCGTTCACAAAACATACCCGAGCTAAACTTCGGAAAATGATTCCGGGCACACCGGGCCTCGGAATTAGGTGTCGTCAAAACTGCGTTCTTGTAAAATTCCAAAAAAATTAAGGAAAAAAAATTCCTTGAAATTTCCGGGTCTTTATATACATCATGTCCCATTACTACAGAAGATCGCGAGTCTCAGAATTCTGGGAAACCAGCTGCTTCTGAAAAACTTCATTAGTATAAACCCACACCAGAAAAATTTTAAAACAAAAACATAAGGTGAGAAAAATATGCCCAGTAAGGGGTTTTAAAACCTTTAAAGAAAATTATTTCTCAAGGCATTCCTTTTAAAAATGATAAAACACTTCATTAAAGACAAGGCATTATCTTTTTCTTAAAACATGTAAATCGTACATTCTTGAAAACCCCTTACATAAAAAAGAAGTACTTTCTTAATATAAACTTCGAAGAATACATAAATCAGAGAGCGCAAGCATGTGAAGAATAGATGATGCATAATTCACGGAAAAATTACTTCAGCGCTAAAAGTATGTGTGTAAATAGGGAAAACATTCATATCATGATTTATCTGCACATAAAGTTCTTATAATATTATACCGCATGTAACAAGGTTCATAACTCATAATCTCATTCTCATAATCAAAGGAAATTTCCAACTAGGGGATATCCTGTTAGTTGAACTATCCCCTTGTTGTCCATTTTTCATCACATGTGGAGGGAATGTATAATTCTATAATTTGTCAAGACCTTGTGTCATGACCATAAAACGTAACTTAATAAGGTTCAAGGCTAACCGTCTAGACCTTTTCTATAGCAGCACAAGCCAAGGCCAACTGCCAAGACCGTCGCACATAACGTCTCATGAGACTCATCCTTTACCCAATTCATTGGAGCACTATATAATTTCAGGTGCAGCCGTCCATAATCATTTAAGTCCAATACATCCCTCACATATTTGATGTGGTCTTACATTCATAGGGTCACATTCTTACATTCATTACATATCATCCCTTTTCACATGCATTTTTCATATTCAAGGAAGAACAGTACAAACATTAATAAGAACTAAGAAATAGGTAATAAAAATCTGTACACATTAGATATCAACTTAACAATTGAAAACATGGACGTAATGGAAACCTTAAAATGAACATAAACACTTTAACACTTCATATATCACAACCCAGATTTAGCAACGAGGTCATTCATATTTAAAACATATGTTGATAAATGGGCATGTGGAAGTTTATTTAAAACTATGTGAATACCCTTATATATATACAGTAAAGTTTACATGGTGTGCGAATAGGATTAGCTTGGGTAGTCAAGTATATATATATATAAATGGTTATGTAAAAAGTCGTTTTCACACTAAATAAAGATCAACTTAAGACATTTCTTTAAAGAATTTTGGATTCGAAGAAAACATATTCATGTGAGTTTGTATACACCTATATATATATATATATTTAGATGTATATACATATATGCATAGTTTACCAAATTAAACTATACTTAAAAAAATTGTTTCTCCAGATATACTTACTTTAAACATGATTATAGTTTGGTAAGACCGAGTGGAGTTCTTACACATGAAATGTAAATGTCAAAAAAAAAGGTTTCCACAATACCCAGGTAAAATCACATTTTCATAAAAAATATATTTGAAAAACATGTTGATAAATGAGAATTTTTCCTTTGGGGAAACTATTTTGTTATTGTAAACACATTTTAAACCTCACTGATTATATGTACTTACAAAATTTTAATATTGTACTTGAAATAACAATTTTTAAGAGTATATTGCAACTTGGTCAGAACATCATGTTATATAGTGATAAATTTTAAAAAAAATATTCATGCTTGTCCTTATGTTCGCACATAGATGTACATATACATCTAAGTATTCACATGCACATATATAATACATATACTTGTATAATTTTTCATGTTCATAAAAATTACCCGAAACCTCCATTTTTCAAAAGGTAGATTAAAACAAAGGTTATATACATATAAAATAAATGTGTATACATGCATATATCATCTTATATATATGTATATATATATATAGACACAAAGTGTATATAGGTATATGAAAACACCAGAATCGAAGTAAAACAAAGCCCAAGAGTTTCCCTTGCCCCGGTTTGGTTCTCCATGCAGGAAGAGGGAGGCAGATACGAATGGTTCTTAAGGCCTCATATATATATATATAAATATTCTTGAATTGTATATAACCCTTTATATTCACCAAAATTAATGAAAATAAAATGAGAAAATTTCCCCTACGTTCGCTTGGAGAGGAGAAGAAGAGGATGCAGGTGGCGAAGTCGGGTTAGTGGTCAGAGGTCCAAGAAATCTGTAGCAAAACCTCTTCTCTTCGGTGCAAACTGAAGCTTACAAGTAGGAGACTCCTCCTTGCGCGGTGATGTAGAGGGGGCATCCAAGTGTCGAGGCGGTGCCAAACCCATGGAATGAAGAGGCAACCAGGTCCACTTGTCGGCCTAGTTGAAGGAAATCACAACCTATGCTTCTGGTTCGGCATGCGCGAGGAAGAATAATACCACAGCGAGGAGGCAGATCCGTAAACAAACGGATGGCCCAGATTGAAAGGGAGAAAGATCGGACGGTCTGTTGCATTGCAATGTAAAATAAACTTTGGACGTCCGCGATGGGGTGCGTTGGACCGGACGGCCGAGAGGGATGCGTCACTTTTAAAAATGCGGGCCTCCCCCTTCATCATTTTTTTTATTTTATCTTCAATACTTTTTAATTGTTTATTAAACTTATTATAAAAACGTTATTATTATTATCATACAATTATTAATCAAATTTTATTATTTTAAGATAAGTCAAAATTCATTTAATACACATATCTATTTACCCCTATCTTATATCATAAATTATATTTTCATTTTTTTTCTTTATTGACTTATATACACTAATTATCTTAATCTCTATTTACAAGTAAAGATCTATATTAATTTTGTTAATAAAATTAGATATTTAACATAAAAACATTAATAATTATTTTCAAATTTCACAATTAAGAGAGTATTTATGTAAATATTAACATTAAAAACAAAATTTGTAATATAAATAAAACCATATTTTGACATAATTTCAAAAATGTTATTTATAATAAGATCAAATTATAAAACGTTTGTATTATTATTAATTATTATATTTAATTTAGAGGTAAGTATAATATATTTAACTTAATGTTTAACGCAACATATATATATATATATATGATCCATGAGTTTACACATATATTTTTGTAAACTAAATAGTAAATCCCAACCAGATTCAACATATTCATTCATGTGTTAGATAAAATAATTATTTATTTTATCATGTCAAAAGTGTGTACAATTAATAGTGGAAAATAATAATATCAATTCCCACTGTTATGCATTATAATAATGGCATTCTCATATAATTCACATTGGGGGAAAACAAATAATAAATTAATTATATTATCATTATTATTGTTTTCATTTTTAAACATTAAAGAAAATAACATAATTAACCCTTTTGACCCTTTTTTGGGGGATTCAACTCTTAGCTTCAATGGTTCTAATTGAAACTAAAAAATTATTCAATAATGGATCATGGGGGAGCCAACAGTTATAATTATAGTCGTTGGTGTCTAACGGTCAGATAGGTGTTCTATAAAACCTGGTCTCGGGGTGTCCTAAACTCAAGGTAACTGAAGAAGAAAAAAGGTGAAGATGGTTTAAGTCATTCCTTTGGTGCTCAGTACGGCTTTGGTGGCTTTGATCATTCTTATGTTTGTTTTGATGGATTCCAAATACACTTATCACCTTCTCAGGGTTCTTGTTGTTTTGAGCGGTCTTCCTGTAATTTTAATTGGGTTTTTAATTGGTATCATTGGTTACCTAAACTTCACGTTTGATCAGAGTGAGTTGTAGTTACCATGTTGTTCCTTATTTTCATAAAAGATCCTTTCATTCATTTTGGTGAGTTTAATCTATTTCATTATTATATTATTTTTTTATAAGAGGACAGTTTGCTCGATTAAAGGAAGACATAGTAATATAAAACATATTGTTACATAAAACACAGTTTATTGGGATGTTACATTATTTCCCCCTTCAAAGAATTGCGTCCTCGCAATTCTATTCATAAAAAGAGAAAACCCCCAGTCGTACAACATTACCAAAATGGAATATTTTTCTCGGTTAATGAAATACCCAAGTTGGTACATAGTTCCTCCGTTTCTCTAGAAAAGATGCACCTTGAGAAGTAGGTTTTGAATCCCTGCTCATGTGTACAACACACATGCTTCCATAGGTAGGCTCATGTGGTAAAAAGCTCAGAAATGTCTGAATGGAAAAATTCCATGATAACCCTCTGAACTACATCATGCTTGAGGTATTCGAGGGGGATGATGCGATTGAGGAGACTAATATTTAAGACCTGGAACATAAAGTCTGCCTTGAGGTGGCCATCTTGAGCAGCTATGAGGAAGCATGCTCTGGTAGAAAAGTATTGCGCCAGAGCAAAACACTGGAAGAGGCCTTCTTAATATATCCCCCTTTGCCTGTGGTAGGATATTTGGGCAGTGGCAATGAGATGAAAAACAAGGTCATTCCCCTGACACAAATGAAGAATCTTAGGACTATTCGACAAGTCATGCAGATGTTGGAAAGACCCTCGTTGGCGGAGAAAGGATGGATAATCCACCGTGCATGTTCTGATCAAAATAACCTCTACTAACTCATTAGGTAGAGATGAGATGTTCGTTTGACCAGCCATCTGAAAAAAAAACATTCAAGATAACTCACTTAATAGTACTGATAAGGTAGAGATAGGAAAGGAAACATGAAATTTTCAATTGCACAAAAGTTTACATAGAAAAGCTCGAGTTTACTAAACGTACACCACATAGAGAAGAAAATCTCCCTAATTCCACAAACCACACATAGGCAGAACTGACGGGGTTAAACTCATGGGAACACCTATGACGCCTCCAGAGTTTAGCATGAGGGGTATGAAGTATAGAAACATCATTATACACATGTTTCCTATAAGACAAACGGGTGGACTCATCTTCTAACACCCCAAAGTCCATCAACTGTCCCCAGAAGCCGTAGTGAAAAATATGAAAAAGGTTGGCTTCTCGAAGGTCTCCGGAAGCAGCAGCTTCTTGAAAGGGGTTATCGAGCATCGTGCCAAATTCTTCACCTGCTGTGAACACTCGGAACAGTTCCATGTGGTACCTTCCCCAATGTTCATAAGAGGAAAATTTGGTCATCATCATTAGGTGATAATCCATTCCCAATCCCTTGTGAAGATTAAGCATGCTAGGCGATTTTGACACATCATACAGGTGCTTGCATGACATGCGAATATGGGCATAATTAAGAAAGTTCTCTCGGCTAGCCAAAGACACAATGGTCTTTAGGGCCTCAATGGAAAGTGATAGTAGATTGGTAGATATGTTTCCATCGGCCATATGAATGTTACAAAATAATTACGTAGTCAATCATAGTTATGTATTCATACTACCTAGTTTTCTAGAGTTGCCTGAACCCATCCTATGATACCAACTATAAGGACCCCGGTTCATGGGTGCCCATGGGGCATGATGTACTAAAAATTTTATTACAAACATTTACAATAATACATCATGTCCCATTACTACAGAAGATCGCAAGGCTCATGATTCTGGGAAACTAGATGCTTCTGAAAAACTTCATTAGTACAAACCCACACCTGAAAAATTTTAAAACAAAAACATAGGGTGAGAAAAGTATGCCCAGAAAAGGGTTTTAAAACGTTTAAAGAAAATTATTTCTCAAGGAATTCATTTTGAAAATGATAATACACTTCATTAAAGACAAGGCATTATCATTTTCTTATAACATGTAAATACTACATTCTTGAAAACCACTTACACAAAAAAGAAGTACTTTCTTAATATAAACTTCAAAGAAGACATAAATCAGAGAGCACAAGCATGTAAAGAATAGATGATGCATAATTCATGACAAAATTACTTTAAAACTAAAAGTCTGTGTGTAAACAGAGAAAACATTCATATCATGATTTATTTTCACATAAAGTTCCCATAAAAGTATACCGCATGTACCAAGGTTCGTAACTCATAATCTCATTCTCATAGTCAAAGGAAATTTCCAACTAGGGGATATCCTGTTAGTTGAACTATCCCCGGGTTGACCATTTATCATCACATGCGGAGGGAATGTATAATGCCAGACTTTTTCAAGACCTTGTGTCATGACCAAAAAACATAACTTAATACGGGTCAAGGCTAACCACCTACCCCATTTCCATAGTAGCACAAGCCAAGGCCAACTGCCAAGACCGTCACACATAACTTCACATGAGACTCATCCTTTACCCAATGCATTAAAGAGTTGTATAATTCCGGGCGCACCTGTCCATAATCATTTATGTCCAATACATCCCTCACATATTTGACGTGGTCTTACATTCATAGGGTCCCATTCTTACATGCATTACATATCGTCCCTTTTCACATGCATTTTTCATAGTCAAGGAAGAACTGTAAAAACATTAATAAGAACTAATACAAAGGTAATAAATATCTATACACATTAGATATTAAATTAACAATTGAAAACATGGACATAATGGAAACCTTAAAATTAACATAAACACATTAACACTTCATACATCGCAACCCAGAGTTAGCAACGAGGTTATTCATATTTAAAACATATGCTGATAAATGGGCGCGGTGGTAGTTTATTTAAAACTGTACAAATACCCTTATATTTATACACTAAAGTTTACATGGTGTGCGAATAGGTTTATCTTGGGTAGTCAAGTATATATATATAAATGGTTATGTAAAAATTCATTTTCACACTAAATAAAGATCATCTTAAGACATTTCTTTAAAGAATTTTGGATTCGAAGAAAACATATTGATGTAAGGTTGTATACACCAATATATATATATTTAGATGTATATACATATATGAATAGGTTACCAAATTAAACTATACTTAAAAAAATGTTTCTCCAGATATACTTACTTTAAACATTGTTATAGTTTGGTAAGACCGAGTGGAGTTCTTACACATGAAATGTAAATGTCAAAAAAAAGGATTCCACAATACCCAGGTAAAATCACCTTTTCATAAAAACAAAATATTTGACAAACATGATGATAAATGAGAATTTTTCCTTTGGGGAAACTATTTTTTTATTGGAAACACATTTTAAACCTCACCTATTATATGTACTTACATAATTTTAATATCATTCATGAAATAACAAATTTTAAGAGTAGATTGCAACTTGGTCAAATCATCATGTAATATAGTGATAAATTTTTAAACAAATAATCGTGCTTGTACTTATGTTTGCACATAGATGTACATATACATCTAAGTATTCACATGCACATATATAATACATATACTAGTATAATTTTTCATGTTCATAAAAATTACCCGAAACCTCCATTTTTCATAAGGCAGAGTAAAACAAAGGTTATATACATATAAAAGCAATGTATATACATGCATATATCATCTTATATATATGTATATATATATATATATAAAGTTTATATAGGTATATTCATACAACAGAACCGAAGTAAAACAAAGCCCAAGTGTTTCCCTTGCCCCGGTTTGGTTCTCCATGCAGGAAGAGGGAAGCAGATATGAATGGTTCTTAAGGCCTCATATATATATATATATATATATATATATATATATATGCATGAAGTGTATATAAACATGTATATTCACCTAAATTGATGAAAATAAAACGAGAAAATTTCCCTTAGCTTTGCTTGGAGAGGAGATGAAGAGGATGCAGGTGGCAAAGTCGGGTTAGTGGTCGGAGGTCCAAGAAATCCGCAGCAAAACCTCTTCTCTTTGGTGAAAACCGAAGCTTACAAGTAGGGGACTCCTCCTTGAGTGGTGATGTAGACGGGGCATTCGAGCTCCGAGGTGGTGCCAAACCCGTGGAAAGAAAAGGAAGTCGGGTCCACCGCTGGCCTAGGTGAAGAAAATCACAACCTAAGCTTCTGGTTTGGCGTGCGCGAGGAAGAAGAAAACTGCGGCGGGGAGGCAGATCCGTAAACAAACGGATGGCCCAGATTGAAAGGGAGAAATATCAGACGGCCCAATGCGTTACAATGTAAAAAAAACTTTGGACGGCCGTGACGGGGTGCGCTGGATCGGACGTCCGAGAGGGATGCGGCGCTTTTAAAAACGCGGGCCTCCTCCTTCATCATTTTTTTAATTTCAACTTCAATACTTTTTAATTCTTTGTTACACTTATTATAAAAACATTATTATTATCATACAATTATTAATTAACTTTTATAATTTCAATATAATTCAAAAGTTATTTAATACACATATCTATTTACCCCTATCTTATATCCTAAATTATATTTTCATTTTTTTTCTTTATTGAATTATATATAGTAATTATCTTAATCTCTATTTACAATTAAACATCTATATTAATGTTGTTAATACAATTAGATATTTAACATAATACCATTAATAATTATTTTCAAATTTCACAATTAAGAGAGTATTTATGTAAATATTAACATCAAAAACAAAATTTGTAATATAAATAAAACCATATTTTGACATAATTTCAAAACTGTTAATTATAATAAGATCAAATTATAAAACATTTGTATTATTATTATTGATTATATTTAATTTAGAGGTAAGTATAATATATTTAACTTAAATTTTAACGTAACATATATATATATATATGATCCATGAGTTTACACATATATTTTCGTAAACTAAATAGTAAATCCCAACCAGATTCAAAATATTCATTCATGTGTTAGATAAAATAATTATTTATTTGCTCAAGTTAAAAGCATGTACAATTTATAGTGTAAAATAATAATATCAATTCCCACTGTTATGCATTATAATAATGGAATTCTCATATAATTCACATTTTGGGAAAATAAACAATAAATTAATTCTATTATCATTATTATTGTTGTCATTTTTTAAACATTAAAGCAAATAACATAATTAACCATTTTGACCCTTTTTGGGGGGATTCAACTCTTAGATTCAATGGTTCTAATTGAAAATAAAACATTATAAGATAATGGATCATGGGGGAGCCAATGGTTATAATTATATCCATTGGTGTCTAACGGTCGGATGGGTGTTCTATAAAACCTGGTCTCGGGGTGTCCTAAACTCAAGGTAACTGAAGAAGAAAAAAGGAGAAGATGGTTCAAGTAATTCCTTTGGTGCTCAGTACGGATATGGTGTCTTTGGCCATCCTTATGTTTGTTTTGATGGATGCCAAATACACTTATCACCTTCTCGGGGTTCTTGTTGTTTTGAGCGGTCTTCGTCTAATTTTAATCGGGTTTTTAATTGGTATCATTGGTTAGCTAAACTTCCCGTTTGATCACACTGAGTTGTAGTTACCATGGTGTTCCTTATTTTCATAAAAGAGCCTTTTGTTCATTTTGGTGTGTTTACTATATTTCATTATTATATTATTATTTTTTATAAGAGGAAAGTTTTCTCGATTAAAGGAAGACATAGTAATATAAAACATATCATTACATAAAACACAGTTTCTTGGGATGTTATAGTCGCCCTTATTAATACCCAGTACAAAATCATTACAAAAATTATTGATAATAGACTTACTCATATATGAAATAAGATCATTACCTGGAATCAATTTGGGTTTATCAAATGTACATCTATTCATGATTGCATTTGTCTTTCCTCAGAATGTACTAATATTTTAATCAAAACCAACATAGGTGGGAATGTTTCTTTTAAGATGGACATTAGGAAAGATTTTGATATTATTGACTAGAGATTCATCATTAATGGTCTTCAATGTTTTGGTTTTAATGAGGAATTCATCATGGAAATCAAAATTTTATTTCATTCCGCACACATTTCATTCTAATTAATGGTTCTTCCAAGGGTTACATTAAATGCTCCCAAGGTGTTAGAGAGGGGGACCCCCTTTCATCTATTCCATTTTCTATTGCTGAGGATTACCTCATTAGATTTCTTCTACAACATGTGGATCAGAGAAAACATAGACCTAATCAAGACTCTAGGAACATAAATGTGACTACAAAAAATGGCCTTATCTATGGCTGGCAGAATCTTCCATTTAAATCTACTATTGTTTCTAAAATGGTTTACTCATTGATGATATAAAAATGGCCTTCCAATACCATTAAAAACATAATACTTATATTAAGAATTTCATCTGGACTGGTAATATTCTTGAAAGGAATCTTGTCACTGTTCCTTGGAAAAATTGTTGTAAACCTTTGGAGAAGGTGGTATTGGAGTTAAAAACCTTGAAATGTTTAATGATTCTTTGCAAGCAAGGAATTTCTAGAGGTTGATTAATAACAAATCTGATTCTATTGAGTTTCTTAAGTAGTGTTTTCTTAGTAAACATAAAAAAGGAAATATAAATTATATTCAGTCCTCTATCTAGCCATCTATTAGGAATATTTATCGAAATATTATGATTAATGCTAGGTGGATGGTCAATTCAGATTCTTCAATGAATTTTTTGACTGATAATTGGACGGGTACCCTCTTAATTTCCTTACTACCCTCTAACTCTTCCACGGAAAATATTAAAAATACCATTAAGGATATAATTCACTCGACCAGACATGATATTCCTAATAACATTAATCACATAATTGACAATTACCCTTATTCGATTTATGAAGACTTCCCTATTTGGGAACCTGCTAACAATGGAATTATCGACTCAAGTTTTTTTTTTACATTCAAGAATTTTTTAACACTAATTCTTGTTTTGGGTGGTTGAATTCCTTTAATAAACCCTGGATCAATCCTTCGAGACTCACTCTTATATGGATAATCTCTCAAAGAATATTTCCCACTGAAGTGTGTCTTCAATCATTTGTTATACAACTTTTTTCTAAGTTCCATCTATGAAATCAACACAGGGAGGGAAAAAACCATCTTTTTATTTCATGTGCTACAACATTTTCATCATGGAACAATATTTCTGTTTTTTTTAATTGCATATGGTCTTTTTCTGATTCTATCACCTCTTAGATAAAAAGATGTGTCAAACAGGATGCCTCTCATCAAATTAAGAATGTGTTACTCTCTACTGTTTCCATGTTGATGCACGTGATCTATTATGATTGAAACAACAAATGATCATTAATTCATAATGGAGGTAAATCCAGGATCTTCATTATGGTGTAAGAAGTAGCCTCTATCCAAAAAGTGCCCTGCAACAATTCTGTTAGTGACGTTGAGATTCTCCTCAAACTTCGTATTAATGGAATCTATAGGCAACCCAAACGCACCCTTGATGTTTTCTGGCAAGCCCCACTCCCTGGATGGATCAAAGTCAACATTGACGGGGCTTCGAAAAGAAATTTATTTCATGCGGGTTGTAGGTCTATCTTCAGAGACTACCTTGGTCAGTTCCATAGGTGCTTCTGTTGTACATGAGGTACGACCTTCTCATTGGAAGTAGAAATGATGGTTGCGATACATGTAGTCAATTTTTCACATCAAAAAGGCTAGAGGGAGATTTGGATTGAGAGTGAATCAACCACAATTGTCCAGTATATCTGGAATGGTGTGATCCATCTTGCATGGACTCTTACCACCTGCTGGATGGTATGTCTTGATTTGATTTGGGATATCAAATACATTTTCACACATGCATATCTAGAGGTGAATATGGTTGCTGATTCCCTTTCTAACAAAGATGTCAATCAATAATTGACTTGGTCTGATACCTTGCTTCCTGAATTTAATAATTTTTATGATAAAATTGTAAGAAACTCTCATCCTTTAAACTCATGTAACTTCTTTTTTTATATATTCAATAAATTGTGCCTTGGTCATGGACTGAAGTAGCACCTTCTTCAAAAAAAAAGTTTCCACATTCTATATGTCCACCCATGTATCTCATCTATTGGTTTCAACTCAATTTCTAATATGATATAACCCCACCCACCTGGTAGCTTTATATATTACATAATATTTTTCACTCACACGAGTGATGGAACCAAAGGATTTGTTAAGGGGATTTACATTTAAAAAAATTTTGTACGTGCATTCCCAAACATTGTTATAGGATAGATGATATTCATACCATTAATTTAATATAATAATATATATTAAACTAAAAGTAATCCAATCAGAAAAAATGTTTTTTCTATTCTCATGGTAATCCACATACATGAATTGAATTAATCATTTAATAAAATCTTCTTTCAATCCATATTTATCTTATTTATGATAAATCACTCCATAATCAATTAAAAATATTCTTTAATTTATAAATTATGTTATGTTATTTCATGAAAAAAATAGATTTTACTATCCATCATAATTCTAAACAATGGTAATACATTTATTTAAAATTGACAATCTAGAAAACATTTTACTTGGAGGCAATATGATGACTACACTTTTGAACTACCCAATTTTTTTATTTCATATATATTTTACTCATTATACATGCTTCAAAAAAATCGTACCATTTAATTTAATTTCATGTAATTTAAAATGAATGAAACTAGGACACACGTTATTAATTTTGTGTGTTATGATTTAATACAAGTAGAGTAATCATAGTATTACAACTTTTAGATGATATGTAACTACAAATATTACTCAAAAAATAATAAGATATTTAATATATATAATGCCCATAACATGTTATATATGAGTAAAATAAATGTAAAAAGTAACACATATTGATAATATTTAATTAGTATAAAAAAATAAAATTAAATTCATTGTATTAGGGTAATATAATCATATTGTACTACCACGATTTCAGATTTTTTTAGTTCTTCATCATTTATTTTTTATACACCCCTAGGAAATGGGTGTGTTTGAAAATCATGGAAATTTTAGGGGTATCCATTGTGTACCTAGGATACACATCATGTGGTCTTCCAATTACATGGCCACCAATCTCACATGTCACGTGAAACTACAAGACTCTTCATTTAAAAATGGAATATATGTCATGTACATAAGTTATAAAATGTGATGTTTGGATAATGAACACCCTTCTAATTAATTTTTTGATTTTTCTTAGTTATTTGAACATGGGTACACAATATGTACCAATGGGATAGACATCCTTTTATTTTCTTTTATCTGAACAACATCTTGGGTACCTTCATATAAGTTCCTTCAATTCTCTTTATTAATAACTCATTTATTTTAGAATATATTTTATAGTTTGAATAGAAACAATAAGAGATCTTGTGATTCAGATTAAAAGAATTAAAAATTTGAAATTGATAAATAATAATAAATGAGTAAATTAATAAATTATTTTTAAATAATTATAATTTAGTATTCCATAGATCTGATATGACATGATGTTTATGGGTGTATCAAAATCTCATGTTGTGTCATTTCAAACAATTTTTTTTCATAATTGATGATAAAATCATGATATACATGATTATGAATACCGTTAAAATTGAATTTAATAAAATATTAATTGACATGAAAACATTAAACCAAACATAGGATCTCCACATAATGATTTATAATTAATTTAATTAGTTAAATAATTACCTATTGATGAATAATTTCTTTCATGAGCATGATAATGTCAGTACATCGTATCATAATTTCATAATAGGAATAAAGTGTATATTCCCTCCATCGTTTATCAACATGTGCATTGTTAACCTATGAGTTATGCTATAGGTATCTCTATTTATTATCATAGAAGATGATAATGCATTTATCATTAATCTATGAACACTAGACATATTTCTATAAATAAGAACTCTCCATGTTCTCTATATAATCAAGATGGTCGGCTATAGAGGATCACCCTCGGTTGTTGATAAAATTCATATTGATGGGATATCTAGGGAATTAGTATATTCTTAGTATATGTTGTGCAAAAAAATCCAATGGCTGTCATTTGGGTTGAAATTAAAATAATTTTGTTTAAATGGTTCCAGAATTAGAAAATAATAATTTCATGTGAATTCATAATATTTCCTTAATCGCTATAGAACTCTAGTGATAAATTCTATTTTTATTATTATCGATTCTAGATAAGTACAAAATCATAAAATTAAACTAATTTAATTTCATGATTAAAATGATCAAATTTATTCAAAGAATATTTAATTAATATTTTTTCTCATTAAAATTTTAATCTCAATATTAAATCTATCGATGATATTATTCAAGAAATAAATAATTAATTTTTATTCCATAATTAAATATTTTTTTGTTCACCGATATATAAATAAAGAAATATAATATTAAATAAATTATTAAATATATTTTGTTTATATTCTTCTCATAAAAATTCTATCATCTAACTAGTGACTGGATATATTTGATCAAGAAAATATTTATAATTATCAAACCATATTTGGGAAGAATATTTATTCATTATGTAAAATAATAAATAATTTTTAATATTTAACTAAGGAACTCGATAAACTTATGTGTAACTCTTAAGGCCACCTCCTTGGAGGCATTTGATGGAGCTACCTAATGTCTAAGAATAGTGTTTAGAGAAGTTCCAAGGAACCCATAGAAAAATAAGTCAATATCATAATGATGTAAAACCTTATTTGAATGATTAATACATAAAAATAATCCCTTTTAAATGATATATATACTCAATATGGTTATATACTAGTGTCATCACCCCATGTGATTGATCTCTATTTATTTGATTTTCCAAAAATAAACTGGTCCATAGAACACCATGGCCTTGAATTTATTTATGTTTTCAAATTCCCATAAAAGGTAATTTGATATCAGCTTCCATTAAACAATAATAATGGTAAAATCCTTTCCCATATTATTCATTAATGAAATATCACTCTTGATGATGCAAATGTATCATACTTCACAATAATTATATTTAGTCATGAAACTCATCAATAAATCCCACTACATGCCAAATAATATCTACTAATAATAATACTAATGTATAAAGATCATTACTCATCTCTGATGATAAGAACATTTAATGACACTTATAAATGTTGATTTTATACTAGCATGTTGTGTTCCCATAATCATTTGTAAAATGAATTTCCCACGGTATACTCTATGAGATGTTTACTCAAATCCCTACAACCCTTCAATCTGGATAGAATATGTCATTTTTCATTTCAAAATACATCATCTATATATATATATATGACATATCCTTAATAATAGTGGAATGGCCCTACTGGGTTCTCATCATAGTGGAATACTTCTATGAACTTTCAGTGGGATAATTAAACATAGGAAAATATCACATGTTATTTCATCCATAAGAACATTCCTGATATTATAATAAGTTTATTTATATTAAAAACTATGAATATAGGTAATCATAATTTATAGAGAATTTGGTTCTTCGAAAAAAAATTTAATAAAAAAACTACATCTTCATGTTTTCCATGTAATATTGCATTCATCCTTCGAATCTATGGTACATTTTACCTTGTTTGAACATAAAATGTTCTATTACCAACTATCTTAAGAGATTTATTATCTATATGTCTCACCCATTCATACCTTCTAATTTCATAGTTATCTATAATTTCAATATCATATATGGAGTTGAACAATTCTCTAGAGTCTGTCACCCAAACCATAATGAACAAGAATAACATAGAAGTAGCATACTCTTATATTATAATATAGGATTCATTAACCCAATATTAGAAATTTACCTTTTTTAGTTCTCTCTCAATTGATTATAATTATTCATAAGTTATTTTAGCCTATAATTTCTACTCGAGGTAGTGTCATCCACCGAGTTAATCCTACAGTGGAACCTCTTTCCATTTACCTTCTAGTAACATTTCTACAATCCAATACATATACTTATTTATTTATTGTATGAATTACCATGAAACATCAAAATTACATTTAGACTAATTTATTCAGTTATTATCATGTATCCTTAATTTAGTATACATTATGTTAACCTTTCCACTATAATTACTCATAGCAGTTACTATCACGACCCATGATTTTGAGAGTAAATATAATAAAAACATTTCTGAGAATGAGCCTCTAAATAATACCTTAACTATGTACAACTGACATATAATGATATTGGAATAATTTATATGACTGGAATTTGACTCACATTATGAAATTTTAATTCTAAATGGTATTATAATGAATAAAAAAATGAATATCATCATTTGACTCTCATATATATTCGAAAAAATATCCATGTGTTATGATGTTTCTTTCACTCCCAAAATATTCTTCCCAAATTTTTAGCAAGGTGACATTTTCATCAATTTGAGTGCTTTCTTATCTAGACTCTCCCTTAATTCTACTTTAATCACTTCTATCCTCAAACCACCCATTTGTAGATCATGGTCCTTATAAATAATGTAATTCGTTATCTATATCATCTAGAATAAAAAATTAATTCAATAAAACATATCCACCTACAACTTAATCTCCTCAAATTCAATTCAATCAAAATTTTAAAACTCCTTCTAAATTCAAACATCATGTAGAAAACATCTTTGGAACTGCTGACATGTATTTTATAATAAGGAAAAGTCACTAATTTTTTACTAAAATGAACAAAGAAACACCATCACCAGTTTATTTTCATCTAAAATAAATCAAACCATTTAATATAGTACTATATTGTGAGTCCATATCCACATCTTGGTGAAATTACAAGATGATACTCCTATAAAAATTTAACATATAGAAGTCAATTATCTAAAATTAACCCCATACTACAACACATGATAAATGGATGAAAAAACACAATCAAATCGCTGATATATAATTAATTATATATAGAAACAAAATTAATAAAATTACATTAAAATTGTCTATAATTAAAAGACTTATAAGAAAATCACTGGTGATTACATAGTTCAGACATAGATTTTATTCCATGGGGGATACTTCTTCACATTTTTCGAAGATTAATGGAGGATTATACAATTATTGATTAATAAATACATATTACACTATGATTACATGCTACATTTATAGTAGTGGGCAAATAGTTATTTGGGTTACCACCACCATTTTTTCTTTATGTGATTCGTTCTACCTATGTTGATCATCACAAATAAACCATCTTTATAGGAAATAGAACCTACCTATTTTTCATTCAGTATTAGTTAATTGTTATATCCTTTTGAGGATAGAATAAGATATTACACATGAAATATCTTCCAACTAAGTATTCTATTATGGATTGGTTACAATTTCACATCCCCAATAGTTTTTCTTCTATTACACTCAGTAACATGAACGTTATTGAATTCCACTTTTATCAACCCCTTGTGATTAGGTATCTAGTATATTTTTTTGATAGTCATAGTTTAATTATCTAGAAAATGATTATTACATATATTTCTACAAAAAGATAACCCACATACACTAATGTCACATAGAATTATAAAAATTCACATTATAGAACACCATGTAAATAACATTCAATACCATATCCAAAACAGCTTTTAGATATTTTTTCCAAAAAGCGTATTTAAAAAAATTGATGATTTTTACCACATATAAAATCAAAGCTAACTTATTTTGAAAATATATTCAAGTACTGTTTTGAATATCCTTCAAACCCCAATTGGGGTATCTCTCAGTTTTTCATACAAGATCATTAGAACAAATAATTACCCTCATTCACATAAGAATATTTTTTTACACCATTGGCCACTATAGTGTTGAATAGAATTATTATTTTCTGAATATATTGTTTTATAAATAGTGTTTACTTTAGATAAGTTAAATTCATACATAATCTATAAATGGATCTGAGATAACCTTAATTAAACATAAATATCTCCATGCATGTTTCCATCATATTGATTTTCCTATATATTTAATAAATATATTTTCTATGAATACCTCATTTTTTAAGTTCATGTTTAGTTTCTTTGAATATTTAATGATACTATTTAGGAAATATATATTTAGAACATGATGGATTCAGAGTACATTGCAGATAATGATGTAATTTGGGGATAAATATGTGAATAATGTGTTATATTTTTATAGGAAGATGGATATTGAAATATATTATCATAATATGAGTTAACGATACATGATGTGATTATACTTACATTAAATAAGAGTTTTATAGATTATAGAATAGATTATGGAATTAACTATATGAATATGTTCCATGTAATCTATCAAAATATTCATGGATTGTTTATTAGATTGCTTTTATTGGACAAATCATTGATAAGATTCATGAAATGTTACATGAAACTATTTATGATATTATTCATTAAAGAAAACATGCCTTGACTAACTCATGATGAACTCTTTAAGGATTGTATTTTAACATTATGAAAGAAGTAAATATAGAAATTAGGACTCCATGTGATGATCAAGGAACTTTACACTAAAAATATTATTGTTTTTTCCCTAGGCAGTAGAGATCACACATAATAACTACCCAAATATTATTTAGTGTCATGAACATCTATATAGAGTTACATATTGATTCTCAATGACTAATGGGGATAAACCATTAAATTTCATATCTATTTTATATATATTTGGTTTTCATGAATGTACTCATTAGGTGATATCCTGGTGTCTCAAATGAAGGATTAACTATAACATGCCTTTTCAATTGTAAAAATATAATAAATATTAAAGGATTAATATGGTTAAATGTTCTTGAGGTGATCCTATAGGACCAGGAAAATGATTATACAAATTTCTGGGTGTTAAACAGTACCTGATGTGAAATAGTGGTTTTTATTTGAAGGACTATCAGAGCTACATTGAGAATGATGAACCCTTGATGTCAATTGTGATGACCATGTTTCAGACATTATTTAATCCTCCATGGAAAATAATTTATCTAATATTTCAAGGAAATATTCTTGAGTTACTCTTACCAACGATAAATATTAATCTATATGATAATTGTAGTATCATTTGCATCCTGATAATATTGATAGAAGAATGAGTTAATATTAAATATGAGGAATGTGTCCCCTTATAATATCTGGAGAAACCCTCCCATTTCTATCAGTGTTTTCTAGGGTTCCCCTAAATCCTATTTTGGTTGTGCTAACTTATACTCTTCTGTTCTCACATGTTATCTATTTTTCTTCATCTTTCATTGTGTGGTGTTACTTTTAATAAGGTTCAAAATCCCTCCTCCTTATAAATTTTCATCCTCCCTAATATGCCTGACCCCATCATAGTCTAGTGAAGTGGGTCTAATGGGGGATTGGTATGGTTAAGGTGTAGTGTTATTTTGCACCTTTAGTTGTTCTTGCTTGTCACTTTGGTATCTGGTGGGGCTTTATTATTATTCTTCATTTTAGTCTTCCACCAATGTCATTCATCCTCTTCCCTTGCATCTCGATCTGTCATGTTATATCCCATTCTCCTCTGGTCTAGTGTCTCTCTTGGGGGGTTGGGGTTATAATAGTTTTGTGATTTTTAGTTCTTACCTATGTTTGTTTCAAAATTTTTGTGACCCATTCACATATTTATCTCCATCTTTTTTTCTCCCCTGACCATGGTCCCTTCAGGATCCCATATTTCTTACATTATTTATAGTTTAATGTTGTTTCTATTTTTGGTTTCTCTAGTCTAGTCCCAGAGTCATGGCTCGGTTAAGGGATCAAATCACTTATTATCTTATCTTACTTTTTGACCTTTTTGTGACGTCATCTTGGCCTAGTATAGATGCTTATATGGTGCCATGGGATGTGTTGATCGAGCATTTGATGTTGTTGCAAGATACATGACTTGTATGGGTGTTTTTATCTACTTTTTTTGTTTCTTTTTTGAATGTTAATGTTTTTGGGTTTTTTCATTTGTGATCCCTTTCTATTTCAATGTTTCATTGGCTAGATTTTTTTTGGCATCAACTATTGGTTCTATCAAGGGATTGGATTTAGGTTTGGTCAAGATTAATGGTCGGTGAAGTCGATGGTGATGACATTTAGATGATTTATTGGTCTGTTTTATGGTTATGATCATTTTAGATTCTAGTAGTGGATGTTTGTAAAGTGGATAAAGGTGAATGAACCATGATAATGATAGTTTCTTTGTGATGTTTATTCAGGATTGTAGTTGTAGAACTCAGTGATGAGATGATGATGGAAGTGATGTGATGATGGTGAGGATCTGTGGTCATGATATGGATCCCCCAATGAATGGTTCCTCATGTGGGTCACATGATTTTATAGATATCGTTGACATAGTGTTCATTTAATTTGTTATTTTTTATTTTAGATTTTTAATATTTAATTTTACTACTGCATTTTGTGTGATTCAGATGATGTAAGGGTTACCACTATAACCTTAAAAGAGGTTTCATGAATATTAAGGAAAAATTATTTGGAGGACTATGATGGTTATTCCACTGGGATATTTTTATGTGAGACGAATCACACCACAATAGTAACATTTTTTCTATGATCAATAATCTAGGTAATGAAGAAAAGTTTACCATGTTGTGAAGACCATCTAGGGATAAATTAGTGTCACAATAACTTAAAATCCATGAAGTATCATGAAATAAAGAAATGGATCATGCTAAATGAATTTTGAGTGAATGAAATCCATATCAAAAGTGAATAAAACACTACTAAACATACATTTTCAGTGAATTTAATGATACAGTGGTTCTATCAATTATGAATTTACTAAAAAAAGGAAATATTATCACATTGAAACCAATAATTTTACACAAAGATGATAGGTTCGATATTGAAAATATAATGAGAAATATGAAATGATATTTTAGAAAGAATTTTTGGATATGTATTTTTTACAAAGAATGTATTATGGTGGAATATATGACTCCATAAGAATATGTATTTAAATGTTATTATTAGAATCAGAACCTAATACTAGTCAGATCTAGAATTACTTAAAATCAGATTCCCATTCTAATTGGGATGAAAGAAAGAATAAATATGTAACATATTATTAGTCAAGAAATATGTATTTGACTTGGGATATAATAAAGTAATCTAATATGGAAATATTTTTATATTTTATATTCATATATTGTTTGGGATTATTATAAGATATGTAAAAATATGAATTAATTCTATAAAAAGACCATCTATGCAGTTGTCAGAAGTGTAATCTATTTTAAGAACCTATATATATGCATCCTATGAGGCTTTGATAATGATCAAATCATTATGAAATCATTTGAAAAGTAAAGGCCTCCCAACAGGAAATTTTTTTAGAAATGAACATGGGTCCACCCTAATTCCACAATCTTATGCTACTTTTAGATGATGGAGGAAGGGTAATAAAATTTATAGATATTTATTCATTCTAGATTAACTTTTTATTTAACTTTACTATTCTTATAAGAGTTATTAGTTATCTATAGTATCCATATATAGATCTATTCATCAACAATAATAAGGTGGTGAATTGTTCATCAGGATGATAACTATTTATTCACCTAGTTTGTAACCCCTTGATGAAGAGTGAGATTTTAACCTAGTAAACATTGTATTGAGTGTGTTTTATTTATCTCATCTCATCATCATAATATATTTTTTTTGGATTCATCACATATCAGAATAAATAATCCTAAATATAGGAAAATATCATGTAAATAAAAAATGGGGGAATGATCATGATTGGGATTAGACCATTAATTCAACCTCTTCCAGTTGGTGGATAGGTATACCCCTTGTAAGGGGTTATAATATTTTAGTGTAGATTCAATCTTGGGGATCACAACAATTATTTTTCTAGAATCATATATATGATATAAAATCTAGAAAAACACAAAGTGACATTCAAGTTAATGGTTCCAAATATACCCTTATAATATCATGAGTATTTAAAAAATAATCACAATATCTTTTTCTCCATTGATCAATTTATAAATCATTTAATTTTTTATTAAAATATTCCTTCATTCAATTTATGTGAATAAAAAATTTATATTTCATTTAGTTTTTTTTAAGAGTTTTTCTTTGTATATATATATATTTAAAGTAATATAATTCTTAAATAATAATTCCTTTATTTCTGTAATGTATTTATTAATCCAAAATATCATAAAGTGAAATTTTAATAATATTACCACTAGTTTTATGGATAATATTCAATTTAGTATTAGAGGTTATGTGTATAAATGAATGATAAATAATAGGATAATATAGGAATATAAATGACGAAATTTTAAAATTACTAGTAAATATTATCATTTGATTACTTCTAATGGTAATTGGGATATTGATAATGAAAAAAAGGAAATAAATATTAAGATATCAATTCATAAGTGGTGGCTTGATTTGGCTAAAAGTGATATTGATTTTGTGAGTATATATGGTTCAACAAAAAAATATACTGTACGTTCTTATAAATATGAGTTAATGAAATATAATTCCATCACTATAGTATTATGGGGTTTAACCATGGAGTCCATGATATTTTGATGAAAAAATATTAATCATGTTCACTGATTTTAGCACTCTAATTCCATGTACAGAGACATTATGGATTAAAAACATATCGATATAAATGTTCAAGAACATTTAATATTTTTTATAACATTATTTTTTATAAATGTCTAAAAAGTGAAAGAATATTTCTCATTGGTGGTTAATACTAAGAGAATATATAAAAAGGAAAAAAATATTTATTAAAGGTAAACTCTTAATATGGCATTGATCGCTCAATATAGTTGAAAATGTTTTTATGAATGTTGGATTAATTCAATAATATACACCCCAAATAAGAAGAAAATAAAGAATGAGTTGGAAAAAAAATGACTTGGTTGATAAATAGAAGATATGTACATTGATTATTCATGATGATTTCTATAAAAAATATTAGAATATAAAGAAAGGTTTGAATGATCCTCTATTAAAGAAAAATGTGAATGATTTTAGGTGGAGACTTACACGTATTGTCAGAAATACATCACCACTTCACTAAATGAGAAGGAAATATGTACTATGGAATATGGAAATATATGAAAATAACACCTAAAATATTATGATGACTCACATTTTAAGTATGATTCAAAGACTCAAGGTTTTTTCTCAAGGTGTAGTTATTTTGTAAATAAGGATAAGATTTTTTGCATCAATATTTCTATAAAATATAACATGATGACTAATGTGAAATAGTTCCAAGAGAAAATTATGTTTCTTTGAAATAATGTTTTTCTTAGGGAAATTTATTAATGGTATACTAAATAGGGAAACACATCAATTAATATACACATGTTTCTGTTAGAGAAAAAATGTTACATGATGATTATAATTTCTAAAAATAGTATATTACTAATTATTTTTTTGTTAATTTCCTTCAGAAAAATAAACATGATCTCATCGAACACATAGTAGAACATTTTGATAAGAATTATCTAGTATATTGAAGAGTTATTGAAATTTTTTTATGGCTCATCATTCTCAAACCACATTGAATATTTAGTGGAGAATTATTTCATGTTGTTGCCTACCTTTAAAATCTAATAGGAATGTTGACTTAATTTCACACATATAGGGAACCGTTATAATAACATAAAACTCTGAAGAGATTATTGATATAAAGGTAGGGTTTGGAATAATAAATGGGGTTAATCAACATGATCTTAATGTTCTCAAAAAATAAAATAATTTTTTAAACAAAAGGATAAATAGTAATTTTTTAAGATGATTACCTGTAATTTTAAAACATTTGAAGAGTATGTTAATTAATGTATGATTGACACATTTCAAAAACTACTGTATTAGTTTGTGAAACTTCATCCTTTATTAGTTATTTAATTACTTTATTATGTTTTGGTACATAAAGGGGTAATTTATTTAGAAAATGAATATTGGCATTTCAAAAGGTAAATTATGATATTGGATTACTTTTGTATATATGGATTTATTAGATGATTACTCTCGTTTACTATAACATGTTCTCTAATATATGAATATAGTGGCTGATTAATATGTTTATAATTAAGTATACAATTATTTTAAATCTCTTATCTTTTAACAGAGAACTATTAATAGTTGAGTTTGATTAAATATGGTCAGGAGATGAAAACCCCTAATCATTATGAATAAAATTCTACCTTTCACTCAATTCTTTGGAAAATATATTCATTTTTATCAAGATGCAGGAAATAATTTTATTATCCATTGATGAATGGGTAGTAAATCTGGTGGGGGAGATACTATGGTATAATCACAATCACCTACTCTTTATTTTTACTTTGAATTATATGGATAATAAGGGAGAAACACATAAATCCAAGTAAAATTACTAAGTTTAAAATAGGTTTTTATTACTACAGTTTTGTTGGAAAAATTTTCATACTAATATTTGTTTAAGTCATCTAATGGTGTTCTAATAAAGAAATATAATTTTTTCGTTGAAAATATATTTTGTATTGTCTTATTAAAAATAAAACCATAGGGGGGGATTGATGTTCCCATGAATGTCAATAATATGCATTATATACAAGCTTTATTTATCTATATCAGGTTGAACACATTTTTAATAATTTATGAAACCATTAAAATGTTATTTATTAGAAACATTATAGATTTTAAATGCATTAAAGAGAGTATTAATCTTTGTGAGGATTATATATAAAAAAACATGTTGGGTTTTGTATCGAAATGTGAATATTTAAAAATGTAATCATAAGGTGAGTTTAGGATATTTCAATAAGGATTATTCAATAATAGAATAGTATTTTATATTCTATAATCAATTATTGGATAACTATAGGAGTAGATCCCATGTCATCAATGAAGACCATTGAATATGTTTGAGTCTTCTTGTTTCGTGGTTTGACTCATTATGGAGAATCATGAAAGTGCACATGGAGTTGTTTTAGAAGAGATTCAATATGGATCACATGACTTGAATTTCTTATGATGAAGACTGCCATGAGTAGTGAGTTTTATAGAGACTAAAATAATGTATAGATATTTTGAAAAAATGGGTGATCAGGGAAGTTACCATTTTACATATGATTAGTTTCTTGTCGAGGGACAGCGAACTCTAATAATCTCATCCCAAACTAATGGTGTGGTGTAATAAACCTCTATATAGATTGGGATAGGGATTATACCTATCATATAAGGATTTTGGAAATAGTAATATAATAAATGTGTGTGTGTGTGTGTGTGTTGTTATAATATAATTACTCTTGAAGAGATATCCTTGTGATTGGAGTGAATCTTGAACTATCTCACATCATTTCACATAAATTAATATAATGATTATGGAAGGATATGCATGGATGAGAATGAGGCGATCTTATTTATTAACTATTTATATTTAAGAAATTTATTACTACTGTAATAGAACTGGTTTGAAATTATGGCTTGGTATTTAAGGAATATAAAATTTGTGCTGATGGTTATGAATCCACAGTGTGAATAATTATGATCACTATTTCTCATAATTGGGTTACTCTTCCACAAAAAATATCTTATATGACATTATAGGTAATCAAATATTATTTACTCTTACAATGTTGAAATCTTATATGACATGAAAAGGATCATATCGCATATTGTCAGTTACATTATGACAATTCTCATAAAATAGTGACTTGGTTATATATATAAATATTGACTGACTGGGTGATTTTGATTTGAGAGGAATCATACAGAATATGGATAATATTCATCACAATAGGTCATCTAAGGAATTATGAGGAGAGAACTAGACATTGAATACCAACATGAGAGAAATTAGTGTTTCTCTATTTTGGGAGCCAAGAAAGCTTATACCACAATGAAAAGGAAAATGTTAATGGATCAAGTTCAATGAAATAATAGAAACCATATAAGACCCTAACACTTTTCAAAATATTTCTTTTAGAATATATTTAATGTCACTAATTGGTTGTGATTCATGCAACATCGAGTGTAAATGAAAATACATTATAAAAATGTTATTTAAACGTGACCATTATATCCTAAACATATATTAGACTGTAAGTAAAGAATAAAATTATAAATACCACATATATTTCATAGATATATTTTTTATCTTTTGAAAATTAGAATTATTTGGATGGAAAATATTTTTTTTGGAAAACATTATTTTCTTATAAAAGATGGTTTATACATTATTTTTTCAAATTATATAAATTTATTTTTTGAAACTTCTAGAAAATATAATAGAAAAATTAAAATTGATTTCTTAAATAGAAATATTAAAATCATCTTAGATTGAGCCTTTGGTATTTTTCAAAAAAGGATCATTTTTTATGAATAGTAAAATATACTCAATTTATTTTGAAAACAACCTTTTAATTTAAATTTATTATAATTTAAAATTATATATTGAATTGGATTTAAAATAAAATTAGAAAAATATTATATAATTTAATAAAATTTCATTCATCGGATTTATTTTCATTTTGAATTTTGACATAAAACCATTATAAATATATGGACTTTTTATCTTTAAAAATATGCATTTTAATCGCCTATTTGAGGTTTAATTTAAATTAATATTTTCAACTTCACTGAATTGATTTTGTTAAAACAGATTAAATATGTGTAATATTTATAATTTCTAATTTCTAATAATTTCAAAATAATTTTTGACCAAAATTAATATTGAAAATAGTAAAAGTCAATTATAGCGGTTAAGGTATAAAATTATCTTTTGGGGGTTAAACTAAGATGATAAGGGTGTAAAATTACCTAAAAACATTCAAAACCCCATTTTATGGCCACATATGAATCTTATTTCTTTTAGGTTCTATAATTAAAACAAAATATAAGATTTTTTAATTATAAAAGCCTAGGTATTATTGCATCTTTTCAAAACATTATATGTTTTCCACTGACCTCGCTAATAAACAGCCACCCATTCTCCTCTATATTTCACACCATCAAATCACATTTATTTAGAAAAGAAATGACAAAATCAATTCAAAATATACCTTACCTAATTACTAAAGTATTATTTTGGATATAAATTTATCCAAGTGAGGATTTAGTATAATCTTAAAAAGGATACCCAAGGAAGAGTTAATGTTATTCAATGACCGTCATCGTTTTATTTTTGTCTCCACCTCCCTAAATTATTTTTAAAACATAATGATATAACAATATATATATATATCTCTTAAATATAATTGGACTTTATATAACATGTTAATGACCTAAAACACTACCCACTTCCATAAAATGGTTTTTAAAATTATCTTTTGTGTGTATGGAAGACTAAATCCTCACAAACTGATGTCATTCATTTTTTCATTACCACCTTCCATGGAGAGGTATTATGGTTGAAATAAACTATATATATCATATTTATAAAATATTTATACCTATATATCTGTTTTATCATATATATATATATATATAGATATATATCATTCCAATTCATAGGATATACAATTACACAGCTTTTGTCTATGGTAGAAAACCGCCCCGTAAAGCAATGCGACTCCTCTTCCACTAACGCCTCTCATGGAAGGTGATAAGGATAATGTTAATGCTTATATGTGATATAAATAAAATAATTATTAAATTAATTATGTTTTTATAATTCAGTATATATATATCTTATATTTTTATTTCTTATATTTTGAGTCACTTAATGATGACAACATCGTTCATGTACGTGTGGACTATCAACTTCACAAAGCGATGTGACTCCACTTTCATCACCACACAACATGAATTATATATATATTTATAAGTATATAATATGTTATATATTATATTATTATCATTATTCAAATGTAATATATTACATATCCTCTTTTCATTGTGGTCATTAGAAAATGGAAAATTTAATCATGCATACATACGACATACAATCTCTATGACCGTCACATACATTATTTTTCATTACCATATTTAATGATTGATTTTTAAAATATAATTTATATAATAATATGATAATTATTTCATTCTTATTATTATTTATATCATGGAACTATAAAATATTTACAATAACTGGAACATTCCTCAAAAAATAGGAATGATATAACAAGGAAATTTACACATAAAGAATGAAAATAATCAATGATTATTAATGAACGGGTGAGGAGATGGTATAAATAGATCATATATGATATTATGAATTGTAATATGGTAATTATTTATGTTAATAACATGTTTAAATCCACTATAATGAGGATCAATATTGTTCAAATAAAAGGAAGCATGAGGTTAGGGACTTCCTCTCAATTTCCCTTCATTAAAGAATATTGTAATGTTATAAACCTAATATCATATATCTAATTTATATAATACCCTTTTAAATGTAATATCATGATTAATTCATAATTAATTTTATTTTAATCATTAATTAAAATTATCTCATATATGCGTATATAAAATGAATATTACCATGTGGTAAAATTTCTTGTGTAAACTCACCTTTTTTGAGATTTTTATCTTTCATATGAAGAAATTGCTTTTTTAAAATAATATGTCATTTGAAATTACATTTATTTTATACATTCTGATTATTGTGTGATGGATATGTTTATTTCCAAAATATTATATCATTTTTTTACACAATGTTTAATTTTTATGTTATTTGATTATCTTGGAAATATTGATAAATCTATATCCCTAACTCAATATGGATATCAGATGATGATGAAAATTGTATTAACAAATTAAATATTTATTTTTATACATAATTGATTATTTGGAAAAGTAGTTTCATTTGCGTTATGGATTTTATATATCCAATTGATGCATTGATAGGTCACATGATAAAAATTAGTTTGCTAAATTAAATGGGTTTTTAATTTTAGTTTTAAATCATCTTATGAATTGTTTTAATGATATAGGTATCAGGTTTCTGAGACATGAAATTCAACATTTAAAAACTATCTTAATTAATAATTCATTTATTTTTATTTTCCATGATATTTTCTTATGATATTATCTATTGATGTATTTCATTCATTGTTATTGATTAAATTTCATGTGTTTCAAGTTACCAAACTTTCCATATTGATTAGTCATTATCTTATCATGATAGTAAAGTTATTTAAATGGTTTTTCTATTATTTAATAGGAAATTCTATGTTTATTATAGTTATTGATTCATGATAGTTATTGATGTACATAACCCTAACTAAGCATTGGAGTTCAAAAATATATTTTTTCCTTTCCCCATGTTATAAAGATGAATCCCTAGAATGATTTTTCCATGATTATAAAAATTCTATTTTGTTATGTACTATGTTTTATTTTTTATTACAAATTTAAAATTGGTATCATATATGAATTTTTTTGTCCATAAATTCTAAAATCGTCAATCTGTTGGGTCTTCATTCCATTTATGTGTTCCATCATAATAATATAATACAAGAACTCTGACCTACTAGATTTTGGGTCATTACAAACAAATCCAAAACACACTATTATATATAAATTTAATAAAATGGTTTTTTGGAAGATATTAAATAATTATTTCTTGGAAATTGCATCATTTGTATGCCATATAAGAACATTATAAAGAAATAAATTAATTTTGGTGGATCTGATGAGTGATTTGATTAATGGTTTTGAGAGAAATATATTTATCTAATGTTTAAAAAAACATATGTTGTCATAGAACATATAATTATATTAGAAAATTAATTGAACCATTTTTGTAGTATCATGATGTAATGTTGTATAGCTCCAGAATAACATGAAATCATATTCCTTAACATTTAGAGATAGAAAAAGGATAATAATTGGGGAATATAAGTTGTCAAACAATAATATTTTTAATTAGGATTAATAAAAATATATAATATAGATATATGCGGATATTTGGGATATATATATAATAGTTGGGATTTAATATAAAAATTATATATATATATATATATAATAAATGTTCATATAAAATGATAATACAGGTTGTTGTAGGAAGTGTATTTAGTTACACCTGTTCATCTAATCACAAACAATGAGGCCAAGATGATGGGAATCTCATTATGAGATCATTTAAAAGGATAAATCCATCCAATTAGGGCATTCTTGATAGAGTTGTTTAGGTAAATGCATACTATATAATTATAATATAATTGAGAAATATACAGTAAGGATCCCACAATTCTGTGATTTTTTTTTTTGCTGATCTATTTCTAGTATATTTTTATTTTGAATTCTTATATGAGTTCAAAGCTATCACATTTATAAATCCATTGACACATTCATTTTTTATTATAAATGAATGATGTTTTCTTTGAGATGGTAACTATTAATTTACCTAGAACATAAAAACTTGATGAAAAGAGTGTTTTAAACATTTTAACCCTAGTGTTTTTTATATTCATCCTCTTACATAAAAGAAATCATCTCTTATTTTATTAGGATCATCATATGATCCACACTGTATCTATAAATGTGTGTAATTATTGTGTGTTGGGGAAAAGTGGGGAAACATGAAGAATGGATTTCAACCACTAATTCTCTTCCCCTCAATAGTTGTGTATATTTTTTTTGAGTTCCTATATAGATGTAATATATATAGGTATACATAATCATATATTGGTTTTTCCAATTTTTAGATCGACAATGAGATATAGTGAATATTAATATCATATGTCCATATCTATGTTATAGGTTCATTGGGAATATATTGACAATATGGATGAACACCACTTGTGGAATTCATCTATAGGTATGACCACATCACATACCATTTAACACCCCTTGATTTTTAACTACATATATTACTATATTGTATAGATTTATCCATATGAAAAATTAACTAAAATAACCCATACATATTTATTATTATTAAAATTAACTAATAATATAACTATTAATAATTAAACCTATTTTAAGAGAATTGAAAATGTTACACAGATATGATTTAAATGACATAATGTTATTAAAATTAATTTCTCAAAAAAATTCTATTATATATGTTGAATTTTAGTTTAAAAAAAATTGAAATAGTGAAATATTATTTTCTTAAAATAATTTCATTTATAAATTCCATATATCAATATTTTCCTAATATGAATTTTTATATGTCTTAAAAAAAATGATTTTTAAATGAATATAATAAAATTACCAATTTGGTTAATACCTTCTCTTTTATGAAATTATTATAACAGAAATACACATAATATACATTAAAACCATTATATATATATATATATTAATAAACTAAAATAAATCATTTCACTAATCTTTTTTGAATATATAAATGTTATTTATATTCTTTTGGAATAATTATTACTATGTTACCCTAAAAAAATTATTTACTTATATTAAAAATAAATTTTCATAACTTATGTACACTAAGTATGACAATATGGTTTTCATGTTTTAGATCAATATTTTATTAATATGTCATATGGTCAATTTTAATTTAGGAATAATTTTCATATTGCATTTACTAATATCAATTAAAATTATAATGCTAATAGGATTTTTTATAAATAATTATTTTATTAAAGTTTTGTAATTATTTTATAAAAAAATATAATAATATATTTGATTTCATTGAAATATTTTTTCGAATATATACAAAAAATTATAATTCATTTAGTTGTAAATTAATTTTTTATTTTATTAATAACACCATAGGGTGAAAACAATAATTTTATACAAAACAATTTCTATATATATTATTTTTTATAATTTAAAGAATAATGTTTTCTAATTCATAATTGAATTATATTATATAGATATTAAAATAACGTTAATCTCATAGATTTTTATTAAGTGGTGTTACCTTATATTAAAATAAAATTATTGGGGTAAAAAGTAGTTATGAATGTCAATAGAAAAATGTAAAAATGAAAAAAAAATCAAATTGTTAAAATATTGTGACATGATTAATAATTGGCTAAAATTTTTTATAAGATAATTTATCAATAATATTTTACCTCAAACATATTTATATATATAATTTGGATCCATTAACTCTTGAATTGTGTCATCCCATTATTAATGAAATAATAGGTGATCACAAAAGATATTTTTATTCACTGATAAAAGGGGAAAACATACACCACTTTTACCACCATTATTTCTAATAATTTATACCACCATTATTTCTAATAATTTCATCCCAAAAATCTATAATTTTTCTCATACCATAAATTTCATTCATTCTATAAAAAAAATTTCTCAATTTTTTAGCCAAATCCCTCCATTTACATGGAATCTTTTAAGTGACATTCGAGTTCCCAACATGAGTATTTCATAATCCTTAAATATTTCTTCATAATTATTCACATAAATCCAAATAATAAGTATAATAATATAATGAAATATATTTTATTAGTTCAAAAAATTGTAATTATTTTAATTGAAATAAATATTTTTCCTTTCCCAAACACATAGAAAAATTAAAGAACGTTTTGCGTATATGGAGACTACCACCTCCTCAAAATGATGTCATCCATTTTTCACCATCACCATTAATAGTTGTTATGAAGGATATATTTGATGAATAAATTATCTAAATATTTCATAATTATAATTCATAAATAAAAAATAATCATATAACTTCAGTCATTCCAATTCAATGAGATATGAAATCACTAATAGTGTGTATGGCGCACTTCATTCTCCATAGATGATGCATTTCATTTTTCATCACCACCCTAAATAAATGTTTGTAAGAATTAATTTATTTAAATTAAATGATATAATTGGTTTTTTTATACGTTAAATGTTGTATTATATTTATATAAAAACATTTCCTTACTTGAAAATTCATTATACCACTCTATTTTTTGTGTTAGTTTTTTAACATACCTGACTGATCTTATAATGTTTAATCCGTGAATGATTAAATAATTTTTTATTATTTTAATATCATTTTATAGTAATATATTTAATATTTATTAATTATTTGGGAACTTTTTTTGATATTTAATTTTTTTATTAATAAATATATTTTCAATTTTTAAACACGAATGAACATATTCATCACAACTTCCTTTTCCATGAACCATATCAATTTAATTCACAAAATTAAATGGAACATAATGGATAATTAAAAAAAATTATTATTATATCATTAATAATATGGTAATGATGAACTATAGTATAAAAAAATAGCATCTTCTATATGATACGCTTTCAAAAAAATATAGATGACTTACTCCTAATATCAACAGTAGATAATAACAAACTAATATTTGTGTAGATAATAATTATAAAATAAATTTTTAAATGTTATAGATACAAATATATTTATAAAATAATTGATTAAATAAATTATTTTTATTACATAGAATATTGTAGAGCATTTGAGTAAGAAATAATATATGGTTAGGGGACCTCTATATCAAATATAAATTTTTGAGATATATTTCATGTAATAAATAATGAAAACCTTAATATACTTTAATTACATCCAAAATAGTATATTATATAATATTAAAGAAATTCATGGTGTTTAATTTTAAAAATATTATTTTATTAATTTTTTTAATTATAAGTATTCCAAAATTGTTTGTTTTTTTGTTAACTCAACTCCCTTCATTGAGTTTAATGGATCTTCAAGAAATTATTTCATCCAAGATTGGTCTATTCATCCATAAGAATATATTTCATGGATATTTCACTTTATCAATGGGTAAAATGAAACAATTTATCCAAATATTTATTATCATTTAAATTATTCCTAATAAAAATTATATCATTGTTGGGAATAATTCACATCCTATTTAATTAAGGATTCACATCCTTTTCTATATTTTTTATTACCACAAATGATATCCTTTATTTGGGAACCAAAATATGTGTTATGTCATAGGACCAATATAGTTCCCTTATCTTATTTTAGAAATTATCATTCTTTAATCTATTTATGATGTGATGTTTTATTAATGTTTTTTAAAAATATTTCAAAGGTTTTCCTATTATTTAATGGAAAATATTTTATCATCCATTCTATATTATTTTTGGAAAACATTGCATATTTTCACATAACAATTATTGAGTATTATTTTTTTCTAAATTCTTTTCCAATGTTTTCACTTCACGTTTTTTAAAATTCATATTTAATGTGATCTATATATTTTTATTTTATTAAAAATATAAAAACCTTTTCTAAAAACTCTTATTATTTCACTAAAATTTTATTATTGATAGGTAAATGACTTATATCTAAAAAATTATAATTTCATTAATCACATAATAAATTTTATATCAAATAATCATTTAGGAATATTGAAATTTGGGGATTAACTATTTACATTCATGAGGTAATTTTTTATTCCATTTGTAATTATTTTAAAACCTATTTTTATTTCTTTCATTACATAATGATGTTATGAAATAACCCCATTTTATTTCCAAGTTTTTTCCTGATGAAATGAATAAATGATAAGTTATAGTAAAAAAATATATGGATGATGATGAGTAGGGTCTTATATCTTCATCCAATGTATTAATTAATGTTTTATATCTCAATAGATAATAATGTTGATTGTGGACCTGACGAGGATTTATTGTTTGAAAACATTAATCATGAACCCAATATAGGTTAGCTATGTTGGAACCATGGTCGTTATTTGCATGATTTGGATTATGGTTTGTGTTTATTGTCAATACTCAGTGGAAGTTCTGAACGTGTGTCAGAAAAGTGATCATACAGAATAAGCAGATAATAGTATTGAAGGTGGCATCGTTTTCCATTGGTTTCCAAATTTTTGGGCCTGAAAATTGACAAATGGAGAAAAGTGGTTTTGGGAAAGAGACTTGTGCGACGTTGTCTTGAAGGAGAAGAAAATTTTGCGTCATATGTTTTTCAAGATGAGAACATGAAAATATGGCAAAGGGAGATGGGCGCCCAAGTTTTTTGTTTCGTCGCGTAGGGGACTTACGCGGTAGACACTTACACACCGAAACTTGTGCACCGAGGGAAGACTTGAATGTCGTTCCGCAGGGTATCCAAATTCCTATAAATAGAGGTCGACCCCTCCAAATTCGTAATGAAGTTCAGACTTAGAGGAAATCAGAGCTCCCGTCATGCTGGTGTTGTGGTTGCGCAAGTGTTGGTGGGTGACGCAAGTTGAAGTTGTGCGACAGTTGTTTGTTTCATGTCCAAGGTGGTTTGGACTAGGAAGAAAGTGAGTCGCCCAAGTTTAGAGTTGAAGGAGGAGGTGTCACGCAAGTGGTTGAGGTGGAATTTCGCGCCAGTTTTGAAGAGGCACGATAGTTGATGTTTGTGCTCCAATATTGGTTTGGGCGTAAAAGGGTGTGAGTCACGCAAGTTTGGAGTTGTAGAATCTTGTGTCATAAAAGTGGATGAGGTGGACTTGCGCACCAGTTATCACTTGTGCACCATGACTTGTGCATCATCTTAGAGAAGGACACTAGGTAAGGTTGATTCACGGAAGTGATTTAGGGCTGCGTGGAAGCTAGAATATTTCCCGATACCCTCGGTGCAAAGTGAGATTCATCTACAAGTGAAAGATGGATTTCAACAGAGCATCTACATACAACAAAGGATGTATTCATTAACGATGATGAAGATACCTTCACATCTATAAACTAAGTGGGACTTCACTAAAGGCAGTGAGCCTGGGGGAGTCAACGGGAGTGACCCGAGGGACGCAGTAGGCTATCCCTGAACAGTTGTAAAGGTAGTGAGCCTGGAATAGAGTGACTGTTCCCATACCATTGTAATCCACAACGAGTGACGAATAGTAGAATTTGGTACGATCGACAACCTGTCGGCGTATGCTCCTTGGATGTTTCCCTTAGTGGTGAACAAAGTAAAAAGTGTCTTGTCATCTCTTTGCATGTGAATGTTTTATTTATTCTCATATCCATCATACAGGTTAAACTAGTTTCTACCAACGTGGGACAAGATTCATCAGTTTAAAAGAAAAATTTGACACCCTGATTCACCCCTCCCTTCTCAGGGTGTCCCAGGGTCCTTCAAGTGGTATTAGAGGGAGGTTGCTGGTGTTTGATCTATTTTATACCACCATGGAAAATTCAGCCAGTGTTAGGAGAGTTCCTCTCTTTGATGGTAGTAATTTTCAGATTTGGAAGAACAGAATGAGCTCTCAACTAAGATCCCTTGGAATGGATGTTCTGTTCTCCACTATGCAAGGTATACATGTTATGGATCCAATAGGGCTGGCTAGTACTGATGCAGATCAGAAAATTCTTGATGCAGATGCTAAAGCACAGAATGCTCTCACCACAGCACTTTATGATCATATCTATATAAAGGTGATGAGTTGAACCTCAGAAAAGTCAATGTGGTATAAACATGAAAATATTCATGAAGGAGATAGAAAAGTGAAGGAGGAAAAACTACATGTCCTACACAATTGGTTTGATGATCTGAAGATGCATCCTGATTAGAATGTAGAATCCGTCAGTTGAATTACTAATGTGGTTGGAGAAATTCGGGGTCTAGGTGATGAATTCAAAGATGTAGACATTGTAATGAAAATATTAAGAAGACTTCTACCCCTTTACAATTCAACAGTGTCAGCCCTTGAGGAAAGAGATCTTTTCAAACTTTTATTGGATGATCTGTTGAGAAGCCTAGTGTCATATGAAATAAGAGTCAAACCAGAAGATTCTACTATATGAGTAAGCAAGGAAATGGCATTAAAATCTATGGAGCTCTAAAAATAAAAGGCAGTATATGTAATAAATTGGCTAATGGATAGCTAAAGAAGACAGAAGTCCTTTATGTAGATGGCCATCATCATAATCTACTGAGCGTGAGTCAACACTATGACTCGGGACTTATAGTCACTTTTAATCAGAAATGTTTCACTATCAAGGGAAATACAGGCAATTCACTTATGAAAGGATGCAGAAAAGAAGGCAACTTTTATCAGGTTTATATTAAAGAAAATTTTTGTTACATGACTGTTGATGAAGAAAACAATTTGGGGCATCAGAGACTGTGACACATCAATCCATAAGACATGGATAAAATATCAAAATTGAGGATTGTCATGGACATTCCAAACCTAAAACATGGGCGTGAAAAGTCTTGTGATGCTTTCATTCGTGGGAATCTATTCTGTAGTTCATATCGGCTAAAGAAGAAAAGGGAATCCCATCTTCTTGATCTAATTCATTCAGAATTATGCGGGCCGATAAATGTTGCTGGAACTCAGGGAGAAAGGTACTTTTTCCTTTTAATATATGATTATAATATAATGGCATATGTAATGGTCATTCATAGGAAAAGACAAGTCCTTTACTACATGAATAAAAATTGGTGAATCACCGAGAATGATACTGGATGAACTATCAAGGTGTTTTGATTTGACAATGGAGAGGAATACACATCCATTCTATTTGAAAATTACCTGGAGAAGCATGGGATA
Organism: Viscum album; assembly: GCA_963277665.1. Lineage (NCBI taxonomy): Eukaryota > Viridiplantae > Streptophyta > Magnoliopsida > Santalales > Viscaceae > Viscum > Viscum album. The sequence continues at coordinate 1,760,214,821 of OY728152.1, forward strand.
CAACATGAGGTAGTTATTGTGAGAACTCCACAAAAAAATTGAGTTGTCGAACTTAGGAATCGATAGGTGAACAACAAGGCATGAACTATTCTGATTGAGAGTCGTATTCCATGACATTACTGGAAAGAGGTTGTCCAAGCTGCAGTATATATTCAAAATCGAACAGGACTTTATATGGGTGAGATGAAGACACCATATGAATTATGACATGGAAGAAAACCCACTTTGAAATAAATTCGTGTTCTTGGAATTAAATGATTCATTAGGAACAAAGAAGTAAATTAAGGGAAGTATGGTGACAATACAGATGAAGGAATTTTCCTTTGATACTCAATGAACAGAAAATCCAACAAGTGTTTCAACAAGAGATTAGGAAGGATTTTGGAAATCTGTGATGTTAAGATAATTGAATAGAAAACCACAAATGCCTCAAGGACGTCATATTCTGATGCGATAGAAAGTGAGTAAGGAAGTGAACTTGGGGAAAATACAAATACAGAAATAGAGGAATCTATACAAAACACTAAGAAGTCACATCATGATGTTGACTCAGAAGAAGAATCTGAAGATGAAACTGTGGCTTGAGAGAATGCAACTGAACTGCATAGGAGAAATAGTACATCTGATATTGATCCATCTAACATAATTTGGGACAAGAGTGCACCCACTAAAACAAGGAGGATGAGGAATAACACGCAATCTGCATTTCTGTCGGTTGTGGAGCCATCCTCATTTGAAGAAGCTGCAAATAATGAATCATGGGTGAATGCCATGAATGAAGAGTTAGATCAGACTGACAAGAATCAGACATGGGACCTTGTCCAGAGAACCGAAGGTCACAATGTGATTGGTACAAAATTTATCTTCAAGAACAAGTTTAATGATCATGGAAGTGTTATTATAAATCAGGCACGACTAGTATGTAAATGATTCTCCCATATTGAAGGCATTTGTTTTTGAAGAAACATTTTCTCCAGTGGCTAGACTGGAGTCAATCATACTTTTCCTTCCCATGGCACTCCAAAGAGGATATAAATTATATCAAATGGATGTCAAGACATCATTCTTGAATGGTGTACTCGAAGAAGAAGTCTACATTGAACAACTAGTGGGTTTTGTTCTTGGTACTGATGAAACAAAGGTCTGCATACTGAAGAAAGATCACAATGGTCTAAATCAGGCACCACGAGCATGGTATTCCCGGCTGGACTCGTATCTCAAGAAGTTGGAATTCAAAAGAGGACGATTTGACTACAATATATATGTGAATAATTATCCAAAATATTAGTTCATGGTTCTAGTCTATGTTGATGACATTATATTTGGTGGTAGTAGGAAGAAATCAGTGGATGAATTTTCCAATCACAATAAATAAGAATTTGAAATGTCTATGATTGGGGAGCTCACATATTTCTTGGGACTACAGGTGATTCAAATGTAGGATTACACATTCGTTTCTCAAGAAAATTATGCAAGAGAGATACTGAAGAAGTTTAATATTCAAGATTCTAAACCAATATCAACTCTGATTGCAGTTGGAATCAATCTTGGAAAGCATGAGGATGGGGAATCCGTAGACCCCACTATGTACATGAGAATAATTGGGAGCCTACTATACCTAACAGCGACACGAACAGATATTTTTTTTGAAACCTGTCTAGCGGCCTTCATTCAAAATAATCCAAAGGAGGACATATGACAGTAGTAAAAATAATCATGAGGTATATTCAAGGTACTCACAGTTGTGGCTTATACTTTGCTGCAGGAAGAGACAGTGAATTATCCACATTTTCTGATGCTGACTGGGCTGGCGATGTAGTGGACAGAAAGTCCACCAGTGGTGGAGCGTTCTATATAGGGAATAAATGTCTTGGATGGTTGACCAAGAAACAATAAAGTACTTCTCTTAGTACTATTGAAGCTGAGTATATCATTTCCACAAAGGAATGCACTCAACTTCTATGGATGAAGCAAAAAGATAACTGATATTGGTGATGAGGTGAAACAACCAATGGTAATTTACTGTGATAACAAGAGCCCAATTGATCTTAAGAAGAATTTTGTTCTGCATTCTTGTAAAAAACATATTGAAATCAGGTATCACTATATCAAAGAAAATTTTGATCAAGGCGTGATTAGAATGGATCATGTGGGAACTAATGAGAAAGTGGCTGATATCCTGACCAAACCACTGTCAGCGGCTGTGTTTGAGAAGCATCAATTGAACCTTGGTGTTCAGCCACCTCCTAGTGCATAAAGAGGTTATGTAATACCCCTCTTCCCAGTTATGTTAATTGTTTTTAATCTATTTATGAATGTGATGCAGGTTTGTGGGGGAGATATAATCTAGGGGGAGTGTGGTTTGAGACGAACAGTAATCAATTGCCAGTCTTTGGGTTTATTTTCAATGGGGGAGAATGGAATAAATTTAGGCATGTAATGCTTTTGTGACACATTGAGAATTCAGTTTCAGAGATATTATGGGAAGGAATACATTGGATGGGAACCCTATTCAAGCTTTCTCTCTTGTTTTCTACACAGATGATTACTCACGTAGAGTTTGAGTGTTATCTAAGTTGATTCCTGCATTTGTTGTTTGCCTATGGCTGGTGGTTTTCATATGGTTGTTGCTCTATTGAATTAATTTACCGATTGCCAACAAACCCACAGGGGGATATTGTTGGAACCATAGTGGTTCTTTTCTTGAATTGGGGTATGGTTTGTTTTGTTTTCAATCTTCAGTGGAAGTTCCGAATGTTTGCCAGCAAAGCGATCATACAAAACAAGAAGATAACAGTGTCGAAGGTCGCACTGTTTTCCAGTGTTTTCCAAATTTTTGGGCCTGAAAATCGACAAATGGAGAAAAGTGGTTTTGGAAAAGAGACTTGCGCGATGATGTCTTGAAGGAGAAGAAACATGCACCCCATATGTTTTTCAAGATCAAAACATGAAAATATGGAAAAGTGAAAAGGGTGCCCAAGTTTTTTTATTTGGTCGCGCAAGTGACTTACGCGGAAGAGACTTGAGTGCCGAGGGAAGACTTGTTCACCATCGTGCAGAGTATATAAATGACTATAAATAGAGTTCTACCCCTCCTAATTCGTAACTAAGTTCAGACTTAGAGAAAATTGAAGCCCCCGCCGTGCAGGTGTTGTGGTCGCGCAAGTTTTGGTGGGTCGCGCAATTTGAAGTTGCGTGACAGTTGTTTGTTGCACGCCCAAGGTGGTTTGGGAAAGAAAGGAAGTGAGTCACCCAAGTTTAGATTTAATGAAGGAGGCGTCACGCAAGTTGTTTTGTAACAATTGCATGCCAGATTTTGAAGAAGTGCAAAAGTTTTTGGTTGCACGTCAATATTGGTTTGGGCATAAAAGGGTGTGCATCGCGCAAGTTTGGAGTTGTAGAAGCTTGTGTCATGCAAATGTTTGATGTGGACTTGTGTGTCAGTTATAACTTGATTGTCGTGACTTGCGTGTCGTCTTAGAGAAGGGTGCCAGGTAAGGTTGATTCAGGACAGTGATTCAGGGCAGCGTGGAAGCTGGAAGATTGCCTGATACCTTCGGTTCAAAGTGAGATTCATCTATGAGTGAAAGCTGAAGTTCAACAGAGCATATACATACAACAGGGGATGTATTCATTAGCAATGATAAAGAGACTGTCATGTCTATAAACTGATTGGTACATCACCAAAGGCAATGAGCCAGGGGGAGTCAACGGGAGTGACCCGAGGGACGCAGTAGGCTATCCTTGAACAGTTGTAAAGGTAGTGAGTATGGGATAGAGTGACTTTTCCCAAACCTTTGTAATCCAAAATGAGTGAAGATTAGTGGAATTTGGTATGACCAACAACCTATCGGCGTATGATCCTTGGATGAAGCCCTTAGTGGTGAACCAAGTAAAAAGTGTTGTGTCATCTCTTTGCATGTGAATGTTTTAGTTATTCTCATATTCATCATACATGTTATACTAGTTTCTACCAATGTGGAAACAATATCCATCAGTTTAAAGGAAAAAGTTTACACCCTGATTCACCCCTCCCCTATCAGGGTGTCCCAGGGTCCTTCAAGCTAGGGTCACAAGATTTAGTGTGCACTAAATTCATGTAATCTTGGTTCACAAGATTTATGATGAACCAAATGTAGGTGTTCTATGTTATAAAGATATTTCCTAATCCCATAGTTTGATATCTAGATTCCCAAGAAAAAACATAAACCATGTCTAGATTAGGTAGGTTCATAAAATTATGCATGAACCTTATACAGTTAGGTAGATTCGCAATGTTATATGCTTTTACGCTTATTATTATGAAAAATTTATATATCATACTTATATTATTACACTCATTGTATAATATTTAATGTTTCATGAATCCACACACTAATCACATGGTATATTATATTTTATTTTATATTAAATTCCATTTTATCCTTACATGTGAATAAGAAATATTATTCCATGTGTATTTAATGATAAATTTCTACCCTAATCATGTTTTCTCAAATGAATTAGATATAACTCTTGATTACTTGTGGATAAAATGTACCTTATTCAGGTATTGAGCTTACCCTTTTCTTATTCTTTCATTCCTCTACTTATAAATATATGTATAAACAATGATATTTCTTGAAGTGGATTAAGTTTTGTTCGAATGTAGAGAAATGTTCACAAGTATCAAAATATAAGTTACTTATGGAAATGATCCTCAAAGACACTGAAACATCCATTAATGGGATTTTGATATTATTTGTGATATATAGTTCTTAATGTATGGAAATTTCATAGATTAAGGTTGTTTTTTTCTTTCATTATATTAAATACTGTATTTAATTAATGTTTTTGTAGTAATGGAAATGAGTGTATGGGTCTAGGTTACTTAAGTTGGTATTAGTCCAAGGTTTAGTTATTTTCAAATATTTACATAGTTATTATTCTTATTTAGATAATTTAACATTTTTGAAAAACCTATAGATAAGTCTAAGTATATGATAATGTCTAGATATTTTTATAAAGTAATGATTTTATAGTTATACTAGAAACTAAATATATATATATCTGAAAACTAAAAAGTGGTTTTGGATGTTGAAAAGATGATCTTAGTGGTAGTCACCCTAAATTGGAATGGTTTATTATCAACTCAAACATCACTTAGCTTCATGATTAATGGGCCTATGACTGAAAACCAAGCTAGACACACAAATGGGATATGATTTGGTTAATTCAAATTCTCATTAAAGCCCCTTTTAAAGGATTTCTATTTTTAATACAATGTGGGATATGTTTAAAAGTATTATTGAATCCATTTTATTGAATGATAATATGAACTATGAGTGTTCTGAGATAAAATAAAATAATTATAAAATGAAATGATGGTTTCATAATGTATGACATATAGTGATTAAATTTGATTAAGGTTAATTATGATAATTCCATTATGATGTTAATATTGATCACTCGTGATTACCAATATTATTTTCTAAATGGTTGTATCTAGGAGGAACAATGTTGAAAATGAATGTGATAGATAATGGTGTTATTTTCATAATGATTAATAAATGGGACGTAATCTAGTGAGAAAATTATTTTGGATATACTGACCAAATAGTCTCATGTTATTATTAAAAAATTGAGTCATTACTAAAATAAAAACACAACAATAAATAGAAATATCAATTTTCATAGATTATCGAGAAATGAATATGATGAACAATTGAATATTCAACTTCTTCCATGTCAATAATGTGGATAGTAGTAGCCAATGGAATGGTACAGAAGTATAAGATAGAATTTCATGTTTTGAATAATTTTTTGTCGACCTCAATATTGTCCATAAATGGCTATATAATTTGATTAATGAAATGAAGATAGATAAGTTATAATGCATCAAATGTCATGTGTTATGCCATTATGATAAATAATTCCCTAACTCAATGCCTAAAGAGGATAATTAACATTATCTACCTCCTAAACCAAGTGAATATGGGAAAGAGTATGTTATAGATAATGGAAAATGTGGGTAATAAAAATAATTCTAAAAGTTATACTCCACCTCCAATCCAAATTTTAGGACATCAAATTAATATATAGGTCTATTAAACCTAGAGGTACTTGGATTTTTTCTCAGAAAAAATTGAACACATCAATGATATGCTATTATCAATGAAAAATATATTTTTTTTATATTCAATGTCATGGTCTATGTAATATAATTCATGAAAATCGCATTTTCACTCTTTTAGAATATTTTGATGGGATTTTTCGAATCTATTATCTTTATCCATATAGAATCATATGTAATAAAAAATGAAGAAATCATGTTTTTCATTTTAGGACAACCTGTGATCATTTATTAGTGTAGGGATGACTATAACTTATCATGGATAACTAATTATATTATAGGATTTGTGACACTCAGTCATGGGGGATGATTTTCTAAATTTATTGAATAAATAGTCATAATTATTGATTAACTATTCCTATAGAAAAATGTATAATTCAAATGTTTATTTACATGAAACTAGAAAATATACCATGAGTCATTTATATATCGTAGATACCCTTAGATAGTTTGTGATGATGAAAAATTTAAGATGAAATTTATTTAATGGGGGTAAATGTAATGCCTCTAGATTTTTTAATATATATTTGTAAATTAATACTATGTTTGATATCTTTATCCCCATGAAAGAGTAAATTTAAAATGATTCAAAGAATATTTATAATTAATTAATTCAATGAATAATAATATCTATTGTTAATAAAAAAGTTCTTAATAAATTATAAAATTCAAAAAAATATCAATAATTACAATTAAGTTTTATAAAACTAAAATTTCAATAAAATAATTTTCTATTTATTTATATTAAATTTTAATTTAAAATCTAAATTTATAAATTTTAGAATTTTCATTTCATAAATTGAATGTCATTTTTAAATTTCATTCATCAAAATTAGCATAATTTGGTCTTTTAAATCATTCTTATATAATTCATTTGTTGGTAAATAGTAAAAAAATCAATTTTTGTAATACCATATCTTTTATAACATTATCATAATATATAAATAAATTAAATGTCATTAAAACCGTTTAATAAAATATATATAAATATTTACAAAGTGAACTAAATCGACAATAAACACAATCATTAATTGATGAACCCTATGTTTAATGTTTAGAAAACTAAAGTAATATTTTAATGTATATACTATATTATTCTGTTATGATAAGAATTATTTTTCATCACTTGTAGAATATAAATCCAAAAAAATAGTATTTTAGATCAATTTTTTTTATTATGTAATAAGATAGATTTCATTTTTTTAATAAATTTATGATTAGTAATATTAAAGTTAAAGACAATTATATTGATGAAATGATAATTTTCAAAGAATTTTTTAATTCAATTTTTGTAATAATTATTTAATATATTAAAATGAGTTTTTTATAGATTCTGTAATATGGCGTTTTTATAAGAAAAAAATTATTTTCCAACCCATTTAATAAATTTTTAGTATTAAATTGTATTAAGAACACATTGTAGTGAAAAATAAATTTTCTATAAAACATTCTATAAATTAAATATTTTAATTTAAAATTTAATTTTATGTTATTTTTAAATTTAGTCATATTATATGGTTACAAAATTTTGTTTCAACAAAAACAAATTTTGTATTAGGAGTTAACTTTTATTTTTAGTTAAATATAAATTACATTGGTAAAAACTAGTTACCAAGGTAAAAAACAAAATTCTAAAATATAAAAACAATCATGTGGAAAAAGATTGAAGACATTTATGAATCATGAGTGGAAGTTATTTGTAGAGAATTTCCTGACATTTTCACCAAAAACTCCATTTTTCTCACTTATTGATTAATTGACACTTTAATAGTGTTATAATATTATTAACAAAATGATTATTCACAAAAGATCCACTTATTCATTAATAAAAGTGGAAAATATCCACCCCTTTATAATAACCAAATTAAGAAGAATTTGATCTTGAAACTCTTAAATTTTTCTCCTCTTAAAACCAACTCTCATGCTAATAATCTTATGTTCTTAGTTTTTTCCCCAATCTAGTAATTCTGAATGGGACTTTGAAGAGAAATTTCACGGTCCTAATATGAGAATTACATAATCCTTAATTTTTTATTCTTAAATTTTTACATCAATACTTATACTATCCATTGTAATATAAATTAATTTCTGTAATTAGTATATTAAACTATTATTTCATTACTGTAATAACTATTATTTATTCATTCTCATATACATTGAAAAATAAATCACATATATCCTATGTATATGAGGACCGCCAAAATTCAGTATTGGTTAAAAGGATGTATTTGATGAATTAATTTTATAAGTATTTCGTAATTAAAATTATGAAATCATCATTTAACATATACCTCAATTCCATCCCATTCGTTGAAAAATAGAAATGTTAATCTTGTGTACGGTGGACTACCATATTCAAAAATTTCGAATTTCAATTTTCATTATACATGTATGTTTATAATAATGAATTTATTGATGTTAATTGATATTTATGAACATTTTATACATATATTTGAGTTATATTAACTTTAAAAAACATGTTTCCTTAATTTATCATCATTAAAACATGCTCTCTTTTAGATCATTGTTCACTACCAACAAGGATGATAATATAATATTTAAATCATGAATAATTGAGGAATGTTATATGATGATAATATTATATTATATTATTTTTTTAATATTTCTTAATGATTCTGAATATGTGATAATTATATTTTATATTCTTTTTATTTCACCTTATAATTGTTAAAATAATTTTAACTGGTTCATCATTACTTTCATTTTCCCAAAATATTATCATTTACTCCTCCTAATCAAATTTAAAATAAGGAATATTCAATTAAAATGATTATTCTATATTTAATAATCTAGGAATATTAATTTTTTAGATAATAATGTTTATAAATTAATCTATTACGAAACTAGTTCAAAAAAATCTAAATTTCTCAGAATAAATATTAAAAATAAATAATAACTAACCAATATCCATGTAGGGAATAATTATAAAATAATTATTCAAAATTTTAAAAATATAGATATGGTTCTTATATAATTAATTAATATATTAATTTTAATTATAAAATAGGTTATATTGTTTTTGAATAAGTGGTAATACAATGTAAGGGATTATTTATCTCAAATATATCTTCTTGATATATATTTATTATTGTAAACCATTATGTCCTTATTATGGGTAAATTTCATCCAAATGATTTTTTATGTATTAATTAAATTAATGGGTTTTAAAATAATATAATGTTTACCACCATTAAATGTATTTTTTTTCAAAAGAAACCAATATTGTAATGGTTTTTTAAATCAACTTCCATTATTGAGTTATAATATGTTTTATTAAAATAAATTCATCTAATATCGAATAATTCAACCAAAATATTTTATTTCATTGTTATTTATATTTTTTATAATATGAAATGAATCATTTTATTCATATATTCCATTGTAATTAATTTAATCCACATAAAATTTATATCATTATTGAGATAATTATTGTTCACATTAGTACCGGTTTCACCTACTTATCCATAATTCTCATTCCTGCCAATTTTACCTATTTTAAGTGGAATCCAAATTATGTGTGTTCTATTTAGCCTTTATATTTATTTTATTATTTTTTGAACTATTTTTTTGTTAATATTTTTATGATTCTTTTTTCCAATAATTGTATCTCAAAATAATAAAAATATTTTCCAAAATTTTAAAATAAAATGATTTATCTTCCACTCCAATTTTTTCGATAACAATTATAACAATATAATGGTTAATTGATATTATTTTTAAATAAATTTTTCTTCAAGGATTTCACTTCACATTTTATAAAAAAAATTGGAATTTGACATGTAACTTCTTATTTTAGGACAGTGTTAAGAAAATTCTAAAAAACTCAATAATGGTTTCACTAATATTTTCCTATTTACCTATAAAGGATTTATATACAATAAAATTATTTTTCATGATTATCCTTCTAAATATGCTTGTTAAATACTTTTTTATGGTGAATAAATTTCAGGTATCAACCCCTCATATTCTTGAGGTAAATTTTGATTATACCATTTGTAAATATTTGGAAACCCACTTATCATTCCATGGGTGCAATATAACATTATTAATGAAACTCATTTTAATCCCATGGTTTTTCATGATAAGTTGAATTATAGAAAACTTATATCAAAAAATTTTAGGATGATGATATTTTAGTCTTATTTCACCCTCCAATGAATTTTTTATGGTTTTATATCTCATGAGGTGATGATGATTAGAAGGAACCCATTTCGGTTAGTTGGGTTCCCAATATTGAGAATTCACCCATTATAGGTAATCTAGGCTATCGAGATTGATTTAGAACTCTCTTTTGGTTAGCTAGGTTGAAAATATTATTCATGAAACTGATGTGTGATAGAAAGGTTAAGAATAATGAGCATGAACTTAATGAATATTAGCATGGATCATAGGACTTAGCATGAACATGATGCTGATTAGCTAGTTTCACAAGAATGCGTATAGACCTGATGTGGTTAGATAGGTTGAAAATGTTATGGTTCCCTATTCTTAATATTATTCCATATTTAAATAATATATTATAATTTTTAGTCTATTTGTATCATATTTAATGTCTCAATATTATGCACACTACTTTCAGGTTATATGCTTATTCATTTGATATTACATATCTTTTTATCATTAAATTTGGATAAATCTTTTTATTGTATGCTCTATTAAAATGATATTTTTTACCTACTGATGTTCTCTTACATGATTTTTATCTAACCTTTCATATAATATTAGAAAATTTTCCCTTATTAAATGATCATATCAAACCATTTTTATGTTACATTTTCCAAAGTATTAATGACGACTACAACCTAGGATATGTCTATAATTGGATTTAATATGTCTTGATTACGGCGAAATAATCAAATGTATTATAAAATAAGATTCTTATATATTTGTTCCACAATGACACATAACCTACCATTCGTAGTATTATATGATTATTTGTGAGATGCGTTGATTAACTTATAGAAATTTTTTATTTAAAGATAGGTTAATCTCACTTTTTTTCATAACTATTGTTTGAAGAATGTGTTTTTAGCTATGGAATCAACATTGTTTGAATGGGGTACTTCAACCCCTAACATAAATATTTATGTGTTTCTCTTTCACATTATCTTAGTATAGATATAATAATACTCTATCTATCTCTATAAAGGGATCAAATTTCATACTCATCATATGAGTGGAGAAATCCCATCTTTATTAAAGCTACACTGGAAAAATGACCGAAAACATACCTAAAAACCCATGATTAGGTCATTCTATAGTTAGTGTAATAAATTTATCAAATTATGATGTTTTTTATATTAGTTATTTAGTTAACCTCGGTATGGGAATTCAATATGAAACAAGAACCAGTGGTTTATGAAGTATATAATTAATGACACTCTATGTGGTATGTTCAGGGGATCATACCATAAATAAATATTCTTTTCATCCTCATGATAGAATTTTTTATCTCTATAAAAAAACCTACACAAATTAATTTTCTCATATATTCAAAAACAATAGTTCTCTGTGGTGGAAACTATTAGATACAACTCAATTTTTTATCTTTATTTATCAACTATTATTTCATTTCTTAAATACATGCTACAAGCATGGAAGAATAACAAAGTAAGGCCTATATTTAATATAAAATGTCACATTTATAATCTTAAACTCATTTAAAAATACATAAAAACCCATTAATATCCATCCATCTAAACATTTATCACATGATAGAACATCATAAATTCTTTATGTTTTCTGATTCATTAAATATTTACATTTTTATATAATTTCATCCACATCCTTATGTGACCAACCTCACACTGAACTCCATTAATGGGTAATATTTTTGAAGAATTTTTATTTGAATTAAGGTTATATTATATTAATAATATTTTATTCAACACCATAAAAATAATATTCTGAATTTTAATAACACCCAAACATCCAATGTTATTAAATTTTCTATATACTATCACTAAATTTATGCTCATCATCACCATCTTAGATCTTTTCCATTAAAATGATATTTGAGGGGTTTTTTAATTAAAATTATTAATATAAATCTCTATAATTGAAATTAATATTTTCCGTCAAATTTTATTATTATTTAGGATGTAATTATAATTTTACATTATACAATACTATTGTAATATTTTTTTTGTTACACTACAAAATTATTTATGTTCATATATTCTCCCAGTAGTCTCTTATAAACTATATTGTTTCAAAGATATATTTCTGAAAAAATAATTTATGTTAAAAAATAAAATTTAATCCCTCCATGGAAATATTTAATAAATAAACTATTAACATCCATATCATGCATGTTATAATATGTGTTTAGGGAAAAATTCTGAACAAAATATTTTATTCTTTAAAATATACCACTTTTGGGTCATGGAAATTCATTCCATCATATTTTAACAAATAATGTAGACAAAATATTTTTATATTGGCTAAACATTTTATTTATTAACATATTTTAAAAAAAGTTATAAAATTGGATATATTATAACCATGTGTTCCAAAAATTATCATCTACCTATTCATAAGAAAAATTTATTCAGATAAATCTATTTATGACATTAAAACAAAAAAATATAACCAATTAATATAATTTATATTTTATATATCCACTCATTATTTGATTTATATTAATGAATTTTCCTTATTGATATAACATCATTTTTTCATAGCACCTAAATGAATAATATAATATTTTTCCATTAATTCACCATTAGTTCTAAACTAATGTACATATTAATAATAATTATATAATGTCAAATAAATATTGTATGCCCTTAAATTGAATATTTGAATTTTATGATAGTAATAAATGATGTAACCTCTCCATTTAAATAGTTTCAAACCATTATGTATTTTGAAAAATTACTACTCCAATGTCAAGGTTTCCTATAGAGAAAATAGTACTTATTCTTATTAACTCCATTTTTTATTTAATGTTACCATGGACATTACACATCCTTATATTGTATACTTATGATTATAAATTTTTTCATTTTCATTGTTTATCATCATTATAAAACATTATATCATATATCACATGTCCTACTCGAAAATGATTAATGTATTAATAAGATTAAGTAAAAAAAAATTAAACTATTCTTACCATAATTCAAAATAAAATACTAGATCCTTGATGAAAAGTATTGTATAATGAAATTCATTAATTGATCGAGCTAGAGTGGTGACCTTAGTCTCTCCATTTCATTTATGCACCTTATCATATTGAATGAATGGGTTCAATCTGGAAAATTATCATCAATATTATATGGAAATAGTGATTTTGAAACAGTGTATATCACCTCTATTGGTTTCCCTTGATATTGACTTTTTTGGTTGTTAATAATCCTCAGGGAATCTATATTATTAGGTTTAATCTTAATAATTGGCTCTATGAATATAATATTTATTGTATATATATAAATAAAATCTTTAGTATGCTTACTAAAAACATATTTCCATACATAAATAACATTATTATGTGTATTTTTCACTATATGTTTTTTCTTCAAAAAATTAAACATTCATTATTGCTTGAAAATTATTCTCATGTATCTATACATGTCTATAATTTTTCATCTATTATGATTTTCATTATGAGAAATTGATTTTAAAATATATTTGGATTATTATGATTAAATCTTTTTCAATTGTAAAATTCTTATTCATATTAGTATCATGTTTTAAAATAATTTAGTTATGAATTTTATTAAATACACTCCCACTAAAATATTAAAGCCATTATGTTTATACCGTATCCATTAGTGGTCCATGGTCCTTTTATTGTTACATATCACAGTAAGGATCTTCACATAATTCATGAATGTATATTTAAAAAAATGATTTCATTCATTTGATATATAACTCGTGGATAGAAGAGAATATAACTATTTTTCAATCCATCAAATGAATTTATCTCACTTTTATTCATCTAGTATCCTGAGTATTGGGATTTCCTAGCTAGGTATAAACCAATATCACACTATTAATGGGAACTTATTAATGTTAATAAATATTTTTCTATACTTTATAATAGATTATCCATGGGAACAGAATTTTAGATTAACCAACATTTTTTTATTATTGAGGTTTTGAAAAAATTTTATATTGGAAGGTGTCACAAACCAACCCAGGTACCCTGGTAACCTGATAACCAAATTGTAACTCACATAGACCAAATGGAATTCCCTATCACCATTTGTTGGTGACTAGCACTTGGAATCCGACAAAATGAAATTTTTAATGATTTCTTCCCACAATAAATGCATAAGTAAATATAAACATGTCAGTGTGCATATAAGAAAAACTCCATAGGGAGATGTTTAAAGAAAGTCAATCATGTATAAAAACCCAAATGTACCAAAACAATGTACCAAAAAATTGTAAAAACGTCTCATATCCCAATGAAAACAACTCACCTTGTCCATGTATAAAGAGTTATAACCACATTCATGTGGTGTTTTACCATTTCTTGAGCTTGGAAGAAGATAATCTAAAAACACTTGAATGAAAAAAGTAGTGTGTGAGTTAAAAGGAATGTATGGTATCATCAAGGATTCAATAAGAGATTCCTATATTTAGTTAAAGAAATATAGATATTTCAATTTTAAATAAATAGGTTTGGAAATTCAATAGCATTTAATAAACAAATCATGTTTCACATTTCAAATTATTGAAATACATAATACAAATGGCTTAAATAAACATTTTATATAAAACTGTTTTTAAAATTTAGAAGGCATGTAAAAATATTTATAAACATTGGAATACATTTATATCACAAATATAAATAATCAAGCTATTTGTTCATCTTCAAGTAAGTATGATAGTTTGAGGATATGGGATTCTCACAGACTTGTATAATGATAACAATAATGTGTACACATGTTCCCTGAAACTGGTCAAAAAAGACTTAGTGACATCCTACTAAGAATTAAAATGTTCCAAATAGATTATGTTAGAGTGTAAAGCATCAATCCGCTGTTATGGAATTCCCATCCTAGCGTGTCCTTCCCTAATAACTCACTAACTAACTAGAATTTCGTTTTCTCAAGTATAAATCAATATTGGGTAATTTATATTATGCAACAATAAAATAAAATTAAATCCCACTATCCCATTTAAAAATTCTAATTCTCTTTTTAAAAATGAAAATATGTTTTTTATCCCAACATGACTTAGTCCATAATAAATCAAAAAGGTTTCTATAAAAACCACTTCTAAGACATGTTTCATAAAATAGAATTTCAAATCAATTTCATCAAATCAATTTCACAATTAAAATACCTAAATTAAATTAAAATTTTTAATTGAAATAATTTCAATCAATTTCATAATTTTATTCTAAAAATTTAAATATCCATAATTATCCATCAATTTCACAGACATATTCTAATTCAATGGAGTTAGGGTTTTCCAAATTTGATGCTAAAATTCAATTTACAATAACCAAAATTCAATGGAATTGGGTTTTTAATAAATTATTTGAAAGAAATTTCATTTATAATAAAAATTGAATTTAAATCAATAATTTAATTTAAATTAATAAATTTAGGGTTAATAAAAATTAGGCATCACAACGAATCCACCTAACATTAATCACTAGGTCATGAGACTCCAAACACTAATCAATCGTTTCCAACAAAGAACAATCAAAATGGATTCTTGGAATCAAAACTAGATATGAGATCTAAAAATAAGGTTACAAGATCTTCTAAATAATCAAGGATATTTACGAAACACTGTGGAGGGAAGAGTAGAGAGTAGATGATCGGGAAAAGGAGAAATAAACATACCAGGATAAGATTGAACGATGTTTGCCTTGATTTAATTTTCATCTAGAGGGGTTCCTTTGTACCAATAACTTTTTTTGAAAGGTCCTAGGGAATATGAAATTGATTATGGGTTGTATAAGTCCATAGAGAACCTTAAAAATTTGTTTAAGGTGTTATAAAAATTAATTGTTGGATTAAAAATCCCATACACATGGTTAGTTAGGTATATCCACATGGTTAGACCAAAATGTAAACCCGATATGTAAACCTCCATTTTTCATGGTTCATAGTTTCTACATGGTGGACCAAATTTTTTCAAACCATGAACCAACCAGGAAATACCCCACTCTCTCGTTTTTCAATGTTTTCACTAGTAGGGGTGAACTATTTGGGAAAATCATGTTCCAATTGTGCACCAACCCAGAAACATCCAAAATGATAAAAATTCTCCCAAAAAAACCCAGAACAATATCCATCCAAATAATTATTAAAATAGGGGTTTAGGAATTACTAAAAATACTAATATGTTATTAATACATTCTCACCATAGAATGATTCTCTCCAAATGATCCTTTTTAGAAGCTTCCAGGCCAAAAAGTTGATGCCATTGATATCTCATCAGTACCTCCCTCTCCTATATCACATGATTATCAAAACCATACATCCATATAACATGAACCAAAGGAATCATCCTACTATAATGTAACATATATTCATAATCAACTATCCCAATAGGCTATTCATTCATGGATAAATTAGGATCTACGTCAAGATCAGTCAAGCTCAAAACAAGAGATGGATCAGAAAGATACATTTGGAGCTAAGATACATAGAATATTTTATGTATTGATGTAATAAAAAGTGGATGTTCTAATGGTATGTTACTTTTAAAATATTTTCTACAACCTCAAAAGGTTCCAAAAAAGAGGATAAAGCTTCCCTTTCCTCCCAGATCATTGATGACCCAAACTGGATGAAACATTCAAGAAAAAATCATCACAAACTGTTAATTATAATGGCATGTGATGATTATCATCATAATGGTTATATCATCTCTGTTCTATAAACATTTTAGGATAAATCAACTGAATATTCTCCATCATTTCATGGACTACGATAAGTCCAACCAAAGAATATTCACCAATCTTCGACAAACTAAACATAGATCTTTGAGGATTTCCATACAAGGACTCAAAATAATCCATTCTAATAAATTACTGGTAACTATTTTCATAAGAAAACTCAACCATCCCAAAATGATAATCCCAAGCCCCACCGAATTTAATAACACAAGAGTGATCATATCCTTAAGAATATGTACATCTATTTCTGTCTAGCCCTCGTATTACCTATGGAATACCAAGATAAAATGGAATGGAGATCGCGTTCCTTTTGAAGGCCTCTCCAAAAATGATATGTGTACTGAGGATTTATATTAGAAGTAATAGTTCATGGAAATCTATGAAAATTAACAATATATATTACATAAATATTTCCCAACTCCCCAGATTTAGTGTTATCATGAATGATTTTAATGTGATCAGATTTTTTCAACCGATAAGGCACAACCCATATCACATTCTTCTTTCTCTATGTACACAATAACAAGACCACTAATTCTATTGAAATCTCACATCAATTCCATATGAGAACTATAAGTTTCTGAAGAAAACTCGAATGTTTTTTGTGCTCATCCTTGACCTATTGGCACATATTGCAATGAGAGACAAATTTAGATATTCCTTGTCTTCTATCTGGCCACAAGAATCATTGACCCCTGCCAAATAACATCTTCATGGTTCCTGGGTTTTCTTAAAATTGGGAGTTATGGATATAAAAATCACATATTTCATTATCATTACTGTTGAAATAAACAAATTATGATAGCATAGAATGCCTTGTGTAGAGAACGACCACATATCAATTGTCTTCCCACCATAATTGGTGTCTCTAATACTAGTAAACTCATCATCAAGATATTTTTTCTAATGAATCGTACCAGAAAGAGATGATTTCAACTAAACATTGGCCATGGAAACCTTGTCCCCTAATTCCCAATCATAGATATGAAACAGTTCAAATTGTGTCATCAAGATCAACTCTTTGGAAGATTATTTCATGATTGGGGTTAGAACATTCATGCTCATAACATATATGATGAAATTAACTTTCATTGGGGTAGAGGTGATTTTATAGTCAAAAGATTGTACGTATTCCACCAAACACCTCTAATAGAGATTAAAATATTTTTTAGAGAAGATATAACTCATGCTATTGTGTTATGAACACATAGTGAAACATTATCCATAATAGAAAGGTATCCAACTCTTAAGAACGTGCATGACATATACATGATCATGGTCATGGGTCAAGTAACTCTTCTCATGTAGCCTAATATTTTGAGATCCTTAATCAAGAAAAATGTGACAAACCAACCTGGGTCTAGTCGACCGCGCCGGCCCACGACAAGGATCGAGAGGCATTCTCGATCCTCTCGGTCTAGAGACAAGCACCAAGGCATCAAAAAAGACTATGAGAATGATTTCTACCAATAAAAAAAATAAGATGAAATAATAAAGATAATTTCTCCATAAATAAACCAAATAAAACAACTAAACCAGAACTGAAGGAAATAAAACTAACCGAATGGGTAAACACTATCTTCATGTGACCTCACGGGTCACTCCCTGACTAAATGATTGAGCATCGCCCAAGGCGAGTGCACCCATGCTGGAGCCTGAATAAAAACTAATAATAGAAAAGAACTATATGTGTGAGTATTAAAACACAATAAGCTTTCCCAATATCTATTCCCAAAATCACTTGCTTTAAAATAAAAGAAACATCCATTTTCAATATTGAACTACAATGTGTAAAAGTATGGTTTTCTACATGATAATCGAAAACAAATTATGTGTCATTTCTCTCATTCATTTATCAGAAACCAATCATTCTTTTAGTGATACATTATCATTTTAAAAAAATAATGTGATGTTTACATTTTCAATTTTTACAAAAAAATACAACACTTTTCTCTGAAAATAGTTTTCATAAGCCACACAAAAACAACACATAACTTTCACGTAAAAACATTACTCGTGAAAGTGCAACCATAGTTACACATAAAGGGTAATGAAAATAAAATACACATATGGGAAACACATTCAACACTATAAGCACTAAGAATGAGTAGACATAGGCAAACCCTGGAGATCAAGAATAATCCAGAAGACACCAATACATAAGACCTCGTACTCATTGACATGTCACACACGATGAAATCAAAATTCTCAAAGCACTTGGACATCATTTCTCATGAAGGCCAGGGAAAATTCTATAGCAATTAACCAAAACATAATTGCATACTATGGACCACTGGTCATAACCATGACCTATCATTATGGAAATCATTTTTAGAATATTGTCTCAATATGTATGGTTCATATGTCTCATGTATTTTGAAAGGATGTGAGACAACCGATGCTTTCCAAGAATCCAATCAAAATGTATATAATAGTTAAAATTCACAATTGATCCCACCCTTAGTCTCTTGTCGGACCATTCTCATGACATAAAAAACAATTAAAATAGTTCCAACTAAAGAACACTAACAATGGATCCTGAGAATCCCAAACAAGGACCTCCCCTCAATTTCAGGAAATCATGGCATGAAAAACACCCAACAAGGGTTTTCATAATAAATATTTTTCACAAATTACACAAAATAGCCAAAAGGGCCCTTAAACATTCACAAACAAAGTCTTATCTCAAAAAGCAAACACTTATTCAAAAGTGGTGTCAAGCACAATACTTTCACTCAAAACATTTATAAACCTTTTCCAAAACATTCCTTTCGTACATTCAAACAACACCACTTTACATGAACATTCCAAACAGTCCACCCTTCATTATTTCATGTCAAACTAATTTAGTGGCCACAACTATTCCTCTTAATTTAAATTCATTTAAAAAAAACTTTCTCAAAAGCAACATTTTCAAACACACACACTCACTTTTTATAAAGGGGTGAAACACACCATTGACAACACCAAACAACTTTAACCAAGGTTCCAAATGGTCTTTATGTTTTATTCACAAAAACATCATTTTTAAGATAAATAAACTATAGTTCAAAAATATTTTAAACACACCACTTTACATTTCATGGCCAATTTTAGAAATAATCCATTTCAATCCTTTATACAATGTTTACACAAAAACTCTATTTTTATTAAAACACATTGTGTGCAATATTTAACATGGAAATTCTATTTATCACATAACAAAGCCTAAAGCACAATTTTACATGCTAATCAATGTAACCAAGATTCGTACATCAATATTTATTAATCAAACAATGTTCGTAGAGCATAAAATAAATGAATCTTGATTTAAAAAGGAAGTGAAAAGGTTAATTCAAACTCAGAACAAAGATGAAATGGAATGATGCATGTCTGAAACCATGCGGCAAGATCCAACTCCCTGCAAACTAAACACTAAGGACTCAGAACACATACCAAAACCCAAATTAAGTATGTGAATACAAGTGGTGGGGGGGACCCTCACCTCAAATGGCGGTGGAAACCCTAAACAATTTGAAACGCCATGTCTTCAATGATAAACACTGAAACTCACCTTAAAGGGTCTAAAGAGACATGTAGCACCCCCCCCCCCCCAATTCAAAGAAGAAACACCAAAATTGGATTAACAAATGCCTATGGTTTGGCCAAACCAAAACCTATCCAAGGAAAAACTCCAAAACCAGAGTACGAAGGGGAGACACACTTGAAGAGGGTTTTTGGAAGCATTCTGTGGATGGAAACTCACCAGAAGGGAGTGCGCTGGTGAGGTTGTGACCGGAGGGGGTGTGCTCTAGCAAGGGGGTTCACGGGAGTTGTTTCACACACCAGAGAGAAGGGCGCTAGAGGTTGTGGGTTGGCCGGAGACACGTCAGAGAGGGAGGTGGCACTACTGGCTAGAGAAGGGGTCGGGAAAGTGTGTTGGTTGCTGGAGGAGGGCCGGCCGGGGGGTGTTGGTGCCAGAGGGAGGTCTTGTCGAGGTGGTCATTTGATGGGATTGTTTTGGACCGAGAAATAGGTTCGAGGGGGGGGGGGTGTTGTTCCACTGGGAGAAGGAGGTCGGGGTGGTTGATCGTTCGAAGCAAGGCAGAGGATATCGGTCGGGGTGAGGTGCTGGAGGCGGCGCCAGTGCAAGTGGGAGAGGCTAAGGTCTGAGAGGGGTCATTCCATACTATAGGGGCCATGTCAGAGTTGTCGTACCGGACTGCATGGGTCGTACCATACTACAGAGAGAAGCAGGAGGTCGAGGCGGCGCTACAGGGGAAGGTGGCGGTGGTCAGGCTGGCTCGCTCGCAGCAAGAGGAAGGGATGGGGGGCCATGGGTTCGTCGATGCTGAGGGTGGTGGCTGGGTGCCAAGGTCATGTGCAGAGGAGAAAACAAAACAGGGGGGGGAATACAAACCCTTAAAAAGGTTCAAAAATTAATATAAAAAATTAATATATATATATATATATATTAAATTTCACTATTATAAACATTTAGTAATGAATCAAATAATAATAAAAATAATAATAAAATAATGATGATAAAAATAATAATAATAAAAGTAATTATTTCATTTTATTAATGATATAATATTAAACAACAATAAAAATTATAAATGAAAACAATTAATGTTTTTTTAATTAACAAATTTATTTACATTGATTTTCTGAAAATGAACGGTCATTCAGTTGTCTGTGTGAAGCCTCGGGGCTTCCAAATCACCCCCTACCCATGCACCTGATGATGTCAACACCAAAAAAAATCAGTTTTTAAAATAACTCAAATAAATTAATCTAGGGCCGAACCCCAACCCCAACAAAATTATTTTAGATTAGAAAAATAAATTAATAAATTAAACACACGGGTCGGGGAGTAAAAATTCTCTCCACCATAACGCTTTCCACCCCCGATAAGCCACAACACAATCCAACCGATCAATGAACACATAAGGATCCCACACAAACATGATTCAACCTCTTAACCCAAGGACCATACATTGACCACCAATAGTACTAAACATCATTACTCGAAACAGATCACCAGCAGAGGGGAGGCCTGAACGGACTCCCTGCTATAAGAATTCAACTAGCATCTAGTAATGACATAACATAAAACCTCAAGAGTCGGCATGTATCCCCACCATAAAGAACCAACCTACACATGGCCAAATGAAAATGTAACTTAGATTTGAACTAGGCCTTACCCCCGCAAAAAGGACTACAACATGAACAAACATTTTTTGATCTGAAAGATGAAATGGCATAATTTCGAAATGAAAAGCACACTGGCATTGAAAACACGAGTTCATCAAAAGACTCACGACATTAACATACATATTAAAACCCAAAACACGATCATTACAACTACCATTAAAGAAGATACTTTACACTGAAAGGAAACTTACACAAGAAACTATAACAAAAACCCTACAGAACATCACTTATGAGAACATACCCCACGACGCTTTCTAGGAACGCCCTGACAAAATATCTGCATGTGACCCAGATGTCTGCTTGCCTTGAAGGGATTTTGTGCATTTGTACATATCGAATTTTTGTGACCTGACTGTCAACACTGACAACACACGAGTATCTTTTCCTCGGAAGAGGTTGATGAAAGATCTCGAGGCGTTCTGATTCCATGACTTACACCATTGACTTTTGATTGATTCCTCATTTCCTTTCTAGAATCTTCACTACAACTCCAATGAATTGAAGGAGGGAGGACTACTTTTATTATTCCACCATCACGACTTCATCATGAAAATCTTGTCTTGTCACATCGTCAATTGAAGTTAAGTTGGACTTTGAAACCATCGACCGCAGATCAGGGAGGGGGACATGTCTTGAAATGTCATGCCTTCATGGATTCATCTATTGCATACTAATGTGGCTCATTTTTAATGCTCTTTGACACATCTATTTATATACTTTTTTATACTTTTTTATATCAAATCATTTTTTTTGTAATATTTATCAATTGTTGTATTTAGAAAATTATATTATAAAAAAATGTGTTCATGTATTAAAATTTATATATTTTTTATACTTTTTTATATCAAATCATTTTTTTTGTAATATTTATCAATTGTTGTATTTAGAAAATTATATTATAAAAAAATGTGTTCATGTATTAAAAGGGTGTTTTATAGTTTATTTTTTCTTCTTTTTCAATAATAAAATTTAGTTGTTATTTTAATTTCTTTTATTTAATTCTTTTTTAATTAGTTTTCAATAATTTTTAATACATTAATTAAATTAATTAATCATTTATTTTTTAAATTTTAAATAAATAATTTTTTTAGTATTTAGTATTTTAATAATTTAATTAGTTTTAACAATTTTATCTTATTCAATGAATATTTGTATTGTTTAATTTAATTATTTCATTAATTAATTAATTGGAAAATTATTTTAAGCAATTAATTGAAAATATTTTAATTTGTTCTTGAATCAATTAGATTATTTTATATAATTCAAATAAAATTCTCGCTTTTAAATAATTCATAATTTTATTTGTTATTTAACATTACTTTTTTTTATATATATGTTTTAATTTGATTCTATTTAATTTAATTTATTAATTGATTAATCTATTTTTTTACATTAATTTATTTAATTATTGTTTTGTTTATTTTTCAGGTGATTCGGTAGCACTATCTTACGGTGTCACCGTATCCACCTCATTTTGTCTCACCGTGCACTCCCAATCAAAGCTTCCTATATTCCTTCACGATGCCACAAAAAAATCACACTCACAGTGCCTCCTTGCTATGTCATTGTAACTGTGAGTAGTACTCACGGCCTCATAGTTGCATGAAAGGTGCAAGTCCCACTGTTACACTCACAGAGCCACCGTTCAGATCCCTGCGTACCACTCTCCGTTCCACATGTTTTTCGTCCTCGCCGCAACATATTCCAGGCACCGCTCTGCTTCAACTTGATGCCACCCCTGTCTCACAGTTTACCCCTGTTGAACCACAACACAACAATAAAAAAAATATAGCAGTGCACACAATGTCTACCAACAGCAGCAAATTGGAACAACGGATTCACAATATAATTGGAAAATTCAAAATACCCCTCTTCAATCTAGATCTGAAATTCAGCCCACCCAAAGCTCCTTACCATGACCCGATTTAAAGATTCAAGCTTCATTCTACGATCTGTTTCTAGACGAGACCCACCTCCCCTGGGCTAATTTTTTTATTTGGGTTTTTAAAAAATTAAAATTTGATAAAAGGGTATAGGGTTCGAATATTTTTAAAAATGGGTCCGGGATGCGTGAACGTTGTTCACGCATGCCGGACCCGGGCGTGATGCGTGAACGCCGTTCACGCATCTTCCCGAGAGAAGGGATGCGTGAACGGCGTTCACGCATCTCACAGAATACCTAGTGAACATTTTTGAAAACTCCTTTGCACATTTTTTTCTATTTAAGATAATCTTAAATAATTCTCACTTTTAAAACATGGATAATTATCCAAATATGAAATTAAATTACATAAATGAAGAGATATTTGAAAAAAGTATAAATATATTATTTATATTTTTCATGAAGAATAAGGATTGGTATTTGGAGTGAATATGGAATTTGGTGGAATATTTTATCTAACACATATTTTTAACTTTATTTAAAAAGGAATCCATCCAACTAGCTACATAAGGGAATTAGGTGCAGCCACTTTTGAGGTGGGAACTGGAGTTGACTATTGTATGGGAAGAAATGGTAGGCGAGCATGAATTCACATGAGGCACATGGTATTAGAGTGGTGGTTCAATCATGTGTAGTGGAATGGTGTTAGAGAAGACAACATGGGTCGATGCCAGTGAGGATTTGAGAGCGTACCCCAGTAATCACTTCTACCAAGCTGAAGGAATGATAAAATAAATAAGGAAGCACTCAACCGAGTGATATTATTATATGGGAAAATGGTGACACAATCATTGTCTCTCCACTAAAAACATGCAGACATTTACAAAACAGTTTGATCTAACTTTTTCAAGTTGTCTAATTAGTGAGAACCTTCTTCCCTTTCTCAAGGGTTTTATAGAGCATTGGTTATCTACCATTGATGAGTCACAAAGATCATGGTTGGGAATCCTTGGATAAAACCAAGGACCCTTCCATATTAAGAAGTCCATGATGAACTTATAATATCCAAGCATGATCCAAGAACAAGTCATGTTCAATATTCATGCATTGTCGTGCATGAACTGAAGGATCCCAAGACTTTTGATGAAATAGAGTCTTCAAATGAAGTAAGATGTAGATTTAATGCCAAGGTACAATCATGATAATATATTCATGAAGTTACAATTTCATTAATATAATTTAAATAATAAAATGAATAGTTCATGTGATGAGAGTAAAAATTTATTCTAAAATGAATATCATATGTGATGAAATGTGAAACATAAGTATTCGGGTGATTAGAAGATCATATTTTAATGAATCCACGTGAATCAGATTCTTACATGAGTTGTAACATTTATGTGAAGAATGGTGAAGACCCGAGCATTGGGTATTTTTGATGAGTTTTTGTATTTTATTATGTAATTAAATATGAGTTACATGTATGAATATAGATAATGATTCATAGAGATAGACACCACATTAAGAAGAAAGAGGGGAACCTTAATCCTTCTAGTATTCTTTATGAGTTGCATGAAACAAAATACCCACAGAAAGTAATGGGGCATTCAATATGAGGAAAATATGATACCACTACTGATGAGTATTCATATATAAATGTGTAATTAAATGTGTTATTACGAAACAAATTTAAATAAGGATTTAAATGATTGATTTTAAATCATGTAATAATGATATATTACCCATGAACAATTATTGTTTGTTTTGTGAATAAAGTGTGTATGAAGGTGATGAAGACTCTGTGTTGAATTGAAATATTATTTCTGATAACTCGATACAATAATGTATCAGGTAAATACAGAAAGATGAATTGATGAGTTCTTGATTATTTGAATATTGAGGAGAATCTAGATTGCACAAAATCTGAAAAGAGTCTTAATATAATAATTTCTAAAATTATTGATAAACTACACAAGGTAGGAGTGACTAGATTTCTTATAGAGTAAGTCTATTTGAAGAAGAACTTATTCCTAAATTTGGAAGTAGATGTATCTTTTGGATTATAGAGTAGAATGAATCTCCAATGTATTATGGAGAAAGAGAGTGTATAGTGGATTATTTTTTGTTATAGAGAGGAAAAATGGATTATATGTCATTGTATTAACTTGTGGAGATAGTGAATAATACATGTTGGGGGGTATAACCAATATAGAAATGAGTAGTATTTTCAAAATAACCCTGTAAATAACATGTGATTCTCCCTATTTCATTACAACTACACTTGAGGAATGATTGAGAGTTTATATTGAGTGGATCAAAAACCTAAACAAATTTCAATGGGTTGAATTTAAAAAAAGAATTAGTAAAATAAGGCTACCACTGATTCACCTCCCTCTCATTACCACCTAATTGATCCTTGGCCACTAAAAATATCTCTTCGTATCAATAGATCTTGGTGAAATAGGTTTACACACATCAATTTGCATTAGTTCAATCACTCTTATTGACCATTGATCTTTATCCTTTTATATATTTCAAATAATCTTCCCTTGTTAGAAAGAATCGCATGTATGAGTATGATCACATGATAAATTAGAGAGATCTTGAGCAGTGTCACATTTCAACAGATCTTCCATGTATGATTGGCTCATATAAACAATAAATTTATACCACAACCTATTTTCTTCTTCCTTGGATATAAAATACATATCTTCTTGTCCACTCAGA
The DNA here is from genome assembly GCA_963277665.1 of Viscum album. Lineage (NCBI taxonomy): Eukaryota > Viridiplantae > Streptophyta > Magnoliopsida > Santalales > Viscaceae > Viscum > Viscum album. The sequence goes on from OY728152.1 coordinate 1,760,241,626, forward strand.
AGATATAGATTCCCCTTTGTGTGTTTTCCTTACAAAACAACTCCACTATATTTTCCCTTGATAATACACACCTTATTTGTAAATATTATAGTGTGTCCCAAGTCACATAGTGACCCTCAAGGCTATGGAATGAGCATTCTAAGAATTCCCCATATTTCCACAAAAATAATATTTGATAAATGGTTTATTCATGTGCATCACTAATACACCACTCATTATTCCTTAAGATCAGTAAATATTCTGATTCTAATTCATACCAAAATAAATCTTTATCCACATAACAAGCTCTTGTGTTCTGACACCAATCATTACTGCTTTCTGTTTATGAACAATAACCATACCATTTGTGGCATTACGATGTATCATTTTCTTCCCTAAACATTTTTTAACTATTTTTTGGACCTATGAACCATAATTTCCCTTTTTTCCATCACTTGTGTGACCTAATTTCCTAATATCATATTAGGAGTCAAGAGTTTCTCTTGATCCTATATTTAATTGTAGGCCAACAAAATCCTCCTAAAGTTCTTCAAAACATTTTACTTGGTCTTTTAATATGTTATTCATAAAATAAATAGCCTTGGATTATTATTTAACCTTTATGTTGAACTTATTGAATTTATATGAGTATTATGGAATTTCTAATCATATTATTTATTATACACATATATATATATATATATATATATATACATTGGTAGATAATTTGATAACAGTAAGACACTTATTAAAGGTATAATAGAAGTCTAGATAACAGTAATACACATACAAAACGTATCATAAATCAAATGTCAACCTAATCTACGCCTCCGGTGTGGATGCTCCTCTGTCCCACAGTCAGGCGTATACTGGATGCGTCCACGCCGTGTCTGTCTATGTCTGTGCTCTGGCGTACGCTGCGCATCCTCATCGACAGCCACCTCCACATCCTCCTGTGTGACAGACGGTGGATGTACAGTCTCACCGCCTGTACCCTGGCCTGCATCTAAGCATAGTGGAAGCTGGCTGGAACTCTCACCAATATAGGAAGTAGATGGCTGCTCTGCTGTGGATGACTGCAATAAAACATCGAACTCAATCCAGTCAGTGTCTGTAAGTACCTGTGGCTGTGCCTGAGAAGCTGGAGGAGCATATGACTGGTCATGCTGAACACCCTCCTCTAGTGGAATAATATCATGTGGCTGAGCAAGCTGAGCAGCCTCATCCTGTGGAACAACAGCAGGCTCCGCGGCCTCCGCAGCAGGCTCCGCGGCCTCCGCAGCAGGCTCCGCGGCCTCCGCAGCAGGTGGTGGATCAAAGAAAATGCCATGATAAATCTCGTCCATCGACGGTAGCATCTGTCGTACAAGGCTGTGAAAATATGCTGGGTCAAAGGCAGCTCTCTCCACTGGATCAGACATATGCAGTAGATGACAAATACGAGCATCCTGCGAAAACAAATTCTGTTACTAACTAATTTGAATAAAAAATATGTTGAACTGTGAAAGAAAGAATGCATACCAAGTCATGGAAGCCCCGTCCGTGCCGTGTCAGAAATCTGACGTGAGACCTGATGTACCAGCCTGCATAATCCATCTGATCCATCAAATGAAAGCGTACTGTCCCTGCCCCTCGCAACTGGGACTCTCGTCGCCTGTCCCATAACGCTACATATCTCGCATGGTAGCTCCTCCAATCAAAATCTCTCTTCCCTGACATCTTCAGGGAATGCAATTAATCCAACTGACTGGGCGGGTCAGGAACTTGCTGAAGGAATCCAAACTGTCTCATAATCCTATCCGTCTGATGCCACTCGACTATATGAAAATGAATCAGTGGAACCATGCAAGAGCCGATATCAAGCATCACTGTACAGTATGGGGGCAGACTCTGAAGGATAGCATCTGTATATGGAATCCATGTAATCTGAAAGAAAAAATGAATAATCAATTAATAAATGAATAGATTTACTGTAAAGAGTAAAGATTTAACAATATAAATAATAATCACTTACATCGTCTGGTCGAATGCTGTCTAGCATAAGTCTGTAGGCGTGAACATCATGTCTGGGAGAATCTGAATGTCGATGCGCCTGACTCCACCTGTAGATAACATTTTTTTTACATTTCATAAAAGAATTTTATACAAGTAAGTTAGATATTAGAAAGAAATAATAACATACCAACGTCCACGTGGAGCCTCTGCTACAATATCTACGGGTAATGGCGCACGAGCATGTGGAGCTAAACGAGGTATGTGCTCCCATACCCACATCTGTAGAAGAACCATGCATCCTGTGATCTGCATCTTCTCGATGCGACATGCGCTGCATAGGGCTCTGTATGTATATGCTAGGCAGGCAGACCCCCAACTATATCGACCTCCCTGGTCCAAATCCTCTAAAAAAGATAGATACATCAGGTGCACAAAAGTAGTAGAGTGGTCAACAAAAAGCGTGCCACCGATCAGCCTCAAAATATATGCCCGTGCAAAGCGCAGCACGGTGACGTCATCAGCATCATCTGGTAAATGTGTGAAGTGCTGGTCTTACCAAGGCATCCGCAATCTACCACCGACGATGGTCCTGCCATCATCCTGGACCTCTATGCCCAGAAGTCTATGAACAAGCTCAGGCAAATCTGATGGAACTCGGCCTGTCAAAGCATGTCCGTCGATAGGGAGGCCCAACATAATAGCCACATCCTGCAATGTAATAGTCATCTCTCCCTCACTGAAATGGAAAGTATGCGACTCTGGTCTCCATCTCTCGACAAGTGCGGCAATGAGCTGATGATCAAGAAATGTGAAGTCGCACATCGCTACGCCATAAAATCCAGCTCGACGAAGATGTGGGACGATAGAGGGAGGTGGTGCAGTATGATGGAAATGGTGAGATCTACGTACACTCAAGGGAGCCACAGGACGTCCCTCTAAAAGCAGTCGTGATACATGAGTAGCCTGAGATGTAAGCAATGGAAAACCTGCAATCTGCACACATGATATCATCGTTACTTATTAATAGTGGAATCATGATATATTCATTTTTATTTGGTGTCACAATCAATATTATCCTAGTCTCACAATCAACATTAGTAAAGGATGCTCAGACACTCAGATGCCATTACTAAAACTAGACATCTTATAAGAAAACCATAATTTAAAAGTGAAAAATTAATTATTTCTTCTTATTTGTGAAATTACGTTTGTTAATTTATCAATTATCCATTAAATAACCATCAACATTATTCCACATTAAAAATTAACAGGAAAAAGTGAAAAATTAATAATTTCTTCTTATATGTGAAATTAGGTTTGTTAATTCATCCATTATCCATTAAATAACCATCAACATTATTCCACATTAAAAATTAACAGGAAAAACTGAAAAATTAATTATTTCTTCTTATTTGTGAAATTACGTTTGTTAATTTATCCATTATCCATTAAATAACCATTAACATTATTCCACATTAAAAATTAAGAGGAAAAAGTAAAAAATTAATTATTTCTTCTTATTTGTGAAATTACGTTTGTTAATTTATCCATTATCCATTAGATAACCATTAAAATTATTCCAAATAGATCAAGTTCCTAAGTAACTATAGAAACTTCCACAATAGGTTATTCAACCACAACCTCTTCCTCTTAGTCTTCTACTTCTTCTCATCCTCATCCTCTATTTCTTATTCTTCTTCTTCATCATCGACACCAACCACAACCTCTTCCTCTTAGAGCAGGTACACAGACTCGATCATGGATGATGAGATTTGGAACTCTGTCCTGCCACTTGGGGACATCTCTTACGAGTATGTCCTTCTGCGTGGCAGATACTGCATCGTATTCTCCCTCCTCGTTGCCGAGGCCAATCCATCTCATTTCTGATGCGAGTTGACTTCGGTCTTCCTCGAGGCCGCAACCTAGTAGCATGAAGCCAATAATTTTAAAATTGACACACATTGAAAAAATTATAAATGATACCAAAACCGACTTATGAAAACCTGGAAATATCAGGGACAATGGTCGGTTGATCAGCAGGCAATGTGATAGAATGGAAGTCACCAACAGGCATCCAAGCAGCACTATAACAGTTAACCAAAGTGCTCATGTGATACACCGGGTCAACATATGGCTCCCACGATATATTTACCGAAGCGCAAGCTGTAATAACATGTACACATGGATATCTCAATGCCTGAAAGCTTCCACAATCACAGTACCTATTATCCAACATCACGACAAACACTCCACCATTAGTGCATGCACCCTGGTCGTAGCACTTTCTTACCCGAAAACTCCTCTTTTCCCTGTCAAAGGCTATAACATTCCATCGTGAAGCCTCATTCCGTATCTGGTCAATATCAGTTTGAAAATGCTGAGTAAAAAGCATTCCATTTTCCATCCTCTGGTAGGCCTTTTGGGACCGGTCAACAAAGTAGTGAACACATCTAAAAAATGTCTCTTGCACTAACCCTGTGATTGGGAGTTTACGCACACCCTTGAGGACCCCATTTACGCACTCCACTATATTAGTGGTCATATGCCCATATCTCATTCCACCATCGTATGCTAATGACCATTTTTCCTTTGAAATTTGTACCATATATTCATATACCTCCTCATTAACTGTTCGGATCTCTTCAAGACGCCGATCAAACCTTTCTTATTGGGGTTCATATGCTGAAAGCATAAAATAATAATGTATTAAAATGGACAGTAAATTTTGTTAAAAAAAGAAAGTTTAGAAAACCATACCCAATTTGAGGATCGCCTTCTTTATGGCCTCATCTCTAAACTGCTTATGCACATTACTTGCAATATGTCTAATGCAATAACGGTGATAAGCATTCGGCTCAGTCCAAGAAACCCCATCACTACTCACGGCCTCTATAATCACTCGATGACGATCAGATATCAGAAACACGCCCTGTTTCTGCTTGACATGAACACGTACACATGCCAAGAACCAGCTCCAGCATTCAAAATTTTCTTTTTCAACAACAGCAAAAGCAAGTGGCAGAGGAGCGCGATTACCATCCTGTGTGGCAGCAATGAGTAGAACACCTGTATACTTTCCATAAAGGAATGTGCCATCTACCTGAATAAATTGTTTACAAAAGGGAAATGCAGCAATGCACGGTCTGAATGCCCAAAAAATCCTCTTGAACTTCACCTTTGACCGATCAACTAGATGATTTTGGGATACATACTCAACAGTGTCCAACTGATAAACAATCTGATTATTGAGAGACAACAATTCCATAAGCTGTGGCAACAACGCATAAGACTCATCCCAATCACCATACACTTTTACAATGGCTTTCTGTTTTGCATTCCAAGCTTTGTTGTATGATACCTTATAGTTATACAACTGTTGAATTCTTTCCTGAATAAGGGCAACAGGAACATCCTGACTTGTTCGTATCATCTCACAAATAACAGTAGATATAAACTCTGCATCAAGAGAAGAGTGATCTTGTGCCAAGCTGGGATGCAGACAAGTGTGTGGGCCTTCTAATTTGGTTATCTTCCAACATCCATAACATTTATCAAATACTGCTCTTAATCGAAATTTACATTCTGACCCATATTTTTCACAACGAATGAGATATTTGGTCTTCTTTGACTCATAAACCACAAATGTGAAATGTCGCTCAATGTGGTATTGCTTTATCACATTTTTCATGACCTGTTTAGTTTCGAACTCCTGCCCAACATATATGGCATTATCATTTGATGCAGGCATATTCCCTATAATGCCAGGGAATTCAGAAGCTGGTGTAATGACATCCCAATCAAAAATTTGTCCACAAGACATTCCTACAACTAAGGAACTCAAAACTGAAGGCTGATTACCACTAACTGGTGGATGTAGTGGATGTCTGTCTCTCAAAGGAACCTCAGAAGGTTCATTTCCAACCACATCATCTCCTGCTGACTCCCCAGATTCTTCTTCTTCAGATAAACTTTCTTGCACTATATCAGCACAGAAAGGGATGTCATCTACATTTCCTTCCAAATTTTGATGATCTTCCTCATTACATTCTTCCACAGGAGTCGAATGAGAAGGACGCAATAAAGAAGACTGTTGTGAAGGACCAACTTCTATAGCGGTCACAAAGCATGGTTCTGTAGTAATCGATTGCACCACATCATTATCAGAAATGACAATAAATAATTCCATCAAACCATTAATACACTGTTGCCTGAATAACTGAGAAGCCTCCATCCAATCCTCATCATCGACTATAGGGTAGTCGCTGTGCCACATACGCTCAGGATATTGAAGATGTCGGTATCTAATTGAAGTGATTGCTTGTCCTGCACTCAATTTTAACCGACTATGAATCTTATTACGAACTGCATCCAATGTCATACAACCATGGAGATTTACCACTTTGACAGGTGGCACACTGTAGCTAAAACCCTGCTCGGTACAAATTACCTCACCGTTGCAATATATTTGAGCAGACATAATTACCTATTAAAAAAAATTTAAAAATATTATACACTACATTAAAATTTTAAATTATTTAATTTGGTTTTGAATAATTGATTATCTTGAGACTTTTTTATGTATTGATTTATCACTGTTAAGGTATAGTGATTGTGATTTTAGCACAAAAGCAAATTTAATATAATGTTTCATAATGTTTGATTACTTATGAATATATAATCATGACTTGATCTTGAGACTTGCGATTAGTTTATCATTATCTGATAAACTAACCACAATTTATATGAGTAAACTCCTATCTCTATTATCAAATATTGCAGCAACCGCCAATCTCCTGTCAAATAGCAACGCCACCTCTCGAACGAGTTCTCAAATGCCTCTTCGTCGACACCTCTTCGGGGATGCCTCTTCGTCGACACCTCTTTGGGGCGTCAGTCTTTTATTTACAAATTTACTCACATGCATGTGAGAGGGTCTAGGGGTATGAAATACATAAATTAATTTAAACGGACACGCAGGTCCTTACACTTACTGAGAGATGACTCGCAGGTCATCAATACCGAAAAAATGCAATTATTACAAATTGAATAACAACATACACAAAATAAAACATGCAATTTCAATTATGCATGGTCGGTCATCTCAAGATCAGTCATCACTCATACCGTGTTTTTTGGTATATTTATTATATTATCCGTATTATATAAAATCTATATTAAATACTACACCTATTTTACAAAAATTTAACTTCATGTGTATATATATATATATATATATATTAAAATCATTAAATAAATTTTATTATAACTGATCTAATTGAGATTTACATAATAAACACTTTTGTTATTTTAAATTTTATGAAATTGTAATGTTTTTTGGCCATTCTTCTACTTTTCAAAATATAAGTAAATATATTTTATACTTTATTGATTAAAAATATTATTACTAGTAAATAAAAGTAATTTAATTTACACTTACATCAAAACCATCCATTAAAATAAATTTCTCCGACATAAATTACTTTTTCTAAACATTAAAAAGTTTAGACATAACATAAAACATTCAATAATTAGACAACAGACATTCAAAAAATTAAATCATACGAACATTCAACATCAAGAAAATTAAATCATACAAAACATTTCATGCATAACATATGAAATAAATAAATCATACACACAATTAAACATACAAATGAAATAAATAAATAAAATTAAACATACAAATGAAATAAATAAATACAATTAAACATACAAATGAAATAAATAAACACAAATAAACAAATAAATTATTAAATAGAAATTTTACCTCAATAAAAGCAGCAAATATTTGTTGAGAAAGAATTTCTGCAGAGCTTCGCAACGAAAATCAGAGGATAACAATGGGTATTAGGGGGGGACCCCTCCTTTTATAACTTTTCTCGGCCAGATGCGTGAACGCCGTTCACGCATCCTTCAGCTCGTCCGCGAAGGATGAGTGAACGGCGTTCACGCATCCTTCGCTGCGGAGAGAAGCGTGAACGTCGTTCACGCATCTTTTCCCGCGCAAGGATGCGTGAACGGCGTTCACGCTTCCTTCAGCTGTTCAGCAAAGGACGCGTGAACGCCGTTCACGCATTACCGTCGGGGTCCGGGATGCGTGAACGGCGTTCACGCATCCTTCCGCGGCATGGGATGCGTGAACGCCGTTCACGCATCCCAGACCCATTTTTAAAATTATTCGAACCCTATACCCTTCTTTCAAATTTTAGTTTTTTAAAAACCCAGATAAAAAAATCAGTCCCTCCCCTGCCTCCTACCATTCCGTAGAACGAACCACCATCCTGGCCTCGAGTCGCTCCCTTGCAAGCTGAACCGAGCTTCCCATTCGCTAGTCTCCACCTTCGGCGCCACTCCAAATCTCCACGAACCACACCCGAACCAGTTGCACTCCTATTTTCCACAGTTCTCACCGCATCTCAAACTAGTAGAAGAAATGATGTGTTCCATATGCGCTGCCACAACCTCCTTCATGCCGCACCAGCATGTATGCCGCCTTCCGCCCCGTCCCCTGGCAGGTCACTACTAGCCTCTCTCCATCGACCTAAGCCACGCGCCACCATCCCCTACCCATTCTGAGCCACCCGAACTCGAAGATTCCTCTGACCCACCATCTCTCTTCTCTTCTGAGCCACAAGAAGTCATCATGCCCTCTTTCCTCGCTAATCCCCTGCACTGAACCCACTTCCCCCTCTTCTTCTTCTTTTTTCTTTGTTTCTTTTATTTCATTTTATATAATAATTATAATATAATAACTAAATACCTCTATAATATAACACATATAATACATATAATAATGTTTAGTATAATATTACATAATAAATAAAAGTAAATTTATTAGTATATTATAAGCAATGATAATAATGTATACATAATAAATACACTTATATATTAATTACATATTTTCTAAATAAATATTACGAAATTTATATAATGGTTATATATTTACATTTATTAGAATTAAAATTGGTGTTTTAAATATATATATATAGTATATAAAGACAGTTTCATTATTTTTGTATCTAACTCGTGTGTTTTTTTGCAGAAGAAGGATTGCAGCTTACTGCACGCGCACTCATCAATCAGTTAGGAGCAACTACTCTAGTGACCCGCGCGGAAGACATGAAACTGTGAAACCTTCACTTGGAGGTCGAGGAACACTTCAGATGAGGTTTCAGAGACTTAGATTACTAGGTGATTAACATTCATCAAGGGCAAGACACGAGACATTCTTGGATCTATCTAGGGAGAGCAACAGCAGAGCAGGGGGCATTCCTGAATTTCATTCAATGGGGCAAGAATCCATTCTTCCATTTGGATATCCCTTGATCCATCAATTCATTGCGATAAACTCTTGATCCATTTCATCACTGAAATAGAGGCAGATATACATTGATCAGGAGATAAGCATCGAAGTAGTTGCTGGAGAGAGGAGCAGTCTCTTCGGTGATGTATCTTAATTCACAATCTGTTTCTATCTATTTTACTACTTTAATGTGTAGATAAATAGATTAGTGGAATGAGGCCGTAAATTACTGATAATCCATCTATTAGTCATGTTTTGTTAATCTGGTTGCTCAGTGCGATTTCATTGCTCGTTTTTCTCTTCTGTCCTTTCTGAGTATCATTTCAAATTACCTAACGACCGACAGGTGTGGTAGTAAATTATTTCATAGTGGATCAATGACCGAAGTACCGAGAATTGGATAATGTCAATGCATCTCTTCTCCAATTTATGTAGACTTATCCAAGGTTTAAGATAAAAAGATCGAGACTCAAGGAAGTTAATTGAGTTGTGTTGATCCACTGAAGTGGCAACTAATTGGATTACTACGATTTTTTCTACGCGCTATGAAATTGTATTAAACCTCACAGAAGCAGAGAATGTATTTTCAATCCGTTCAAAGCAGGCTGAGGACCCTAAAATCATCATTACTATTTGTTCTCTATTGAAGCCATACATTTCACCATTTCACCAATATTTTCACAGCCACTATCATTGTTTATTTCACAATTTGGGTTTTGTTTTTGTTATCTTTTTATTGTTGTTTTAGTTTTAATTTGATCTAACACACTGTAAGTCCTTTGTGGTTTGACACCCTTCTTACCACAGTACTTGTAGTTTGTAGGGTTTATAAATTTTAAATTTCCGCGTACTCAACGACTGTGCGGCCAAATCTTGGCGCCGTTGTCGGGGAATGCACGTGAGAACAAGATTCAAAAAAACACAAATATATATAAATATATATTTATAACAAAAAAATACAAAACATAATATTTGTACCAAAAAAATCTCAAGAAAGGCTTATTGTTGGAAATTTATGCACACTAGAGCTTCTATGTCAGAACATGAAATGCCTATTCAAGAAATCAATAAGCACTATTATGCAGTTAGAAAAAAAATCATGAAATGGAAATTTTGGAAAATATTGCGGGTAATCGAAATGTTAATAGTCCACATCCCTTAGTTCCTGCCTCTAAGAGACCTATGCTTTGGGAGTTTCAAATTCCTACTATGTCCAGCAATCCAACATGTATCAAATTTTTCCCTCGGTATAAAAGCTATGAGATCAAAGAATATCATCTTTCTCAACTTCCATCATTTAATGGTCTTCTAGTAGAGGACTTCCAAGAGTTTATCGATAATTTTTATGGTTCTGTCCAACAGTTTCCTCTGCGAGTTATTAGTGAGGAGAAGTTGAGGTTGAGGTTGTTTTTATTCTGTCTAAAGAGTAGAGCTAGGACTTGGATTTCAAATTTAGATGAGTAAATATTTGAAACCTCGGAAGAGGTGTGTAATGCCTTTGTATATTAATTATTTCCCAAGAACACCACTGTTGAGGTTAGGCATAAGATCATTTTCATTGTCTAGGATGAGGGAGAACTCTTTAACAAATCATGGGATAGGTTCGGAGGTCTACATAGATAGATACCCGACCATCAATTAGCTCCCCATATGCTAATGGATACTTTATATAATGTACTCATCCCCCTTTAATAAGAATATAGTTGATCAATCATGTGGAGGTGATTTCTCTGATTCCACTGCTGATGAGCTGAAACAATTGTGTGATATGTTGGCTCAAAAATATTAGCATAAGTTCTCTAGGAAGAGAGTAATCAATAGGGCTAATACAAATCCTCAAGTTGTTGTTAATGATAGGGCCTTTAGGGAGAAGTGCTATCACCGTGGCATGTTTGGTCACACTGAGAGATATTTTCCAAACATTGATCTCCCTGTTTCAAGTGATGAGAGTGCTCGGTCTATTGATTATAGTGCTAAAAATCAAGGTGTTCATGCTCAATAGTCAAATCCATACCACTCTGAATATCAAGGTCATACCAATCAATTATTGAGTGAGAAAGGTGTCACAAAGCAGCCCAATGCCCCAAACAAGCAGCCCACTTCCTCAACATTCCACCCACAACCCAAAAAAAATTCCAGAATCAATATGAGGATGAATCTTCTAATTCTCAAGGGGAGTTAAAGGGGATGTTGCAACTTCTGTTGAATGAGATCAACTAATTTAAGAAGGAAACAGATTCTATGATTAAAAATATGGAACTTCAAACGAGTCAAATGGCTATGAATCAAGCTGGTAAAAAAACGAGAAAACTACATATCACTTTAACTCCCAATATAAGAGAAAATGTGATCGAAGTAACAACCAGGTTAGGGATTAAACATAAGGAACCATTTAATGAACCAACTAGGCCAGAGGAAAACAATTTTCAAAATAAAATAAAAAATGAAAATCTAGAAAATCTGAATTCTAGAAATCTATAAAAAGAGTTCCAAACTGAACAGATTGTGAAAACCAAACCTGAGAAAGCTAAGGAACCGAGGAAAATTATGTGGGAATTGATTATGGAAGTGAAGAAGAAAGTGGGATATATGGAGAAGGTGAATAAACTACATGTTTTGAAACATTATGCCAATCTCATTCCCTTCCCTAAACGAGTAAAGCAAAGTGGTGAACCCGATTACTTGAGATTTTTTAAAATGATTCAAGCTTCACCATCAACATTATTTTCTTAGAATACATGGATAAAATCCCTCTCTTTGTTTCATTCACAAAAAGGTTTCTGATAAACAATAGTGATTGGAAGAAGTTGGATAAAATTGATCCCAATGAGGAGTGTAGGGAAATTGTCCCAAAAATATTCCTCTCAAATTAAAGGACCATGGTGGCTTTATTATTCAGTGCTGAATAGGACTAAGTGGGAAACTTAATTTTTTGTGGGACTTATGAGCGAGTATCAATCTTATGCATTTCTCCATGTTTAATAAGATGGGTCTTCTGGATATCTATCCAAATTCTGTTTGTCTTCATCTTGCTGATAAGTCACTCACACACCCTTATGGGAGAGTGGATGACCTACGTGTAAGTGTTGGAGAACTCACACCGCCCACTGATTACTTGATCCTTGATATGGAATGTGATGAAAAGGTTATAATCATCTTAGGCAGACCCTTCCTTTCTACTATTGGAGCCATCATTGATGTCTCCAAAGGAAATCTCACCCTCCATGATGTAGATGATGAAGAGGAAATTTTGGTGTTTGAAAGGACACTTCAAGATTTTAGTTGTGATGTGATAAATATTGCATCAAGTCAATGTTACAAATTTGATGTTAGAGATATGTATAGGTCATTCCCACTTGAGGTCAAAGAGATAATATTTCCTCAACCCACTGAAATTGTTTCCATGGATGTTGCTCTTTCCCCACAACCTCCTGTTGATGACCATATTCTTTTTTGAAACCCATTCCGGAGAGTGAGTCACAACATTGTCATGCACTGTCTCAACCTTTTTATGATTGTTTCTCTTGTAAAGTAGACTATCTAATAGTTCCTGAAGCAGGAGAATGTTATGGGTTGATCCATGCTAAAAAACTTGATGATTACTATTATGAACAAGTGCATTTTCATGATATCTTCTTACTGAACCAGTTTGATGTTATGAGTGATGATTTCAAACCAGAACTCAAAATATTCACATCATTTGTGTCCTATGTGGACATTGAGAAAAATATGTTGAAATCTGAATTTGAAAACTTCTTCTGGGAGATTTCTGAGTTGTCAGAGTTGCAAGATGTTTTAGGACTTTCTGAGGTTTTGTCAATGTGTCCTCTTTAGTTTTTTGGTTTGATAAAAAATATATGTGTGGTTGAATCTCTAGAGGTATTCTTGATCAGATTGTTGATTTTCATGGGCAAATGATGAACTTTTTAAGCACTAATGAACTGATTTTTAGAGAACCAGTTGAGTTGGACAACATGAATCCTCTTAGTGATCTGAATGAATTTTGAAGAATTCTGATTGGTGTTTGAAAGGAGCAATGAAATATTACTAATAAAGAGCTAAGAATATGACCATATATGATATCATAACAGTGAGTATGATTATGTAATAAGTCAATGACATTATTTAAATCATTATACAGGAGGTTCAGACACTTACGAAGCAAATCAGACCTAAGGTAAGTGACAATCTCACAATCTCAATTTTTATCCGAGATTATTTATACTTCAGAATTTACTGGGGAATATTTATCATCCACATCCATGTTTCCTCAAGATGTAATATTATTTATATACTCCTACAATTTTTTAAATCCAATTTTACCCTTCGTTGAGTTTTTAGTAAAAGATATGAAAGAAATCTTTTGTCGTTTTTCGTACGAGGTACTTTTTGACTTTTCCAACAAAAGTACGAGAAGAATGTTTTTTTAACTTATACGGCCTGAATGGATTTTTAAAAAATTATTTCCAAGAATCTTACTTTAAAATTTTTCATGTTTATTTTTAATCAACTTCTTTTAGTGTAAAATTTTATTCCATGTTAAGAAAGGAAAAATGTTTTTAAAGTAGAAAGGATATTTTCCTCAAGAATGGAGTTCAAGTGTTTTATCAAAATTATATTCCATATAAGATAATATAGGGTTCTGTTTCTATCTCTATTATTACATTGATTTGAATATGTTGTAATGGAAATATTTTTATGAGTTCCTTTATCTTATATGAATTTTTTTTTATGATGTCACGATGTTTTAGATTCCCATTTTTATTACATGGGTTATGCTATGATGTATGGAATATGATTTTGTGGCACACATAATAATGGTATCATTATGAAATGGGTGGGACCTCTATCTCCCTCCAATGCATTGGGTAACGATTTTATATCTCATGAGATAGACATGGCTGGAACTGCAGGTTAAACCGGTTCAGTGAAACAGGACTGAAACGAGGAGTGAACTCGATTCAGAAATGGACTTTGTCCACTAAGATAGTCTTGGAAATGAGTCTTGACTAATAAGAAATTATTATCTATGATTATGTGTGTATGACACAAATCTTCATGTTTTATGTTATGATTATTGTGATTACATCTCACTACCATGATTTATCCCATGTTATGAAATTATGATCTCTTTTACAGGGTAAGATTTCCAAAATGTTATGTTCTTATGAATATGATGTGATTGATATTTCTTTTGTTTACCCTTACTGAGCATTTGAGCTCACCCTTTTTTATGTTTTCTTTCCCCAGGTCAGGAAGAAGGTTATTAAGTAAGATATGCCAAAATGGACTATAGATATGATGAAATAAATGAGAGACAATGTAGATGCTTTATGAACCAGTTGTTTATGTTTCCAAGTTTCTAAAGAAACTATACCTATACGGTCCTTTCATGGTTTTGTTATATGTTGTAATAAGTATGATTCAATTTTGAAATATTAACCATGTATGTAAAGTATGGGTCGTTATAGTTGGTATCATAGAAAAGGCATAGTCAACCATTGGAAACTAGGATGTGAAAGCCTTAGTAAGAACCCTAAGGATATGTCTAAGCATAGAACAAAATCTTAGTGTTTTAGAAATGGCCATGAATAACCTATGATAAGACCTTAAGTGTGAACTTTTATTCTTGATTATGTGGTTTTCCTATGATAATTAGTGTTGCTCACACAATTCTTCTTGGTTTTAGTCAATGGCTGGAACCCAAAGGAACCGTGTTAATGCGGAATGCGACGGGCAATGCAATGATTGTCCCCCTGAGCAACCAAACGTTATGGGAGCTGGAATGAAAAATCATGTAGCCATGTTCACACAACTTTCTCAAGATATGAATCATGT
The DNA here is from genome assembly GCA_963277665.1 of Viscum album. Lineage (NCBI taxonomy): Eukaryota > Viridiplantae > Streptophyta > Magnoliopsida > Santalales > Viscaceae > Viscum > Viscum album. Next base: position 1,760,256,741 of record OY728152.1, read on the forward strand.
AGGACTTCCAAACGATCAAAGGAAGGAGCAATATTCTGTTGAATACTTCATGAGGTAGTGTCAACCTTCATTCAGCGGGTCTACTGATCCATTAGTTGTTGAACAATGGATCAGTACTACTGGAAAGATATTTTCTGTTCTTCAATGTTCTGAACATGATAAAGTCATCTTAGCAGTTTATCTCTTGGAAGGTGAAGCTGATCAATGGTGTAATCTTATCAAAAATACAAGGAAAAGGGATGAAATTGAATCCATGGAATGGGACGAGTTTAAGAACTTATATTTCAATAAGTACTTCCCTCATATTCTCCGAACAAAGATGGAGAAGGAGTTTCTTGAACTAATGAAAAAGGATGATGAATCTGTTGGTACCTATGAAGCAAATTTTACAAGACTTGCAAGGTACGCTTCTGGTATTATTATCCAACCTGAGAGTAAGATCGATCGATTCTTTAGTGGCTTAAAACCAAGTCTTCGAATGGTGTTAGCCATAAGAGACTTCAATAGTTATGAGGAAATCGTTTGATGTGCTCTCAAGGTTGAGATGGAGATTAGAGTAACCCATCAGTCATATGGGTTTGATAAGAAGAGGAAAATGGAATTCAAAGGAAAATCTAAAGAGCACAATGAAAAGAAGATGAGTTTTCCCTTATTCTCAAAGTGTGGAAAGAAACATGGAGGGAGTTTTCTTAAAGGGACAAGTAAATGTTTCAAATGAGGAAAGGAAGGTCATCGGGCATTTGAATGCCGCAATGATGGGAAGAAGATATCTAGTGATGCGAACAAAGAAAAGGATACACAGAGTTCACCTCCTACACTTCAATGTTACATGTGTAAGGAGATGGGGCATTATGCCAATCAATGCCCAAATCCAAGGGTTGATGATGATGATCGAAGTCAAAAAACACTTAAGGCCAAAGACAAAGGAAAGTCACATGCAATTTCTATCAGCGATGTGGAGTATGATAACGAAGTGGTGAAAGGTACACTTACCATCCACTCTAAAGTAGCAAATGTTTTATTTGATTCTGTATCCACCCACTACTTTATTTCTGGAGAATTTTCTAAGGGTATCACTGTATTACCTCACCAATTAGATGTTGAGTTATTTGTGACAACCCATAATGGCACAACAGTCGCATCAAAAGTTTATAATTCTTCTCCGATTGAATTTTGTGGGAATGTGCTTCCTGCAAATATTCTGATCCTTCCTATAGTGGAATTTGATGTGATTCTTGGCATGGATTGGATTTCTCTATATGGAGCTTATATCAATTTCCAAAGAAGGGAAGTCACATTTCATATTCCATATCAATCTTTGATCGTCTATCGATGCAAGTATGAACATAACCTCCCAGTGGATATTTCTTCCATCTTATGGGTATTGATTACACTAAATGAAGGTTATTTATCTCAAATGGTTGGATAGAAACTCATTATTAATAATATTCCCATTGTATGGGAGTTTGATGATGTCTTTCCAGTGGAATTTCCTGGTCTTCCACCAAATCTTGAAGTTGAGTTTTCAATTAAACTCATACCGGGTGCTATGCCCATCTCAAAGACACCTTATAGAATGGCCCCAATTGAGTTCTAGGAATTGAAGAAGAAACTCCAAGAGAATCTTGATAAGGGATTCATACGCCCTAGTGCGTCACCTTGGGGAGCAGTTGTTCTGTTTGTTAAGAAGAAAGATGGATCAATGAGACTTTGCATTGATTATCGAGAACTTAACAAGATCACTATCAAGAACAAATATCATCTCCCACACATTGTTGACTTATTTGACCAACTATGCAGAGCTCAATACTTTTCCAAGATTGATCTTCGTTCAGGGTATCATCAATTAAGGGTCAAAAGAGAGGATATACCAAAGATGGCTTTCCGTACAAGGTATGGACACTATGAATTTATAGTGATGCCATTTGGTCTTACTAATTCCCCTGATATCTTCATGGATCTAATGAATAGAGTCTTTAGAGACTATCTTGATCAGTTTGTGGTAGTCTTTATAGATGATATTCTTTTCTATTCAAAGAACAAGGAAGAACATGAGGATCACTTGAGAATTGTATTGAAGACCCTGAGAAAGGAGAAGCTTTATTCAAAATTAACCAAGTGTGAATTTTGGCTTCAAAAAGTTTCATTTTTGGGTTACATAATCTCAAAAGAGGGGATATCTGTGGATCCAGCAAAAACAGAGGTTATCGAAAGATGGTTGAGACCAACAACAGTAACTGATATCCGAAGTTTTCTTGGTTTGGATGGATATTATCGACGTTTTGTGAAAGATTTTTCACGATTATCTAATCCACTCACTAAGTTGAGTCGGAAAGGAGTTAAGTTTGTTTGGACAAAGGAATGTGAAGAGAATTTCAAGGAGTTGAAAAGAAGGTTATCCATTGCACCTGTGCTCGCACTGCCTTGTAGTGGAGAAAGGTTTGTGATCTACAGTGATGCATCCAAGAAGGTATTGGGGTGTGTTCTTATGAAAAATGATATGGTGATAGCTTATGACTCAAGACAGTTGAAAATCCATGAGAAAAATTACCCAACTCATGATTTGGAGTTAGCTGAGGTAATCTTTGCATTAAAGATTTGGAGGCATTACCTTTATGGTGAAAGGTGTGATATTTATACTGATCATAAAAGTTTAAAGTATATTTTCACACAAAAGGAGATGAATATGCGTCAAAGAAGATGGTTGGAACTGCTTTAGGATTACGACTGCTCAATTCATTACCACCCTATGAAAGCAAACAAGGTAGCAGACGCATTAAGTCAACAAGACCATGCTAGCTTATCCATGATGAGGATCACAAAAGATCCAATATTAATGGATTTGCAAAGGATGGATCTTGGAATTATAATGGAAGGGGAAAAATCGTATCTTTCTCAAATGAATGTTAAACCATATATACTTGTGAAGATTAAAGAGGAATAGAAAGAAGATGTAGAGTTACATAAGAAGGTGAGAAATGTTCCTGAATTCAACCTTGATTGTGATGGGATAATAAAGTCCTGGAATCGGGTTTGTGTTCCTCCCATCTCAGAATTAAAGAAGGAGTTGCTGGATGAGGCTCATAGTTCTTCATTCTCTATTCATCCTGGAAGCACGAAGATGTATAGGGACCTGAAAGAGTACTTCTGGTGGGATGGTATGAAAAGAGATGTTGCTGAATATGTCTCTCGATGCTTGGTTTTTCAGCAAGCTAAAGCCGAGAGATAGAAGTCTAAGGGGATGTTACAACCATTACCCATACCCGAATGGAAATGGGAAAACATAACTATGGACTTTGTCACAGGACTTCCTAAAACATCCAAAGGCAATAATGCTATCTGGGTTATAGTTGATCAATTTACAAAGTCTGCACACTTCATTGCTATTAGAGAGGATTTCTATCTGGATCAGCTTTCCAGGATATATGTAAAGGAAGTGGTAAGATTTCATGGAGTACCGCTTTCTATTATATCTGATCAGGATCCAAGGTTTACCTCAAAGTTCTGGTGAAGTCTTCAGCATACTTCGGATACAGAGTTGAGTTTCAGCACTGCTTATCATCCTCAGACAGATGGTCAGTCTGAGAGGACAATTCAAACTCTAGAAGATATGTTGAGAGCTTGCTCAATGGATTTCAAAGGTGGTTGGGATCAACACCTACCTTTGGTGGAATTTTCTTATAATAATATCTTTCAATCCAGTATTCAGATGGCTTCTTATGAAGCTCTCTATGGAAAGAAATGAAGGACTCCAACCTGTTGGGATGAAGTTGGGGAAAGAAATCTATTAGGACCTGATCTTGTTGATGAAATGGCAGAAAAGGTCAGATCTATTCAACAACACATTAGAGCAGCTCAGAGTCGACAAAAATGTTTTGCTGACAACTGAAGAAAAGACTTAGAGTTTGATGTGGGTGATACAGTGTTCTTATGAATATCTCCCTGGAAGAGGGTCATGAGATTTGGAAAGAATGGAAAGCTGAGCCCTAGGTATATCGGTCCTTTCGAAATACTGGATCGTGTTGGGAAGGTAGCTTACCGATTGGCGCTTCCACCAAATCCCTCTCAAGTTCACGATGTCTTCCATGTATCTCTCCTAAGAAAGTACATACCTGATCCTTCACATGTACTCAGCTCATAAGTTGTACCCCTGGAACAAGATCTTTCTTATGAAGAACAACCGATAGAGATTCTCGGTCGTAGTGAAAAAGTCCTACGGAACAAGACCACTAGCTTGGTGAAAGTTTTATGGAGGAACCACAAATTAGAAGAAGCTACATGGGAGCTTGAGGATATGACGAGGGAGAGGTATCCTCATCTGTTTGTTACAAAGTGATGATTTCGAGGACGAAATTCATTTTAAGGGGGGTAGAATGTAACACCCGAGACTTTTATGAGAAATATTTTGTTTTTATGTTATATAAATAATCAAAGGAATCTTTCACTACACACAATACTAGCTTGGCTTGCTTCACATGCAATCATGACCTTCCTCGATAGCTTGCGTCGTACGTAATACCGAGTTTCACAAAACAACGATATGCTATTAAAATATTATTAAAACTAGCTGTTATGAATAGTAATACCCACTTTTTGAAATTTTGAAATTTTTATTTTTCAAAACGGACTTCATTTTTGGATTCAGAATATCAAAATTAGCATAGGGTGAAATTTTGGTATTTTTCCAAAAACTTTCAATTTTTGATGAATAGTGAAAACACTGGGTTACTATTTAAAAACCAAATTTTTATTTAAATAATAATTTATTTTATTTAAATTTATTTTAGGTCAGAGTTTATAAATAATACCTATATAAGTTCAATGTAATTTATTGGAGTCATTTTATAATAATTTTAGATATATAAAAATTTTATTGAACTTTTCACCGTCTTTTACCCACCTCCTAGGAGAATTTGCAAATTTACATAAAACATAATTTTACCGCTTCTGTGAGTGAAATTTAAAAAATCTGAGAGACACGGTTGATGTCAGTAAGTAAAATGTGGTTCAATGAGATGAAAATAATTTTTTGTGAATGGTAACTTTTTACTTTTTTTACCACGATTAAAAGTAAATAGGGTAATTAAGGGTAAAAATGATATTATTATTACCCTAACACATGTACTAATTCTATTGGATAAGTGTTATTCGACAAAAAACAACCTTAGGAATAAAATACGACCATTTAGGCCCACTTGGATTAGATTGGGATATTTATTATTAATTTATTTAAAGAAGGGTTAAAATAGTTAAAATCAATGTTTAATAAGTAAATAATTTTTAATGTAGGGTTATACATAAGATAAATTCGACTATAAATATTCATTAGAAAGCTAAAACTATTTCCAACATAATGGTAGTTTATTTGTAATTTTTAGACATTAAATAATTTAATTTATTTATGACACAAAGATGATGCAGTAATTATCTTATTAATGAAATATTGACATAATTGATGTTATAAATACCCAAATAAATGTAATTTGAGACTTTTTATGAATTACAATAATTTTCTAGGTTAAAATGACATGTTATTATTGATTTAAGTAACTTGTTTAGAACTAATATTTCTGTTATGATTTTCACAAAAATCAATTACCAAATAGTGTCAAAATTGACATAAAATAGTTTTTAAAACAAATATTATATTATTAATTGTCATTTTATTCCTCAAAATATAAGGTTCGGCCGAATAACTTAGATAAGGTTATAAATATTAATAATAAACAACTTGGAGTTCGTTTGGCCTGTTATAGTAAGTTTATTAACCTTATAGTATAAGAAAACAAAAAGACACGGTAAAAGTAAAATTATCTAACTTAAAGTTAAATCTAAATGATAAGGTTAAAATAGTAACCTAAACTTGTCCAAATTCTATTGGATGAAAGGATTTAGACCCATACACACCTTAGATTCTAAATAAATCAATTTTAAGCTATTTAAAACCGAATATGACTTTATAATAGAATAATATTTTTAGTTTTTCCAAAGGTACACCTCTCCTCCCTTATAAAAGGGCACCTACTCCCTCTCTTCCTCACACCACTTTGAGCCTTCAAGCTCGGTCAACCCCTACCAATTTCTCCTCTCCACTTCCCTAGAAACATCCTAGAGGTTCTGGTCTTCTTCAAAGACCAATCTTAGTGCCCTAAGAGGAGGTCTCAAGAGGCGCTTTAAAGAAAGGTAATGTCCGTTACCGATTCTTTCAACATTATTTCTTCTTCCACTTCTTCTTCTTTAGTTGTTTCATTATGAATTAGTAACATCAGTATCACTAATATACTGATATGTTATTATAAGTATAAAACAACCCTATTTCACCATCTATCCATCCTACGGAAAATGAAATCACCACGCGTGTGTACGTACGGAATACCGTCTCCACGCCGTGGTGTAATCTATTTTCCACCACCACCTTACTTGGATGGGTATAATGGTGTAAATAATAAATATATATGATTATTGTAAAGTGATATTGATTCTGAAATAGTATACATACACTCCAATACAATTCCACGATCATGGGAACGATATCATCGCTCATGCGTACGTACGGAATACCGTCTCCACGATGCGATGTGACTCGTTCTACATGATTTTCATTGCATAATGATTACATAAATTAATTGAGTGAATAAATATGATATATATTACACTAATAACATTCTGTAAATGAGGTATCTGTAACCTAAAAATAAGAATAAGAATTTATTCAACAAAACACGCATAAGAACAAAAAGTAATAAACACCCGAATAACAAGTAGCAATGAAATATTACTAATAAGGAGCTAAGAATATGACCATATACAATATCATAACAATGATTATGATTCTATAATAAGTCAATGACATTATTTAAATCATTATACAGGAGGTTCAGACACTTACGAAGCAAATCAAACCTAAGGTAAGGGACAATCTCGCAATCTCAATTTTTATCCGAGATTGTTTATACTTCAGAATTTACTGGGGAATATTTATCATCCACATCCATGTTTCCTCAAGATTTAATATTATTTATATCCTACTACAATTGTTTAAATCCAATTTTACCCTTTGGTGAGTTTTTAGTAAAAGATATGAAAGAAATCTTTTGTCGTTTTTCATACGAGGTACTTTTTGACTTTTCCGACAAAAGTACGAGAAGAATGTTTTTTTAACTTATACGGCATGAATGGATTTCTAAAACATTATTTCCAAGAATATTCCTTTAAAAGTTTTCATGTTTATTTTTAATCAAATTATTTTAGTTTAAAATTGTATGACATGTTAAGAAAGGAAAAATGTTTTTGAAGTAGAAAGGATATTTTCCTCAAGAATGGAGTTCAAGTGTTTTATCAAAATTATTTTCCATCTAAGATAATATAGGGTTATGTTTCTATCACTATTATTACATTGATTTGACTATGTTGTGATGGAAATATTTTTATGAATTCTTTTATCTTATATGATTTTTTTTATGATGTCACGATGTTTAAGATTCCCATTTTTATTACATGGGTTATGCTATGATGTATGGTTTATGATTTTGGGCACACATAATAATGGTATCATTATGAGATGGGTGGGACCTATATCTTCATACAATGCATTGGGTAATGATTTTATATCTCATGAGATAGACATGGCTAGAACGGCAGGTTAAATCGGTTTAGTGAAACAGGACTGAAACGAGGAGTGAACTCGGTTCAGAAATGGACTTTGTCCACTAAGATAGTCTTGGAAATGAGTCTTGACTAATAAGAAATGATTCTCTATGATTATGTGTGTATTCCACAAATCTTCATGTTTTATGTTATGATTATTGTGATTACATCTCACTACCATGATTTATCCCATGTTATGAAATTATGACCTCTTTTGCAGGGTAAGATTTCCAAAATGTTATGTTCTTATGAATATGATGTGATTCATATTTCTTTTGTTTACCCTTACTAAGAATTTGATCTCACCCTTTTGTATGTTTTCTTTCCCCAGGTCAGGAATAAGGTTATTAAGTAAGATATTGCAAAAGGGACTATAGATATGATGACATAAATGGGAGACAGTGTAGATGATTTATGAACCAATTGTTTATGTTTCCCAGTTTCTAAAGACACTATACCTATATGGTCCTTTCATGGTTTTGTTATATGTTGTAATAAGTATGCTTCAATTTTTAAATATTAACCATGTATGTAAAGTATGGGTCGTTATAGCTGCCGTACCAGCGACCAGCACCGCAGGGGACTTCTGCGGGCCATCGGAGTCATTCCGCTAGTCCGATTCTGCTCCCGTCAGTGCCAGTGGTCACCTCAGGACCCGAACATCACTACAAAGGCCTCCAATCGCCATTTCGGTCCCACTTCATCATCATCAAATATTCCGCCCATCAAGAAAAAATTTGAGGTGGGTTCGGGCTCATTTGTTAACCCGCACCCACTGTGTTAGGGGTACAAACGTTGCCCAACAATTTAATCACTAAGTACGAGGGTATAATTCTCATAAAATAAAGAATATAAATTTTTTCCCCTAACTCAACAAAAGAAGATGAACGTCGGCGTCATGAGGAAAATGGATCGTAGGCGTTGTCGAAGCGCGCTGGGGAGGAAGCGACATCTCCTCTCTTACCATGGAAAAGAGCAAGGGTGGCACGTCTTTCATCTTTGTGGAACCAACATTCTTCTTCATTCTTTGTCGAAGGCTGGTGTTCATTGTCATTCTTTGTCGGAAGCCGGCATTCTTCTTAAAACTCCATGCTCTTCCGATCTCTCCCACACAACGAAGACACTTCCCCCAAATTAAATAATAGGTTCTTTCTATTATTTAATTACACACGCAAAGAAACTCTCAGAGTTTAATCACCACATTTAATAACATGTTGACCATCAATTAAGGAAGGGAGAGGGAAGGTCCCCACTTATTTAAACATGTTGGCAAATAAATGGGGGGGTTTTCCAAATTTAAAGAGGGGTTCTTAATGAGTTTGGTGGAAATTAAATGGTGGGGCTCGTGCAGGCCCCACCTCTCTAACATCCACAATTTGGGTAGTTAGGTGGTTGTGGGCCCCAACCTTAACTACCCATGGGAGGAAAAAACCTCTTTATAAAATAAAAATTGTCCCGATAATTTTTATTTACCTCTTAAATAAACCCCCAAAAATTATCTTCTCCTCCTTTGTGAATGAAACTACGGTAAGTGTCCCCTTAAGCAATTACTGGCACTATGAGTTCATCAGTGCCCTTGTATTTTAATTCTGAGCACTGGTTCAAAAGTTAGAAAAACCTACTTGTTCATTCACTGAACATACACAAGCTAAACATCAAAAATTGATTCCGGGCACACTGGGCCTCGGAATCGAGTGCTGTCAGAAGTCACAGACACATAATATTCCAAAGTATTTAAAAAAAATCCTTGAAATTTTATGGTCTTTAAATTACTCCCACCTCAGGGATTTGTGTCCCCGTAAAGCTAAAACATAAACTATGGGAACAAATGAGGGTACTGAGCATGCATCTTAGCTTCCCCTCCCATGTGATCTCCTGGAGGTTCCCGTGCTTCCATCGAATGCACACAAGAGGAATCGACAGCCCATGTAGGACCCACTCATGTCGATCCTCAATCTCCCCTGGGACCTCTGCAAAATTCACCCCATTATCGATGTCTAGCTCCCCGTGGTCGATGATATGCATTGGGTCATGGACGTATCTCTTCAGATGCGATACGTGGATGACGTCATGAACCCGGTGTAACTGAGGTGGAAGGGCCTTGCGGTTAGCCACCTCACCTACCCTACTGAGGACCTAAAAAGACCCGATGAAGCTCGGAGATAACTTTCCACCCCATACAAATCTCCGCAACCCACGCCGAGGTGAGACCCGTACGAAAACGTGGTCGCCATCCTCAAACTCTAGTGGTCTTCGTCTCCTATCAGCATAGGACTTCTATCTGCTCCGTGAAGTCCTCATCCACTCCTGGATGATCTACACCTTCTCCGTCATAGCCTGAACCATCTCTGGTCCTACGAGTGCTGACTCACCAGGGTCAGTCCATCACAGAGGTGATATGCATGGTCAGTTGTACAATGCCTTGTAAGGTTCCATCCTGATGGTGGAGTGGTAGCTGTTGTTGTATGAAACCTCCACCAAGGGTAGGTGATCCTCCCAACTGCGACCAATGTCAAGGACACGTGCACGGAGCATGTCCTCGAGTGTATGAATGGCCCTTTCTGTCTGGCCATCCATCTGTGGGTGAAAGGTAGTGATCAGGCGTAGCTGCATCCCAAAGTCCTCCTGTAACCCCTTCCAAAGCAAGGAAGTAAAGAGAGCATCTTGATCGTAGAGGATAGATGATGGAACACCATGATGCCATTCGATCTCCTGAACATATAGGCGTCCCAAGATCTCTACTGAGCCCTGCTCTCTGATCGGTAGTAAGTGGGCCGACATGGTGAGTCAGTCTACGATCACCCAGATGGTGTCGTGTCCTCTGGAAGTACGTGGGAGCCCCATCACAAAATACATGGATATCCCATCTAACTTCTACTTTGGAACCTCTAAGGGTTGTACCAAGCCTGCAGGTACCTGGTGCTTTGCCTTATTTGCTGACAAGTGAGGCACTGGGAAACAAACTCTGCCACAACCTTCTTCATACCCGACCACCAGTGCTATCGTTTGAGGTCTTGATACATCATCGCTACTCCTGGATATACTGCTAAAGGGGAAGTGTGGAACTCCCTCAGCACCTCCTCCTGTAGTGAAACTGGTACCATGGTACGTCTCCTGAAGAGGATGACATGCTCCCCACCTTTAGAAAGACCATCGGGTGCTGGCCCTGAGGATATCTGAGGACGTCGCGCCTCACAGTCAATGACCCTACGCTGTGCCTCTCTGACAAAATTAAGAAGTGGAGGAGTGACTGTGAGGGACTGAAGATAGGATGCCCCATCTCTATCTATGAAGGATATATGTATAGCGGCTAACTGCTCTGTTGCCTCTCCATGTAGCTGAATGCCCAATCTCCTGCCGAGAGCATCAGCCACAACGTTTCCCTTCCAAGGAGTATAGACAATCTCAAAGTCATAATCCTGGAGGAACTCGAGCCATTGCTGCTATCTTAGGTTTAGGTCCTTCTGCAAGAAAATTTACCTAAGACTTTGGTGTCCGAGTAGACTGTAAAGCGCTCGCCCATGAGATAGTGCCGCCACATCTTCAGGGTGAAGACCAGTGCTGCTAATTCCAGGTCATGGGTAGCATAGTTCTGCTAGTGTTGCCTCAACTGTTGTGAACTGTAAGTGATCACTTCTCACTCCTGCATCAAGACACACCCGATTCCAGTCCCTGATGCATCACAGTAAACTATGTACCCTACGCCCTCCTCTGGTAGTCTCAAGATGGGCGCATTGGTCAATCTCCACCTCAGCTCTTGGAAGCTCTGCTGACATATGTCTGACCACACTAAGGGTTTCCCCTTCTTCATCAAGGTTGTAAGCGGTGCTGCAACTCTAGATAAGTCTGGCACAAATCTCTGATAATACCCAGCTAAACCTAGGAAACTCCGAACCTCCGTCACGCTCTTGGGTGGCTCCCAAGAAAGTACCGCCTCGACCTTCATGGGATCCACTAAAACTCTCACCTCTGAGATGACATACCCTAAGAAGTGAACCTCTTGAATCCATAACTACCAGTTCGAGAGCATACCATAATGCTGGTGCTCTCGGAGTGTATCCAGTATAACCTGTAAGTGGTAGGCATGGTCCTCCTCAGTGGTCGAGTAAATCAGTTTGTCGTCAATGAAGACTATGACAAATCGATCGAGTTAGGGATGGAAGATCATGTTCATGAGACTCATGAACACTGATGGAGTGTTGGTCACACCTAAGGGAATGACCAAGAACTTATAGTGGCCATACCGACACCTAAAGGCTGTCTTCTGCACATCCTTGACCCGAACTCGGAGCTGATGTTAGCCTGACCTGAGGTCTATCTTCGAGAACCAATGTGATCCCTTGAGCTAATCAAAGAGGTCGTCAATCCTCAAAAGCTGAAATGTGTTCCTCACAGTCACTTGGTTCAGGTGACGGTAGTCGACACACCGTCCCAATCCCCCATCCACCTTCTTGGCAAATAGAATTGGAGAATCCCAGGGTGAAACACAAGGTCAGATGAAACCTTTCCCCTGTAAGTCCTCCAACTGTACCCGCAACTCACAAAGCTTAGCGGGAGCCATACAATATGCTGGAGTAGATATCAGTGATGTCCTGGGGTATAGGTCTACGTAGAAATATGACTCCCTGTGAGGAGGTAGTCCTGGAACATCATCAGGAAAAACGTCCGCGTACTGATCCACCATAATAGGAAAAATCGGACTCCACACATCAATTTCTCTGAGAATGAGACTAGCCAACTGATGTGTGATCGGGTGTCTCCTTCTCTGTGTAAGTCCATCCTATGCTACAAAGGCTTCCTTCTCACTGGTGAAGGTGAACTTAGTCCAATCCGTGCGGATACACCGCACTTTATGCCTAATACAGTCGATCTGGGCATGAACTGTAGATAAACTATCCATACCCAAGATGACATCGTAAGGCCTCGACGCCGCTACAAGAAGATTCCAGCCGAAGCTCTCGCATCCTAGAGTAAGCTCACACACGCCATCACTAGTTAGTAATCGTCGAGTCTGATTCCGTAGGAGTCTCTAGTCGTAAGGATCGAGCCAAAAACTTCGTCGAAATCTCCGAGCTCCGAAAAAGGGTAGTAGCAATAAAAGAATGACTCACACCAGTGTCTATAAGAACTGTAGCAAGGGTTGAGTAGACACAGATAGTACCTCAAATCATCTCAGGTGCACCGTGGTTGTAAACCTATGCAGCCTAGAGCTGGGCCGCCTCTGCCCGCCAGCTCCCTGGGGTTGGGGTGGACCTCCTGGGGGTGGTGGTGGTAGAGCCACGAAGCGTCGTCCACCACCCGCTGCTCAGCCAGCTCCTCTTCCTCATCTTCCTACTCCCTGAGGACCGCCACAGTCGAACCTCTGCCTTTTCTTGGGAAGTCCCTCCACTGTCTGCTACTCATCTGCATGGTGGGTCTGGCAGTCACGAGCCATGTGGCCCTGCTCGCCGCATGCATAGAACTGTCTGGTCTTCGTGAGGCTGGATCTGCGTCGTGTGCCCCATATAGCAGAACCTGTATCCTGAGGTCACCAACCTATCGGCCTGGTCCGCTTGGACCCCTGCATCGTCTGTCGAATTCCGGCTGTAGAAGACTCCACTCTGTACCGTACTGCATTGGGTCTCGCTGTTGATGGATGCTCGGCGAGAATGTTCTCCACTAACAGGGCTCGCTCTAGCACCCCTGCCTGCGTCGGGATGCTGAGAGGAATCGTTGAAGCTATGATCTCATGCCTCAGTCCCTGCTCGAAGGTCCAAGCCCAGAAGAATGGGTCTCGTACCATGTCCGTGGAGTAGCGTGAGAGGTCGGTAAATCTCGCAGAGTACTGGGCTACTGACATGCTGCCCTGCCGCAGCTGTAGTAACTCCTAGATGCACACCGCATGGAGGGTGGATGGAACAAACTCCGAGCGGAATAGGCTCTCGAATTCCGTCCATAGAATAGATGCCTCATAATGCACTTGGAGAATTAGGCTCCACCATCTACCTGCTGCTGCGTGTAGGAGACTCGCGACAAGGACCACCAAAAGATCTGCTAGTGTCCCTACCAGTCTGAAGACTCTGACAATGGCCTCCAGCCAATTCTCGGCTGCCTGAGGATCCGTCTCTCCATAGAACCTGGGTGGCCTCAGTCTCTGAAACTCGTGCAACTCACTTAGGTGGCGTGAACTTTCCGCCACTGGGGCTGTTAGCATCGGTGGCTCAGCGGGTAGTGGTTCCACTGGTGCCTCCACTTTAATGGGGTCCTCCAGCGAGGCCTCGTTGCCCGGTGGGCTGTCATCCGACACGTAATTAAGAACCCTGGTTGCCTGCCTTTGTGGGGACATATTGAAAAGAAACAGGTGCACCATGGTCACACAGTATACCTGGTGAGCTGAGACAATGTAATCACAAAGAATAATTTTGAAGGGAAACACACACACAATCAGTGTCTTCGTGAACTGAGTTGGAAATCAGAGGTCAGGGTCCTGATGTATAGATACGTCGGCCACCGCACCAACACTTGACTCCCTGGACTGAAAACCACACTCAATACTCTTAACACTATTGCTTCACAGAAATGAAAGATCAGAGTCCTAAGTTCTGCGGCATAACCTAGCTCTGATACCAATTTTTCACGACCCATCCCCCGGGGCCCGTGTCGTCACTAACCCGAAGCCCGCCTTCCATAGGCCAAGGGCTGGAGACTAGCACCAAAGGCGTAAATCCCGTTAAAAGGGAAGGCATTTCCTTTATAAAATAAACAAACAAAACAGAGTACGCAAGTGAAGTAAGCACTAAGTAAAACTGAGTACAAGGTAAGTGATGAAAGGTAAATGGGCAAGTATACAAACCCAACTGAAAGTATAATACAACTAAAATAAATTACAACAACAGTAAGTAAAATAGCAACACTGAGTCGTCCTCCGGAAATCCCACCTGAAGAGTGGGTACAGATAGTCTCCTCAGCTCCTCAGATCCGGCCATCCACTCCGTGTACGTCCCACCCAGTGGTCCACCTCCGGGTACCGTCCAGATCCACAAGCCTCCACCTCGATCAGTTCTGTCCGTCGTCTACATCCAACACAACGTAGTGTGGGCATAGCCCATGCAGGGGTGAGTATACAATACTCAGTAGGGACCCTGAGACCCCTGAAGGTCTCCCAGAATCCACAAAGGATAAACCACAAAGGAAAGATACAACACGAAGTATCAACCAACTCTACATAGGTATATGCCCATACATATACCTAAGTTATCAATTCCAGTTCGGTTCCAACTCACGAGCCCATGTACAACCCAGTCCACACAAGAAAGCATGGGCCAATCCACACAGGAAAGCACAAACCAGTCTATACAGGAAAGAAAGACAATCACATCGATGATAATGATTGTGGTTAAGACTCTGATCACACAGGTATACATCTTTCATATAGAGATAGAGATGATCAGATGTAGCCACTTATTCATCTAAGCTGTCAGACCCACACCGGATACAAGTCCAGCTAAGCTGTCAGACCCACACAGGATACAAGACCAGCTACTCTACCATACCCACACAGAATACAAGTATAGAGGTTGATACTGCCAGACCCACACAGGATACAAGTATAGTAGTCATCGTCGTCGAACCCACAGAGGTTCCGAGTATGGTAGTCTTCGCTGTTGAACCCACAGAGGATTGCAGTACAGTAGTCGATGCAGTCGCAGCCAGCTCTAGGGTTCCCGCACACAACATTCTCGATTCCGGGAGGGTCCGATCCTCGAGAAAAAGAGTCAATACATCAACTATCTGGATGCCCAGATTTGATGTATCCCAAATCTCCGTCTCGTCAATGGAAACCCAACACGACAGACGGTGCGTCAATCAGACGCCTAGTCTTAGAGTTATTGGCATTTCCGTCCCAGGGGCCCGGTTGGTTTTTAAGCTAAAACCAACCCGACCGTACTACAACTGCGTCCAAAACTCAAGTGGAGTAAGCCAAAAGAACCATCTAAACAAATGGATTTAAACGCATTTGCGGCACTTCAAATGGACGTCCTGTCCTTAAGATATAAGTGTTTCTGCTCTAAGGGCCCGGTTTGTTTCGGGTTCGAACCAACCCGTCCATACCCAAACTTTGCTGAAACCTCGAGTGTAATATATTGAAAAAACCTTCTCGTTCCAAGGATTCATACGCAACTGACGGTGCGTCGATCGGAGGTTCATAACTCATGTTATGGGTAATAGACCGAAAACGGTCCGAAGTGGGGGGTCTGGGCCCGGTCTGACCCGGCCGACCCCCCCCCCCCCCGGGTCGGCCCAAACCAGGTCAACCCAACCCGGTTCCGGGTCCGGCCCGGCTGGGCACCGCCCAGCCCAGTCCGCGCGACCCGTCCAGGCCCGGTCGGGGGGTGCGCTGCCTCGGCCAGCGAGCCAAGCATGGGGGGGGGGGGGGGTCCCCCTTTCTGCGGACGTGGCGCCAGGGTGGCGCCGCTCCTCCCCCGGATCCCGCGCGACCATGGGATCCGGCCCCTGCCATCACGGCGGGCTCTTGATGGAGGCGCATCGGGGCGCCACCGCCTCCAGGCGGCCGGCCGGTGCAGGCCTCCTCCTCCGGCCACCGGCACCGCCGCGCCGGCGACCCACGCCATCGGGGACTTCTGTGGGCCACTGGAGTCATTTCGGTTGTCCAATTTTGCTCCCGTATGCACCAGCGGTCGCCTCGGGACCCGAACATCACTATGAAGGCCTTCAATCGCTATTTTGGTCCCACTTCGTCGTCGCCAAATATTCCGCATATCAAGAACAAAGTCGCGGTGGGTTCAGGCTCGTTTGTTAACCCGCACCCACCATGTTAGGGGTGAAAACATCACCCAACAATTTAATCACCAAGAAAAATGGTATAATTCTCATAAAAGAAAGAATATACAAATTTTCCTCTACCTCAACAAAAGAATATTAACATCGGTGTCGTGGGGAAAAAGGATCGTAGGCGTCGTCGGAGTGCGCTGAGGAGGAAGTGGTGTCTCCTCTCTTTCCGCGAAGAAGAGAAAGGGTGGCGCATCGTCGAACTTCAAGGAATCGGAGTTCTTCATCATTCTTCGTCGAAGGCTGGTGTTCTTCGTCATTCTTCGTCGGAGGCCGGTGTTCTTCCTAAAACTCCAAGATCTCCCGATCTCACCCACAAAACGAAGGCTCTTACCCCAAATTAAATAATAGGTTATTCCTATTATTTAGTTACACACACAAAGAAACTCTCAGAATTTAATCACCATATTTAATAACGTGTTGACCCTCAATTAAAAAAGGGAGAGGGTAGGTCCCCACTTATTTAAACGTGTTGGAAAATATATGGGGGGTTTGCCAAATTTAAAGAGGGGTTCTTAATGAGTTTGGTGGAAATTAAATGGTGAGGATCATGTGGGACCCACCTCTCTAACATCCACATTTTGTGTAGTTAAGTGACTATGGGCCCCACCCTTAACTACCCATCGGAGGGAAAAACCTCTTTATAAAATAATAATTGTCCCGACAATTTTTATTTACCTCTTAAATAAACCCCAAAAATTATCTTCTCCTCCTTTACGAACGCAACTATGGTAAGTGTCCCCTTAATAAATTACCGGTCCTGCGAGTTCATCGGTGCCATCGGATTCTAATTCCGAGCACCAGTTCAAATGTTAGAAAAACCCGCTCGTTCGTTCACTAAACGAACCCAAGCAAATCTTCAGAAATTGATTCCGGGCACATCGGGCCTCAGAATCAAGTGCCGTCAGAAGCCACATCCTCGTAAAATTCCAAAGTATTTAAAAAAAATTCCTTAAAATTTTTGGGTCTTTAAAAAATTCACTATGAATCAGAGAGTACAAAAATCCAAGTTAAACCCATGACATGAATCGCAAATACATCATAAAACCTGTGTGAAATAACACACCCTGATATGCCTCCGTCACCTCTATGATAATAGTACATGATAATACATCACCCTTCAGAGATCAAAATCGAACTCTAAGTGTTGTTGAATCCCCTCATTTGACAACCTGATTTGCCACTGCTCACTAGTGCCCACGCCTTAGAAAATAGTCACCCAAGTATCTGATCTCCTTGAGTTGTCACACACCACCAAATTATTCTCATCCTTGATTTGATGTTTCCCCTTTAATAGGCTCCCATATGCCATATATCTTGATTGAAAAGGAAATCTTAAAAATATCTCAAAAAATATATCATGAGATATTACCTGAATCTCATGATGACCAATACACAGTGGAAGAATCTTGAATTTCCAAAAAATATATCTTCAAATCATTGTTTCCTTTTTCAAAATACATATAAGATATGAAATATAATATCTTAAATCTCCAAATCACTATACAGCCTTATCTATGTGATATGATAAAAGATATCTCAAATTCAAAAACATATCTTATCTCAAATATAGAAACACCCACGTGCGGGCTGAACCCTAACAATCTCCCCCTTCAATCCATCGAAGAAAGAGATCTCATCCAACAAACTCAGTTGGAAAGAATACTGGTTGGTATCGTACCAACCGCCATCCTCTACAGAAAATATGACATCCTTCTTTTGCATCTCTGACGGAAACCTAAAAGCCCCCCCTGCAAAAGAAATCCAAATTTTGAAGTCTTCATCATACTAATGTATGCACCACTAATACCAGAATCAACAATATCTGGCTCCCCCATAATTGTGATCACCACATAATCTGGAGCACCTACAGGAATTACTTGCACCCTCTTCTCAACATCCTTCGAGAAATCAAAAAACTCAGCGCATCACCTCGATCTTTTATTTCCATTATTTCTTCAATAGTGCCACCCTCTGAAGAAAAAGAATTAGGTGTAATATCTGAAACACCTTCCATGACATGCTTAGGCTTCCAAACAATATTCAACTTAGTCGATGGTATTCGACTCATGCACGATGATCGCTTGTGCCACAAATATGACGATGTCCTCTTCACAACATGATTCATCACATCACCGCAAACCTTTACATCTGTCCTGTAAAGCTTGTCATCCATTTTCCCTCGCGCATAAACCATCGATCCTCTGGAAAAAGTTCATCTTCCACCACCAAATGAATTCTTGAATCCATCAGTATCAAGAGCACTAGTAGATAAAAAATTATGGAAAATACCTGGCACATGTCGCACATCCTTCAATGTTAGTGTACAACCTACTTTCGTAGTGATACAAATATCACCAACACTAATGACATTATAAGAATCTATATTTCACATCTTCAATATACCAAAATCACCTTCATCATATGAATAAAGTAGTCCCTTCTTTGGTGAAATATGGTATGATGCTGCTGAATCAACCACCCATTCGGTGTACAAATCTGACATGCGAAAATCAATGTCAACTGAAAGTAAATCACCCTAACCCTGAAAAAGACTTATGCCGGTATCCTCAGAATTAGTGTCACATGCCTTCTTTTCCACATTATGACTTTTCAATTCATAGCAGCGTCACTGCACATGACCCTCCTTGTTGAAAAAGAAATACTTGACCATTCTTCTTGTCTTTAACTGACCTCTCTGACTACCATTTCCATCTTCCACAGCCAGAATACCACTATTACCTAATGATTCACCATAATTTGTCTTATGAAGTGTCTCATTCATTAACAATGGTGAAATCACATCAGCAAACTTCAGTATATCCTTCCCAAACAAAAGTGTGGTGACAAGATTATCATATGAATCAGGCAACGAACCCAAAAGATGAAAAGCCTTGTCTTCTTCTTCCATTTCAACAGGTACCATGTAACCATTATCATCAATCTTGACCACCACCAAGGATAGCTCTGTCAGATGTTTGGTGAACTTGTCCAGATGGTTACCAAAATCTACATTCTCTGGAATTCGCAAATGATACAGCCATTTCTTCAAATATAAATGGTGTGTGAGGGATTTTGATTTATACCTGCTTTCATTATTTTCCTAGATCTCCTCTGGATCTATCAGATTCATCACTCCCCACAGTATATTATCACCCAAATACATCTGAATCGTGTTTGTCACAAACTCTCTCATATCTTGGCAATCAATATCACTCATCGTCACTGGCTTCTCTGATTTTTTCTTCAATGCCTTCGTTGTCTTCTCACGGACCAATATATTTTTAACTCTTTACTGCCAAAGTGTAAAATCATTTAGCCCATTGAACAGTTCAATGTGATAAGAAATCCCATGGCTTGATTCCCTCATATTAATCAGTAAGAAAACACGCATAACCTCCTCTTATACCCGATGAGGGGTCGGAAATGGTTTGGTTTCAAATTTAAATTTAGTTGCGACAAAAACAATTTTTGAGAATCACAAATATAAACGAAGCGCCAAACCAAACAACAGAATAACAAATGAGGACACAAATTTTAACGTGGGAAACCCCTCCTTTAGAAGGATTAAAAAACACAGGGCAACTCTGAGAAAATTCACTATGAATTAGAGATTACAAAAATCCAAATAAAACCCAAGACTTGAATCGCTAATACAGCATAAAACCTGTGTGAAATTCCACACCCTGATATGCCTCTATCGCCTCTCTAATAATATTCTGTGACAATACGTCAGCCTTATGAGATCAAAATCAAACCCACGGCGTCATTGCAGCTCCTCATTGCACAACCTGATTTTCCGCTACTCTCTGGTGCCCACGCCCTAGAAAACAGTCACACAAGTAACTGCTCTCCTTGAATTTTCACGCACCACCAAATTGTTCTCTACCATGATTCGCTACTTCCCCTTTAATAGTCTCTCATATGGAAAATATCTTGATTGAAAAGGAAATATGAAAAATATCTCAGAAAATATATCATGAGATATTACCATAATCTCATGCTGACCTATACACAGTGGAAGAATCTTGAATTTCCAAAAAATATATCTTCAAATCACCGTTTCCATATTCAATAAACAGATAAGATATGAAATATAATATCTTAAATATCCAAATCACCATGCAGTCTTATATATGTGATATAATAAAAGATATCTCAAATTCAAAAACATATCTTATCTCAATTATGGAAACACCCACGTGAGGGCTAAACCCTTACACGCTCTCCATGGACCCAAGCCACGCACCGCCACCCCCTGGCCTCCGGTCTTGTTTCCACTCGTCTCTGAAAATCCCCTAGTCCTCTATGTCACTGCCCTGGAATGGTCCCTCGACGCCCTTCTCGCCCAGAAGAACAATGAGGGGACAAAAAATAGTCTCTACTACCTCATCCACATGCTCCTTAATACGAAGACCAGATACCCCCCCATCGAGAAGAGCTTCCTTGCACTAGTATTATCAGTACAGAAATTGAGACACTACTTGAAGCACCATGAGGTACAACTGGTGTCTCAAGTAGACCCATTGAAGTATATCTTAATCCATCCCATATTTACTGGATGACTAGCGCAGTGGGCAGTAATCCACCAACAGTTTGACATTAGGTTTGTGCCTCAGAAGGATACCAAAGGTCAGGTGTTGGCCAATTTACTTGCTTCCCATCCAACCTCTATGGATTAGTGTCTGTACATGGATTTTACCGACAAGGCAATCCTCTTGGTCGATCAAGTTGTTTCGTGTTGGAAGATGCACATTGATGGCGCCTCTCGGAGCCCCACCAGTAGGAGGCTCAATGATCCTCAACTCAACGGAGTAGGCATGGGAATTGAATTTATCACCCCATTGCAAGTCGTTCTTCCATACTCAATCCTATTGTCGAAAGGATACACTAACAACGAGGTAGAGTATCAGGCCCGCATTACTGGCCTCGAGCTGGACCTCGAGTTCGACGTGCCCCATTTGCATGTGAAAGGGGACTCTGATCTAGTCATTAAGCAAGTCAACGACGGTTATATTGTCAGAAATCCAGAGCTCATGCCATTTTTGGAATGCACCCTCTAGCTAATGGCCCAATTCCCTTCTCGACTAGAGGTTACCCATGTCCCTCGGTTACAGAATGGTCGAGCGGATGCCTTGGACAGCTTAACTGCATCACTTGTGGAGCCCGAACAGGATGAACTAATTATCCATGTGGCGCATCGGAGATTCATATATACTGTTACCATGAATGGAGATGATGACCTACAGGTCAGCCACCTTTCTGTCGGCACATTTGTATCAAGACCCCCGGGTCATCCAGATGCAGTGATTGAAATGGTTGCCGATTAGAGGACACCCTTGGTTGAATACCTCCAACATGGTAATCTCCCGTCAGGTCAAGCCGAGAGTGAGAGAATCTGATGCCAAGTGCTATAGTTTTCTCTCCAGAGTGGTACCAGTCTTGAGCGGATCCTCTATAAGCGCGGGTTTGATGGTTTTCTCCTCCATTGCATTCATGTAGTTGAGATTCCACAAGTCATGCAAGAGGTTCACGCCTGTTCTTGCGGTGCCCATCAGGCCGGGCCAATACTGCCTCACCAGATCTAGAGATTAGGGTATTTATGGCCCTCCATGATCCATGACTGCAACGAGTTCGCCAAGAGGTACCATGCATTCCATGTTCATGCTAAAATTGTGCATAGGCCACCAGAGCCTCTTCACACTACCAAGTACTCTTTGCCCTTTGCAGTATAGGGATTGGATGTCGTAGGGCCATAACCACCAGCAACGGCTCACCAATGAAAATTCATTGTGACCGCAATAGATATTTTTTCCAAGTGGGAAGAGGCAGTTCTACTCAAAGAATTCAAGAAACGATCTATCATTGATATCGTGAGATACAACATCATCTACCGATTTGGAGTCCCTCATGCCATCCTCACCGATAACAACACCAAATTCTAAGCATCCAAGTTAAAAAAATTGAACACCAAGTACAACATCTGCTCTAACCATACCTCTCGCTATCACACATAGGAAAATGGGTAGATCGAGGCATTCAAAAAAACCCTTTCTACCTTTTGGTAAAAAAATAGTTGGCCAAAACAAAACGAGTTGCCTGAATAAGATCCCCAACGCCCTCTATGCCTATCAGATGAAGACTCGTAATTCCTCACACGTGACCCCATATTCCCAGATATATGGAACTGAGGTCGTTCTTCCCATCAAGATTCAGTTGCCCTCATTTTTCATAGCGGTCTATGACCAGCAAGCGCCAGATAGTGTAGCTGAAATCAGTCTATCTGAATTGGAATAACTGGACGAGAATAAGCTTCATGATCTACACAACCTAGAAAGGCATCAGTGCATTATGTCTTGAGCTTTCTACAAGAAGGTTTTACTCTGATCTTTCTACAAGGTGACTAGGTATTGGCCCTCAGGACGACAATGATCTCTGGCAGGAAAGCACCTAAGATGGATCCCAAATGGGAAAGACCTTTCATTGTTAATAAGGTTTATCCAAATGGTGCGTACTCACTGGCGACTATGGATAGTGAGAATATAACTCCTCCCAACAATGCCATGTTACTCAAAAAAATACATTGCCTGACCCTTATGTGTCTTACATGACCTTAAACTGGATTACAGTCCTGCATGAACTTAAACTGTCAATCCCGCATGATGTTAAAATGTATATCGTCCTACATGACGTTAAACAGTATATTTTCCATCATGATGGTAAACTGTATGTCGTCCCATATGACGCTAAACTGTATGTTGCCTCACATGAAAATAAACTGTATGTTGTCCCACATGATGCTAAACTGATTGTCCTCCTGCATGACACTAAAATGTATGTCATCTCGCATGAAATTAAACTGTATGTCGTCCCGCATGATGTTAAATTGTTTGTTGTCCTGCATGACATTAAACTATATCTTCAAGAACTACATATGGCTCGATTCCCATCTTTATGGGATACGTAGGACTTCCCGAATGTTTAAATTTCAGGACCAGCCCCTCCCAGGTTGAGCCCCTCGACCCTTTATAGTGGTTCACCGATGTGTCTAACAATACTTTGGTCTAGGACCTAGAGTGTCAGATTCAACTTGGGAAGTTTCCATCCACTTTTCAAGCTTCATGTTCCCCTTCATATGGGCCCCCGTTATCTTTCACACCTGAAGGGACCCCCAAAATAGCATGGATACTAGGCTTAAGGGCTCTCCTACCATTATGGGCCAACGTCCCCCAAGGGTTTCAGACAACAAATTGATACAAATCCCGCGTTGTAAACATGGTCAGTGGTTGATGCTCATTTTTTAATCCCCGTTTCAAGCTAACGTGATAGGATGCTGTGTTGCCAATATGGTCATCAATAATACTCTATCGTCATGACAGCCCCTTCAGGACTTGAATGTTGGTTACATGATTCACATTATGTTTCAACCCACCATTTCCAGGTAGAATTTCAACATTCCTGACACTATCCCTCAGTGAACCTCCACATGTCAGGTAGACAATGCTGCAATACAGTGTCCTTCGGGGCTCCTGCGGTCTGAGCTCTAAGACCATAAACTAAGATCTTCATTAATAACTATGTTTGGATCAATTATCATCCTCATGGGATATGTAGGATCACCCGAACATTGCATTTCTAGGTCCAGCTTAACTGGGATCTAGCTTCTCCTACCCCTTACCCTCTGACCCTCATTGGCCTCTTGGCCCGAGGCTCCTTTCCTGGAGTTTCACACGGTGATGATGTAGACCTCGTCCTCATCCACATCGGGTATGACTTATCACGTCGTGCACACTCCCTCATGTCGAATCCATATGACCTTAAACTGTGCTGTCAGGCCCAATCACATGACCCTAAACTGTGATAGTATCATCCCAATAGCACAACAAAATACCGCACTGCATTGTGATGACCTCATCATAGGGGACATCATGTTGGGTATCAGTCATCCACCATACCATTTTTCAATGCCTGTATACGGCTTGATTCTTGTGTTGATTCCATGAATTTCTACCCTAGGCATATCGCTTCAGAAAAAAACCATTCACCTTAAAGGAAAAACAAGATACATCAATTATCGCTTCTTTTTGTGTGAGGGCCAGACCCGCACACCCCTTTTCATCCTTTTCACTGTTACCATACCTTTCCACCCCTTAGAACTACATATGGCTTGATTCGCATTCTCATGAGATACGTAGGAACGCCTGGGAACTTCCCCACGGGCCCAGCCTACCCTTCGTGTTCGGTCCCTCGACCTGAACACTTCCCCAAGGAACACGTGGTAATTTGGACATATGTCCTCATGCACGTCGGGTTTCATAATCACCTTTCCACGTGTCTCTTAAATTCCTTACTTATCCCTGGTCCGAGTTCTAAGACCTTAAACTAAGACCCTTTCTAGAACTACATGTGGCTTGATTCTCATTCTCGTGAAATACGTAGGAATTCCCATACATTTCTTCTCGGGTCCATCCCTGGGAATCATGATCGTACCACGATTCACTGTTTCATTTTCACCCTTACATCGCTGTGCTAAACATATTTTGTATTAAAAATTATAAAAATATTATCAAATTGTGCTTCATGTTTGATTCAATAATTTTGTGTTTATCACTGTTAAATAGGTCAATGATACTGGTTTTGAAAATTACAATGTAGGTGGAGGTGATTTGGAGGGCCCTTGATGAAGTGAAAGAAAAATGGGCCATAATTGCATGGATCCATGGACATATGTCCACTGTTTTGAATATTACACAAAATCCGTGCATAAAATGGGCCGAATTTTTGTGGGCCTGTCCAAAATTCAATATGATACATTTCATATTAATGAACCCAATACTTATTCGGCTTTCATGGGGCCCATCCAAACTGATCTGTCCAAGTCACTGAATTTGGACCAAGTCAAATGCGGTCTTCTGTATTTTATCAATATCCTGAGCTCTAATTGTCCAAACGGTGCCAAACTTTCGGTGGAGACAGTAAATATGTTGGGCTACAACTTTTCTATTTTTTCCAAAGCGAGATAAGACTTTATGAAGGCAGAAACGCGTCGTGAAAGTGGATTGATGAAATCTGTGTGCCCAAAACAACCTCCCACATTTCCTATAAAAAGACACCTTGGGCTCCTTATTTGTAAGTTCGGCCAAGGAGTGAAGTGCTGCCAATTTGGAGTCCTAGAAGAGTCTTCTAATCACCTTGGAGGTTCTGGAGGCCCCTATCCTCATAGGGGGATCAACAATTAAGAAGGAGTTCAACCCGAGCTTCCTCCTCCTCCCGATGTCGAGCTAAAGGTTGGGTGTTCGTTGTGAGGGAGCTACAAACATGTCAAGGGAGTTCTGATGCATACATTAGCTACAGGTTTGGAGTAATTTTGGTGTTTAAACATTTCTTTCCATGTATCTTATTTTATTTCATATTTGAATGCTTGATTTGATGCATGTGAGTGTTATGCTCTTAATTTCTAACCGACCGGTGTGAGGTTTTAAGTGCGTGACTTGTGTTGTTCCGATTGGACATCACAAGAATACTTTTCATACCCACCTTATTGATATTTCAATATGATTTGGAAGATCTTATTCCATGCATAAGTAATGGACCTTGACAATACGATTGTTACGTCAAGTTTGGGTCCTTTATGCATTGAAATAAAAGCTTAGCAATTAATCGGGATTCCAATTAACTCCAACCAAAGAATTACTCTATAACTGAGATGAATCTCTATGAACAATTAACTTGATATTTGTGTAGTGAAATCACATCAACCCTTTTATCTCATATTTCTCAAAACCCACTTGGTCACTCATTTTTTAGGCTATTTCAACTAAGTCATTGTTTTAAACTGTTTTCCAAACCACCCCCTCTCTTAGTCATTTTTATTACAAATACACACTCTAAACCAACCAACGCTCCTTGAGAGACGACCTAGGGTATTCCCTAGACTATAAATCAACCTTAAAAATATAATCAATTTGACGTGTCATGACAGCACGGTCAAATTTTTGCGCCGTTGCCGGGGAGCGCTTTGGTTTTTTGTGCGTGTTTTTGATAAATTTTTTGTAATTTTTGTGAATATTTGTTTGTTTTATCTTCTACCTTTGAATTTTTTTTTGTGTTCTAATTTATTTATTGTGAAGGTTCTTTGTATTATGCGTTCTACTCCGGGAGACCTACAAACTTTCGAACCCAAACCGGAGAGGATCCTACATCAACAAAACCGAGACATACAAGACCACACTTTGAAGGAGGAGACATCAAATCTTAAAATTATTCTTGATCCTTCTTCTTCTTCTGAAACCAAAGTTAAAACTGAACATAACTTGTATATCATGGCTGAAAATAATAAAACACTAAAAGAACTAACCTCACATGATGTTGATATCCAACCCACTTACATTTAATTACAAGGTGAGGCACCCAATTTTGAACTAAAATCTGGTTTAATTCATTTATTACCAAGATTTCATGGACTGCCTGGAGAAGATCCACATAAGCATTTAAAAGAATTTCATACTGTTTGTTCAACCTTAAAACCTGCTAATGTGGATAAAGAACAAGTGAAGCTTAGGGCATTCCCATTTTCATTAGAAGACACTGCAAAATATTGGTTATACTATGTCAATTCACCAATTAGGGGCTGGGCAGACATGAAACGCCTTTTTCTTGAAAAATACTTCCCAGCCTCTCGAACTGCAACTATAAGGAAAGAAATATGTGTTATAAGACAATCTCAAGGGGAAACATTACATGAATATTGGGAACACTTTAAAAGGTTATGTTCAAGTTGCCCACACCACCAAATAAGTGATCAACTTTTAATTCAATATTTTTATGAAGTTTTGATTCCTATTGATCGAAATATGATTGATGCTGCTGCAGGTGGTGCATTGGTAGATAAGACCCCAATTGCTGCAAGAACCCTCATTGAGAACATGGCACAGAACACTCAACAATTCGGTACACGGTCCAGTGTTCCCATTCGAGGTGTCCATGAGGTGCAAAGTACTGAGTTTGAGAAGAATGTGGACACAAAGTTCGAAGAGGTAAGTACCCTTCTACGACAACTTGCTCTCTCCCAAGGGAAATATCAATCTCCTCCTCCCATCCATTGTGGAATCTGCTCTTCAAACACCCACTATTCTGACCAATGTCCTCAATTGAGAGAAACTTCTGAGAGTTGTGAGGCAATATTTCCAGGACGCCCCTTTAACCAACCCTTTAGGCAAGAACCATACTATCCATCCAAGCAAGGGTGGAAGGACAACCAATCCTATAGGCAAGGGGGGTATTCAAAACAACCTCAACAGCAATGGAACCAACAGGGTTAGAGTAGTCATCCACCACCACCTAGAAATCCTCAACCACCCCAAAGGCCATTCCAACCACCCCCTCCAAAAACTGAGCCTAGCCTAGAAGATATGATGAAGCAAATGGCTGCCAATAATATCCAATTCCAACAAACCACACAAGCAGCCATACAAGACCTAAAGACCCAACTAGGCTAACTTGCCAACTCGGTGGGGGAAATCCAAAGTCATGGGTCGGGTAAACTACCATCTCAACCAGTAGTAAACCCTAGGGATAAAGGAAATGTTAGTGCCATCACCCTTAGGAGTGGGACACAACTCAAAAGCCAAATGACCCCTCCATTAGTGTCCTCCCATCCAAAGGAAACCACCATCCCAACTGCTGAAAATGGTCCAAGAGAAGAAATCCCTTTTCCTGAGAGAAGCCATTCCAAAGGAAAGACTGTGGTTGTTGATGAGCCACCTATCCCAACCATTCCTCTTCCATTTCCTCAAAGGGCTGCCCAACCTAGGAAACAAAAAGAAACTGAACTTGATAAATAAATCTTGGAGACTTTCAAAAAAGTGCAGGTTAACATTCCATTGATTGATGCCGTCAAGAAAATTCTGAGATATGCAAAGTTTCTGAAGGAGATGTGTACACACCGAAAAAGGCTTCGTGGTGATGAGAAGGTGAGCCTGAGGAGGAATGTTTCAGCATTGATAGAGCCATCACTTCCCACCAAGTGCAATGATCCTGGAACATTCACGATTCCATGCACCATAGGGGAGTATTCTTTCTCCAATGCTATGCTTTATTTGGGTGCTTCTATTAATGTGATGCCTCACTCCATATACTCTTATTTGCAGGTCGGTGAACTAAAGCCCACAGAAATAGTTGTTCAGCTATCAAATCGGAGTACGACACACCCTTCCGGTGTGTTAGAGGATGTTCTTGTGAGGGTGCAAAATTTAATTTTTCCTGCTGATTTTTACGTGCTTAAAATGGAAGATGATATGATGAATGTACATGCCCCAATTATATTGGGGAGACCTTTCTTGAAAACTGCCAAAGCCATAATTAATGTCCATAATGTTACATTATCTATGGAATTTGGTGGTGACATAGTCCATTTAAACATCCTTGATGCCATGAATCACCCCTCAGAAGAACATTCCTCTCTCTCAGTAAATTCAATTGATGTACTCCCTTCCCCTAAAATAACTTCATTTGTTTCCCTTGATCCCCTTTCTGAATTTTCCTCTTTGATAGAAATTCTTGGAAATGAATCATGCATTGATTGTTGTAGCGGTCTAGAGAAATGTCATGCATGTTTGTTAATTGATGATTTCTTGAACACAGAGGATCACATGACCATAGATGATACTGCTAAGCTTGTAAAACCTCATTCCTCATCTGAGGATGTTACCATTGAGCAGTTAGATGAGATCAGTGACTTCTCACTTTCACACACACTTCCTTCAATCCAAAATCCCCCAGAATTGGAACTGAAACAACTGCCTCAAGATTTAAAATACTCATATATTGAGAATGGAAACAAGTTGCCCGTCATCATTTCTAGTTCACTACCTCCTGAGCATGAATTGTGACTGCTTGATCTTTTGAGGAAGTATAAACAAACATTGGGATGGACACTTGGTGACATTCCTGGCATTAGCCCATCAATTTGTACACATCATATTTTATTAAATGATGATGCTAAACCAGTGAGGCAGTCACAACATCGACTGAACCCAAACCTACTTGATGTTGTTAAAAAAGAAGTAACAAACTTTTTGGCTGAGGGAATCATTTACCCTATCTCTGAAATCCAATGGGTCAGTCCCGTTCAAGTAGTTCCTAAAACAACTGGCCTTACTGTAGTTAAAAATGAAAACAATGAATTGGTTCCAACTCGTGTGCAGAATAGTTGGCATGTCTGTATAGACTATCGCCGACTAAACCAACACACTAGGAAGGACCATTTCCCATTTCCATTAATTGACCAGATGCTAGAGAGGTTAGCAGGGAAGTCCCATTACTGTTTCCTTGATGGGTATTCTGGATACATTAAGATCCATATTGCCCCTGAGGATCAGGAAAAGACAACCTTTACTTGCCCCTTTGGTACATTTTCTTATAGAAGGATGCCATTTGGTCTATGCAATGCTCCAGGTACTTTCCAACGATGTATGGTTAGTATTTTTTTGGATTACCTGGAGAATTGCATGGAGGTTTTTATGGATGATTTTACTGTTTATGGATCCTCTTTTGATAAATTTTTTAGTAGCCTTTCTTCTATCCTACGTCGCTGTATTTAAAATAATCTCGTATTAAATTATGTGAAATGTCATTTCATGGTGCGACAAGGCATATTTTTGGGACATGTCATTTCTAGGGAAGGTATCCAAGTGGAAAAATCAAAAGTAGATATCATTTCCTCCCTACCATTCCCTAAAAATGTTTGGGATGTGCGGTCTTTCCTGGGTCATGCGGGATTTTATCGTCGTTTCATTCGTGACTTTAGTAAAATTGCACTCCCCCTCTCCCGATTACTCCAAAAAAAAAAGAATTTGATTTTGATAAAACAATGTGAGGAATATTTCAATAAGTTAAAATGGAGTCTCACGTCACCCCCGGTAATCCAACCACCTCGGTGGGATTTACCATTTGAGCTCATGTGTGACGCCTCTAACTATGCAGTTGGGGAAGTCTTGTCACAAAGGGTCGATCGAGCTTCACATGTCATTGCCTATGCCTCACGTACTTTGGACCCTGCCCAAGTAAACTACACCACCACTGAAAAAGAATTTATTTCCATTGTTTTTGCCTTGGATAAATTCAGGCCATACCTTCTAGGGTCCAAAGTCGTTGTGTTCTCAGACCATGCAGCCCTCCGATATCTCCTAAAGAAACCAGAAGCCAAACCACGTCTCATTCATTGGATGCTCCTACTTCAGGAATTTGATCTAGAAATTAGGGATAAAAAAGGAGCAGAGAATGTGGTTGCTGACCATATCAGTAGGATTCTCCCATCCACAGACATTGACTCATCCCCTTGTATTCCCATAAATGAATTTTTTCCTGATGAGAAATTGTACCGAGTGCAAGATGCTATTCCTTGGTATGCTAAAATTGTAAATTATTTGGCAGCGTCTTGCATTCCTGCTGATTTCACCAAAAACTAGGCCGACCGTCTAAAACATGAGTCCCGTTGGTACATTTGGGATGACCCCTACCTCTGGCGCACATGTAGTGATCAAGTTATTAGGCGTTGTGTTCCCGATAGTGAGTTTCCGTCTGTCCTTAGGTTCTGCCACACACTTGCTTGTGGGGGCCACTTTGGTCCCCAACGGACTGCTCGCAAGGTCTTAGATTCTGGTCTCTTTTGGCCCACATTATTTCGGGATTCCCACGAATATTGTAAATCTTGTCCTCACTATCAAAGAATAAGGAATGTCTCTAAAATAAATGAGATGCCCCAACAACCCTTACTCTTCCATGACATTTTTGATGTTTGGGGCATCGAATTTATGGGACCATTCCCCAATTCATTTGGGAACCTTTACATTCTTCTGGCAGTGGATTATGTTTCAAAGTGGGTAGAGGCACGAGCCACGAGGACAGATGATTCCAAGACAGTTGTGGAATTTTTGAGAACCCAAATATTCTGTAGGTTTGGATTACCTAGTTTTATCATCAATGATCAGGGTTCTCATTTCTGCAACCACACAATGCAATCTCTTTTGCGCAGGTATGGGGTTGGGCATTGAGTGTCTACTACTTATCACCCTCAAACAAATGGTCAAGCCAAAGTATCAAATAGAGAGGTAAAACAGATTCTTGAGAAAACGGTTCAGCCAAACAGAAAAGACTGGAGTCTTAGACTCGATGATTCGTTATGGGCTTATTGTACTACATTCAAAACTCCAATTGGCATGTCACCATATCGGCTAGTTTTTGGGAAGAGTTGTCACCTCCCTGTTGAGGTAGAGCACCGGGCCTACTGGGCTATTAAACAATGCATTTCTAATCTTTCTGGTGCAGGTATTCAAATGACGTTGTAGATTCAGGAGTTGGAGGAAATGAGAAGAGATTCATATGTGAACTCCCGAATTTATAAAGAGCAAACCAAGGCTTCCCACGACCGTCTCATCCTTCATCTTCAATTCCACATCGGGCAGAAGGTCCTCCTCTACAATGCAAGGCTGAAGTTTCACCCTGGTAAGCTTCGTTCCCGTTGGTTTGGACCTTACATTGTTACTAATGTCTCTCCATTTGGTGTTGTCCAGGTTCAAAATGAAGACACCAAGGAAACCTTCACTGTCAATGGGTAGCGGCTGAAGCACTTCCATAAAGCCATTCCGGAGTCCCCAATGGAGGAACTCCATGTTCAAGAAGCGGTCTATGAATAACACTCACCAGGTTTTATCCTTCCTTCCCACAGTATCTTTTATTACAGTGAGGACACTGCATTCTCTAGGTGTGGGGGGGGGGGGGTGGATACATTCCTAGGTTAGTTAAGATTTTTCACCATTTTCTCCTTTTGTTTTCTCTTTTTGGCCTTCTTTATGGTATTTTTATTTTTCCCCATCAACAATTTCAAAATTCCATGATGTGGCGACCATAAAGTGGGGAAAGTAAAAATACCATAATGAAGGCTAAAAAGAATATTTGTATGAATTTAACATCAAGGAGTGATTTTTAGTGATTTGGTTTTCTGTCAATGATATAAATGGTTGTATCTATGTGAAACCTTTGAGATGATTGATACCCATTGTGTGAGTAGTTTTTGAGAAAACTGTGTCACTAATATCTCCAAAAAAAAATTTCACCAAACCACAAAGTGTGATTATTTCTTACTTAATATAAGGTAAATATATGTTGGGTTAATATTTTTTAGCTTTAAATGATATTTCCATACATTTGTTCCTTATCCGATCTATTTCATTACTGTACCAGATTGACCTATGCGTGTGTACCTAATGTCCGACTGTTGTACACCCTCAAAAAAATGTTGTGTCTTGGGCAGGTCAAAAACCACTCCTCCTCAACCTTTGATCTTGTTATAACTATTGCAATTAGTGTCGTGAGGAGATCAAACAAGGGTTGAGAGATGAGTGTGAGATTTGTTCCAATTGCAACTTCAAAAAAAATGATGGGAGTGATGAAATGTGCAACATATGGGGATATCTAGGTCGGGAGCTTATGGTCTGACTTCTGGGAATGCTTAAATGAGTGGGTCTTGAAATATGATTGCAAAGGATGTAGGACAGGTTCGGTGACAAAATCATTTAAGCTGAAAAATGTTAAAATAACATATATTTATTGGATAGAAAGTGGAAAGAATAACATGGAATGGTTTTCACACACACACATGGAGAGTTAGTGTCATGATTTACTTCTGAATTCTTTTCTCAATTGGGTATCATGAACCTTTTTGAATTTCACTATGATATGATTTATGAGACATCCTTTTTCTATTTTCACTAGGAAGAACTCCTTGGTGTGATTCGTGCATTGATCAATTTACTTTAAATAAAATTCCCTCAAATGATAAATATTCATGATGTTGTAAATATATATATATATATGCATCATTTTATTTGGATATGTGACCTTGCTCAGGAGTGCAAATGTTTAGTGTGGGGGTGTGATCGTACCATGATTCACTGTTTCATTTTCACCCTTACATCGCTGTGCTAAACATATTTTGTATTAAAAATTATAAAAATATTATCAAATTGTGATTCATGTTTGATTCAATAATTTTGTGTTTATCACTGTTAAATAGTTCAATGATACTTGTTTTGAAAATTACAATGTAGGTGGAGGTGATTTGGAGGGCCCTTGATGAAGTGAAAGAACAATGGGCCAAAATTGCATGGATCCATGG
The DNA here is from genome assembly GCA_963277665.1 of Viscum album. Classification (NCBI taxonomy): domain Eukaryota; kingdom Viridiplantae; phylum Streptophyta; class Magnoliopsida; order Santalales; family Viscaceae; genus Viscum; species Viscum album. The sequence goes on from OY728152.1 coordinate 1,760,290,393, forward strand.
ACATCCGTCCACTATTTTGACAATTACACGAAATACGTGCATCCAAATGGGCTGAAATTTTTTGGGCCTATCCAAAATTCAATATTCTACATTTCATATGAAGGGACCCAATCCTGATTCGTCTTTCATGGGGCCCATCCGAACTGATCTGTCCAAGACACCGAATTTGGACCAAGTCAAATGAGGTGTTCTGTAGTTTATCAATATCTTGAGCTCTAATTGTCCAAACGGTGCCAAACCTTCGGTGGAGACATCCAAGAGGTAGGGATAGAACTTTTATATTTTCTCCAAAGCTAGATATGGCTGTATGAAGGCCGAAACTCATCGTTTAAGTGGATTGATGAAATCTGTGTTCCCAAAACCACCTCCCACATTTCCTATAAAAGGACACCTTGGGCTCCTCATTTGTAAGTTCGGCCAATGAGTGAAGTGCTTCCAATTTGGATTCCTAGAAGATTCTTATAATAACCTTGGAGGTTATGGAGGCCCCTATCCTCATAGGGGGATCAACAATGAAGAAGGAGTTCAACCTGAGCTTCCTCCTCCTCCCGATGTCGAGCTAAAGGTTGGGTGTTCGTTGTGAGGGAGCTACACACATGTCAAGGGAGTTCCGATGCATAAATTAGCTACTAGTTTGGATTAATTTGGGTTTTTAAACATTTCATTCCATTTATCTTATTTTATTTCAGATTTGAATGCTTGATTTGATGCATTTGTGTGTTATGCTCTTAATTTCTAGCCGATCGGTGTGAGGTTTTGAGTGCGTGACTTGTGTTGTTCTGATTGGACATCACAAGGATACTTTTCATACCCACCTTATTGAGATTTAAATATTATTTGGAATCTCTTATTCCATGCATAAGTAATGGACCTTGACAATACGATTGTTACGTCAAGTTTGGGTCCTTTAAGCATTGAAATAAAAGCTTAGGAATTAATCGGGATTCCAATTAACTCCAACCAAAGAATTACTCTAAACCTGAGATGAATCTCTATGAACAATGAACTTGATATGTGTGTAGTGAAATCACATCGACCGTTTTATCTCATATTTCTCAAAACCCACTTGGTCACTCATTTTTTAGGCTATTTCAACTATGTCATTGTTTTAAACTGTTTTCAAAACCACCCCCTCTCTTAGTCATTTTTATTAAAAATACACACTCTAAACCTACCAACGCTCCTTGAGATATGACCTAGGGTCTTACCTAGACTATAAATAAACCTTAAAAATATAATCAATTTGACATGTCACGACAGTACGGTCAAATCACAAATCCCATCCTTTCCCTCACCGTCGGCCCGTTGGCCTGACCCCCCCTCCAGGGAGTTGTGTAACTGCAGCATTTTCACTAAAAATGTTCTAGATGCCCCATAATGACATTGGGAAGTGACAGTTCCCTCACTAGAGAGGTCCTGTCTAAAATTTGTGATGATCCATGATTAGATTAATCTACCCACCTAATGTGCTTCAACCACAGTGGCATAATTTCAGGAGTGTTGGATTCCATTCCAACAAACCACGAATCCACTTTCTACGCTTTGTGTGCCCCTTTATTTAGACCGTCATCCCCTTTCATGTCTGAAGGGACCCCCTAACAGTATGGATGCTCGACCTATGGTCCGCCTGCTATCTTAGGCCAATGTTCCGGAAGACTGATTGATGATATTTGAGTTAGTTCCCGTGTTACGAACATGGTCAGCGGTCGACCCTCATTTGTTATCCCCATTTCAGGCTAACGTAATAGGGATGCTATGTTTCAAACCCAATAAAAAGTTTTACTTTTCCTTTACCCTCCCATAGTGTTCTGAATTTGGTTCACGTGATTCCCATTTTTCATTCCCCTATGTTCGGACTGATTCCAATGCCCCATGCATTTCCCCGCTCGTGCGCTAGAGCACATGGAGAAGACGATACATTGATTGGTCTGAGGTCCTCTTTCTTTGATTAGGCCTCCCTTTTCTCCTCAGAAATCTGGATTGTAATTTCTAATGCCTGAAGCTTGGTTGACACTCCCATGATCAAATGAAGTAATAGTATGATTACCTCTTATTTATCACATCAGGTACGACCCACCTGAGTTTAGGAATGGATTGATATTTGTTTCGGGATAATGGATGAGCACGTTAAACCAAAGGGACAAGTAAATAAATTTCTCTATAAATAATGTTCAAAACAAAAAACAGTAAGGCAAAATTAGTTATGGGTTCGGCCAAAACAGGGCCCTTAAGGGTCGTCTTCTAGAACGGATCTTTCCAATGCCGCTACCTTCTGGATGGTGGCCTCTAGAACTGCTTCCCGCCCCCTGAAGACTCAATCTTCATCAGTGGCCGCAGAGCGCAGTTCGCTTTCTCTAGCTCGTGCCCGTGCCTGTTCAGTTTAAAGCTTAGTTATCTGGTGACTCGCTTCCATGAGTTATTCTTGGGCGTTCGCCAGCTAGGCCCTCAACTTCTCCACGAGCTCAGAGCAGTTTGAGATGAATATCTCCTATTCTTTTTCTTGTTCCTCGAGGCATTGATCCTCCTGCTCCACCTTCAGAAATGCTCAAGTGCTCTCCGACTCCTCCTGATAGTGGATTTCATCAGAGTGCCGGATTCTCTCTTACAACTTCTCAGCCATGTAATCACGGACCGTTAGGTGAAGGCTTTGACCATCTTCCCATCCAGCGTGCATGAAACGCAGCCAGGTGGGGAGTGACCCCATATTCTTCATCCATTCTGTTTGAGACTGACGAAGAAAACGGTGGATGCACTTCCACCCCTTACGTCGCGTTATCCATCTCTCCTCATCCACTTCCGAGTCTGAATCGTCGATTTCCTTGTGGTCAGCGGGCCGATAGAGAGGAAATATACCCAACAGGATAGCAGCAGGTTCTTCCTCCGAGATTCCTCTCGGGGGGTTGGGATCTTCATCATTTGAGAAACCTTCTTCTCTCACCTCAACCCTGGTGGCACCTTCATCAACTACTGGCCCTGCCCCGACAACACCGCCACTGACGTCCACCGCTCTCTGCTCACCAATTATCGGGGAAGACTCGGTTTGGGAGACATGTTCTAGATGGGGCAATATGTTTGCCTTCATCTCTCTCACAGACGGTTTGGGTTCAGCAGCCTAACGAGCCTCCAATGCCATGATCACTTTATAGACAAGGACCACCCTAATCATTTGAGTCCTCTAATAGTAAGTACCAGTATCAAAGAAAGGAACTTACAAGAAACTAAGGCACCATCCTCCATCATTCTGGCCACTACAGGAGCTATCATATCAGGGGAACCCTCAGTGCACATCAGCTCGATAATGGCCGTCGGTGCCCCACCTTGTCCCATTGGTGCTTCACCCCCTCCCTCGACTGGAGAAGCTTGATCAGCACCAATATGCTCCTGGGTAAGATAAGGAGGGTGGATTAAAGATTGCAAAGGAAATTGAAGGAAATAAGGAGGATAGATAAGGGTTAAATCATACCTCAAGTAGTTCAGTCACATCTATATCGGAGCCGACAATCTTGCTTCTCTCTCGGAGACTCCCTTGGTGGAACGCCCCCTGAGACCCTTCATCTTCAGGAACCACTTCTTCTTCACCATCACCTTACCCTTCTCCTTCTTCCTCCTCTCCTGTTTCACCACCCTTTGACTCATCATCGTTGTCATCATCCCCGGCAGAATTGTTTCCAGATCATGCTCCTGACTGAGCATCACCTTCACCATGAGAGGTGGCTCCACATGCTGACCCCGTTGACGTGGGTACATGTCCATGGTTGTCAGATATGCATTTCGTCTATGGAATTTCACTCTTTCGAAGACCCGAACAAGCCCCACTTCTAGAAGTTGGATTCCGTCTCGCATTATCTTCTGCCAAAGGGTTTTGTTGCTCATCGACTGCTGCAAGGTTAGCCAAGCCAACCATAGCACAGGGAAACTGGCATATTGAGAATGTTGAAGCAGATATGTTATTTTCTTCCCAATAAGTTCTCCGGCTACTCTGTGGGACCCTCCTCTTCTAGGAGATGAGGGAACGACCATGCCATGCGACACCCCTGCTACTGAGGTACCGGCCTATGCGGGCCACGTTGTCCGACGCGCTTCTGATATGCCCCCTATAGCGGCACTCTGCCAGCTCTCTCACCGCCCGGGTTCCCCAATGGTGACTTTGAGTTTCTAAACTCGCTTATGTGAAAGCCCCTCAGGGTATTTTGTGGCCCAATGTTCGGCATACTCGGTCTAGAGACTAGCATCGACTCTGGTGGGAGGAAAGGTAATGACGTTGTTAGAGCCATAGGTTGTGAACATCATCCATAACTGACGAAGAACATAGGGGATCGTTTCTTCTCAGATGCCAGTGTATATTTTTTTTGGCATTATCTAGAGGCACCCAAACTGCCTGGAGAACTGGGATGGAATGTAAGGCTCGCAGAAGATCTTTCCATCAATCCTGGCAACAAGCACCCCACCTCTGATGCTATGGAAGTACTCCCTCTACTCCCGTGAGCCTTTCCCATTTTCTATCATCTAGCCAGTTGGGGTGGGGAATGGGATGAAGGAGAAGTTGGAAAGGTTACCAATCCCGATCCGTACTCCCTCCCCATTGAGCGTCAGCGTCATGACCCTAACAATATTCAACAGAGAGGGTTGCAGGCTTTCGCACAGAGGAACGGTGGCATTCGGGAATGTGTTCCCACCGCAGTGAGCCACAACCCAGCCATGGAAATTTTGGAAGGGGCCACAGACTCTCCTAGATGATCCCCATCTTGAGATGCGTCCCTAGATGGTGTACAGCCGAGCCAGCATGGGGACCCCCATATTGAACCTCTTGTTGGAATCCATGATGCCAACCATCACCAAGGTCGCTGGATGAACTCCCATCCTTGAGTCCCTCACCAACAAGAGCCACCAACTCAGGAATGTAGCGAGAAATTTGGTGTACTGAAAATTTGGGTCCCGAATCTTGTTTATACTGTATCCCCACGACTGGTAGTTCCCTGCCTTCAGGATCCTCCAGTATGATCTTCTCTTGCTCCTCTGTGTCATGATTGGACACTGTCTCCCCCGCCCTAGAATCTTGACATCTGGATCCCTCTCTAGGAATAGGAAAAACCAGTCCTTGTAGGCAATGGCCTTCAGGAAGTCCTTGACCCCCAGATTCTTCTTGGCCAGCTCCAGCAGGTGCCACGTCAGTATGGGGGTCCATGATCTATCTCCCTTGGTGTTCATTAGTGGGAGGAATTTATCATATTGGTGTCCCTCTAAAGGGATACCTCAGATGCGGTGGATGTCCTAAAGACTAATGAAGACTTCCCCATGATAAATATGGAATGTGTTGGTTTCAGGGGACCACCGGCTGAATAGCTCTGGCCCAAGCTCGTGTTGGCGGTAGAAGTGGAATTGTGATGTCCATATCGCCTCAAATAAACCAATATACCACAGCTCGACCCCATATTGGTCACACGTATGGTGAACCCAGTACGCCTAGGCCCATTATCTTGTGATGTTGCCTCTGGATCACAGGTCCCAGTCCTGTAGCTAGCCCATAGTCTTGTCAGTGATGCTCTGACGAAAGGTGCTTGCATAGAGGGCTTTGGAACTCTCCACGACAGGATCACCCCCAACAATGGTCCTGGTCTTGGGATTCAGAACATATATGTCCATGTGCCTGGTTTCTCTGGCTCAGTGACCGTTGTTGGTGATGTTGTATCGAGGAAGATCATCCTCATTGGTCACCCATGACCGTGATGTATCCACTTCAAAGCCCGTCAGGGGTACCTCCTCCAGAATACCAAAGTCCCACAGTGGCAGATTGTTGGACAAGGAATACTATTATTGTGCAGGGGTTAGCATGTTGAATAGGGTAAGGTTGTTGGAGACAATCCTTTTGGACCCATAAACCTCTGGGTTTGAAACTATTTCATCCCTTCAAGCAGTGAATTCTCCCTCACCAACCTGGTTTGTATCCATCTTCTTCAGAGAAGTGTTTGGTTGGTTGGCGCGATATAGGAGAGAACGGTGTGTAAAATAAGCGGGTGTTGCGAAATTTCAGACCACGACGCGTAAAACCCCAGGTTTGCGTGAAAAATGACCCCGAATCTTGGTGTAATTACGCGTAGATGGAGCAGTTTTTCACACAGGACTGGAGAAAATTTCACGCACGAGATCTTGAAGCTTGTCGCATGAGAAAAGTCGTATGGAGTGTGGGACCCATGGCGGCATTTATAGGCCAATCCTGAATTCTGCGCCCACAGGAAAATCAAATTCCACGCCTTGGTGAGTTTTGCATGTCACTCCTTAAATTTGCGCGCATAGACCCTCTTGTGCCCTGCATTTCAGTGTTTCCCTCGGAATCTGACCATTGTGACCCCTCACAAATCCCATTCCAAGGGGGGACATTTTTGGATGCTGAAATGTGCTCAAGGGCGGATTAAAGTTTTGAAATGAAAATACAATGTCATATTCGGACCCAGGGACCCCGTCTGGGGGGCCTGGAGCGGCCGTGTGAAATAAATTCAGAGGCGCGCGAAAAAAATACATCCCGCCCGGAATGTTCCGGGATTCGTTAAAATCCATTAGCTTTGGCGCGAAACATTTCATGCCCTGACCTGCGCGGTTTACATTTCGCTCCGCCGTCCACCATCGCGCAATTATTTCACACCGACCTGGTTTCCGCACCCCCGGGCACCTATAAATAGAAGGTGACCCCATTCCACTTTGGGGGCTGAATAATATAAACCAGCTCTCATGTGAAAAATTCATCTTCCGCACATGAAAAAGATGGCCATCAGGTACGGTTCTTTTCACGCCAAGTTGCCCTGGGGTCCGCCTTCCCGCATGATCATCGTGACTTAGACTGAATTACAATCCCTCCAGGGTCCGCCCCATGTGGGAAATCCCTTCCACATGCATGCAGGCCGTCCAATTGCTAGAAACCCCTTCCATTGCGTGCACCCCCATCCAATTTCTTACCAATCCCATCCTTGGCATGCAATCCCCTTCAATTGTGCGCATCTCCATCATTGCGTGTGATCTTTATTCACGCACACTCTTTATAGTTGCACACCAAACCTCCGCTCCAATTTTGTACAAGCATCATCGATGTCGCGCCAGCTTAGTGTTTTTTCATGCAGGACTATTTTTTCGCATGCAATCTTAAATGTTTTCACACAATCCACTTAGGACATCCAATCTTGGTGATCCTCGGGCACCCCCTCATGCGAGCGCCCGATGCTCCTCTTAAGGATTCCATTCGTGGGTGCCTTTAATGCCCCAGGCATCCACATCATACACTGTTTTCCTGTACGACCTTCTAGTCTTGTATGAAGTAACTATAAAGTCCCTTGGATGACACTGCCCGTTGTGTTGCTTTTCCCCATGCTTCTTCACATAGGCACGATAACGACTATTGCTTCTTCGCATAGCCATGATAACGTTGACCCCTCGACGGTTACCCCTAACACAACCCCTTGCTACGGTGTTGTCGATGCCTTCCCTCTCTCAAGGAGCATAAGGTACTGGTTATGTAAGCCCTATGGGTGTGGAGCGCACCCACCTCATCCGAGCTGCAGGACATTAAACTACCAATCACCATCATCCCCAGCACATGATGTTAAATTGTGACCTAGCCCCGTGCCTCGCACGCGGGGTGCCCCCACCTTGGATATTATCCATGCCCCCTGGTCTCCATAAGGGATGATATCCTCTTTATGTGAGTTTTGTTTGTTCGTGGGGGAAGGGTAGCCACCTTGGTGTATACCCCTTACCTTTCTTGCAGGAGGTAGAATCCCTTCTCCTCCTCATTTCCTCGGTGCCGATGACCAAGAGGGGAGAAGGGGACATGGGTTCTTGTCAGCCTTTCCCTCTACCACTGGGCTTTGTCACCATTGGGCCTCCAACATGGAGTAAGCCCCAGCTTCCTAGGCTTCTAACCACACGTAAGCCCCTATTTCCTCTATGGGCCGCTCCATGCGTGAGCCCCACTATACATCCCACAGACCCACCTTTTGCAACGTGATCATCGGTTCTCTACTACCACTTGTTTATCACACCGAGCATGAATCACATGAGCTTAGATCAAGCACCGACCGTGACAACACCTTGGGCCACATCAGAGTGTAATCCCCAATCCATCCCTAACTAAAGGGACTTTGATCCATGTCAAGGCATGGTATGTAGGAAGCCTCCATGAGGTTCAAGACCCAAACACCTTGGGCCGCCTCAGAGTGTAAGCCTTAATCCACCCCGAACTATAGGGACTTTGATCCAAGTCAAGGCATGATACGTAGGAAGCCCCCATGAGGTTCACACCCCAAACACCTTGGGCTTCCACAAGGTGTAATCCCCAATCCATCCCGAACTATGGAGACTTTGATCCAGGTCGAGGCATGGTACGTTGGAAGCCTCCACGTGGTTCAAGCCCCACACACCTTAGGCCACCTTAGAGTGTAAGCCCCATTCCTTCCCAAAATACAGGGACTTTGATCCATGTCAAGGTGTGGTATATAGAAAGCCTCCACGAGGTTTAAGCCCCAAACACATTGGGCCGCCTCAGAGTGTAAGCCCCAATCCACCCTGAACTACAAGGACTTTGATTCATGTCAAGGCATGGTATGTAGGAAGAATCCAGCCCGAACTACGGGGAAATTGTTCCATGTCATGACATGGTACGTAGGAAGCCTCCACGATGTTCATGCCCAAAACACCTTGGTCCGCCTCAGAGTGTAAGCCCCAATCCATCCCAAACTACATGGACTTTGATCCATGTCAAGGCATGGTACGTAGGAAGCCTCCATGAGGTTCAAGCCCCAAACACCTTGGGCCGCCCTAGAGTGTAAGCCCCAATCCATCCCGAACTATGGGAACTTTTATCCATGTCAAGGCATGGTACAGAGGAAGCCTCCATGAGGTTAAAGTCCCAAACACCTTGGTCTGCCTCAGAGTGTCAGCCCAAATCCATCCCGAACTACGGGGACTTTGATCCATGTCAATGCATGGTATGTAGGAAGCCTCCATGAGGTTAAAGCCCCAAACAACTTGGGCCGCCTTAGAGTGTATGCTCCAATCAATCCCGAACTATGGGGACTTTGATCCATGTCAAGGCATGGTACGTAAGAATCCTCCAAGAGGTTCAATCCCCAAACACCTTGGGCCGCCTTAGAGTGTAATCCCCAATCCACCACGAACTACGGGTACTTTGATCCATGTCAAGACATGGTACGTAGGAAGCCTCCACGTGGTTCAAACCCCACCATCCAGTCATTCCGACCATGTCAGTTTACTAACCCCATGGGCCGCCTCAGAGTGTAAGCACCAGATGCCACCTGAACTACACCGACTTTGATTCCATTCCATCTGGATACATAGGAAACCTCCCAGAGGTTCAAGCCCATCACTTTTGACTCATCCTGATATCTCCCTCGACCACATGTGTCTCTGGAAGTTCATGCCCTAACCCGGAGGTTCCACTTCCTCTGGGTCCCATCCATGAGTCCATTCTCATGGGTCGCCTCCTTAGGTTTCCCATTGTTTCACCAAACTATGAAGAATTTGATCTACGCCACAGGGATACGTATGAAGTCTCTTCAAGGATCAAGCCCAAAGCCATCGTCCATCCCGATTCTTAACCGGGACACCACATCCCTGTGGGATCATGACACCCCCTCTCCCATTTTGTTTGACAGCATTTGGGAAGCCACCCACATATTGGCCCCATCATCGGTGTTCCCTATAGGGGGTTCCACAATTTGATCCACTCTAATCAGTGTTCTGATCAGTCTGATCCATCTCGGCTGGACATTAAACTTGCGGCATACCCTGTGTTAAACATGGTAAGCTGAAGAAAACCTCAGACACATTCCAATGGCATATAATTCATCGTGTTCTATGTAGGATACCTCAGGGTTCCGTGCCCTCGAGAAGCCATATAATAAGGGACAGAAGACAGACATTCCAATCCCCCAACGTCAAGACATGCCAGTGGTGCCCTACATGACTAATCTCCTAACCAATGTTTGCTGCCCTGACCGGACCCCTTGGAGCATCCTAAAAGAAGCAGCGTAATTAAATGGTGTCCATGAAGATATGGCACCGAGAAGAGTTTCAAGAACACGTATTAAATCTATGAGGGAGAAAAAAACTATGTGATGAGCTCCAAAGAGGAATCCACAAAAATAAGAACCGACATACCATCATCTCATTTCGATCAAGGAGAAGACGTACCTAAATAAGGAGCAGATGCCACCCGCCTTTGGAAAGTAGGAATGCGGGGCAACAACCGCATGTACTCTGCGTAACGGATGCGCGCGCCCCGACGAAAGCGTCAGAAACAATGAAAAAGTAATGTTTTTAACGTTTATAGTGACAATGACCTCTCCAATAATGTAATAATTATTTGTCTTCCTTTATATGCCTTAATTTTTTTAAAGGAAAAGAAATTCCATATTAACTTTTTGGGAGTTTTCATTTTGAAAATGGTTTCCAAAATGGATAGATTATTTCAATATCTTGAAATGATTTCTTGTGATTGAAAAAGATATGTTATTAGAGAAATATTGATATTTAGAATATTATATTTTTTATGATTATATAATGGTACTTGGACATTTGAAGGGTGGTTACGTGATAAACCAATGATGCGTGGTTACCTGATAAACCAAACGATGGGTGGTTCCATGATAAAAAAACGATTGGTTACGTTATAACCTCCATTACATTGGGTATATAATTCGGTCTTATGGATATACCATTTGTAAGAATGATTTGTGGATGTCGACATCATGGTTATTCCATTTGAGTATTATTATGTCCCATGTTTACCTTTTATATGTTATGGATGCTTTCTATGGGTTTTATGGTATTATTTTGGTTAAAAAAGGGTAAGCAATGATCTTTTATTTAGTGAAGAGTATTTACTACATCATAAAGGTGAAAATTATTACTTATGATAAAGTATTCATGGTTTACATTTTGTTTTGAAAAACTAATAGTTTTCATTATTTGTGTATCCCTTATTTTGAATTTTATTCTCCTCACAAGTTTTTGAAATGTTTTTTACATGACATAATGTGTAATAGCATCAAGGATGGGACCAAGGAAAATTAATTCTATTTTAAACATGTAACTAAACATGTTTCTTTTCTATTAAGATATTTTGTTTTATGAAAAAAATGGACACTAAGTAGATGTGTCTACATGTAATATTAAAGTTGTTATGCATAAGTTATGACCTAGTTATCTAAATATGTAAACCTGAAAAAATCCTTAATGAGAATTATTAACATAATTCAAGATTATGTAATGATTAAGGTTAGGTCCTTATATCATCCATAAAAACAAACAAAACGGTACTGAGATACTCATGTAAACTCATATTAATTAAATTCATGAAGATGGAATGTCCATTGGTTAGACTAAAGGGAATGACAAGGTTCTCATAATTGTCTTACATTCTTCGAATGGTGTTTTTCTGAACGTCTGATTCATTTATCACCAACTGATGTTAACTAAATCAAATATAAATCTATGTAAATGGGTCCCATTCTCCTTGGAGAACATCGTAGACACAATATGTTTTACTAAAGGAGACCCACTAAAGAAAACAATCAATCTGGGGTTTATTAGAAATGATCCCATGAATTCTAAAAAAGTATGTCAATAAATTTCATGCTAAGAACCAAAAAACCAAAAAAAATCTCAACATCTAATAGAGAGAAAACAAATGTGAGACTACAAAGACCCTTATATCTATTCATATCAAGGGTTGTGATAATATACATCACATATGAGAAATTATCTATAGAAATATTTATCATATTAACAACACAGGTGGAAACAAATGAATGTGGTGCAATAGTATCAGATAAAATAGTCACTAATGAAGAAATAATAATGATGGTTCCTATCATATTCATTGGACCTATATATAATTTCTAAGAATACTCTTTGATAATGTTAATAAGTTTAATTTCATATTTCTTTGTATATAACAATTTTGTCCATGAATCATCTTATTCCCTTGTGGTTTTTGAAGGAACTGATGATCCAATGCCACTGCGAGGAGTAGATTAGATATTAATCTTATATATAGGTGACCAGGGCATCTACAAGAGCCACATATATTGGGTGACTTAAAAGAAAAACTCATTTAATTACCAATATTTTCAAATGTTAAAAATTTAAATGACCTATTCTAGGGAGTACATGAGGTTTAGAAAAACCATGTTGTCTATAAAGACCATGAGAATCATCATACTTCCTATTTCCCATAATGAAATTTACATTGGAAATGGAAGAGAAAAAAACTTCTAAAAACCTAGAATTTCCAACCCTATTAATTTGGACAACCAATACTATATATAACACGTCAATATAATAATGAATATTTATAAAAAAACATTAGAATGAGGATTTTGTCGAAGTCCCAGCTAAAAACTTAGAACCTTTATCTTCTCATTCGATTTTATCTTAGGTGAAAACTCTACAGGCTTAGAAAAATAGTTTTCATAATTTTTCCTGGCCCTATCAGTCAACTCATGTTTGAAAAACTACATATACATGGTCAATAGCATTGACTGTGGATAGAACTGGTTGGTGAAAATAACTATTAATTAATTATAATATAATCCCTCATGCTTCTTCATTGTCACCATTGTGTCCCACAATCTCTTTCTTAGTTCATAAATTACAATGGTGGCACACTTGACCTTGATTTCATTAGGTAACTCCAAGAAATCAAATAATTGCTAAATCCAACAAAATTATTCCCCATCATCTTCGGGATCAATAGAGCCTTTGAACATTGGAGGCTTATAGAGAAGTAATTCCTGATAATGATTTCTGATATCATCCCTTTGAGGTTTCATTCTTGGACCTAAAATGGTTATAATGGTGGTGATTTTCCTAGATATTGGACAGTAAGAATGAACACCTCAACAATATTAAGGTCTTTAAGATGATTTTCTTGCTAAGGTTCAGTAGTAGATTCCTTTTGGATCTGATTCACACAAATATTTGGAGTCATGATACAACCTGACATCAGTATAAAATAAATAAGACATCAGATTAACACTTGAAATGGAAAATAAGGGAATTTTATCCTAACAGATAGATAATGAATATTTCAATTTCACACTATCCAAAAAATGGGAACACAATAAATAATCTTTATGGTATCTTTCTGAAATCACACCTTGTGTCTTACGGTTCTTTATTGTGAGAACATTCTATACACTCAATCTTAACTACCTCCAAAGACCCGAAAAGATTACACAAAAGCATACTAACATTTAGAAAGGAAACTCAACTTAATGATCAAATACCACTTTTTCATGAACTAGACTAGATACCCTGGTAACCCGATAAATAGGTTGACACTGAAATAAACTGAATGGTGTTCATGATCCTTAAGGGTTGGTGACTAGCACCTGGAATCACAAAAAATAAAAGTGGAAATGACTTTTCCCACAAGAATTTTCGATGTAATGATTAACAAGTCCGTATAAATATAAGAAAAACTCTTTTGGGATACGTGTAATATAATTACAATAAATATAAACAACACAAATTACTATATGAAAAATTTCCCAAGTCCCATTGGATGCAACTCAATATGTCCATGGATCAATAGCTAGATACACCACCATGTGGTGTTTTACAATTACTAAAACCTCGAAGGAGATAATATAAAAACAACCAAAAGAACATGTTGGGTGTCAGATAAAATCCATGTAGTGTCTCACCAAGGATTCCATAAACAATTCCAGTATTTTATTAAAAAAAAGGAGCTTTCATTTTTAAATAAATAATTTTTTAATTTCAAAATAATAATTTAAACAAATAATGCTTCACATTTTAAATGATATAAATACTTTAAAAAAATAAAATAAATTAACATTTTTAATAACATATTTTATATACATTTATATGTCATGTGAAACATTTTTGAAACATTTTCATACATTTATTTCTAAAATAAAAATATGTGACCAACATAGATAATTTACATGAGGTATCATAGTTCCACATTATGGGATCCTCAAACCATTGTATAGTGATAATGTAAATTTTTAAAAAAATCCATTGAAACTGGTAAAATGTTACTCAATGACATCCTATAGATGAATAAAATGTGCTGAAGAGTTGATATTTGAGTTTTAATGCATCAATATGATAATATGGAATTTCCAACCTTGCATGTTTTTCCCTAATAGTTCACTAACTACCTAGTATTTCATGTGTTATAGTACAAATCAATGATGATTTTTTTTTGAAATTTAAAAATACATATAAATATCATTCACCCATTTCAAACATTCTGCTTTTTCATTTAGAAACTAAATCAGTTTTTAATCCTAACATTACTTTTTCCAAAATAAAACCCAATGGTTTTTATCGAAACCATTTTATTCCATTTTTCAAAAATCCCAATTTGAAATCAATTTCACCAAATAAATTTCATAATTAAAACCCACAATTAATTTCAACAATTTAATTGAGATAATTTCCATGAATTTCACATTTTAAATCTCCACAATTTTCCACCAATTTCACAATCACAACACAATTCAATGGAATTGGGGGTTTTCCAAAATTCAATCAGAAATCCAATTTAAATAAACTCCAACTCAATGAAATTGGGTTTTTAATCGATTAATTGAAATAAATTTCATTTATTACAACAATTTTATTTAAATCAAAAATTGAATTTACATTAGCCAATTTATGGTAAATAAAAATTGGGCATCATAATAGAACCACATACCATAGATCACTTGATCACAAAAATCCAAAACCATAACGGGATTCACCAATGTATAATGATGAAAACGGAATTTGGGAATCAAACCCAGATTCAAGATCTAAAATGAGTGTTATTAGATCTACCAATTTATCATGGAGATCTATGAAATCCTATGGAGGGAAGAGAAGAAAGCAGGATAATGAGAACATGAAGAGGAAAATAATTGGGAGAGGATCAAACGTCATTATACTTTCGTCGATTTACATCTATAGGAGTTACAAGGGTCCAAAACCTACTATTGGGAGATCCGAGGGAAGGAGAATTCAATTATGGGTCTTACATGTCAATCAAAAACCTTAAATGAGGGTTTAAGGTGTCTTAATAATTAATTTTCGGATTAAATATCATGTACACATGGTTATCTGGGGGGGATGCATGATTAGACCAAATCATGCACCCCCTTATTCCAATTTGAAAGGTTTATACTTTTTTGAACATGAAATTCTTTATCATGAACCAAACCTGAAAATCTCTATTTCCATGGTTTTCATGGTCTTCTCTAGCAGTGTGTATGGTTTGGGAAAACCGTTCGCCTATTGTGTAGTAGCACAGAAATATCCAAACTTTTAAAAATTCAATTGAAAAAACCCCAAACAAACCCCAAAAAAATCATGATCAAAATATGGGTTTAGGAATACCCAAAGAAAATAAAATGGTGTTATAAAAGAATATAATAATCATTATTTTTATGGTTTTATTTATCTCTCCATATTATCTCATGTATTCCCTTTATGTATGTATGCTTATATATATTTAGTTTTTTATAACTTACCTTCACCCAACTTAATATGATTAAATTATATTTATATATAATTTTTTTCAAAACTAATTGTTTCTATTAATTAAATTTTTTTTTAAGATAATTGTCTTCACGCGTATATAAATACATATCATGAATATGGTATATAAGACCCTTCCATATAAAGAATTAGAATCATAAAATACTAAAATCCACATAAGAATGATATTTTTGTGATACATATACAACCTCCTCATTAATAAACAAATCATAAGAGCTAGGATATTGAGATGTTTGACCCAAAATATCACTATCCATGAATCATTACTAAAGAGGGTCTTTAATTATAATACAATCACAACACCTAATATGAATAAATCATAATAAACCTTATCTTTGAATCTCTTCAAAAAAAGATCATATGCCTGGTTGAATGCAACAAAATTCTAGTAAATTTCTACCTTGTATATGCTTATATACATGGTACGATATTTATAATAAGTATTTCAAATTATTTCACTAAATAATACTACCATTATTAAAAAAAACTCATAGTTATAAATAATTAATTTCAAAATAATCTAAATAGAATATTTTTTCATAAATTTAAACATGATATAAACATTTATTAAAATTTTATAAATCATAAAATTAAATAAACTTAATATTTTAAAAAATCCTTATGGATATTAAATAAAATGAAAATAAGTGTTGTAATTTTATTTTCTTACAAACTATTTAATGTGGTTATCTTGAATGTAATTTAATATGAATTTTTTTTTATATTTTAGAAATATATAATTTTTTATAAAAATATATATTCTCAAATAAACAATTCACATTTCATAAAAACACATTAAATAATAATATATATATATATAATATAATTTTATTTAAATAATTGATAAAATCGACCAAAACCCATTTTTGAAATGGTTTTTTAGAATTTCCAATTAATGAATTGGATATCAATATTTTATTTTCAAATATATGTAAAAAATAATAATCTAGTATATATAATATTAAATTACACCTTATTACAAATTTATAAAAATCATGTAAATTCATTTTGTGAAGTATATCTTACACCAATATCACATTCAATAAATTTTTAGTATGGTGACATTGGCTAGGTGGTGGTTTTTAGAACACTAATAAATAAAAGTTTTCATTAAAATATTAAAAAACATATTTTTTCACAAAAACAGTGTTGTGGTTTCCCCCACATGACAACATTTTTATGGGAGACATTAACCATTTTCATTAAGCCAATCAATTTTTAGAATAACTTATAAAATCCCTACATTAAAAATGATGACACGGTTCCACCCATTTGACATCATTTTTGTCTTATGAAATCCATTTATTATAAAAGTGAATATCATTTTTTCCATTAAACTAAACCATAATATTATCACATTTATGATTCTCTATTTTTCCTTTTGAATAATTTCAATTCTTATTTTCACAAATCATTACATGGCTTTATAAAGTTTATAAAAAAACTTTTTTCTTCTTAAAATGCATCATGCTTAGGAAAAACCTAATGAACAATGATATTTTTTATCAAAATAAATTATAGTTTTTGGAAATAATAATTTAATCAGTTACTTTTTCAATATGATAACATTACAAAAAATGGATTTAATACTAATAAATGGGTTTTTAAGAGAAATAATTTCTCCGAACATATCCTATAATATCATCTATAACTAATT